>JAIEZT010001373.1:15192729-15915229 GCA_019594935.1 Periophthalmus modestus
AAGAAATCACTTGTGTGTATATCTGCCACATGTGTTCTGTTAATTATAACTTCACCCAGAAAAAAAAAAAAAAACAAAAAACAAAAACTAGGCAAGATTTTCGGTTAAATCTTAAATATAACTGTATTAACTATGTCATATGCACTTTGATTTTTTATTTATTTTTTTTTACATCGGTTCACAATATGGTTGCTAAGTAACAGTTAAGAAATCAATTGTGTGTATATCTGCCGCCTGTGTTCTGTTAATTATAACTTCAACCAGATGAAAAAAAAAAAAGAAAACAAAAACTAGGCAAGATTTTAGGTTAAATCTTAAATATAACTGTATTAACTATGTCATATGCACTTTGATTTTTTTTTTTTTTGATCTCTCCAAGATGACGGGCATTGCGTGCAGACGTTGAGTTCATGTTCGGCATTGTCACATACCATTCGAGAGTTTGTGCAACCCGCTCCAGCTCAGACCTGATTGGTGGACTGCGTTCACATTCACACTACTGCGGTCAGTGGAGCATATTACATACAGCTGATTCAGTCCACACCATTTAAACCTCTATATTTAGGGCTTTGCTTAAGGCACATGTGGAAATCCATTACAATCTCCCGTTCTCTCCCTTAGTCACCGCTCAAGTGAAGTGGGTAGTACTCTTTTACATTTGCTCAGTTACATTTAGGAGTAACTTTCGGAATAAATTGCACTTCAAAATTGTTTTCTGACACAATACTTTTACTTTAATAAAAAAAGTCTACATGTGACAAAAGCTTTGAAAATACGTTAACCTAAATAATTTGTACTTCTTACACATCACACACCTTACCTTCAAGTATGATTTGTTTTGTAATTTTGTGTGTATTTTTCTTTTTTTTCTGCATTATTAAACGTTTTGTCTATCCAATTACATCAACACCTAAATCTTAAACCAGATTCTAAATACATAATATTTCCACACAGAATTGGTTTCTCCCAATACTTTTTTACACTTACTTTAGTAATTATTTGGGTCTTCATACTTCATACTGTAGTTTTTTCAATGGAAAGGATGGAAAGTAACTACTCACGTTAAAGTAATTGAGTACATTTTTAGGGTAATCATACTTTTAGTGGATTTTTAAGCCTGTACTCGTACTCGTAATTGAGTATACCGGTAATTCTAATCACATTTTGGTCACTCTACCCACCTCTAGTTATAGCAGAGTCTAACCCATCTATAGTTTTCTCAATGGAGGTTGGACAAAAGTCTAAAAAAAAAAGTACTACCTTGGGTTTTTGATATTCGAGCAGTCAAGGCCACGGTGGGACCCTCTTCCTGCATTTAGTTCTACGCTTTTATCCCAGGCACCCAGGCTCCAAAATGAGGAGAGGGAATGTTTTCACACAAGTACTGGTGATGCGTTCAGGGTGAATTGGATCTTTTATTGTGATGGTTATCTTACATATAAAGGAAGACATTCTTTAATAAAGCCTGGAGAAAGTGAATGTTCATACCCTGGTCTTGTCTGTATGCAGTTTGCGAAAAGCTTGTGCACACTTTGTTTCTTTATTTTCATGACTATTTACATTGTAGATTCTCACAGAAGACACCAAACTGCTTTCACATTCACACTACTGCCAAACACTACCAAAACTATGAATGAACATATCCAGAATGTAGTAAAGAAACAATCATTACCAAAAAAATTAAAGCTAGTTTTAGATAGATTATTATTTATAATGTAAAAATAGCCACTTTTGCTTTTATCACAGGTTTTGACCCAGACGAGGCACATTTTGAAGTGAGAACCATTTCAGGTCACGTCATTATGAAGCTCACTGAGATAAGGCTAAGGGTTTGCAACACTGTCGACTAAGCAAAAGGTGAACACAACTGATGATTTGAATATAAAGTATAAATATAATAATATATATTTTGCATCATACGCAGCCAGCTGTATGTATCTTTAAAGTAGAAGTGCTAAACATAAAAAGAAAAAAACAATGAATGAGAAGCTGTGTCTAAACTACACTTTACAACTTTGTTAATGTATTTCTTTATTCTCTTTCAGGCTGTTAAAAATCTAAATATTGCCAAGAAAACACCTCAGTCTGTTAACACTATATATACAGAAAATATTTCACGATGAAACTGCTAGTGTCTATGGCTTTGAACGGCTCTGAATGGATGAAAATGTTTTCCACCATGGGCCAAGCCAACACTTCAGGCTGTAGTGTTTTGGAAGCAGCTGAACCCAAATCTGTTAAACCGATCGATACTGCTCCAATGATCTCATGAGTGTTTCATCCCCACAGGGCTAAAACCACAGGGAAAAGTCCCCAAAAACTCCCCAGCACCTAGGTGTTACATGAGCAGCCACTGTGAGTAAGAAGGTGGGCATGCCTGGTATGTACGGAGGATAAATAATGCCCTAAACAATGGAACAATATGACATAAAGATTGATATGTTTTGAGTGATCGCAAAACCCTTGACCTGAGTACGAGCCACCACTTATCAAACAAAAGCTTATGTGAAGTGTGTTTTTGACAAGTTGGAGGAGGTCTTTTGTTGCTTTTGTCACACGGTGTAAGTTGTCAGCTCTCTTCTTTCAGGCCGCTCGCGTTTCAATCGTGGTTTTTCTGTTTGTTTGGCACGAGACTGTTTTTCACCAAGGCAATAATCCCGGAGATTAGCGGAGTCTTTG
Organism: Periophthalmus modestus; assembly: GCA_019594935.1. Lineage (NCBI taxonomy): Eukaryota > Metazoa > Chordata > Actinopteri > Gobiiformes > Gobiidae > Periophthalmus > Periophthalmus modestus. Next base: position 15,195,409 of record JAIEZT010001373.1, read on the forward strand.
GAGGAGAGGAGTGTCCGCAGACGGCCGGTACTGACCATATGAGGGCGAGTTTGAAGTTGTGTCCCTTTGAGAAACGTGTGATGCGTGACGTGGATGGCACAGGGGAAACACCTGAACAAAATGACCTCATGTGAACAGGCAGCATCTATGTACGAGTAATAGGGATGGTCTAATATGATTTTTTTTTAGATCTTCAATAGTTGTCTTGCTGTTGTGGCTAATGACAGAGATTTGCAGATACCGATATTAAGCTTTTTAAATCCCACAAATGTATGTATGTGTGTGCATGTTAAAGTTCACAAAATAGCTTTTCACTTTTATAAAGATAATAACAAAATGTATTTATCTGGAATATACACTAATTTGTTGTATGATAAACATAGCCAGCCATATTTTTAGTATAGTTCTCAGTTCTATTTCCATTGTAACTCATTAGTCTCTTCAAAAAGACAAATCTGATACAATGAGGATGAACTGGGATTAACGCATGGGCACGCAGAGACTGGGGCAATGTAGAAAAATGTCAGTACCAAATATCTACTAAATTTCAATATCAAGAAGGGAATGTGACTAAATATATGAAACAAAAAACATCAGGAGTTTTCTTCCTCATATTGATCCCGATTTTCAATTCTACTTGGGAAATTGCAATGCTGCGCCCTTGATATCTTGGTCCTCGGAGGTATAATACTCCCTACAACAGAAGCATAGCCCGACCTGAAAGGACAAAACCAATGAGGGTTGATGTTTTTCAGGTCCCGTACGGATGGAAAATAAACTTTTCATGCAAACTGCAGTCTCATACCTCTTCTTACAACTCTGGGGCTACACACACACACAGATAAAGCAGTAACATCAACAATAGGTAAAATCCTATACAGCAGGTGGCAATCGGAAATGTTACATATTGCACCTTTAACTAAAATTTTGAAAAATCTTCTTTTACCGTTGCAATATTGATGATAAAATTGTACCACCATTCAAAATTCATGATTTATTCTGAGGATATGCTCTGTAATGCTGTAGCTCTGTGGATGTGTGGATGTAATTGAGGCCAGGCCGAGAGCAGCTCTTCAGTGAAAAGAAACTTCCGCTGCAGAGGAATGTACCTGCACGTCATCACAACTGACACACACACACACTTTAAACGTATAGAACCAGTCTCCAGCCTCCTCCTCCTCCTTCGCTCTCACAAACTCACTCTCTCTTTCTCCCTTCTACTCGCCTCCCTCTCCTCCTCCTCTCTCCTCTCAACCCTCCTCTCTGCCTTCATCCTCCCTCGCTCCCTCCACTCTTTCCTTCTCTAACTCTCTCTTTCCTTCTCTCCTGTTTCTGCTTTTGCGTTCCCCCTCTCTTTTTCCTCCCCTCCCTCTATGCCAAACACTTCTCTCTTTCTTCTCTCTATGCTTTCCTCCCCATCTCTCTCCCTCTTTTGTTCTCTTTCTCTTCTCTTCCTCTCTCTACCCATCTCTCCCGCTTTTCTCCATCCCTCTATCTTCTCTCTCCCCCTACCCCTACCTCTCCCCTCTCTCTCCCTCTCTCCTTCCCTTTCTCTTTGTCAGGTTTATTTATCCAGGGGAGGAATGGCTCAGATCAGAGGAGCCTGACCAACTGACCTACAGTCTAATTAGGCCTCATTATCAGGAGACACCAGCCGATCTAAATTACCACCACGACTCCCATTCACACAGATGGATTACACCAACCGAGACATAGGCAAACCGACGCACACACATTTGGGCTAGCGCTAGTGCGTGTATGCTACCCCCCCACCCCCATTCAACACTTAAACAAATATAAATCATATGCCTTACTCACAAGAATTCCTCCGCTACCCCCATCCCCTCCACGCATTCTCTCCCACACTACCCCGGCCCAACATTAGGACAACTTAGAAGCATGTTTTAGCTGTACGTTATATCAGCAAGTGGACGATATTGATATATGACTGTAACTAAGCTGTAACTGAAGTGTAACTAAATCTGAGTGGAGTTACAAAATATATCAAAGGCACTGTGAATGATTTTTACTGTCATAAATGTGAAAATATAAGTAGTGTTTTAAATGATTTGCAGTGGTTAAGTTATTACCCATTCACCTTATGCATTCAGAGCATCCTAATTATTCACTGTGATGAGTTTATAAGTGCTTTTCTCAACTCTTAGAGACCAGAGCAGAGTTTTACTGTCATGGTAAAGTTAAAAAGCTACTAACTGAGCCTTTCCTGATTATCTGACAATAAAATGCTTTGTAATTAGATGCAGACACACAGTGGACTTACTTTGACCTCAAGAGCTGCTTATGTACCGGGGCAAGAAAAACTTTACTCAAACACATGAGAGAAAGCGGGTTCAGGGCCTTTAATATCACAGGATAAGTAAATGTCAAATGCATTATTTTGTTACAAAGCAGAGGGGGGAGACTACATTGACCATGATCCTTTGCTCCTATGAGTGCAGTCAGTATGAAGGTTGGTATGAAGCTTTAGCTGTCTGGCCAGTCAAGACTACAAACTTTTCTTATGAACATATCCAGTCTGGGAACGATGGAGCATGACTGACAGGTGGATTGGCCAATCAGAGAAACACATGGTCTGTTTGAATCAAAACAAACTTGATGGCTTATGAGTGATAAAGAAAGAAAAAATAAGAAAAAGAAGCTCACATGTTTGCAGGGCACTGTCTGAGTTTGGCCTGAGCAGCAGAGGAGAAGGAGGTGACCAGACTGTAAATATTATATAGAAGATTTGAGGCTCCATTCCAGGCTCCTACTTAAGTCTTAATCTTTTGAATTAGACAGTACACTAAATGCATGTTTTTGTATGTGTTTCTGAGACACTGTGCGATACAAGGCTTTTTTGAAAATACTTTCGGATTTAAAATCAATCAATTGATCAATCAAAACATGTTTGTTTTAAAAACTGAAGGACTTCATTTGTCACAGTGTTGAAGTTCAATTCACAAAGATGTATCTTAAGTAGCTGACATAAATGGATATGAAGCATACATTTTAGAGGCTGTTAGAACATTCATAATTAAATGGTGTTGACGCGGTGTTGTGGATCGTCATTAGCTCGCATGTTGACAGAGTCTACAAAATAAAAAAAATAAAATAAAAAAATACACTATGTTTGTCGAAGAAAACAAGACAGTATCATGGAATGTATTAGAAATTGTTTTGTGTGTGTGTTGACACAGTTTTATGGAAATACAAAACTAAGTTTTACAGAACGAACTCATTGAAATTATTGGATGTGGTGAAATGCAAAAGCCGCGTGAAAAGTAAAGGATTAAAGAAAGAGGCTACGGTGCGACGTAAATAAAGAGGCTACGGTGCGACGCAAAGGGTGAGTTTTGCAGGCCTGACTCACCGCCTCCTGCACATTTATCGTTGTATACAAATGTGATGTTTTGCACAGAATTTTGGCATCACAGTTCCATAACCTAAACATCACTTTGAAGCAATAATCGTTGCACTTATTTAACTCCTCTGACGCCTTTAGCCTGGATGTACTTAATGCGCATCTTAAGTGCTACGAAGATGAGTGTCACTTTGGCTCTTATTAAAGGGTCACCAGCTCAATTGAAATCTCCTAATCGTTGTCAGTGTGGCCTCTTAAAGGGATACGCGTCTGCAGATCTGTAGATACACGCGGCTTATCCAGAGGCTCATCTCCAGACTATTTCAATGGACCGTGTTTTAACGTGTCGAGCGTCACGTGAGGTAATACGTTTCACAATAATACAAATAAAGGTAGATAACTGTAGTGTTAGTGTTGTGTTAATGTGAGTTGGTGTTGCTTTTATTGTAGATAGAAATGCAGATTACTATATATATATATATATATATATATATATATATATATATATATATATATATATATATATATATATATATATATATATATATATATATATATATATATATATATATATATATATTTATTTATTTATTTACTTATTTACATTTATATATAAGTATGTATGTATGTCTTATTTTTCCCACGCGTGGAGATAAAACATGTGTCATTTCGTTACACTGAAATCAACACCACTCCTTGCCACAGTCTCTTTTTACACCCAGCCATGTTTGTATCATGTCAACAGAAGCAGTACCTAGTCCATCTGTGCTCGATGGAAAATGTTGGCAACTCTCAGTTAAAAACCACAAAGCGGATCTTGAGTTTTAGATGATAAATATGGCTCTGTTTGTGTGTTTTGTGTCTGTGTCAGTCTCCATCTGAACGCTGCTCAGGACTTTTACGCACCAAAATGAACGAGAAGAAACTTTCCTTGAGGCTGGACTTTGGAAAATTGCCATTCTATGAATATAACCCGTGATTATCAAAAACAGCATGAATAAATAATTGTATATATTGCATAAACATGCGAACATATTAAATGAAGATACATTTTGGCGTTGTTTATTTGCTGCATTTATTTCGCATGATTAGTATTTTATTTAAAAAAAAGTCAGACTGCATTATATTCCAAATAGTTTCAAACCGAGCAGAAGCGGTTTGAGCCGCTATAAGATCAGCTCTAGTCTAAACCGTCCCCAGACTTTAAGATGAATCATCTCATCCTTTGGACTCTTAAGTGTTTTTGTGCGGCAATAAATTAGAGCCGGGCCAGAGGTCAGAGCCGCGCGTAAAGCTAAAGACCGCGCTGTAAAAACACTGTCTCTTATCAGACTCCTCCGCTTCTCCTGTTGGGAAATTATTTTAAAGGGCGTTTAAGTTAACGAGGTAAAAAACATGCATGTTATTTAAATAGGATCTATGATATTTACGCATGCGTAATTCGGGGGTTTAATGTGGAATTTATTCCAGGAATTTAAAAGTTTATTTTTTTGTATTTGTTCTTTCTTTTTTCGTTTTTGTTTTTTTGTTTTGTTTTGTTTTGGGTTTTTTTTACAAAAAAATATTGAAATATCTATGGTAGTATGAAAGTTATTGTATAAATATTTCACTAACCTTTGTTGGGGTGGATAATATCCTCACCTCCGTACCGGTGCGCAGCGCAAGTGTGACTACAAATCCCTGGGTTTTATTAACAATGAAATACATTTATTGATTTAAATCCAGAAATCTGACGTGGGTTGCACGTGTCCAGGACTGGCTTGTGTTGGTTTGCACGCGGCCTTTAGTGTGACTGCTACACATCTGGCGTCACGTCAATACGCAGCGCTGGGATCACAAACTCTCCATCGCTGCTTTTCAAAGAGAACTGCACAGTTAAATGAGACTGGACCGAAATCTGAAGTATATGACATGACAGTTGTGCTGTGTTTTATGTGAAGGCTTCAAGTATTTGGTAAAAAATGAAGAAAGACAAGCACTGATTTTTGTGAATGTTAAGAGGGACTTCTACTTTTTCGCAATTTTAGTTTCACGCTTTCTCTAAAAAGTAGAATAGACATTACAACCAATATATGCCGACCTGCGCTAATGCGACTTTCCACGTCCTAGTTTTAGAGAGACATGTGCTCCAAAACTCCACGCCTTTATAAAGTAGCCTAATTACATTAGAGTGTAGAATATTTTAAATCATGAGGTAATGGTAATAGTGCACTTCCCTACGTAGCACTGGCCTTGATGAAGTATTGTTTTTCACATTTTATTTGCCTGTGTAATGATATGCATGTAACATTTTGTGTGTTGGTTGAAAATTCTAATTCGTCTATACCAATACAGTATTAGAAGTATTTATTCCTTGTTGAGATTGTTTGGAGTTTTGTGCTCCCTTTTCGTCCTTACGCTCTTGACCTTGTAATTGCTCCTTTGCGTGTGCGTCTTTGGCGTGCGTGTGTAGGCCTACTTAGCGGGCCCATTGACTTTAAAGACAAGTAAACAGACCCAGAGTGAGGAGGGGTGAGGTGGTGATGGGCTGCTCACTATTGGCTGAGGTTGTTACTGAAGTTTGCTTCAGCTATCCTATTGGCTGCTCCGAATGACGTAGTGAATAGGGCTCTCTCTCCCGCTCCCCCCTCCGTCTCTGTCATACGGACATGCGGGCTTTACCTTAGTTCAGTATCAACTAGTGCTGTGTGGTGCTTTGCCAACGGCTCTAAGGCTAACTCCTGGACAAATGCGTTGCGCAAGGACGATTACGCACGGTTACGCACAGTGAGTGTGTCAAAGAAGAAGAAGAAAATGTCCTACACGTCGTGCAGTTTTTGTTAAAGGGAAGAAAAATGTCTTGGAGCGGGACGCGGTGTTAGATAAAGCCCGAAGGAGGCTACGGCTGCGCAGGGAATGCTGTGGACACTCGCTGCTGGATGCGTTGTTTTTCTGTAGGCCATGGGGAGTCTACACCCAAAATGAGCGCGATTATTTGGGGCTGAAGTGAAGGAGAGCACCAGAAGGACCTGTGTTTGCGTGTGCGTGCGTGAGTGAGAGTGTGCGTTGTGCTCGTGCGTGTGTCACAATGAGTCTGGTCTCGGGATTCCCGCACCACCCCGTGATGCACCACCACGACAGCCACCACTACTCGCTGCACGCTGCGGCAGCGGCGGGACGCTGTCACGAGGACACTGGCCCTCCGTATTTCACGAGCTGGCTGATCAGCCACGCGGACATGTCTCCGACCGATTACAGCCTCGCGCCCGGCTACAGCCCCGAGTACCATGGCAACAGCAGCGGAGGCTCCACGGGCGGCATGGACCCTCACCATCATCATCATCACCACCACTACGGCCCCGGTGGCCTCGTGACCCCGGTGAACGGTGCTCCGGTCGGTATGCACCACCACCATCACGCGCACCCCCGTCCAGTGAAACGGAGACCAACTGCAAACAGGAAGGAGAGGCGGCGGACCCAGAGCATCAACTCGGCCTTTGCGGAGCTCCGAGAGTGCATTCCCAACGTGCCTGCAGACACTAAACTATCCAAAATCAAGACACTACGGCTGGCCACGAGCTACATCTCCTACCTGATGGACATACTGGATAAAGACGGCCAGCACGGCGACACGCAAGCGTTTAAAGCCGAGCTGAAGAAGACGGAGGCCCGCGAGGAGAGGAGGAAGAGGGAGGCGGTAAGAGTTAGCTCAAACTGGGGCATTTTAAGCGCCAAACCTATCAAACGACCGAAAAGTGTGTTAACTTAGACCACAAATAGATTTACAGCGCGCATTTAACATAACTCAAACTCAAAGTGCGATTTCAAGTCGATTCGGCCAAAGATAAACTTGAAGAACAATGCGCAAGTTTACAGTTACGTAAAACAGTGCTAGTCCTCGTAAAACTGGCCTGAGAAAGAACTGTTGTTCCAAACTTGGCTTTTTAAGGACATGGTTTGTAAACAACACACTTAAATCAGCCACAAAGCACTGTCTTGTGCACACAATGCTATTATGTTTTTTGCAACTCATGAAAATATTCGTGTGTTATTAAATAACGATTGCTGCTGTCTTTGAACCCTGAAAATGCTTTCATAAGCCACAATAAGCACCATTTGGTCAAATGTGTACTTTGTCTATGACCATAGACCGTACTGCTTTGTGCGCCTATAGGCTGTGCCATCGCCTGAACTGAAATCTTTCTTTGAAAAGTTAAATAGTATAGACAAAGTGATAATTACAAAACAAAATACGCACGGAGACATAGACTAAAATACGTCTACATAATACTTATGTGAGACAGCAAAGTGCCAAATGCAAAGTCTATTACATCTAAAGAATTTACCAAATATTTGTAACATACTTGGACAACTTCACCACAAAAATGCACGAGGCTACAATGAAAAACACTCACATACTTTCCAGTGTTGGAAAATAAACAAAAAACAGACATATGGAAGAAATATGGCGCACATCGACTATGACATGGCATTTGTTCTTATCTTAAAATTGCTTTTGCTATTCCAGGATGGATTAGGCCTATAAGAGTAATTAATATCAATATCAATAATATAGATCTATGTTTTATGCTTGTTGATGTTCAACCAAATAAATAAATAAATACATAATAATAATAATTAAAAAAAAAAACAACCACCAAAAAATTTCGGATGCAGATTTGCGATAATTCAAATCAACAGTATGTCTGAATCTCCCTGACGCACGACCACAGTATTATCATGTATTTTATTAGATATAATGAGTTACTTGTTATAGCAATATATTTTGTACATCGTATTTGAGTCCAAAGACAGAGTTTGCTCCATACTACACTGGATGTAAAGTCCTTTGAAAATAGCTTTGCATAAAAAGGCTCTTCTCTATCATTTAAACATAGTTACTATACGATAATAGACATACTGATGATGATAAAACAGGCTACTCCTTAAATCGCCTTATACACGTAATGCAACGCAATTTTAAGCACACATGCATTGTTCCTTCATGTAAGGGGCTAGAGCTAACACGAAAACAGCTATGCATTTCCCTGCTGGGGTCACGCACACACGTTGCACACACACACACACACACACACACACACACACATTTGCGCACGTTTAATAGCGGGTAATCTTATAGACTCATTTATTTGGAGGAGGAATTTGGAGAGAAGAAAAAGCACATGGGGTGGTACTAAACAGTAAAAAGTCATGTTTTTGTTGCAGTATGTTTACCAGACTCATAATGGACTTACACCAATGCAAAGCTAGTGGAGGTCAGAGGGAAACTCTGTGATATCACCATAGTAGGGTTTGTATAGGGAGTATTTTAATGCAACAGCAGAAGGATCAAATTGATCAAGCACGTAAAAGAGGGAAGCATGTAGAAATTTGGTCGCCACATCCGCAGACAGCGTGGAGCCAAAGGGGCTACGCAGACCCCGGCACAGAAACACTTGTACTTTGTGATCTGTAGCATCTCTAATCCAATGCATTTGGCGATATCAGCTGCACTTGAGTCTAGTGTAAGCTTAAACCGAAGAGTAGGCTATTTTATTATTTTATTATTTTATTTAATTATTTTATTTTTGTATTTTTAACTGACATCACAATTCCTCCAGTATTTTTGGATCTGTATAATTCTATAGGACAGTCAAATAAGCCACTATATTTTTATTTATATTTATATTTAAAAATATTCACTATTTCCCATCCATTTTTTCATCGCTTACTGTTGGCACATTATTTCATAGGTTTTGCCTGATTACAATATTAGCATTTACAGCCCATTACTTAACTTAAGTGTGGTAAACATCTATTGACACTATAGTAACATAATATATATTTGAATCATCTTTTTGGACATTCATCCCTCTTTCAATAATATAATAATATAGCTTTGCAAATTTACTGTGCCTAATATCTAACTTTTAAAGTGACAAAAACATGCAGTATTGAAGGATACTATTTTTCTAAAAATATATTAAATGTTTTAAACCCCAATTATAATTATTTTTGCATGGGCACCGCTGTTTTAAGTTATGTTTAGACAATTATTTTAAATACAATAAATTGATGTGATAAAGGCAGAGATTATAAGGAGATGGGATGCGTAATTACTCCCAAGACAGTTACTTTTATCAGTAGCCAATAATAATAATAATAATAATAATAATAATAATAATAATAAAAATACGCCCACCTCCAAAAAAAAAAAAAAAAAAGAAAAGAAAGAAAAACTATAGCAAACATCCAACATCTTCGTGCTAAATTCTTATTTGTAGTAAACCAATCCAATTGCTCCAGTCTGCGATCATATTTACATATTTCTATTTCTGTGCACAACAATAGTGCATTGAGCGAAGCCCCGTTGAGCATGTACACGTCCTGTCAGCCTTCGAGCGTAAACCGTGTAGATCCAAACAATACATGACACGAGCGAATGGCGCTTCAGCAGAATAGACTAGAGTAATGGTTTCCTGTCTCTCGCCCAACGCGCTGCTTATATGAGGAAGTGTGGCGCGTAATTGGAGCCAGATAGAGCAATTTTTCCTCACGTTTTCAAACCCTGGATCGCTAATAGAAGGATGTAGTGCCGTTCATAACTCATGTCAACTCGTGCGTAAAGCAGGACGCACGCACGATGCCACGACCCAATACAGATCAATGAGGGATGGCAGCGAGGGCAGGGGCATTACAACACAGACAATAACTCATTTTAAGATTGTTATAGAATTATTTAGACTTCCTGCACAATTTATATAGAGTGCAGCTCGGCTAAAATTTGAAAAACAATTTTTTTTTTTAATTTTTTTCAAAATACTTTTCCCACGAAATTTCCCACGATTTTGACATTATCTTAGCATTTTGCTAAAGTAATGTGCTCAATACTTCTCCCTCCTCACCTTTAGGTTTGTTTAACTTGAACTTAATATCCATAGATTTCAGAATGATGGGAAATACAGCTGTCGCCATAGTGATAAACAAATAAAAACAAAATATTACATTTTTCGAATAGGCAAAAGTTCCCAAAATGTTGAATAAAAGGAAACTGAACCCCATGAATAGGGCAAAACCAGGACTTAACGACCATAGCTGGGTAGGTAGTTTGTGGGTCAAAAACGTGCACAGGAGAAGGGATGAATGGTTGGTTATAATTACATTTAACTAAAGGATTTTTCAATACGTAAATGATAATGATATAAATAATGAAATACATAAATGTCTTGTTTGACCATATAGGGTTGAGGGTTTAAAATGATCGTGGCATATGTTCTTCTTTGACTGGCCGAATGCTGTATCCTCATAGTGTTTGGACGTGGCCCATTCCGACTCCAGACTAAATTTGAGGATTAGGATGATGGTGGAAATGAGCGCATAAGAGCGTCCAAACAGTGCGGCCGCTCACACACACACGAGGCATTAACGAGAAGGTGAACTCTGGGGTTTAAAGGTGACAGTCCGCGGCTGCATGGCTCTCTATGTACACTCAAGAGGAGACATGGGAGACTAAACACACTGCTTCACTCCAGTGCTTCGATTTTTATTACAATTTCCAACTCTATTGCAAAATTCTGCAAAATGGGAAATCTTGTGATTAAAAATATAAATTCTCGTTTGAATTCTCTAATTATTTTTGCGTGTTAAGTTCGGCAGTTGCAGTCAATACTCAGTCCAGTAATTATACAATATAAAGTCTATTTGGTGTTTGTAATTTATCTGCCAATACTTGCAATAAAAGGCCATAAACTAATTTCCAGCAGATTAAGTAATTTCCATAAATATTTAGATTTACACATTCAAATAATATTGTTTGTTTTCCATTTTTTATTTTATCTTTTTTTATTTTTCTCCAAATATACATTACGCTTGGTTAATGTTACTTTGTGCCTTCTATACATTTTACTTACCATCACACTTGAAGGCTTTGAGTGTTATTGCCAGCAAAGTATCAAAGTTAAACCATGGGACTTAGGCTGCTTGTGATGCTGTCATAATTGGTGCCATTTTTTTTTCTTTTTTTTCCCCAGTTGCGCTTTTTACGCACAGAAAACAGGTAAATCCGATGCATCTTTTCGCGCAGGTAAAATGAGCGGAGTGAAATGAGGTCATGGTGCAGTAGAGAAGGAGAGAAGCGAAACGGTACATGGCGTTCTTCCATCCTTCATTTTAAAACTATGTGAGAGACTGTAGTGGACTGGAGGCTTGGTTCATTCTAAAAATTGAATGCTGTGGACAATACGTCGTCCGTGCCCACAATAGAAAAGGCGTGGTCTATATTAAACTTTTAAGCAATCAATGTAACAAATACGTGTTTATTTTATGTTGCGTAATTCATCCAACTTTTCTTTTTATGGTTCCAGATGCGCAGAATAATCCCCTTTAGTCGTTTTAATCGTTTTACGCACGCACTTGTTCTTTCATAAAAATGTCTTAAAGATTGTGACTCTCGGGGTGTGTGATGCCGTTGAGTTATTTCGTTGTTTATTAACATTCTAGACATTGCATCGTCCACCAGATTATATTAGGGGTTTATTTGTGTAATTAAAGGCTAGTTTAATTAATTTAGGCCCATCAGGAGTTTGTGAATGATATGAGTTGAACTTCCTTTCCTAACGTTACAAAAAATGCACACTTTAATGTTTTTTTTCTTTCTTTCTGTTTTATTGTTGCATTACGTCTCTTGATTTTTATTTTACTGAAACTTAAGTCATTTATGAAAGCCTCATTTGTGCCTCATCTAAATGTGGAGTGAAATCCGTGGCCAGAGGCAAAGCATAGTCATCCTTTGGACACTTTTACGCATTCGCTCTGTTAACAGGTTGGCCTCTTTAAACGTTTTGTCTTATTTTCAGATGTAATTTGTTGGTTTGCCACTTTGTCGTGATCGAGGACGTGATGTTGATGTGCGTGAATAAATCTCGCCTCGTGCTGATTTGACGCTGACGCCGCGCGTAAATGAAGCGCACACCGAGGCTCGTAGGAGTTTAGCTTTAGGCCTTAATCACGTTGAGCGACGACAAGTGTGGACATGTTTCCCACAACTATCTAAACAAATGAAACATATTATGGCAACAGCATATTTACGGTTTGTTTGTTTTGTCGTTTTCTCTGTTAAAGAAAAGTAAAAGTGAGAGATGTGAGCCGCGTCTGCGTAAGTTCAGTCAAAGAGTTTTACGTAAAATGATCAGGGCCTATCAATTGTTAATGAGCCGATTGCAGTTTTTACATATGTTTCCAGAATTAATTGGGTGGAGCATTTTTTTCAGTTCGGGAAAAATACACAAGATTAGTTTTCCACCATGTTGCAGACGAATATTTAGTGTTTATGAGCGTATCCTTATGTGAACTATTTATTGTGTATTCAACAGCTTTATGTGTGTGTTTTGTATTAGAAATATTTTGTATTATAATTATTTTTATTTTTTACATGGGAATTGCAGATTTGGGTTTTATTCAAATAATTAATGTAGGCTTGTTATTTATTTAAATTCCAGCTAGCCTAATATATGTTTTATCATCTGATCTGTAAATGTGCATATTTTCAAGTGGCAAATTACAGGTCTTTAAACATTACAGCATGCTATTATGAAAACCATTTCTGTACGATGTTTTATCTTTCCTTTTTGTTGCTTATTTTTTAACCGCATTGATAATTATAAGAGCGGCACAGTGGGCTAAATTTTGTACCTCACCCAAGCTCATACTGCTGTTGCTGTGTCCCTGAGCAAGTCACTTCACTCACATTTGCCTAATACGGCAGGTTATGACACAAGGACATTTTGGAAATGTGAAAAAGATACCATATTATGATATTTTACTAATAAACTTTACTTTACTAACTATGATGCTAACTTTGATATGTTGTTTTCAGGTGGAGTTGCCAAAAACTACGTCCTCTTCTTCCTCCTCTTCCTCTGTGAGTGATAAGAAGACGAAAGGTCGGACAGGATGGCCTCAACACGTGTGGGCTTTGGAGCTCAAACAGTAGCAGGACCTTTACCCCCCGTGGGCCCTGTCCCAAACATGTATGTGCCAAGTCCAAAACAACATCTGTGCCAATGGGAAGCTAACGGGAAGCTAAAGAGACATACTTCGGACAACTGGATATAGCTATGATGAACTGTGGAAGCAGTCTCTCTCCCCTCTCGGACTGGGAACTGGACCCCTGCTTTAGCCCCGCCCTCTTCACTCCACACTATTCCACGATAGGCTGCGCTCAAGTGACATCACAACATTGTAGAATCCCTATAGTTTAAAACTGAACTGGAGGACAGGTCAGAATTGGATATTAAAACGTGCTGTTTAACTGTGAGATTACAGATTTGTTGAGCTGGTTTATAGTTAATATCTCTGTAATATTTTGCCTATGCACATGAACCAAAAACTGTCTTCTTTGTCAGTATAAATTACCCAACCATCCATCCATTTTCTTCTGCTTTTCCGGGGCTGGGTTACGGGGGTAGCAGTTTAAGCAGGGACTCCTAGACTTCCCTCACCCTAGACACGTCCTCCAGCTTCTCCGGTGGGACCCCAGGGCGTTCCCAGTATAAATTAACAGAAGCAAAATTACTTTCTTCACAATAGCCTCAGAAAGTGGTGCCATTATTTAACTTTAAAGGTGTGATTTTTGTCAGGACTTTAAGACAAGAGATTGATATTGCAGGTTTGTGGATCCAATCCCTTAGAAATAATAATAAAGCTCAACGTTTGTGAACAGATGATTTAACAGGGCGTGAACTGAACACGCTTTAAACTAATTAGGCTCTTCACTTTCTATTTTTTTACATTTATACATCAGCAATTACTCAGTGCCCCTTACACTGTTGCACTTGGTACAGCATTGGGTTAGGACATCAACTGGGACATTAACTTGCTTCGAAGTCTCTGATAGATTTTTTTCATTTGTAGCATTTTGAATGGGATTTAGCCATTTGAAATTTACAATGTAGAGTGCACTGACAAATTTTACGAGAAAAATATTGTGGAAAAAGACTGTACTTCTGTTTAGTCATTGAAAACCAACACCACTTTTGACCTGTTGTAAGCCATTCAAGCCAAGTATTCAGTTCCTACACATTGATGAAATTACACCCAACCACAAAGACTAATGTTGTGATTTTAAAAAGAAATTATGTCACAAGTTCTGCCTGTTCCCACTGTGCAAACAAAACCAAACCACTGCCATATTTTAGATGGAGTTCTGGTCCAAGATTTCAGTTGCTTTGGTCGACTTGAGCATACTTTCACTTCCTCTTCTCAAAAACAAGGACTTTGATGGACATGGCCGCTGCTTTATTTAACAGAAATATATTTATGTGCAATGGGCCAAGTGAGAAGGACTTAACGGACACTTACCAAATGTGTTGAACTATTAGGTGTATGTGAAGTTGTAATTGTTTTGTCATCGTGGCAAATTCGAGAAAAAAAATGTAGTGACGTCTGTTTTTGTGGTTTCAAAAAATGTGGTGAGAATTTAAATATTATGCAAAGTGGGATGTAATCTAAATAAAAGATGAAAAATCCAGTCCCGGTTGCAAGCAAATTTTATAAGATGTGTGTCTGCTTTTCTAAATGCTTTTTAAAGGTGCACTATGACTTGTAAAAAACAAACTTGGTCCTGTGGTGTCACCTGCTTGTCTCCATGGAGATAGATACGTTTAATACCACACTGAGGTATGTTCCAGGCAAGGCTTAGCATCTCCATGGAAACCAGCAGATGACAGATGCAGTCCTTCACTAGAAAAACTTACATAGTGCACGTTTAAGGTCTTTCTTTCTAAAATATAACTTCAAGAAAAATGAATTGTAACAAATCATGAGGTGCTGAAAAGCCTTGCATTCTCAGATGGGGGCCACGTGTGAAGCAGTAGCCTACACAGAAAAGGTTCACTATCCAAACAACATCAAGTTCACACCTTTAAAAATGACTAAGTGCATTAGATATTACCATACATCTTATTTTAGCTTGGGGAAACCATAAAATACATTGGTAATTAAGGCAAGTGAAACTGTAGCTTTGCAGACAGCAGTAGAGGGAGATGTATTGTCTGTGTTATCAGCAGCAGTGCGTGTAGATGTTCGTGATTACAGTGGACACACAGCTGATTTGTGGCTTTCCTGGCTGCCTTCTTTGACACTCTGAGCTGATTTGTGGCATAGGCAGGGAAACACTATAGTCAAGAGTTGTAGCAGAGAAATCAGGGGGTTCTCAAACTGTGGAGCACGTGCAAACTGTGGCACAGAGGTGTTTCATTAACACTTTCTTCATCAGAAACATACTTGGAGTTGTCCTTTTCTTCATCATTCATTTGTCCTACATTTGATTCTTTTTTAAAAGATGCTATGCTCAAGCTGTCGTTCTTAGCTCCTATTTAAACCTCCTTGAGTGGAAGCAGAGACAGGCTAGAAGAGCCGATACTAACGTGCACAACTAATGATAAACAAACTTCTCCTGCCTCAAACATCCACAGTCTCCTGTCTCTCTTTACAACTCTAGGACTTGTTAGGACAACACTTATTTTCCCCAACAGTTATTAGCAATAACGTTACAAAGTTAATGCTAAATTTGTACTATTTGAATGACCAGGTTATTCCATTATTTTTCCCTGACGTCACAGGCAATGCCAAACCTGGAACTGGCACGAAGAATTTACTGCTTGTGTCAAATGAAGACAAACAAATCAGCTTGAAAAAATATGCTTATTGGCCAAGTTTGACATATTTACAGATGTATAGTGATAGACATTGTCCCAGAAATGGCAGTAAAGAGATAAATAGAAAAAGTGACTAAGACTTTGGCGTTAGAAGACACTATAGCATGGAAGGTTTGTTTTTGGAAATGACACATAGTTTGGTAGTGTGCTGTGGCACTATGGTGTGAAAGCTGGAACTCCAATTTGGGTGAGCCTCAAAAATGTCAGGACCACATTAAAAACAATGATTGTGCAAACTTGGAATTTTTACTTCTAACATTTTATTTTTTGTATTAAAAAGTGTATAGAAGTTTTCTGTGAAAATAAGGTATTCATTAGTTTGGTAGCAACATACAACAACAAGAACATCATTAATGGCAGTGGTATTTTTTGTAAAAGTAACAAGAATTTATAAAATATATGTAAAAAAAATACAACAAATGGGAATTTATGGACACAGCAGTTTGAATGAGCAATGTAGACCAACTTGACTCATTTGTATATGAAATCTGCAAAGGGCACAAGAATTGCATTTGCAGGTCCACTAGGGAGCAAAGGATATTACAGTTAATTAAGTTGATCAAGTAAGTGAAGACAGTTTAGCAGTACTGAAATGATCAGAATCAGTCTGATGATGGTCTGTGGATTTCAAAAACACAGAGGAGCTTCATGGATTGCCACAAAATGAAACACACCAATACAACTTTTTGATCATTTTCTGGAATCCCTGGAATGTGCCACATAATGGCATTAAAGTTATATCTTGAATTGCAGGTGTTTTATTGCTAGAGAAATACTTTGAAAAACATGCATTCCCATTGTGAGTGAGCTTGCCTAGTCAAAGATCTAACTTGTAACTTGACATGGCAACATCATTTGTTTGCCTACAGGGAGATAACTATAATGCCATAGTGTGGAACCTTCCAGTAAAAGCAATTTCATCTCCACTGTGCAGGATCCTCCTTCTGAAAAGTTAAAGTGTGCATTTAAAAATATTTTTTGCATAGTACACATTATGTAAGCAGCTGCATTTTAGTTTGAGAATGGGCCTTTTATTGAGGTGTGATTTATGAGCTGGGCAATAGCTCCCTGAGTTCCATGTTTAATATCCAGTGACTGAGTAGGTTTAGACTGGTGGTTTGTGGCTGTAGTAAGTCATACCAAATCCCTCCAAACATGAATGAAACTCCACCAGGACTTTAAATCTTATCAGGAGCTCAGACCCAAACAGCAGTTATTGACAAGCGTCGCAGCCTTTACATATCCACTGTATCAGATGGAGCTGTCAGCCGCTCATCCAGTGATAACAGCCTTATCTGGACATAAGGGGTCGGTATGCGAACGGGGGGAGGGGCAGACAGAGTTGGAGAGAAAATGGGAAAGAGGGAGAGAAGGGGGTGTAGAAAAAAGAGGGAGTTAAAGAGAAGAGGAGAGGGGGGCAAGGAGAAAGAGAGGGAAGCAGATGATAGATGTTGGATCCACCATCTTGGGAACCTTTGCTTAAATCCTTTAAAAGTTAGGAACTGTAGGCAAAAGTGAAATATATAAAAGTGAAATATAGCAAGAACTGATTTCATTATTTAATAATTCACTGTATCCACAGATGTATTACATTATTTACCAAAGGGGTAAGAGAGCGGTGAGAGAGGAGTACGAGAGGGGTTAGAGAGGAGCAAGAGAGTGGTGAAAAAGGAGTAAGAGAGGGGTAAGAGAGGGGTAAGAGGGGGCTGAAAGAGGGTAAGGGAGGGGTGAGAGAAAAGTTGGAAAATAATTAGAGAGGGGTAGGGGGTATGGAAGGGGTGAGAGAGCAGTAAGAGAGGAGTGAGAAAGGGGTAAGTTAGGAGTGAGAGAGGGGTAAGAGAAAAGCAAAAGAGGAGTAAGGGAGGAGTGAGAGATGGCTTAGAGAGGGGTGAGAAAGGGGTAAGAAGGAGCAAAAGAGGATAAGGGGGGGTGAGAGATGGGGTGAGAGAGGAGTGATGGAGTAAGGATTAAATAGGGGGAGTGAGAAGGGGTGAGAAAGTGGTAAAAGAGGATTAGAAGAGAAGAAGGGTGAGAAAGGGGTAAGAGGGGGTTGAGAGAGAGGGGTGAGAGGCGCGAGAGAGAAGGGTAAGAGGGGGGTTGAGAAAGGGCTGAGCAAGGGGTGAGAGAAGGTAAGAGGGGGGGTGCAAGAGGGGTAAGCGAGGGGTGAGAGAAGGGGTAAGCGAGGGGGTTGAGAGAGTAATGAGAGAGAGGTAAGCAGTAGTTGACGGAGGATAAGAGAGGAGTGAAGGAGAGGGGTAAGATGGGGGTAAGAGAGATGTAAGGGAGAAGTGAGGGAAGGGTTAGAGAGGGGTAAGAGGGTGAAAGAAAGGTAAGAGAGAAAGAGAGAGGGTAAGAGGTGGGCGAGAGAAGGGTACAAGAGGGGTGAAAGGGGTAAGGGAGAGGTGAGAGATGGGAGAGAAAGGTGTAAGGGGTGAGAGAGTCTATGTAGACTGAGACAGAGATAGAGGAGGAGCAGTGGCTGATGTGTGGCCCGGGGTGAAGACAGCAAGGGATGTGCGGGGTTAATTAGTGAGAGGGCTGGCGTCAGGCTGAAGACATGACCCTAAAGTGACCCACGGGCCGCTGTGTTGTATGGGTAAGACACATGCTTTGTGAGGACATTACGCTGGTGTTCATTTCCTGTGGACCGATACTAGCTTCAACCATAATTTCTACTTGCCTAACCTTAACCTAAACCCTAACATAAATTAACCCAATGATGAACTGTCCCTCACCTGCGTCGCTCAGGGGAGATGTTATTCCTTTGGCTTGAATACTCCACAATATGGTATTATGACAATGCACCACAGGGCAGATATGGTAAGCCTGCTATAAGAATATGTTTTTCAAGGTAATTTTGAGATATATCTGTACATGCAAGATAGAAATAAGTTTAATGCCATACTATGGAACTTCTAGGTAAAGCAATAACATACCCACTGAGACAAGAAAAGTTACCTAGTCCTTTAACTATATACCATGCCTCTGAATACTGAAGGATTTACCAGAGCGTGTATATATATTTCAGTTCCCACAATGTGATGAATACCGGCCCTCACACCCTCACATATTCAGACTGGTGGAAGTGTCTGAGTCAGCTGAGGGAGACATGAGGTCACCACTCAGAGGAGACCAGACAAGAGCCAAAATCAACAAAACAAGAGTTAGCTTTTAGCGCTAAGCCAATGATTTTTTTCATAGAATGATATAGGTCAGATTTTTGTTTTATTGCATTGAATAAATGGCTAACACTTTATAATAACTACACTGTATTTACACCTAATAAAGCATAAACAAAGACTTAATTCATGACGAGCAAAAGTCTATCAAGAGTGATTCAGGATTAATTAATTAACATACTCCTAACCCCTTAATTAAGCAGTGAGTTGAGCCCGAATCATTGTTAATGGTCTGTTTTTCATTATGAATGACGTGTCTGTTAATCCCTGATCAAGGCTCGTTAAAGGACCCATATTACAAAATTCACTCTTGTGAGTCATAATGTTAGTACCTCATCAAAAACATAACTGGAGTTGTGTTTTGTTGCATTCATGTTTGTTTGAGTAATTCTGGTTTATTGTCCGTCTACATCTTCAAAGCTCAAACCGCTCTGTTCCACCTTGGTGTAGTTTTCAAGTTAACAGCTCTTTTTACCTTTAGTTCAGTAGAGATTAGCCAATTCCAGGTATGAAATAATCCAAATGATTCTAGTGAAGGTGTGTGGAGTTTTAAAACACAGTGGAGCACTTCCTGTATTACCACATGACATCACAAGGTGGAACAGAGTGATTTCTGTTTGAGAGAAGAACTCAACCTAAATATGCAGGGTTTGTGTCTTAAACATGTGTGAATGAAACAAAACACAACTCCAGGTCTGTTTGGATGAGTCAAAAACATTATAACAAAGATCAGAAAATAGTGTAACATGAGCCCTTTAAGATGTAGTTATTACAAAGAGATACAATAACTGAAAGATAGATACGATTACTGTCTTACTGCCCAATATTCCAGGCAAAACAATAACGTTTCCATGGAGACAAGCTGGTGACAGACCCTAGAGCAGAAAAGTTCCATAGTGCACCTCGAAGTGTGTTTGCTAGGCCGTGCTAGTAATAATTCCCACGCATGTCATCCTTGGAGAAAATGTGTGGCTTTTATCCAAATACGTGCTAGCTACAAAAATCTGACATTGCATTGACCAAAATAACCAGTTGTTCTAAAATTACACTTGTACAAAGCCAGAAAAACAGTAATTATCTTGTCACTGTGCTTCCCTAAAATGTTTTTCCTTTGAATATTTGTCATTCTTGATGTTAAAGGTTGTTGATTTAATTTCGTGGGTCTCATGTCAAAAACTGGCTCAAATTTAAAGCCATAGTATTACCAAGAATAGACTAAAATAAAAGCATGTGGGGTTTTTTGTGGGGTTTTTTTTTTGGTTTTCTTTTTCAATTTTGGTTGTGTTCATTGCTCTGAAAAATGTATAAAAACATGCGTCCTTACTTTGAACAGGGTTGCGTCTCCACAAACCTGACTCTTATTTGGCCTGAAATAGGGCCACTTCCTGCTGGTTTCCATGGAAATGTTGCTCTTTTGGCTATATTCTGGCATACATTTTAATCAAACTTTTCTTTCTTTATTTCAACAACTATTGTTCTACTTGGCTTGAGCCGTGTTTTTCAATCATATAGATCTTATTTGCTTAAGTGTTTCCTGCATCCACTTCCTAAATACTGTACTACAGTTAAACAAAAACTCATAGTCATGCTATAGCTCCCCCTTTTGGTCTGTGTAGATATTGCTTGGATATTTTGTTTTCTTTATTGAGAAAAGCAGCTGCAATTAAAGCTTAACTTGTTCACAATTCTGCTATACCCCAAATTACTGCTACTTTAATACACTGGGCCATTAAAATAAGATATAGGAGAAGTGAAGGAACTCTTGACAGATAACACGCTGTAGTCTGACCTCATGGAGAACTGGCACTGCTTCAGCTACCACACAGACAACCACAAGGGATCTCCCCTCTCTCCTCTTTCTCGCTCTCCTCCTCTTTTACCTCCTCCCTCTCTCTTACTCTCTGGTTTAAGCCAAAGGAGGAGGCACTTATGTCTGGATTTACACCAGGCTATAATGAGAGTATAGGCTAACAGCAGTGCATTATCATCAAAGGTAAAAGTTATGCTGAGTGTTGTTTGGTTTAAAGTCGAGTGAAAAGAGAATTTTATGAATGGAGCATTAGGCCAACCAGAGCACTCCTCTTGTGTTCACTGGAGATGCAGATTCTACAAACAAAAACAGCCCTCATGACCTCCTCGGCACTCTGGGCCAATGACTTTATTCATATCACACATGCATACTTACTATAGCCTTCCTCAGAGGGAGTTGTTGTAGTGACGTGTCTTGCAGGCTGCATCCCGTGTGTGATCAGGTGTATGCTCCTTTGTCACGATTTATGCTGCTTGGACCTTGTTTGCAGCTCTCAGTAGCCTCTCTGAACCAGTTATGGGATTTGTTTGCTTTCTAAAATAAGAATAGTAAAAAAACAGATTAAAAAAAATTAAAAAAAAAAATATATATAATATATATATATATATATATATATATATATATATATATATATATATATATTTTTATATTATTATATTATATATTTGAATATTTTTTTTTTTTTTTTCCTGCATGTCCTCATTTTTATTTGATCATACTCTATACTTATTCATTGTTTTATGTTGCACCATACTGCCCAAGTAAGTTCCTATATGCAATGACACTGAAACCTTTTCTGGTTCTGATAAAAGGTACAGGACAGTTTTTGCCCTAGTCCAACAGACCAATTTCAACTTATTACATTTTGTTTTTATATATTGTTGCTAATATTATTATTGGAGTAAATATTTCATGTGACACTTAAAATGCCTACTTTCCGATGACTCAAACCCTCATAAAGGCTCCTCCTCTCTCTTATCTGAGCCGGTCTAGTGTCTGTCACTGTGCCACTGCAGCTCACACAAACATGATGGATGTGTGTGGCTGGATGGATATTCTCTGTACGATAAAACTGCTGCATCTGGAGCTCATTATGTGAGAGCAGGCCCCTTGCTTCCTAAACATTGAACAATGAACATAATGCAGAATGCACAGCTAGATCTGTAGGGGGCGCTGGTCTGATAAAGAAAAGAACTTTAAAAAAAAAACCTGTCAGATCAGATGGTTATTGATGTTCTGGAGAGGGTATGCTGTTACTATACAAAATATTTTCAGTGAATTTGGTTTATCAGAGTGTTGATGTTTTGTGTTGTGTTTGTGTACTTTGTTTTTGCCTTCTTTCTTACTTCTACCTGAAAACAAAATGATACCTATGACTGTTGCAGATGTTTTATCATAGTGTCAGTATCAAGTCATACTGATGAAACACAAAAATAATCCCGGGCCATTGTTTGTGTTCTGTGAAAAAAATAAAAACATATCAACTTGTAAAGTATTTAGTGGAAGGTATTTGGGTAATCATGGGTTGGAGAATTGCAAAAGGCAGGGATTTTACTGGAGGTGGCTGAAAGATTAGCATATTACATTTTTTTTTGCTTTTTTTAGAGTTTGCATGCTCTCCCTGTGTTTGAGTGGGTTTCCTCAGGTTACCCACATCAACCTAAAACAATGGGTTAAATCTTTCTGCTTAAGGAGTCCTGACCAAGACTAGCTCAAGAGGATGAATTTACCTTGTTCTTTCTATTTAAAGGCACAGTATGGAAGTTTCTGGATGTGGTGCATCACCTTCATGATCCCATGGAAATCTAAAGTGAACACAACATTCTTCAGACAGATGAGCTTAATGCCGTACAGTAACATTATGGCCAAAAGGTAGAACATTTCCATGGAAACAAGCAGGAAGAGGCTCTCCTTCAGGCCAATACAGAGTCAGGTTTGTGGAGCTGCAAGCCCACTCACAGTAAGGATGTATGTTTAAGTTAGGTTTTTTGGAACAATAAAAGCAACCAAAATGAAAAAGAAAAAAAAAAATAAATAAACATGCTTTTATTTTAGTCTATTTTTGGGTAGTTACATACTGTGGCTTTAAGGGGAGCCCATTTGGCCCATTTGCACTGGGCCTCATGGCTGTTAACGGCCCTGCACATATGTAGACCAAGTGAATCTGTATACTGTATTTCTAGCGAGTGTTGTGCTTTTGTGTAGCATAAACTCAATAGACCACACAAATTTTCTACAACACAAACTGTGCTGTAAATCTTACATGAAGGTGCTGGTGTTGTAATCTGATGTTTTAGATTCTGTTCTGCCTTTATTACTCTCAAATGACATACAAATTAGCCAGCTCTGGATGTAATTGGTAATATGAAACAGCGATACGGAGAAGGTCGCGTGGAAAAGATGAAGAAGAGGAGTTATTCAAAAGGAGGGCGGAGCTTTGGCAGTCTTTGAAATGAACTGCCAGGTCACCGCGCTCACCCCCAACCGGCTGTGTCCATGACACAACATCTACATGACCCATTCTGGAGAGAGATCCATCAAAAGAAACGCAAAATGTGTTTCTCTCTGTTTAATCAGCCCAGACCTCTGAGAATCTGAGGGAGGAAGGATTGGATTCATTAGAAAGAGGCCACAGACAGCATATGCATTGTTCCACATTTTCACAAAAAAAAATCAGGAAATAGAAAAAAAAAAAAGTGATCTGGACAATTTATAGTTTTTGTGCCATGTGCAGACTTCAATTAGGCTGTGGGGGAGGGAGCACTTAGGGGCAAGGTACTCCACTGAACTGTTTTTTAGTCAGTGTGTAGCAGTTGCAAAGAAATTGTTGCAAAATGCTTCACTGAATAAACAGATGAGATGTATGAGCAAAAAGTAAGAACAATAGCCCCAGTTTAAAACACCTTAGGGTGGTTCAACTGATTTAACAAAAAACATACTATAATCAACTATAGAGTGTCTTATAGTTGCAGTGCCATCAGCTCCTCCTTTCGGACAGATATTAAGGTCAAATACCAGTATTCTGTCAGAATGGAAGAAGCTCAGATGAGTGGCAGATTTCTTCTCTCAAGTAAAAAGGAATAATTTTCAAAAACTGTACATAATTAACCCGTCCTCTGTCACTACATCTCCACTGACCAATGAAACTGTTACAACACTCAACAGACAGAGGTGCGCCAGCGCTGAAAGGCTGGAGAACCACTGATGCCCTGTAGAACTAATGAGAATTGTTTATATTACTGGAAATTTCTGTGGTTATTTATTACCAATCTGAGCATTTTGCAAATACCTCTAATGTATTTGAGGTATTTGCAAAATGTATAAATACTGTAGGAGATCAATGATGTAGGGGACAATGTAGGGGATTTCCTATGGTCAATAATCTACAGCACAATCTCGTTTTATGAGATACACAAAGACACAAGCTTATAGTACTCTATAAAGACATACTTTGTAGCCCAAGCATTTCTCTCTGACCAATCTGGCAACACCAGCCCAGATTACACATTTCTTTGAGAAGAGGAGGTTCTGTGATTGGTAAATGAAGATATCCTTGGTACAGACACAGTGAGAGCAGTGGGGACGAGGTGAGGTGTGGATGGAGTAATGGAGTATTTATGACCAAAGGGAGCAGAGAGGAGGACGACATCTGCACTGCTAAATCACATCAATCTGTCTTTAGAGCAGAGTTAAAAGAAAGTAAAACAACTCTAAGTGCATATGACAGGTTAGACTAATAATTTCACCAAAACATACTTAAATATATTTTTAAATTTTTAAAATTTTAATTCCTGGTTGGACACAGGTAGCAGATATGACATACATGTACATAGATTATATATAGATTTCAATTACAACTGTTATCTAGCAGCCATATAATGACACACGGGCGAAAATTGACTGGATCGCACAATCATCATGGCTAGATTCATACAGATAAATGTATTGTATGTGTATTTTGTATAGTTATATTATATGTTTAAACTGTCAAATGTGTGTGTGTGTGGTGAAAATTGTCCCTGCATTTTTGATGAAATTTTCCATGTTGTGACATAAGTAGAGGTACTGTATTCTGTTTTACTTCCTGGATTTTTGTACTGCTCAACTTTTTCCCCACAAAGTGTCACTTAACTGGTGTGTGGGGGAGCTGGCCCGACGTGGTCAAAGTAGAAGGCAGCCTCAGAAAAGTCCCAATTCACAAAATTGATTACAAGCACCGTGGTAAACCATGGACCAAAAATAATATATATATTTATAAAAAATATAAAAAAAATACTATGCTCAACTTAACAAAGTAACAGAAATTAAGACACAAAGGAGAAACCCCACTACACCACGCTACACTTATGTTTTCCCCGAACGGCTGATTGGCACTGCATATATACCCCCCCACAGGAAGCACCTCCCCCGGGTATACACCATAATATTCTTCACAGGTGCTGTGGGAATCACTTTAGCCATATCTCCAACTTAACTAGCTCTCAGGGCCTAAGTCCTTTAACTAAAAAGTGGTTAAAAGTGAACTATACACACTTAAAACACTGAAACAAAATACAGAAGACACTGAAACAAAACAAACAAACTTAAACCAGTTCTCCCCTCCACATAGTCCGGCCCACAGCCACTCCCAAGCCTATAAAAATGTCTGACCTGGGGCAGGGCCCCCACTTTGTCTGGAGTAGTCTGAATTGACTACATTTAAGCAAATAAAATATCTTTAAAGTAACTTGTGTGTGATGATCAAATGTGTGTGAAAACAAAATTGTGGTATTGCAAAATAATGATGCCTTACAATGTGTGAGAAATGCAAAATCAAAGCCTCTCAAAGCGCTACACTGAAGTCATATATTCCTTCAAAGCGCTCCACAGTCTTGGTGGTAGTAAACAATAAACTACTATAGTAGCCACAGCTGCCATGGGGTAGACTGACGGAAGCGAGGCTGCCAGTTTGCGCCATCGGCCCCTCCGACCATTCACGCACACACCACTTTCATACTAGGCAATGTGGGTGAAGTGTCTTGCCTAAGGGCACAACAACAGAACTTGGTCCGAGCTGGACTCGATCCTCTGACCTTCGGGTTGGGAGACCAACGCTCTAACCACTGAGCCACTGTCGACAAAGGGACAAAGGCCCACTTAGTCACATGGTGTAAAACTATAATACATATTTACCAGGTGTATCCCACCAAACTAAATCATAAATGGATGTAAATGTTATGTACAACCTTATACAAGTTGAATAATGTTTGATTTTTTAATGTAATGACCAAATAAAATAATTTGAATTTGAAAAAATAAATAAATAAATTGATAAAACTCCCATGCACATTTTCATTTGCATTTGTCTAATACTGTGCAGGTCTTGTGTCTGTAGAGGTTTACGGAAGTCTGTTAGCTACTAGATAATTGTAGGTGGAGATTATAACTTGGATAAAAATTTGAGTAACATTTTTTTTCTTTGCTTATGAGACTAGAATGATTTTGAGTATGTCCAGTGCTAAGTATCAAATTTGGTTCAATGAAGTCATCTGGCAGAAAGTAAAAGAAACTGTACTTTATTGTTTATAGACTATAACGGAACAAAACTAGACTTGTTTAGCAT
This sequence comes from Periophthalmus modestus, assembly GCA_019594935.1. Taxonomy (NCBI): domain Eukaryota; kingdom Metazoa; phylum Chordata; class Actinopteri; order Gobiiformes; family Gobiidae; genus Periophthalmus; species Periophthalmus modestus. The sequence continues at coordinate 15,222,056 of JAIEZT010001373.1, forward strand.
GTGTCGAGAAGCGGCAGTGTGCACTCTTCCAATCTGACGTCCTATTTATAATGGCCAGAGTAATTATGGCCTTGTGTTGATTGAGTGTATTTGAGAGATGTAAGAATGCACATAATTTACCAATAGAATATAGACCTATTTGCAGTCCTTTCACTAAAAGAGAGGGCAATTCATCAAAGTTAATACAAATATATCTGGTGATGCAGAAGAGGGATTCAAAAGTTGTTATTGAGCCTACTACCACGCTGTAATATTTTATCTCTACTGTATAAATCATCTGTGGTCATGTTTGTAAATTAATATTATTCATCTGAAGAAATCAGATAAAAAATATTCCATCATTTCAAACACAAGGAAGGTTCAAGTTCAAGATGTCAATATTAGGATTGTCTGGAGATTTTAATATGCTAAATGTGTCTTGCCAATAATGTAACATTTAACACAACTCCATTTGTGAGAGAAGCGATCTGTGTTTGTCTGGTATTTGTGATGTGGGGACAACAGAAGCACAGCTGAAACGTTTTGTACTCCTTGCCCGAAAAACACATTTTATACATTCTGTGGAAATGGGAAGGGCATCTGGTGTAACTCTGCCTATACGCAACTTCCAAATCCAGGAGTGGACAGCAGAAGCAGACTTGATGCTGTCCTGTGCAGTGGTTGAGGTGTGATTTACAGCCGTAGGGGCAGGTCAGAGCTTTTTATGGGTCCAGTCTCCTGTTCAGGCCTCACACCTCTGGAACATGGGTGGCCCTGTCTACCGACCCACCCACTCAACACTAAGAGCAAACTACTCCACTCGGGGCAAACTGTTTACTTTAGGGCCTTATTCATAATGTGTGGGACTATTGTCAATATTGTACTACACAATAAGATTTCCTCCAATCATAAAGCCGGACAGACTTAAGTTGCAGAACAGTAGCCACAGTCTGATTCTCTGGGATTCAGAACACAAACTTCCCCAATACTTTATTGAAGATGTGAGTCTGGCGGCCTGTGACTCTCCTCATGTTCAGATGGGTGTGATTGACAGGTGGATTAGCCAATCAGGGACAAAGATGGTCCATGCATATCAAAATAAATATAGCCGTTTACCAGGAAAAAAGAATGGAAAAAATATCAGAGGGAAATGAAAAACATTGTTCAATTTCTGCAGAATCAATGAGCGAAGCACTAAACTGAGAGAAATGTCATTTTGTTTGTAACATGACTGGTGACCAATGAGCGCCTTCGCTTCACTTAGGTCACTGAAATACATAAATCTGATTGAACTGGTTGTGCTTGCTTCTGACTCAAGATGTGAAAGAGGGAGTGGGGACTAGACTGATGTCTATGCATTTTTTTATACAGTGGGACATCAGTTTGGATTTGCCAGGCACGCACTCCTCCAGCAGTCTGCCTCCTGGTTGCTAAATCACTCAGTTTATATCATTTAAAGAGCAATTTCTTTATTCTAAAATTCAGCTATGCATTTCTTAAATTCCAGCCAAGTTACCAAGTTACAATGCAACTTCAAACTCATTCAAATAATTCTCTAAATATAAACTGAATGTATTTTTTTCTTATTTTGCAGATGCACTAACCCATCTGTTGAACGGTCCTCCACCTGCTTGTCTCATGGGATGCTATTGGTCTGACTGAAAGGTTCCACAGTATGGCTTAAACTATATTGCATGTATCCATTTATAGGCATTAAACTGAGAGAAATACTCCGACTCTGAAATACTCTGACTCGGAGGCTGACATCATCTGCCTATCATACTGTGGACCAATCGAGGCAAAGCTATGACATCGCCGTGGAGACAAGAAGGTGGCAAACCTCCCTCAGAAAAGTTACATAAATCATCTATCCATTCAAAATATGTTGCAAGTTGGTTCTAAGAGAGTATGTCGCTTCAAAATATAAATTAAGAAATCACAGATACATAAGTAAAGCAGGTACTCTCTTTGAAATAGAACTGTTTTTTCCTACTGGGTCTAAATACGAGGGTATAAATAGCTGGTATGACTGCATCCAAGGCCTGGGGGTCAGTTCCTGTTAGCGGATCTCCCACCGCCTCACCAAATGAAGCCCAGGTACAGCTCTGCGTTTGGGGCCCGGGGCGCTGGCTCTGCCCCCTCTCTGCTCCCTGTGTGGTTCTCCTGCTTCTGGTGGTGATCCTATCATTACAACCATTATCATGTTTACACCCCCAAAAGACTATCACAACTGACACCATTTTTGTCCCAACACCTCCCATTTCTGACACAACACCTTATGTGGAAATGAGACTCAATATTTCTTGGTCTCCTTCTGCAAAAAAAATAAGTACAAATTGTCCGCTTTGCAACATGGCATGTAGTAAATCTTTGGGACCACCACGAAAGGGAGAGACCACCAAACCAGACCCAGGGCAGGGTAGTCCGGCGTTGCATGTTTTTGATCAGTGGCGTTCAGGAACACACATAAACGTGGGTAAAAGCTGGACACATGGTCAGTAATAATGCGATGTGGGGTTTTAGTGTGTGTTTGTAGGTGCAGCTGTGTGGCTATAACACCATTAGGGCAGTGTGTGAGGGGATGGGAACTAATGGGTCGACACACAGGGGAGGCTGGGGTGGGATTAAACATGGTGGACAACACAGAAGACGCATAAATCAGGAGAAAAATGTAGAATTTTGAGAGAGAGAGAGAGAGAGAGAGAGAGAAAATCTGCTACTGAAATGATAAAATATGAACAATCCCACTCATATTAGTAAAAAAAAAAAAAAACTTTGACTTTAAACAGAGGTACATTATTAGAAAATCTCTCAGTGTAATCATTTTATGTTGATTCAAAGCAAATGTTTTAATATTTAATACATGGAGGACAACACAGAAGATGCATGAATCAAGACTGAACCAATAAGAAATATCAAACTTTATTTTATTTGTATTTATTTTTGAGAGAGAGAACCTGCTATGAAATGATAATATGTGTTATTATTATTATTTTATGTTGATTCAAAGCAAATATTTTGATTTTAAGATGTGCAGAAAACAAGACACATAAATCAGGACCGGACCAATAAAATATGTTGATGTTATTAATTAATTTTCTTGAGAGATCTGCTACAGAACTGATATTTTTTTGACAGTCAATTTTAATTTATAATATATTCTAATTGCAATTTTTTTAAAAAGGAAAAAAGGTTCTCTTAAAATAATGTGATTATTGATTAAAGTAAATGGTAGATCTTAGTTAAATCAAGGAAATTTAAATGTCTATTGCATTTGCATAATTAAAAATGAATAGATTCTAGCAAATAAATGGAATATTTGACATGAAATAAAATGCACTGCATTATTTTAGGATTTGTTTGAGAAAAATATGGATCTCAAAACACAACCTTTCTAATGTAAACTCATAGAGAAGTGGACCAATAAGTAAGTCAGAAGGATATACATGAAAAATAAATGAGTCCAAAGAATACACATGGTTTCTCCCTTAACAATATAGTTGTTTCTATTGCAGGTGTCTAGAGACTGAACGTGTGGGGGACAGATATGATTTTAAAGGGAGGAATAGCAGATGGAAACCTCCCCTTTAAAATGAAACTCGTTCATAAATCCCCACAGTAATTTATCTGGCCAGGGTTGGGAGGATGGGCTTACACTGACACCTAGAGGACAGACTGGGGAACTGCTCCATTTTTAATATTTTGTTGCTAAAGCAGAAAACAATAGAATGAGTCTTGCTAAAATAAAATTGTAATTGTTTACTTCACAATATGATGGCAGAGTGGTTAGCTCTCTAGCAAGACAGGAGGAGTTAGTGGGTTTCATCTTTGAATTGACCATACTAAGTGTGTGTTGAGGTTTAGGACATGCAGACTTGCTTTCCAAAACAGAAAAAAAAAATTATATAATGTTAATACAAATTATAACACATTTTAACATAATTATCAAGTTAAAATTATGAAACAATGTAATAATTAACACACCTCTTTTTCTTTGGTTGAGCATTTCTGTACCTCCTGGATCTTCTATCATAATACACATGCATTAACAGGTGTAGGCCATTACTGTAGTCTACAATACATGGTTTATGTCCTCTGTGCACTGCCCCCTGGTGATTGTTTCTTTAAATACCTTAAACTATTGCTATATTGTCTTCAGTACACGTTTCAATGCTTTGGACTAGGGATGGGACGAAATAAAAATTTAGACTCACGATTATCGCGTCCCAAATAATCGCGATTACGACGATATTATCGCGGGGGTTATTAATTTCTAAACGTTCTGACGGCCCGGACCTACTTTACAACTCTACAGGAATGTACATGTACTCCTGCGTCACCCACGCAAACAATCTACACATCAAATGAAAGTTAAAGCTCTCCTCTTTTCGTATATGCAAACACTTTTCACCTGGAAACACCACATTGCTGACAGGAAAGACGTTTTTACAGAAACCTCCTACTGTCCTACGTCACATTAGGAAGCTTTTACAGAAAAACCAAAAATGCGGATTTGGACTTCACTCACCTTTGAGGCTCTGATTCTGTCAGACATCAACATATTCCACAAAGTTGGTTAAAGAATATAATCCAGTCAAGAAATCATGTCCACAAAATAAGTTAGATCCTCCATGTCCAATCTGCTGCAGGGAAGTATTCCACAAGCGAAATCTGCTCCGTCACTTTTTGGCATTTCTTTGGTCGATTTCAGACATAATAAACTTAAGACAGCGCCGACTTTGGCCGTGTGTCAATTCACCAAAAATTCACCAAAGTGCCCTTAAGTCGGGCGGTACTTCGACCTGCACTTCCAAGAGTACATGGAACGGTGCATGTGACGAATTGGGACACAGCATTTCTTCTTCAGAGCTTAACACAGGTGTTATCTTCTGATTGACTCCAGTGTTGTCCAATAAGGTGGAGGTTGTGTGTCACTGGAGCCGCAAACAGTGAATCAGTGCTACATGTGACTGAAAGTTTACGCCCCACTCTCCCCCGTGTAGAATCAACCAATCACATCACACACGTTTAGTGACGTTTTCTCCTCACAGCCAATGAGCAGCGAGCACGTGTGTGACATGCCGAGATTTTCCGTAAACAGACGGACTTTACGGAGTAAACGAAGCGTGCATGTCACTTTCGATTAATTTTTTCAGCTCAAGTTTGTCAAACAGTGCAGGATGTTTGTCTCGTAAATGCGCGTGCAAGATGTTCGTGTTTTGCCCTCGGACCCGCAACTTTTTTTCTGCAGACTCTGGCACCAGAACAGGCACAGACAAGTGTCATAGCTGTAACAGAGCCCCCCCCTTGTGAGCAAACACCAAACGTTGTATTGAAACCAGAAACATGTAGGCAGTCTGGTGCCGTAAAGACGATATAAATCGTGATTATGAAAAATGCCGCGAGCGATTAATCGAGGACCGTTTATGGGAGTAACCAGACACAAGGAGAACATGCAAACCCCTCATAGACCACTAAAGCGAGGTGCTAAAGCAACCCAGATAAATAATAATGACAATAATATAAAAAAAAAAATACTAATATTTATATAATTTCCTCAAACTAAATCTTTCTCCATGAGGTCCTATAGTACACATACAATCTGTAATCCTGTAGTTTAGACCTCTAGGGACATTGTATGATTGTAATTCTGCAGTTCAAAAAATAATATATTTTGAACCGATGTTTGAGCACAACATAAATCACAAATCTGAAAGAAAAATGTGTGGCACTTAACATCCCAACTCCTAGACCCCTAATTAGGTAGTTTCAAAGCCTGAACTATTCTTAATAAAACTTGTGAAGTATGAATTTGTTCATGCTTTATTGAGGCCAATTAGGGTGCCGTTATTAGTGTTACTGAAAAGGGAGAAAAATTGCAGATATTTTTTTCCCCAACACGCACAGACTTGAGTTTTGAATAATTAAAATGACCACATATATAATTAAAAAGCACATGCGTATTTGTTTCAGTGTTTTATTGGTGACAACACATTTCTTTACAGTATGTGCGACTCATCTACATGTCGGTGCTACACTCGGAGGAGGCCAGTTGTGGTCATTTAAACAGGTTTCATATATAAACCTACAGGAAAGAGGCCAGAACACACACCACAGCAGTCTCTCACTAAAACGCAACATGGGGGTCTTCATAGGCGTGAGGAGCCGACGCTCGGCAAGTCCTGGTGTAGTCACTGCGACAGGAATTCCACAGCAGTGTCACGCTCCTCCACCAGCTCCTGTGCTGTGGCATCCATCTTGGCCCGAGAGAAGTCGTTAATGGGGAGGCCCTCTACGATTGTCCAAGTCTTGTTCTGAACAGAATAATATTTGTATCTTTTTTTAAACTGGTGCATACCGGCTCTTGGGGTCAAAATGAGACTACATAATTAGATGCAGACAGCAGGAAGCAGAGTCTTTATTGACTGTGAACCTGTATGTAATGCTGGTGAGCTGTTAATATGCTAGTTGTAGCTAGCTGTGGTGTGACACAAAACTTCACAGCAATGAGTTTATAAGCACTTTTCACAAATTTCAGACACCAGTGTGACCAGGAAAGTGAGCAATTATTTTGGACCGCTGCAAAACCATTTATAATGAAGTAGTTGTTTTTCACATTTTTAAAGGCTGTAAAAATCTGGTACAGTGCCTTTAAATATATTTTCTAACAAAAGGACAACACTGAAGTGAGGGATTTCATGCCAACAAGTTCTCAAGTCGCCCATAACCATTTGCATTTACGGTTTGGCGTAACTTTTATTCTTGTATGTGCTAATTCTTCATGAATGCTCATCAAATTCTAGGCCTGTAATAAAAAGTTGTTGGATAAATTAGTTATTGATAAATACATGAAACGGGGATTTAATAGTCTCTTCAAAAGAAAAAAAAAAGTCTTATGCCGACAACAATAATACATTTTTATATCACAGCTAATACGGAATAATTTAAATATACAGTATACTCATTAAACGTTAAGGAAAAAATGGCTCTCAGCTTCTTGGTGAAAATTGCTGAAATGTCACATTTAACAATCAGATTTTTTTTAAAATTAGATTTGTTAATTGATTTGTACGGCCAACGATACAAGTTGTGTGCACAGTTCTGCTCCCGTGTTTAAATGTCAGACAGCTGATGGCAAAATTATTGCTGAGGATGAAATACTGAATTTCCTGAGTCAAATCTCATCCTGGCTCATAGTCTTCATGGATTGAGTCTTCCAAGAATGCCCTTTTTGAGCTCTGTCCTATATCACAGAGGAATGGCTCACCCAAGAGGGCACAGAAAGATGCCAATAACAGTATTGACTGAGTGTGAAGAGATGTGTTTCTTATTATTTGGATGACCTGGTGCCTGTGATGTTCAATAGCCTGCATGTCTCATGTCTACTTACAGGAATGGAGCGGCTGAGCAGAGGTCGCCACATTAAAACAGGCTGAGAATTTGCAGATTGACATTAGTAACATTTTGCATATTGCTTTGAAGAGAATTTTTTACCAGGTGAAGCACATTAGAACGGGCCACTTAAGTTAATGTGGATGTAGTGCGATGTCTCATGCCAAAAGATACACTGTCGAACAATTACCTATGCAGTCTATGAAAAACAGCCCTGTGAATCAAGGGAAGCTGGACTGGTCTGCCGGAACAAAGGAAGACCTCATGTCTTATTTTATTAAAACTGAAACTGTTAAACAGTGTAAATCGAGCATGTGACTCAATCAGAAGTACTGACATGAACAGCGTTAATTTGAACCACAAGTGGGATATTTGTATTTTTTATGTTAATATAATATGTGGCCAATCATCTTGTAAATGCATTAAAAAATAATCATGGAATATGTTGGAATAGGTATGTAGCTGGGTATTATGAACAGGCTCAGAAAGCAACAAGAGAGTGGGCTTTGACTCGTAGACCAAGACATGGACCCATCTTTGAAAAAAAAAAACTTACCCATGCCAGATACAAATATGCCATTAGGTTTATATCAAATGTACAAAGTATGAGGTCTAGTTCATGAGACACCGACCTTGATCTGAACAGGGAAGGAGTAGATGAGGTCCTCAGGGATGCCGTAGGGGTTTCCACTGGCAATGACTCCCATAGAGGTGAACTCGCCCTGAGTCAAGAGAAAAATTACAAATTCCACTTACAAAGGCACATGTGAATGAAAAGATAATTAAAAAAAGTTTAAAAAGGTGCACCATGTAACTTTTGGGCTGGAACATTTTAATGACTTGCATTAAACGCATCTGTTTTGCATTTATTTACTCAATTATAAGTAAGCCGTGTCACCTCTCCACAGATCTAACCTGTACCTTTGCCTGTAACTTGGCCACCTGCTTGTCCTCAGAGTTACGTTTAATGCCATCCAGTTATAGTGTGAACAATTCTTGGCAAAGTTGTAACATCTCCTTAGAAACAATCATGTCACATACCTTGAGTCAGAAAAGTTACAGGTTGCACCTTTAAAAAAAAATAAATTCATTTTTAAAATATAAAGTGAGACTCGTACATCCTTGGTGCCAAACCAGAGGTCCCTCATGTGGTCGCAGATGGCTTTAGCGGCTGACATGGCGCTGGACAGTTTCCGGGCCTTGATCACAGCTGCACCGCGCTGCTGCACTGTCTGAAAGGAAACAAAAACACAAAACACAATGATACACACAATTACATACCAATTTAAAACTGATAATACATAACACTTAAAAATTACATTATAATAAAATATTATAGGGGTGTTCATGTTTCCCCAGTTGAAATTAAAGTCTACTACTAACATTGTAATCCCATCATGTACAATACAGTCACTACAATGTATTTAAAAAGGAACTGTATGTAAGATTTAGATTTTCATGACATGACGCTGTGTCCCCAGATATGAGGTAGACATGTTGAAATCAAATATAGCCTTTAGTAATAAGAATAAATCAGCATTACAAATGTTAATTACAACTATGTGGTAACTAATGTCCATAACATGGTTTTCAGTAAAAAAAAAAGCATCTGAAACTTTGTAAAGCAGCATGTTATCAAAACATTTTGCACATTTTATTACATAGCTTATTAGTCACCAGCAAGATTTCAAAATATTATTACTGGCAGGTGGTCACAGTTCATCTCAATTGATAGTAAAAATGGCACATTAAAAAAAATCTTAAAACTTGTTTAATTTAAAACAGGAGGAACCTACAGAGATGAAGTTTCCTCTGAGCCAGGCCTCATCCTTCACTGCGTCATAGGCTGGAACCGATGCCCCCTTGAGGTTGACTTTGCTGTGGTGCACGTCCGGATACTGCGTGGACGAGTGGTTTCCCCAAATGATCACGTTCTTCACATGATCAGAGGACACGCCACAGCGCATCGCCACCTGCAGGACAGCAACAGAACCACGCCTGAGACAATGGCTTTAAAAGGTGCTTGTTAAAAGGACTGAGGACTGCCAAGATTTGACCTATACATTTGAAGATAAAAAGTGAGCATGTAATAAGTCCATAATGCAGCTGAGTGTTGCACATTTTGTATCTTTTGTATAATTTAATTTGGACCATAGAAATGTATTTAGTCCAAAATAATGTTGATTGATAAATGATTATTTCAGTCTCATGCATATATTAATGTGTATTGCAATTGTATCTGTCATTGAGGGTCAAAACTATTTTATGATATATACACAGTCAAAACAGATGACGCATTTGACAGTAGCTTTCCATTTCAACAAGATGGTATATAGTATGAATAATTTAATAAAAGAAAGTATGGCCATGAGACTTCTATCTTACATTTTTTCAAAGTCATAGGACACCTTGTATTTGTTGTAGTATTTTTAATATAGACCATATCCTGGTTTAATACCCCCTTAAAGTGTGTGTGTATGTGTGTGTGTGTGTAATGTGTGTGATAGATATAGATATATATATTTTTAATGTGCTACATCTCTGGCAGTCACCTGTGAGCAGGCCCTGTTGTGGTCCAGGCGGGTCAGGCAGGAGAAGTTCTCTTTGGGGATGGAGGGAGCTGATTTAGAGGCGATCAGACAGTTGGTGTTAGCAGGGTTACCCACAACAAGGACCTGTAAAATAACACATTTAAGCAATTGTTAGACTGAAATGTAGAGTAAACATTTAATTTCTGAAAGAGGATATGTTCATAAGAACCACATCTGAAGTGTCTTGTCATAATGATTTCTAGTTGGCTGGTTCACCATTCATTTACAAATCACAAAGGCTGTAGTTACTTCTGCATCATGTCTCTGCAGAGAACAGCGAATCCCTTCCCATGTCTAAAACCTGTAAACTTCTGTAAAACGGCAGGCATTTGATGAGTGTATTACTGTGCATAAGTTCACAGTTCAGTCTTCTTTCAAATATTAGTGGACATTTATCAGCATGCTAGTGGAGAGTCCGTCACCTGAGAGGTTATTGCTCAATTATCAAATCAAAGAGGATGCAATAAATATACACTTATACATTTAAAAGGCTTAAGACGTTACATTGACTGGAGACTGATCCTAACTATTATGGTCACTTTTTGCCTAACCTTAACCTATTTTAACCCATAACTGAACTTTAAAACATGTTGTTGATCTAATAACAAAGAATTTACGTCATTGCCCCGGTTGACCTTTGCTCTCAGTGTAAGCAGCCTCGTGTTGTGGACTTAAAAGCTGATCAAAGTTCCTGTGAGAATTTGTACAACAATGTTTAGGAAAGGAAATCCACGCAGTTCAAAACGGACTTTTACTTGAAAAAGTTTTCCGTTTTGAACCAAGCACTCCTCCTTTTCTCTACTGCCTGCACCAAACAGCTAGACATTCATGTCATGCCATTTTTTCCATACACAGATTCTTCATTTGTCATTTTTTAAGTAAAGCAGCTAAAAGATTTATTGCCATTTCTGAAGCACAAAGGCCCTGTGCATTATAATTACTTCTGCCTTCCCAAGAGTTGTATTACATGCAAGACCTGCATAACCAGTTAAATAACATTCATCTGATTCCTGTATTTGTACAAGTTCATATATCATCTTTCATTATCATCATCGTCTTCTTTCAAATATTAATGCATCTAGCAGCGATCTTACAACAATCCCAAAACAAGGGCTGCACATTATACTGCAATCAAATTGAAATAGCAATTTGAGTTGGTGCAATTATGCATTGCAAAAGCATTTATTTAGATTATAAATGCAATTTGGAAGAACAAAATGTCCCATAATTTTATTGTAAAATCCTGTTGCATCTGTATTTTAACACTCATGCTCATGGTCAAACATGGTCTGAAAATTCTTGCATTAGTTTATCAGTTCAAAATTCCAGTCTTTTCACAAATGTTAATGCTCCTGGACATTTTTGGAATGTGTACTCTGAACCGAACATTATTTTTTAAAAATAAATTGCTGATGTAATTGCAATTGCAATAAAAATCTATAACATTTTTAGACCTCCCTCCTCTTGCCCTCACTCCCTCCATGTGTATGTGGTTATTAGAGCGTACCTTGACTGTCTTCTTGGCGTACTGGTCCAGAGCAGCTCCCTGGGTCTTAAAGATGTTGACGTTGGCTTTGAGCAGGTCCTTCCTTTCCATGCCCTCCTTCCTTGGCATGGACCCTACCAAGATGGCTGCATCGATGTCCTTAAAGCCTACCTCCACTTTGTCTGTGGGGATCACCTCTGTGCAGGAGACAAGGGCAAAATGTTAGAGTGAACCCATCTCTAAAAGTTTGAGAGTGACTTCTGATAGCTTGAATAAATTATGCTTCAGTTTACTCATAAAATACAAATCTCAGTTTAAAAATAATTATAGTTACAAACTGACTCTGAGACAACACCCTCTAAACAAACACAAAATTCTTCAAAACAGTCTGGACTTAGGGCGGGAATTTACCAGCTAAGCTAATAAAAATCACATGCATTTCAACACATGTTTGTGGAGGTCAAAAATACAGGGTTAGCAAGTTTATGGGACCGATGGATATTTTGTCATCTTGACTGGAAATTACAGAACTTGCACTACTGTACTATACCAAGGGTCAGCTCAGTCTTCGTTATCTTTGCCTACTTCATCAGCGGTATAATAGTCCCTGCTGAGACCAGACTGTGAATAGACTAGACTAAAGTGGACAGCACTACCACAATGTCTTGAGGGTGCATTTTTCCAGGTCCTGTGCCCTGTACAGATGTCAATAAACTTCTCCTGCATTAGAATTACAGCCTCATGCCTCTTCTTCCAACTCTCAGGCTACTACAATTTATTATCCAAATAGATAAATAATTATAACTTTTGCGATTTGCCAATTGTGATCATTTAAATTACAACTTGATTAATCCTGCAGCCCATGACTCTACATATACATGCATGTGGTGGTAATGGGTTACATTACTGTTCTTTCATCTTTCTACCAATTATTGACAGTTTGTTTACATCATGGATTTTAACCCTTTCAGATAACATTCAAACTCCTGAACTCATTTGTCGATAAGATGCCTTTGCCTCATCCTCTTATCGGATCTTTAGTCTGCTCCTCCTATCTGAACTTTACTCTGCTCCTCTCATTGTTGTCCCACCACTGCTGTGATTGGCTGCCGCTTGGCCTCAATAATCGACCAATCACAGAGCTCGTACTCCACACACCTCCCTCCTCCTTTAGTCCACACATAAAAAACACATGGGGATCAAACGTCTGCCCGGCAACAACGATTTAGTCACTTGCGTCTATAAAATAGTCACCGTTACCACATAATGCAGGGCACCTTTATGACAAAAAAACGAATCACGATTATTTGGCTCATAATTGAAGTTACATGTATTGCAAAGTACACACAAGTACTTTTATACTGTTCTTTTAAAATAGACTTAATTAGTAACATTTCATGACACTTTTGCTTATAAACTTTAGATTAAGATTAATAAAGTATCTGTACTCAAATTTGGCAGAACAAGGCAACATATTGTGAACAGAAGGCAATCAAAAATATGTGATTACAACACAAGAAGTTATTTAAATCACAATAAAACATCGATTAACTGCACAGGCCTGTCACCAATAATTCAGGTCAGCTGTGTTTGTATAAACGTTTCAAATCTAAACTCGAGGCCAAGCCAAAGGATTTACATTTTCTTCCAACTTTCAATGAAAATAAAGAAGATGAGCAGTGAAACGTCTTCACTCCTACAACTTTTTCTCCAGTTGACAGATTTACTTTTGGTTTTTACTTTCAATGAAAACGTTCTGCCTTTTGAAAGATAATGTGAATCCATTGCCAGTATTTACCCACAACATGTTTATTGACATACTTGCTGAAATTTGTCCATTGCTTATTATTTTACTATTTCAATATATATATTAAATTGCATTTTTTCCCCCCATTGTAACAACACGCGGTGACAGCTCTACTCCAGTAGAGGTTCAGTTCTGCTCTAAATCTGGTTTATCTGAATGTCACATATTTTACTGAGTGACACTTGATGTAAAGTTTAGGAACTACTCATCTAGCATCAAAAGCTGGACTTTTTAGATTCAGGTTAAAAATTTTTTTGTCCCCATAGGGAAATTTGGTCTCAGCATTTGACCCATTTTTTAATGCTACTTGGGCATCTCATCAAGAGCAGGGACTCGTCTCCAGATCTTGAGCTTGGTTTGGTCAGGACTACCTAGCTGTAGGGTTTTACCTATTGTGTATGTTTTGAGTTGGCATTAGCCTCTTGTGTAATATTTAGGCTGATGGGGAAGAAACTTCAGCAGTCAATGGATATCTAGCCAGACACAGGAAGAACATGCAGACTCCACTCAGAATGTCTGCACAATTAGCATTAAAGTAGGAAATCTAAAGACAGTCTTGTATCACAAAAACAAAATAAAACAAATATAAAAAGTGGTGCTGCTTGAATTAAGTGAAAGGCCTCACCCCTGAGCAGAGGCAGAGCACAGTCCTGCAGCTCCATCACCACACCATCCAGCACCGGCAGCATGGGCGGGATGTCCAGGAGGATCAGGACAATGGGCTGCACAAGCAAAACAATAATGTGTTAATAAAGTAGCAATGCAATATGAAATAGTAGTAACACAAAACACTCTCCACATCTGTTATTGATGGAAAAAACTTGTTAAAAAAATGCATGAAAGTAAATGCATGCATTAACTATTGAGCAGGTATTCTTCCCATTATGCATAACATTTAATGTTGCAGCCTTATACAGTTTCTTTGATTTCTTGCAATACTCATCAATTTTGTTATTAAAAAGTTATCCCAAAGAAAATAGTTGCCCAAAACAAAACAAAAAACAAAAAAAACAACCAACAAAAACGATACTCTGAGCACCTGGACCTCGTGAGCCAGTAATATCTGAGGATTTATTAACAGGCGCAGGCTGCAGACATGTGTGATGGTGAATTTTCACAACCTTTGACATTTAACACTGCAGACATGTGGCACTGGCATCTCTTCTCTGATTAACCGAGACCAAGAATGTACCAGCTATGTAGAGCATGTACATATCTATTTAACCTTGGGACAACTGAGGAAACTGGTAACCAGGGTCCAAGAAGCAGAGTCCAAAAACCAGAGCAGCAATTGGAGCGCAGAAACCAAAGTCCAGACCGGTTTAGAGCCCAAGATCATCAAAGATCTCCTTAACCATGTGATTGTGAATTTGTTGAGAGCTAAATTAGAGCTGTGCAATTAATCGCAACTGATTTGAAAATGCAGTTTGAGCTGCCTCAATAATCAAATCACAAAGACTGCAGTTATTTAGGTAATAAAATGGATATCCAGTCATTTAATTGAATATTATTGTAGTTTAGACTTCTACAAACATGTTCTGAAATGCATGGGATTCTTGGATTTGTTTATCAATTCATATTTCAGTCTTATCGCAAACATTAATGCTCCTTGAGTTTACAATCTGCACCCTGAACAGAATCTTACTTAAAAAAAACAAACATAACTCAAACCTCAATCACATAGAAAAATTGTAATTTAATTACTTTCCCAAAACTGTATTTTTTGTAATTATTTAAAATTCAATCCAAAAAATACCAAAAGGCTCAGTGTTAGTCTATTTTATTCTTTTTCTGATGTCTACCATTCACATATAGGACTGAAAAATGTTACCTTTCCAAGCTGACACTATGTTTTATATCAAAAAGCCTCTATTCCTGTGGCTGTTCTGTGTAGTCTGCTGCTTCCTTTGTGATGCTAATAGAAGCCTGGCACATTCCTGGTTTAGTCTTGCTTTAGTCTGATACAGATCTGGTAGTTAGTCCTCCTATTTAGTCCCGTTTCCTTGGTTAATCCTGGTTCAGTGCTGCTGCAGTCCTAGTTCAAACCAGGGTTCTGCTTATTAAACATGTGAGAAGTGAATGTCTCTGTAGTTTTCAAACTAAACATGATTGACGCGAGTGGAAAATGAGAACCTATCCTCCATGAGCCTATTAAATTATGTATTGAGCGCCACTCTCAGTTTGAAGACTATTTTTCCTTTTTTTTATGGATAGTTTAAAATCTCAGACAGAGCTTGAACTCATCTCTGCCATGTTCTGGACAACAGGTCTCTTCCTCATGCCCAGTGCACAGAAAGGGAGAAAGAGATAGAGAGAGGCACAAAAAAAGGCAGAAAGAGAGATGGAGACAGAGATGCAGAGAGACACAGAAAGAAACTAATGTGTATGTGCTGAGCTGAGAGTGTGAGATTAATGTGTTTGAATGTGTGGAGAGAGGGGTGAAGTTAAAGTGAATTTATAATACGCAACTATTTTTATAATCACATTCACATTACCATTACCATTAGATTGCACAGACATGAACATATTCCTACTGATACTTGTATTGTATTTGGGGATGTACAATAAATTTGTACAGAGGAAGCCTATGCCAGGTTGCCAATATTTTATTCATAGACTGAATGCTCAACAGACATATCATTCGACTCTGGTTACATCCAATGACATAAGAGCGCACTGTTCCACTGTCCTTATAATGGCAAACATAGATCACACCACCATACAGTACATACAGGAATACTGAACCAGATATCTACATACAACATGCATGTTTCCATTATGTAACACTAGAAGAATTGCCCAGCATCCTTTGCAGTGAAGAGGCTCAGCTGATGTTATGTAATTTGGGGTCGAGCAATACTTTCATTGAAATCTGGAAATTAGGGCTACACAATTAATGGCAATAATAACTATGAAAGTATAACAACTCTAAAACCTCCATAGACACATTCTGAAATGCATAGAATTCTTATTAGTTTAGTACTTCATATTTCAGTCTTCTCTAAAGTGCTACTGGATGTGCTTAAAATGTGTAGAATCCTGATTTGAAAGAACATAGCAAATCTACAACTAAATACTTGACAGAAAAGTCCAATATTGGGCAGCTCACAATCAAATCTAAAATGCAATTTGAGTGGATGTAATTAGCAAATTTTCTACGGTGGCCATTATTCTGCATAAAAACACTGCTAATCCTCTACAAACCAATCATTAAAATATAGATCACAAATCTAATCTTAATTCCAATTGATATTTTGCCCAAATCATTCTAAATCAAGCAATATTCTCTATATTTTGTTGCTCTTTCAAAGATGACAGGGGAAATTATCCATCACATTTACAGAGGGGTGTTACACTTTTATGGGGAATTAACTGTTAACATCTCTACATCGCCAACATTTTATTGTTTAGATCGCAATACATGTTACCTTTTATTGTTCTAAACAAAAAAAACAAAACAAAAAAAAACCCCAACAAAAACTTGCTTTGATTTTCATGGTAGAAACTTTAAAAAAAAAAAAAAGCTCAATACTTCTTAAAATGTTAACTTAATTTCTGGTTCTGTGTTTTAGTTTATATGCATCTTACCTGGTCCTTTCCGAACACATCTCCCTTAGCGATGCTGTACAGGAGGGAGTAGGCGATTTGACCAGCGGCGCCGGTAACAACGACACGGATGGGTTCAGCCTACAACACAAAACAAAGCAAAACAACATGAAAAATACTGGCAGCAGTGGGTACAAACATAGGAACTCATCAGGGAACCAGTTCAATCAGCATTTCAGCAATAACAGGCCTAAGGAGACAAGACACACTAAGCTTATATATTATTTTCTAGGTTTTACTTTGATAGTTTTCTAGTAAAACAAAAGGTAGGGCTGCACAAAATGACAAATGCAATATTTGACACCTATGTGATGACCTTGTATTTCACATTAAAACAAAAGTAAATCATGTACACTAAACTATTATTATCTCACTATTCATTCATAAAATTAAGGAAATATTTGGAAAAAAAAATTGAAATACTTTTAAATACTGCCAATGGAGTTACTATTACACAAAGCTTTGATCTTTAAAATAAAAATTACTTCAACCTGGATGTCTTTACCTACTATTAGAACTTGAATATGTGTAAAAGAATTTGCTCCAAGTTCGTCTACTTTTGGTCAATTTGCTAATAAGATGACAGGGATGTGAAATTTAATAATAAGTGCAGGGCTTAAATCTATTGCCGTTCAGATCAACATAACAAGGCTGTACAATGACCTTGTGGGGGTGAAGGTTGGGGAGAGGGGAGCACAAATACAACATGAATGGTTTATATTACAACACATGACACCTATTACTTAAGTTTTAAGCCCAAAGAACGGTTTAAAATGCACATTATAAGCAATATAATATGGACAAAGAGTCAAAGTTAGCAGAGGAAGCAGTTTGAGTAGGAGTATGATTAGTAAAACATTAAAAAATACATGGAACTTTCTAGGCTAGCCTAAAAGGAGTTAATGTTTGCTATATATGAAAATGTAGGCCTATGCTAACTTAGTCTGCATCACAATCACAACTAAATAGCACACCTGAAATCACATAATTTTAAAGCTAATGTAAAATAGATGTGTGACCACTGATTTTGTACAAGGCTACAACAAAAAAAAGGCATTTCTAATTTGGCTACTTTGACCACTTTAAATGCCAAATCAAAGCTATATATGGTCACGTGCGCGAGGGAGTACGTCTGCGTCACGAGACACGACGCAACCTCAACTCAACGCTACAAACTGAACGCCAAGTCTTTATTGTGTGGAGGAACAGTAACACGGATGAAGTTAATCCATTGAAAATTTTGAACTGGACACTCTGATTGGTTGTCAAACGACGGAATTAAAAAAAATAGGGTGATGACGCACGTACCACGCCACCCTGGTTAAGATGGAGAAACGAAATCCATTCAGTACATGGATAAATACCATCAAATGCACTGCGAAAAAGTCGCCATTGTAGATTCAGGCATCTCTTAACGGTGCACAAAGGAACACTATATTTTAAGTTGTGCCAAAACAGCATGTCTTATCTTCAAACAGATGACATAACAAGGATATATGTATGAATGTACTGCACTTTCAGCTCGAGCCCACCCTTAATTTTGCCAATGTCACGAAAGGATGCAGAACGGAACAGCTGGGGATAATGCATCTTGCTTAGAAAAGAGTTTATATTTAATTGCGGATTTGCAGAAGGAAACTGGTGCATTGTTATCTTACCATTGCAGCAGAGGGAGGATGAGCCGTGTGCAGCCTGATCTCGGAGTGGACAAGAAGGCAGGGTCACCTCTGCGCTACCCTTGTTCTGTACTCAAGCGTTCCAGTCAGGCGCCGGATCCACAAACGCCCCCTATTTCTGGGCAATGTAGTTTTTTTGTTCCAGATTTAGATCAAGGTAAGGTGTCAATAGACTCAATCTCCCACAATGCACTGTTCTCTGCTTAGACAACGCCCCCTAGGCCAAACACGGATGGATTTATGAAAAAAGTGAGGTCTGTGGGAACCTCTAGTGGTCATCGGTGGGACTACACATTCCGTAAGAGTCAGTATCTCAAATCCTTTAATACAGAATCACAAAGTTCTTCAAAACATGGACAAGAAACATTAAACAGACAGCAGTACCCCAGGTCAACTTTCTTTTTCCGCGGCAAGTCAGTAGCCAATCAAAGCTGCAGAGGGATTCTTGATCCAGGAGACAACAGTTACAACCAGGATCGACTGGTTGGTATGATTTTAGGCAAGAGAAATAAACAGTCAAAAGTTGGGACACACTTTTTCACTGATGAAAGAAAAAAAAAAAAAAATCTCAAAATATAAAATAGGATGGGGGCAATGTGACTATAAAAAACACATTGTTATTGGATTTTTGTAATGGAGGCAATGTTCATCCTCTCAAATGGCAATGAGTCTGCCCACAGGAGGGAGGTGGACCGGCTGGTGACCTGGTAGAGTCGCAATAACCTGGACCACAATATCTAAAAGACAATGGAGGTGATGATGGACTTCAGGAAAGTCACTGCCCTCCTGCCCACCTCGCCTTGACTGACACCCCCATCGCCACTGTGGACTCCTTCCACTTCCTCAGGACCGCCATCATCTAGGACCTCATGTAGGACCATCCACCATCAAATTCCCGAGGCAAAGGAAAGCCAGCCCAGATGATGGCTGCAGTTCTACATGACTATCAATGAGGTCATAAAAATATACATGAATGGTATCAAAATGTAAGTGGCTGTTAAAACCAGCCTATTCTCGACCCTTAATACAAAGGCAATGCATTTAACTGCCATCGCCTTTATGGGTATAATTCACCACACACCTTCATACTAAAATAACTTAAACTTAAACTAACTTAAAATAACTACAGTAAAGATTGGCAATATTTTGTAACTGTTCACAAACACATCACGGAAATTCAATCATTGGTTCCAAAGTTTAAAAAAAAAATGAAAGTGCCAGCAAGGCTATTCACATGTATATAAAAAAAACAACCTATGGAGCGAAGACCCAAAAAAACCCCATGTTTAGTGTGGAAGTGTCTCAATATAGGCCCTGAATATTACAAAGAAAGTCTTTTTCTGCAGTTGGAACTTGTGTAATGCAAATAAAGTTTGAATATTGGGTTTAAATTAATAGCTGTTTCACCTTGTCATGAGCTCTTTGTGTATAATGCTAAACAAATAACTCACCACAAGGCTCTGGAGCTCTTAGGAGCGACCAGGGCCATGTCTTTTTTCCTTACTTCCTTCTCCTTGATACCTTGATTCTACAGGAAATGAGTGAGGAAGTCCCGGCCATAGAGCAGTCACAGCGAGGAGAGAGGAAAGAGGAGCAGAGGAGAGAGGAGCAGAGGAGCAGAGAGAGAGAGAGGAGCAGAAGAGAGGAGCAGAGGAGAGAGGAGCAGAGGAGGCAGAGAGCAGAGAGAGAGAGAGCAGAGCAGAGGAGGGGAGAGAGAGGAGAGGAGAGCAGAGGAGAGGGGAGCAGAGGAGAGGGGAGCAGAGGAGAGGGGAGCAGAGGAGAGGGGAGCAGAGGAGAGAGGAGCAGAGGAGAGAGGAGCAGAAGAGAGAGGAGCAGAAGAGAGAGGAGAAGAAGAGAGAGGAGCAGAGGAGAGAGGAGCAGAGGAGAGGGGAGCAGAGGAGAGGGGAGGAGCAGAGGAGAGGGAAGAGAGCAGAGCAGAGGAGAGAGGAGCAGAGAGAGAGGAGCAGAAGAGAGAGAGAGAGAGCAGAAGAGGAGCAGGAGAAGAGAGAGAGAGGAGCAGAGGAGAGAGGAGAAGAAGAGAGAGGAGCAGAAGAAAGAGGAGCAGAGGAGAGAGGAGCAGAAGAGAGAGGAGCAGAAGAGAGAGGAGCAGAAGACAGAGGAGAAGAAGAGAGAGGAGTAGAAGAAAGAGGAGCAGTGGAGCGAGGAGCAGAGGAGAGAGGCAGGAGGAGACACAAGCTGAGGGTCAGTGGGACAGCCTTTCCTCTGGTGCTGGTTCTGACGAAGTGACCCTTAGAACGACACTAAGGCTTATTTTATATTTTTATTCCAGGACTTTTAAATCAAAGTCAGACGAACATCTTTATTTTCAATCATAATTGCGCTTTAACATATATATTTTTTTATTAGTTTTAATGTCAAATTCGGAATTATGCAATATGGCAAACATCCTTTGCTGCTTTCCTTGTACTTGTGTAGTTGCAACAATTTACACTCCTCACTGTGAGGCAAATGCAGTATTATTATTTTAGTCTGCCTCCTGAGCCTCACTCATGTTTACTCTGTGGTTTCCTTCCCTTGTCTCCTCTGAGCTTTAGGACATCACTTAATATGGCACATTTGATTGACAGCTGAAAAATGGAGGATCGAGGAGAGGAATCAAGGAGAAGGAAACAAGGAAAGAGAATTAAGAAGCAGCTCAACACTGAGCTGGAGCACAAGAGCCACCAGGTGGTGTCCCTGAGAGAAGAGTATGTGCACCAGCAAGAGACGCCATTATCAACTATCTTGTGGGTCCTTTTGAGGATTTAAGCATGAATAAATGTCTGGTGGCTCATTCTAAGCTGTTCTAAATGCAATGCATATATTTGAATAATTCAGTGTACTGACCAGTATGGCCCTCGATTGTCCATCACTTCCTCTGTGTTACATGGTGTGTGCCATCAGTGCTGAGTTGCAGGCAAATTTGCACCTCAACTGCTAAATAATGAAAATGATTGTATTTTTTAAACACTGGCTTTTTATGATTTATCATTTTAATACCGCAATTTGTTTATTTGTTTAGTATAAAAAAAATACTTTCAAACATTTCAACAGCCATTCATGGTCATATTCATTATTTTAAAATTAAATAACCACAATTGTCACTTTTCGGATTTGAATTAATTTGAAAATCAAGCACAAATGAGTGAGATGGAAGCTTCTACCCTAATGGTGATCCCAAAGGTAGTTGCCATAATAATAATGATAGTCATGATCGCCATAATAACAAAAATAGTAGGCTTTTAAAGAATAGCAATGAAAAGGTTTTGGTTCATTACTTAGATTTTGGTCAAAACTATAGACCCATAACAGCCACATCTCCATCCATCTGTCCTCTATATGGTGCAAATACAAATCATTGACCACTGCGCCTTGATTGCAGGGTTACTGTTGTTTGGTTTGAAGAGTTTGGACGGATGTGATGTAATTGTTTATGCGTTCCTACTTGACCGCGAGTCTTGAACGGAGCTGGCAGCCAGACAAGACTCTCACTGAATTAATGATGTGAGCTCCCCATCTCAGTCTCTCCAAATCTGCTCAAGTTTCACATCAAGCGACACCGGAAAACATAAAATAAATCTATAAAAAATTGAAATAAACTGCAACTCAAGTGGGTTGGGGACAGCATGTATTCAAATCAACAATATGCACTTTCTGAGAGAGAACATGTCAGTAGGTTCAAGGTTAATTTATTTGGACCAACAGGGAAATTCAGCTCATTTATTCATACGTGTGCATCTAGAAAGTGAAAGTGCAGGCCAAAAAAAAGATAATAATAAGGTTGCAGTATTGTATTTGCACTTGTAGTTCTGTGTTTTTTTTTTTTAATCTATCTCATATTTACAGAATTGCAGATGTTTTTGTTGCATAAAATGGCAATCTTGGTTTGGTGGAGTCACTGCCTGTCTCCTTGGAGATTTATGGCATTTTCCGAAACATTCCTGACAAAACAGCATATTCATGGAGAAAAGAAACATTTTGGACTCTCCTCCAGAAAATATACAAGATGCCCCTTTAAAAGTGAGATGGATGCCAGGTAGAATTTGTGGCTTAAGTCTGACTAACATGTAAATTTTTGACCAGGTTCAAATTCCCAACATCTATCATCATAAAATAATGCACACTATGGTGTTAAATACAAGAACCATTTTTAAAAAGCGATTATATTAATCTTAAAAATAATCCATGAGGCCAGGACTATTTATTTAATTATCTTTCTGAATTAAAATTCTAGACATTTTTTTCTTCATTTCTGGTGGATTTCAATGTGTTCCAGTTGGCGACAGTGGGCTTAAATTTACACTTATAAAGGTCCTAGCATCGGTGTAAACACATAGCTGCCCTCACCTCTGCCCGACTCAAAAACAAATGTAATTGTTTTAGAGTTATATTTAGGCTTCTGTAAACATATAAGCCCTGTGTCCACTAAAAGTTGATATAATATTTTATTTTCAATACATATGTATGGGCTCTTGGGGGCCCTCTGGTGGCCTCGGGCCCCAAAGCAGCTACTTAGTCTATTTACAGGCTGGGACTCTACACCTGTGAAGTAGGTGTAGAGCATTAAGTCAAAAAAGTACTATTCCTATTCCTATTAGTAGCTTGAATGGGATGGTGCAGCTCTGAACTCACCTCCGAGGCCACCGCGCGCACCACCAGGTACATGGACGTCAGCAGCGTCAGCATGGTGCCTCCTCGGTGCGTCCCTCACGTATGTCCTGATAAACACTATGTACTGACGTAAAGCAGCGGAGAGGCACGAGGAGAGAGGCAGGCCACTCAAACGTGAACCCCGAGTCTCCAGAGGAACTCTGCGGCACTGCTACTGTCCCGTGAGCCACTGCTCCGTCCCTCCGGTGATGCTGCTCAGTCTAGGTCCACACATCCACCCCAGTCCTGTCTGAGCACGCGCATACAGACACACGGGGGCGCGTTCTGCAGTCTGGACTTTAATGAGATTGCAAGGACAGAAATAGCTCGTATCTGAACTGTTAAGCCTTACGTGGGGTGATTAAAACTTGGATAAATTCTAGTAAAGTAATGAAGCTGGCAGCATTTATTCATGGCTGTGGTTCTTTACTATGTTTACTATTTTCTGCATTTTATACATACAGAAGACATCAAATACAGGAAGGAACGTATAGGAATTACGTAGCAAAGGGGGAAAAAAAAAGATAAATAACTCAAGTAAACATATTCAAATGCGCAAAGTACCCATCTGCTTTGTTAACTGCGCTTTGGCCTTGTCCCAATGAGTTTATTGAAGTCTCCTGAAACTCTCCAAGAAATAAGAAAACAATCCAGATTTTAAAGCAAAGGATTGATTGATTGATTGATTTGATTTATTTTTTATTTTATTTTATTTTATTTATTTTATTTTATTTTATTTTATTTTATTTTATTTTTTTATTTTTTTTTTTATTTTATTTTATTTTATTTTATTTTTTTTTATTTTTTATTTTATTTTATTTTATTTTTTTTCTTTATTTATTTATTTATTTATCTATTTATGATTTTTTTATTTTGTTATTGTGAGGTTGTATTTGTTTGCTACATTCATAGTTTTCATGCCTTCAGTGAGAATACAAATAATCATTGAAATAAGGAAGACAAATAAATTAAAACATGTGTTAAGACATTGCACATATATATTAGTGTATACATACATGTTTTTCTCTGTGGGTTTTAGAATGATGTAAAGTTAAAACTGCTGCCATAGCGATTAATAACATTTCAAAACAAAATATCATATCTTTGATGACCAACCTTTCTCAAAATGAACCATGATATAACAGGAAGCTGAAACCCAATAAAGGCTTTTGTATTTTCAGTGTTCAAATGAAGGGGCTGTTATTACTGAAAGTTATTTCTGTCTCTGACAGAATAAAATGTCTTATTCAGAGTATGCGCATATTTCCAGCAGAGGGCGCTGTGTCCACATGGAATGGCTCTTGCTGCTAATTGACACAGGATTGATGTAGTCCAGCAAATCCATTTGACTTTTTCTGGCAGAGGACTCTAAATGCTCCATGGACATGTTGTAGTGTTTAGCAATTATGTCATTTTTGGGTGTTCTATTGCTCAAAATAAAAACATAAAAATATAAAAATATAAGAAAATCCCTTGAAAAATATGCAGGGCAAGCCTATTCATACTGAACAGGCTCCCACCACTCCACAGATCTGACCTCTAACGTGCCTGGTTGCACCATGCTTGTCTCCATGATAGATAGATTACTGCCATATTGTTGAACATTTTAAGCAACTCATTAACTTCTCCATGGAGACACACAGAAAGGTTACACACTGCATCATTAATAAAAGTTACTTGTATGAATCTGAACATTTTCTTTATTGAAGGTAAATGATTCTTATTAGTTGACACCTGAACAGCGCACATGTCTCAGCCTGCTCTATGTTCACTATGACACATTCAGCCCTAAAACGTTTGAGTGCACCTTTCCCCGACCCCATTACCCCTGTCTCACCTTTATCCTTACATTTATGTCAACGGGATGAATCCTCCAGAACACTTCATCCTAAACTGTCCATTAACAGGGTCTGGTCATTTAAAGTGCAGATGACATGTTCTCATGTTTTTGTAATTATTACTTAGTACCTGTGGTAAATATTTAATTTTTTTTACATCAGTTAAGTGGCAGTTTACCGAGGGGAAAAAAATCAGAAGAAAAGAACAAAAACTGAGGAAGTTGCAGTGAGCCCTAAAACATATGACACCCCCTGGCATCAACACCAAAAATATAGGGACATTTTGGGGCAAGGAAGGCTCTGTTTTTCATTTTTTTCATCATACCTACTACAGAATTTAGATGTGTTTTGGCCCTTTTTAACAATACGGTTGCTTGGTTGTGGAAGTGCCTCTACCTCACATACATACATACATACATACATACATACATACATACATACATACATACATACATACATACATACATACATACATACATACATACATACATACATACATACATACATACATACATACATACATACATGGACAAGATTTTTACTAAAATAAAACATGTAGTGATGTGTAACTGTTTCAATGAAATGAGTAGTCTAATCTGTTTTTTGCACTTTAAAGGTACACTATATTCACTTTCCTGGAATGTTCTGTCTTTCAATTCAATTACAGGCGCCCAAATAGTCTCCATGGAGATTGTTAAATTTAATGCCACTACACTGTGGAATATTCCAGGAATTTATCTTAAACAACGTGGATCAGCGAGACTCAATCCAGCACTTATATTCACCAAAAATATTTTACACCTACAACATGTAACAGTAGAATATGTGTGTCGACCAAATTCTGATCAAAATAAACAAAAAATATGACGAAAAAATAAATTTTATTTTTGAGATGCACTTTTGACCCTGACACTGGTCCTGAACCTTTTAACCACCATCCTAGAGACTTTTTGGATTAACTTCCCAAAGTGCAGAGATTTAAGTAGCATCCTGGAATTTTTTTGTTGCACCAAATCTGTTGTTGTGTCTGTCTGAGCTCAACATTTGACCAAACCCAGTACGATTAACACCTCTGAACCTGTTCTTTATGCTGTTGTTGGATTTATTGTGCTAACTGAAATGTTTTATCTGTTTCTGATGTTGTAATTGGCGCACTTCCAAATGAGCATGAAATGTTGTCCGCTGTTAAGTCGATCTTCAGTCAGTCAAATGTAATTTAAATTTATGTTACCAAGACATTTGAAGTTTGTAAAGTTCTTTGAGAAAAATGCCGATTGAATGGTTTAGTTCTACTGTATCGGTTCTGAAATCTATCCGTATGGCGCCATCTTGGCTCAGATCGCATCCACTGGGTTCATCTCCAGTCCAAACCAAGTTCCCATGATGCACCTGGTTCGGCCCGCAGTCCAGTTTGTGAGTGGAAATATTCACTAATCCCCACATCGTCGGATCAGACAAAACAAACACAGACAAGCAGACGCCATCAAAATGCTACAGGTCACACCATTCACTTACATAACGTTTGTCCAAAACCATAAATGGAAACAAAAGAACATTGTCCTCATATGTCTTCTTTATCGGAAATAACTGTTTGGAGCAGGTATTCTTAACCTTCTTTGACCTTGGGCCCGTGCAAAGTAATAGAGCCCGTTCACACAAATACTGCATTGCATTATAATATTTGTGTGGTCGCTGGTGCCTGCAGCCCTACTATGGGTCCTGGCCTGAGGAGGACACATTATGAAATTAGTTTGAGTGGGTCTCCTATGAGTACTATTGTTGTACCATCAAACCAAAAACATGCACATGAGGCACAAGTCACTGCTCTCCGGTCACCCTGCTCCTGTTTGCTGCAGTAGCCAGAGGATGGTCCAAACGCATGAATGAACGAGGATAGGTGAACTTCTTCCAACTACTGCACAAAATTAAAACGTTTTTTGAAAGTAATATTCTACAGGACACCTATTTTTATGCAAATTCTTTGGTGAATTGTATGCCTCCTGCTTGTCTCGAGATGTTATTGTTTTGCCTAGAATGTCTCACATAGGACAGTAAACCTACCTATAAATATCATGGAAAACATCTAACTCTACTGTGAACTGAGCTGCTACTGTCATCTGTGGTGTCACCTCCTTGTCTCTGTGGAGATAGTTGATGCCGTTCAGTGGAACATAAGTCAAAATAACATCTCCATGGAGTGGTGCACCCTCCACTGGAAAAGTTGCACCTTTAACCATTTTAACTTTACTAAAATCTCCCTTTGTGACAGGGTCATATAGAGGTTACCTTACACTGACAAGGTGTCACATGACCATCAGGCGCCGCAGTGTCCCGCTCAGCCAAAGACACTTTTATTACAGTTAAACTCACACAAGCACACAGGTACACAGCCCGCAGGGACCATCACTGCAAGAGGAGGACCGACGAAACCTGAAACCTGGAATTAGCCTGACGCAAATTGAGGTGAGATGGCAAAGACAACATGGCTGCCGGGGACAGGCCTTGTATTAGACAAAGAGAGTTACATGGATCTACATGCACAGGGACAATACGAGACCAACACACTACAAATTGAAATGTTCAGGATTTTAAACTAGTAAGAAAACTGTATCACTTTACAATAACTACCTTAATTAGCCTTAATAAAGCATGAACAAAGAATTCATAATGAACAAATAGTTGTAAGTGTATTGTCTTCAGAATGTGGCCAACCAAAACAAACTTCATTTGTTGAACAAAAGTTGAGTTATTCAGTCATAGTAATTATACTTAATGAAGGGGTTAGGAGTCAGGGTGTGGCATGGCACTTCCTAAGCCTGAATCATTCATAATAAACTATTTGGTCATTATGAATAGAAGTTTTGTTTGTACTTTACTGAGGTGTGAACACATTATAAAGAGTTACAAAAAAAAAAGTAATTTAAACGAGACAGCAGGTTACAGATCGTCCTCCGTTTCCTGGAGATTACTGCAATTCACATAAAAATATTTGTTACTAACATTGTTATTATTATTATTATTATTATTATTATTATTATTATTATTATTATTATTATTATTATTATTATTATTATTATTATTATTATTTTGAATATTTATGAATTTATTTAATGTTCAAATTTGTAGACAGTTGCAATAGTCTGACAAGGAATTTTTATTTTTTTTTACACTTTAAACAAGTATATGGTACCTGGTATATGGTTTAATAATGTTTTTAAAATGTAACTAAGAAATGAGGACACTTAATATGCTGCAGTTACATAATTTATTTAGAATTTAATAATAATACAATGAAAAAAAACGAGAAAGGGATTACATAAAGACATTCAAATTAACATTGAACTTATTAAAAGGCCCATATTACGCTATTTTCTGATCTATGTCTATGTAGTTTTGTTTTGCTTCATTCACACATATTTAACACAAACTCTGCATATTTAGTTAGTTCTTCTCTTTAACAGAAAACACTCACATTGTGATGTCATGTCAGCAGGAAGCGCTCCACTGAGATTTTTAAACTCCATAAACCTTCACCAGAGTTATTTGGATTGCTTAAGCCCTGGAATTAATAAACTCTACTGAAGGAAGATGCTAACTTGAAAACTACCACTTCATGACATCATAAGGTGAAACAGAGCGTTTTGAGCTTTGGACAGGTGGACTGACATGTGTGAGTGAAACAAAACGTTTTTGATGAGATAAGTTCATAAAAGTAATGTTTACATAATACAGGATATTTGAGATGATCTAATAACAGAAAAGACCTATTCGTGGGCATTCTTGAAGAAAAATCCGGACTGTTGCCATAGCAATTAACAATTTAAAGTAATATTCTATCTTTTGAAATGTGAAAAGTTCTTACTATACCAAAAACAAACTCCACTCGCTTGTTGTGTGGCCATTAATAAATGATTCTGACAAATACTCATTCTGACAGTAGAGGAACAGGACATTTTCTCCACATTCTGCTAGGGGGCGCTGTGGTTCACTGGAAATTTGATATGAGACCAGGATTACAGAGTGTGGTGTTAAAGGATGTGTTCAACTAATTCTCCCATAAAGACCAACAGCATGAGAGGAAGCAATGCATTGTGGGAGATGTAACCTGACTTACCTTGTTCTTGTGAGCCAATTACATCATACTTCTCTCCATTGTATTTCAATAACACGAATGACAAACACAATAAAATGTTCTATATCCTTTTATTAACCGAATGAATAGATAGAGTTTCTTGAAAGGTGTTTTTAAGTAGTTCATTCTTCAGCGTGATGAGTTTATAAGTGCTTTTCACAACTTTCAGAGTTTTACATTCAAGACAAAGCTACAACTTGCATGCTAACCGTGCACTTCCTGTCACTTGGATAACACAGCGCTTTATAATTTGAACCAGGCAGCACACAGCAGTCTTATTTTGACTTCAAGAGCGGCTTATACAATATATCTGAGACACATTTTGCTCAAAAACAAAAAAAGAAAATCAAATGCAAACCTTTAACTAATGTTGGATAAACGATCTTTAAAGAGGTCAGGAGATGATGAATTATGATGAAATACAAAAAAATAAAGTTCAGTTTGAGGAAGTTTTGTGGAAGTTTTTAGTTCTGTTTGTACATACATGTTAAGTTTTATAAATGAGGGTTGGTCCTGGCTTGAGTGGATCTGGTTCTGGTCTAATTCAGTTTGGGTTTAGTCACAGTTCAGTTCAAATTTTGATGGTTTGCGTGCAGCTGTTTTATATAACAGGAAATACAAGAGCTGAGGCGTGAGAAGAAGTTTAAAATCTCAAATATCGTAATGCGTGAGGCTTTTTAAATGAGCTATTTCTGTTTTTCACGTTTGTACGACTGTAAAAATCAGTAAAAACTTGTGGATATAGGCTAATCTGAGATGATTTACATTCAGCTGGTGATGTGTTTAGGTGTGATTGACTGAGGCTCTATCTAATGATATTACAATCTCTGATCTGATAGCGCTAATCAAAGAGGAGATACCCGCTAATCGTATTTATTCAAGAGCTTTAAGTCTCCAAAATGAGAGCATTAGCTTAAGCAGCGGTGTTAGCTCAGAGAAGGAGAGATAATAGGCAAATTATAAAAGAAAAGCTATTTACTGATCTTACTTAAACCCAATCAATGCTCAAGGTCTGAGGGGGAGTCCACCACACACACACAGACAGACACACACACACACACACACACACACACACACACACACACACACACACACACACACACACACACACACACACACACACACACACACACACACACACACACACACACACACACACACACACACACACACACACACACACACACATTTGTATTGTAGACTGGACAAATTCAGAAGGCCTATGTATTGGTACTATAGAGTTTTATTTCTGTACACCTTAGAAATTTTACTCAGGATACTGCAAATTCAATTAAAGCAATGTAAGTAATTCAACTCTGAAATCTCAAACACCATGACAAAACCAACCATGTCCTCAAGGTCGACAGTATTTCAACAATTTGTCCTTGGGCAAGGCACTTCACTCATCTCGCTTATATCCAAATATGCTGATTGAGTAGAGTAGTGAGAAAACAACCTTAGCTGAAAAAAATGAATACATAGAATTATTATTATTTATTTAAGCAGGAGAAAACTCACTGAGACCATCAACCTCTTTTCAATGTCCTTTGTGTTATCCAAGGACATGATGTGATATAGTATTAAGAATCAAACCATTAAAGATGACCTCACTGAAAATATACACCATTGTACAAATCTTGATGAACTTTTTACCTTCTGAAGACACTGCCTCATGCCTTTTTTTCTGCGTCACTTCCATGACAATGATTTTCTCTTTTCCTCGTAAACTCCCTACATGTGAGTATGCATACACTACTGGTATTAGCACATTGTGGGGACTAAAATCTGTACACAGACTCACATCATCAGAAGAACTGGCCTGTGAACAAAACCAGGTCCCCATTATGTAAATCCTGTGTTATTAGATCAACAGCGTGGCTTAAAGGTCAGATATTGGTTAAAATAAGTTACATTTTGGTTAGTCGTGAGTGGTGGCTATGGTTAAGGTTAGGATCACTCTCACGGAAATGAATGAAAGTCAATGTATTGTCCACAAGAAGCATGGAAACCCAGTGTGTGTGTGTGTGTGTGTGTGTGTGTGTGTGTGTGTGATGACAGACTTAATCCCAGGTTTCTAGAGTTACATCGAATTGTCAATCAAAAAGAGCCAGCTCCGAGGGGCAGCACGCAACGCGCCCCGACCTGTCACTGCTACACCCCTGAGAAAATAGAACAGAATGAAGGAAAGAGGAGAGAGTGGACTGGACAGGAAGTGGACTAATATTCTGTTTTGAACACACCAATGTTTGGTTGAGTTCTTCTTTGTTTTGTACTTTCTATATTTTAAATAAGACATCAAACATATGAAACAAGATATATAGAATTATGAAACAAAGAAAAAACGTTAACCTCCTAAGACCCGAGCTCTTTCATGGCTTTATTAATTTCTCTTTGTTATTTGGGCTGATTGGACCTGATGAGTGTAAAACAAAGAATTATCTTTTTACATTATGTAGTTTCTGAGAAAAGTGATGTAAAACGAATGTCCTCATATGCGGATGTTTTAATCATTTTGATAGAACATTTGAATAATGATTTGCAAAAACTGTTTATTGAGTGCCTGAACACACATTTGTCCTGAGTAAAAACAAAATGAGAAACAACAATTGTGCCTCTTGGAACAATGTGTCTCATGTGAAGAGCTGCTGACAGGAGCAGGAAGACATGTGCCTTTACAAAAAAAAAAAAAAAATATAATTATAACAATTTAAAAAATAAAATAAATAAATAAATATTCTGAACATTCTAAACTCTTAAAAAATATTGTTGCTATTCTTCTTCTTCTAAAAATTTGCATTGTGGCCTAGACAACCCAAAATGTGTGGTCCACATATGAGGACGCCAGGACCTCGGAGGTTAAATAACTCAATATTTTCTCTCAGTGAGCTTCATGATGTGACTTGAAATTATTTTCACTTGACAGCTGAGCCAAAAAATACTAAGAGCGCAAAGCAGTCATAAAAGCAAAGGATGAGTATTTTTAAAAATCTAAAATTTAAAACATATTTAGCATTTTTCATTTGCTGCTTTCCTTGTGTGTTCTTTTGTAGTTTTGAGGCCATCCACAAGAATCTGTGATGCGAACAGTAATGAGGAAAAAAACAAAAATGAGGAACTGTGTCCAAACTTTTGACTGGTAGTGCACATTTCCGTCATCAAAAAAAGTACATCATGTTGCTGCAACGATATAAAACCAGCCAAGACAGTGTAAGAGAACTGTGGGCTAAATGAAATCATAATAACTGCAAAATCCACTGACGAAACAGACAAAATTGCACACACACTATCAATAACTCAAAAACCAAAAGAATAATTGCCTATTTAGCCCAACAGTTGTCAGCCTTTGTTCATTGGGATTCTTGGCTATTTGGTTTGAAGCTGAGTTTTCCCATACTCCCTGAAGGCCTCACATTCCTGCCTCATTCACAGGACTGGACTTAATGGGGATTGCCTCTGTGCCTTTCACTGCGTGTTAATCCCACAGAGTCTGTTTGAAGTCGAGCACTGGCCCTCAAGACGCTGTTTGTCCACAACAGCCAACGCAAGAGGAAAGAGAGGAGCATTCAGTAAGATACTAGTCCTAGTCTGGTCTTGGTTTAGTCCTGATTTAGTCCTGGTTTAGTCCTCCTCAAAATTAGATGACATCCCCACGTTATCATTTACTTAACACTGGAGAACCTTTGCATTATATTATCTCTCTGGTGAATATATTTATATGGCTTGGTTGGACAGATGATTGTGTGAAGAGTAAATGTTGAACACAATGGAGGATTAGCTTAAATTGTCCAGTCCAATGTCACCATGTTTACTGTTAGACCAGCTGCCCATAGAGTCTTAATGAAAATCGTGAGTGGGGCTTCCTCTGCTCGGATCAAACCACGTGTTGTATCTGCCAACAAACAACTGAAATGTGTGTCCCCAGAGAAAACAAGCAAAGTGTATTATTTATCATTTTATGTCAGCTCCCTAAATAGTTGAAAAGGGTGTGTGTAGAGCTGTTCTTAGCAATAGGACCTCACAGAGACACAGACATCATTTAAAGAAATTAAGCACCAAGCCAGGGCAAGAATTAAACCCACAAGCTCTTCGGTGGGTAATATTGTTGCCTTCCATAATGCTGCCTGTGGCAAAGAGAGTAGACTTTACAGCAGCTCTACTTGTGTACAGGTCTTCCATGGTCTTGCACATGTCGGTGTCATATCATCTTGAGAATACCTGATCTCGTCTGATCTCAGAGGCTAAGCAGGGCTGGGCCTGGGTGGATGGGAGACCACTGGGAAAACTGGCTACTTGCTTCTGTCAGTCTGCCCCAAGGCAGCTGTGACTACAGCTTATCGCCACACAGCATGAAGCTACTTTGAGTGTCTGCAAAAGTGCCATATACCATTGCATCATTATTATGATTATGATTATTATCATCATCATCATCATCATCATCATCATCATTATTATTATTTTTTTCATCATTATTATTATTATTATTATTATTATTATTATTATTATTATTATTATTATTATTATTATTATTATTATTGCTATACTATCTCAGATCTTGAGGACCTCTGAGACTGGCCTCCTGCTGATGTCCACAGTCAGACAGGCCTCAAAACAGCTGTGCATATGACTAAAAGTTTTTGTATTATTATTTATTTCTTTACTTATTTGATTCTAGAGATACATCTGCTCTTGTTCCTGTAAAGCACTGAATTACTCAGCAAACGTCTCACCTCACATGACTGAGCTTGTTCAGATTTAATAATATGGAAAATGTGAAGAATGATAATATCAAATAAAATATAAGCACCATTACTTTAGATCAAGTGTCTTGCCCAAGGACACAGAAACATGCATTTGTTAAAGCAAGGATTGAACTAATAACCATTAATAACAGACCATAGATTTTGGCAAGAGCAAAAGTATGAGTTAAAGTAAAAGTTCTGCTATTTTATATAAACATTAAAGGTGCACATGCAGCTTTTCTGCTGAAGAGTGCACCACCTGGTTGTCACAGTGGACGCAGTATGGCATTAACCATATGTCCATAGTGACCAGGCCAACTTACAGGTTAGATCTGTGCAGAGGTGACCCTGCTTACAGTAAGATTGCGTTGTTTTTTTTTAATATATATAAATGCAAGACAAATTTAAAGTCATACTATGGAACATTCAAGACAAGAAAACCTTTAGAAAGGCATTGCCCATAGTGCCCAATACACAGGAAATAGCATGTTTCAATGTTGATATTGTGTTTGTTTAAATGATCTCTCTTAAGCATCAATAATCCTTCAACCCATCTGCATTTTGGATTGTATTTTTAACACAAATCCAAAACGTGTTTGTTATTTTAAGCAAAGGAAAGGTTATTCATAGAAGAAACTTTATTATTATAAAGACACAAATGTACATCAGTTCATGAAATACTTACATTGTGCGTCTCAATCACATTTTTTTTTACTTTCTCTTCTCTGCAACGAACAAAAAACTAAAATATCTCACCTTAAAAACAAGTGCTGCCATTTTATCTGCAAAATACAACACCCACTTTCCAAAAAGTCAAAACCTGAAATTCATATAGCAGCATCTTGAAAATCTCAATAGATTTAAAAGGAAATATTCGCGGATAAGTCCATTGCTTTTTTGTTCAAGGAGTAAATGTCCATTCAGACTCCAAAGATGCATGTCCAAAACTTTATCTAGAAATAACTGTTGTAAAAGTAGAAAAATATATTTTTTGTGCCTCAATATATATAGTTTTTAATGTCTTTAATATTAGTTAAATCTCTCATTCTCCATGTGAGAAACCACCTATATAATGAAAACAGAGCAAAACCAAGGACAGCTGTGTCAGTGCCACGGGTAGAGAACATCACTCTACTTTTTATTAGCAGATTTTCGCAAATGCTAATGGCTGTATGTTAAAAGTTGCAGAAATTAACTTATTTTTATTGCTAATGTGATATTATTTTAATCAATTAAGCAATGAACCAAGTTATGTTACGTTTTGCTGGCATTGCTCGGTGAATTAACAGGTAGGGTCAATTGAAGAACGCATTGTGGTTCAACAGCATTTACCCCAGAACTAGAAAATACCTGGCTCAAGTGTGCATCTGAGCTCCATATATCAGGGCAAAAGTGCACCTACATCACGTCTACTCGCCTGGAAGACAACAATGTGCAAGATCCAATTATAATTCTTACATTATATTATTGTCCCCATTTGAATTTTGTAATCACGTAAGCAGCCTCTTCTCCCCAAGTTTTCACAGTACCCAAGTCTATATCATAACTTTGAATGCAGTTTGAACTAACAGGAAGTTGTCACAGCACTTGAAACCGCCACGCCGCCTGGTCTTTGTAGTCCAAACACTCGGATGCATTGAAGTTGAGTTTCCATGCTTGGTCTTTGTAGTCCAAACAGTCTGTGGAGCTGTAGTACGCCTGGTGGTGGGAGGCTGCATGAGGGTGATGGTGCGAATGGTGGTGCCCAGTATGTCCAATATGATGATGACCGGACATAGTCGAGTTAGCCATGTGGTGTTGTGAATGCATGGGTAGGTACGATCCACAATCCCCAAAATAGGACCCTGAGGTTGCCGTGGGATACCCCTGGTGATGGCTATAAGCTGCTACCGTTTGACTGTAAGAAACCGGATAGGATGTTGCAGCGGTGGATCCAACACTTGCCGCCGAGCGTTGCATGCAAGAAGCGCTACTGTTACCAACCGGGTCGGGCATGCTAACCGGGGCTAGCGCTGGTGAGATGGGCGCAGGACTCCAAATGGAAGACACTGGAGCTGTGACAGAGGTAGAGGAGTTCATCAAGCCAGGAGGGCATGTGCTGGAGGCCATAGAAGAAGAAAGAGAGGAGGACAAAGGAGGGGTAGAAGAAGAGTTGGTGGAGGGAGGGGTAAAATGTCCACCACTCTCAGATCCGCTGCTTGGAGATGGTTTCTTCTTAAGAGGCTTCACTTTGGAGGTGCTGGTATTGTTAGTAGTAGTCGTATTGTTGGTATTTGTGTTGTTACTCTGTTGCTGCTGGCGACACTTTGCTCGTCTGTTTTTGAACCAAACCTGAAGGAAAACATAAGGAATAGAGTTACAAATTATATAACATGTTCTCATGTTGGCCAGGTAGGGCATCTGGTAAAACCATATTGTACAAAGACACTGGAATAGGAGGGAGGAATTGACAGATGGAGCAACCAATCAGAAAAAACACATGCTTTGTATCACAATAAGGTAAATATGGAAGCTTACGAACATCTGAAAAAATGCTGCTTATTAGACGTTGAAATTTTAAGGTATTAAGAGAACAGAATGATTTCCTTTGATAAATTAAGATTAACCTGGGTTAACACCAGACTGACATGTGTAGCACTCTGAATTCAGTTCTACACATTTATCAGTCTGGTCAGATGAATATTTGATGAAACCCAACCACAATGCTGCACTGTGATTGATCTGAACCACTGGGAACCAACCAGGAAATCGGGCTAGATGGATTCTTGTGAGTTTGAGAACTAACAAATATCGAGAGAATGCATCTTGCTTCTTAAGGTATAGGGTAGGATAGTAGAGACTTGTTAGATGTGTATACATATTTCCACAGTGTTAGTTTTACCTGGACTCTGGACTCCGGCAGGTTGATCTTCAGAGCCACTTCTTCTCTCATGAAAATGTCGGGGTATCTCGTCTTAGCAAACAGAGACTCCAGGATGTCCAGCTGAGTGCGTGTGAAGGTGGTCCGCTCACGGCGCTGCTTACGAGGATTAGCTGTGCACAAAGTTATGAAGCACTATTAACAACTGGGTCCATATTTGAAAGAGAAAGTAGCTTTTATATATGGTGTAAACATTCACATGATTCTACTGCTGTCTGGGTAGAGTATTAGCTGAACACCCATCACCCATCATTATATTTCACAACAGGGAAATCCATGAGAAATATTGATTTCCGGTACAAGAAGTGCCCGCCCATTACCTGGCCAGCCAAAACCACACCCTTTGACAAAACTTTAGACGAGTGGGTCTGGAGCTGTATCCTGTCTAACCAATTTCATAGGGCATGATTCACAGGCATATTACCTAATCTGAGAGACGTAAGGTGAGTTTTACACGTTAAAAAAATCAGCAATCAACATACTAAACTAGCTCAGACGAAATATGTTATATGATGTTCTGAATGTTATGAGAACTTTTTCAGAGATACATGACACAAATTAGCGGCTGTGGTTGGACCATCCCAAGTTAGGACGAAGGATTTTCACCCTCTGTTGTCCGGTTCTGGATTCAAACTGAATGTCGAAGGGACCAGCTGGTCAGGCAAGACCGCCCACTTTTGTATCCCATTGCTTAGTATGCTCTGTGTGTTTTGCTTACGTACTTGGATACCCCACAGTGGGGTGCAGCAGGTCCACAGCACTGCCCAGGCCCAGCCCACCCATCCCATAGGGGCTCTGCTTCAGATAGGACATCATGGTACCAGGAGGTCAGCTGCCAGAGGGACTCCTTGTGAGACAAAAAGTGACACATGCTTAAATATAGACCTTAGTCCGTCCCGCCCACTTTTTCCTCTAAATGCGACTAAACCTCGAGTTCTTTGTGGTGGCACTTCCGGTTAAGTGGGAATCCCTTTCATCTCAATGGAATTAAGAAAAAAGTTTGGCTGCTAAAATATGTTAAAGTAGTAATGTTGATTTGTATAAACTGCTCAATGTTTATATGCATCAACAAGTCAACTATTCACCAGTTCTCTGGGAGGCTTTAACAGCTTTGTAGTCTGTATAGAACTTATTTGTTGTCAACACCGAGAGCCCCATGAAAATAATACAGCCCTAATGACGATGGTGACGCCCCAGCAACCTATGGAATGAGGTGAATACTGCAAAAAAATACACCTACAAAGTTAATATTTCTCAAATTCAGATTATCTACCTTGATATACATGCATTTACTAGTAGGCGAAAATGATTAGGCGATGCAATTTCAATATTGTTCTGGCCAGTCAATTAGACACACAATAACAGGAATCTAAGTGGTTAGCCTCTAGTTCTTGGGCAAAAGTTTCACCACTTCAGACAAGAGACATCCATTTGTCATAACATTTTATTGTGTTAATATTCAGTAATTACCACCACACGTGGTGAGCTAAAATGAAAGAAATTGAATTTTTAAAGTAAATTGTGGGCCAAAATATAAAAGCAATATTTCAAAAAGATGATCAAAGGAGTATTAATTTTGCCTTTACTGTTAATAGTTATTTTATGTAATAAAAGTCATATCTGAAAGTCAGATTGAACATCATCCTTAAAATGATTTGGACAATGGTTGATAATTTAATATATTAATTGACTGAATAAACGTTCTTTGAACAAAAGTGGTACTGGCTTGGGTTAAAAATGAACCAAAGCAGAAATGGGCAATACAATGTGAATGTGCAGGCCAAAATGAACATATGACAATTAAGCCCTAAGAGGTGACAGCTTGTACCACTGTGAATAACTGAGAGGCAGAGAGACCTGCTACAGGACTGAATAGACACAATATCGTTACAGTGTTTAAAAGTTCAAACTTGTGATGATTACACAATAACAATACTTATGGGTCAAGTATCTGATCATAAGTATAAAAACTACAATTACAAAAGGCATGCACATTTGGCAATCAAACAGTGAGGCCCAAACCCATGTCAGACCTGTTCATCTGGGACGTCCTACTTTAGCTCCACCAGAGAAACTGAATCTTTATGTGTTCTCGTTCAAACACGAAACAATGTCTCACTGAACTTTTGTAATTGCTCTATTTTGCTCCATAATCTATACTTTACTTGCAAAATATAGATTAAAGAATGTCCATTAAAAATACATTACACACACATTTGTACCAAGTGTTGTTATAATAAATGTATGTCTGACTCTATTTCTAAAAGTATAAGATTGTGTGGTGACTAAATATTAACTTAAGTGTAGTATATAAAATTCAAACTATAATTAGGTTTATGAACTACAGGCATATTATGTAACGCAATTATTCAATTTACATTAAGTTATAATAAAGAGAACTTCACTGTAACATATCATTGGTATAACATAAAAAGTAGACTTTCGTATATAGAGTTATTTGGGGCCTATAATAGTTGTCCGGTCTATATTAGCTTTTAGTTGTTTATTTTAATATCTTTAACATATTATTATAATGTGAATGTTCTAGCTGTTTCCTGAAATGTTGTCCCCAGTAAATTAAATTCCGAAGCAGATAAAAAGCGAGGTATGAGCTGGCACAACTATTTACACTGTCCTGAAATGATAATAGCCTTTCCAAACTGTCTCACAAATATTGGGCGTATTGTGTTGGCCTACTTACAGGCGACCAACAGTTACAATGTCATTAACTTAGCTGGAGAATTAGCTATTGTCTGTTTCGCACAACTGCACTGACAATGTAAACTAAAACTAAACGTGGTCAGGCTGCGTGAGTAAGTCCAACAACTCCCCGCTGTTAATGCGTTAAGACAGAGACAATGTATTTAGATAGGGCTCCCAGAGACTTCCATTGTCTCTGCAGTCAAACCAAATGCAGTAATTTGGGCTTAATGTGAGTTTGTTGAAAAGGAAATGCGCCACAAACTGCGCACAAATCAACCCTATTACCATGCGCATTCGGACAATTAGCGGAGCCGGCCTTATCAGCGCTTCCCATTACAATAGACCGCTTATCTGTGCGTATTATGCAAACTAATCAGCACAATTAGTTTAGATTCACACAGATACAAGAGTAGGAGAATGCGTAACATCAACAAGCTGTAGATAAACTTTTCATTTCACTAATTTGTTGTAACTCGCTGAAACCGCCACCCCGAGTTGGGCTTGTTTGGTTTCACAAAAGTCGAGACAGATGCGCCATAACACGTACGCAGAAGCATTCAGGTATAGTTTGGTTATACTGTACATTATTACGCGTGGCCTGGTCTGTTTTGGTACAGGAAAACACCAGCATGTAGTTGTTTTTTTTGCTGCTGCTTTGGGCTACATTGTGCCACATTTTTACGCAGGACAATTCACTTATAGACTGTGTGTTTTTGCATCTGGCAGTAATGTGGGCTTATTGAGACTTTATCGAACTGAAAAGGCGCTTCTGTTGTCTCACATGTGTGCTCATTTGGGTTGGATTTTTAGAGATAGAAAAGTTACCTTTACGCGCATTTTACGCATTCGTCTCCATCCCTTTGTATGACACGTTTGATGCCTGGTGTTGCTTGGCATTAGACTCAAAATGCCAGAGAATATGACAGAAAAAATACTTATTTACATTTCACGAATAGTAATGTCTTTATACCTTACAAGCAAAAAATAATCTCGTGCGTAATTTCAAAACCCGGGCCGTACAGGTCAAACTAACCCGCTCATATCCACGTAACTCAGACAAGTCAACCACTCTTCTGAACTAAAATATGGATAGATAAATAAATAAATAAATAAATAAATAGAGAAGAAGTAATATTTTAAAACGTTTAGCTGTCTGCATTTGTTGTATTCCATAAACGTTTTCCTGTGAACGAACGCAAAATATGGAGCCATGGCCAAAACAAAATAGGACAAACTCACAAATAGTACACACACGATGGTTTAAGTATCTCTACAGGCCTAAGCTAAATGTAGCCTATTCATATTATCGTCTATGTAATGTAGCCTATATCATATTGTATACTTTTATTTTAGACTTATTTTGTTGAAAAGAAAGACCCATTTTATTTGAAAAGATTGTCTAAAAAAGTTAAGATGCATGTCTTACCTGTGACGAGCCCTTTCAATCCTGCTCAAGCCAATCTCTATTCTCCCAAACTGAGAAATATCCACATGGATTCACTTTACGCACGGTCCCGTCCAGAAGTAACGCAGTTCACTTTTGCGCAGCGCCAGAAAAACGTGACTTTTGCCGCAGAAGGATGAACGAATTGATTCTTGTCCTCTGTGTCTAAAGAGGCCAAGTGGAGAGCGCAGGGCTTCTTCAGGCAAGAGCCAATCACAGAGCTCTATTTCTAAAACCAGCCAATCAGGAGGAGCTCAGACACTGTGGCCCCGCCTCCTTCTGGAGCGTGCCTCGGCTCAAGGTAAAGTTTGGATCGAAAAGTTGGTGTCAATCAACAAAATCAACATTTAGTTTACATAAATAACGCAGTGGTTTTTAGATGCACAAATAATTGGCCGAATTAATCTCTAGAAGTTATATTCACTCCATGTCTGAGGAATTAGTGGTAAAATGTGTAACAAAGTGACCTCATCTGCATAATCCTTTTCTTTTCTCCATTAACATTTTTTACATAGTCTACAGATAGTAGAAGTTTGTTAGTTAGATTTGTTTTCCACGTGTGGCGTTGTAGGGCGTTGTATTTGCAATGTAAATGGACTTTTCCTTAAGCCTGTCATTATAAGTGAGGTTAATGCATTTACTTTATTTTGGTCGACAATTCCTCAAAAAAGCTATTTATGAAACAATCGCTTGGTCTGTTTATTATGAAGTAAAACAAGCACTGTTATTTTTTATTTATTTTTTTCCATTGGTCTTTAGACAAAAATACTTTAACATCTGTAAAGAAAAAAATAATAAAATCTAAATAAAACGTTGATTGTAGCGACACAGTTTAAACTTCTTAAAATTAAATGTTGTATTAAAAATATGCTGTAACAAAAATGAAGCATATTTAAGGAAGAAAGAGGGAAAATAAGATAAGAGAACCTTTATATGGTCCAAATGAGTAAATTCATTTGTTGCAAGGCACAATTCAAGAGCAGCCAGAGAGCAAAAATATAGAAGCAAAATCAATTTAAATAAGTTGGAGACTCTTGAGAGTCTGGACAAAACAGGTCTTCTCTAAAACAAAGTCATTTATACAAAAATATTTTTGCCTTAATGTCATAATTAGCATATTTATAATAAATCTAAGGGGCCTCTGTTTACTGGAGCTATTTATTAAAAAAAACATTCTAGATGTTTTTGAATAATTTTGACAGAATTCAGAGTCTTCACCTGCGCAAAAAAGTCTATTTAAGTGAATAAAATTACATGAGATTATATTAAAAGGCTTTAAATATTCCAAAAATGCCTACAGTAAAAAATATTTTTCTTCAAAATTCAGCTTATCAAAGTAGTGTCCCATGTTTTTGTCACCACCATCAGACATTTTCAAAAACCTTAACTCAGTAAAAATATTACCTAAACCTCTGAGTGAGTACTCTCAGCTCTACCACACGCAGCCTATTTACAAAACAATGTTGAAATTTCTATCGTCACTGATACTGTCAACTCCCTCAGACCATTACATTTATAATACATGTATTTAAACAGCACTGGAATACTCAGAAAACTAGCTGCACTGTACTGTATGTGTTTTAGAAGGAAAA
This sequence comes from Periophthalmus modestus, assembly GCA_019594935.1. Taxonomy (NCBI): domain Eukaryota; kingdom Metazoa; phylum Chordata; class Actinopteri; order Gobiiformes; family Gobiidae; genus Periophthalmus; species Periophthalmus modestus. The sequence goes on from JAIEZT010001373.1 coordinate 15,264,611, forward strand.
ACATCCATTTTATCAACTCCCTGAAATCTGACAGTGATGACCGGCACTGATGAAGTTGACAAAAATGGATGTTCTTTAAATATGCCGATAAAATATTATCTGTGAAGTAAGAAAGGTTTAAATTGCCGTTTTATAGTTTAAGTTTCATATGATATATATTCATATATTATGCAAAAATAAAATGAAATATTTTATAACATTTTAGGCTGACAGAGTTGACAAATCCACCAAGTAAAAAGTAAAAAATATAACTCCCACTTTTCTTAACAAAAATGTGTTATTGAATTGTCAGTTGTCACTTATATTATGAGCTTGTGGCCCAGTCATGTTTAGACAATAGTATTTCAAAGAGTCTAATGCTATGAGTAAAATATGCAAAATCACCAAAATCAGAATAAAAACTCCTGAGGGCAGAGGAGATGAAGACGAAGGGGGGAGAAAGACTGGAGGAGCATTGGAGAGGTAGAGGAGGTGAAAGGGTGGACGCAGACTGAGAGACAGGGGCTCAGGGGAGGAGGGAGAGTGGACTTTCCTCCCCTAAAGTGAGTTTGGGGGTTAGAAGTGAAATAATTGTTAGTGTTGTGAAGAATGGTGAGGGTTAAACCTGTAGCATCGGTTCTTCATCTGGATTAAAACATATTTGTTCAGTTTTCAGCAGTGTTCACACATATTTGTCAGGAGTGTCAGGTTTTTACCAACTCTGTCAGATCCATGTATTTGGTGGGTGTAAATAGCAGGTTAAGTGGCTTCAGTGTTCTGTACCGGTGGTAATTCACAAGATTAAACACAATCACAACAAGAACATTTACCAAATCATTAAAACATCCTTGTATCAGCAACATTCTTTTTAAAGTCGGCTACAACTCTCTTAACTCAGATCTCTTCACTCTGGGGAACATTTATTTGGACAAAGAGCTAAAATTTAAACGGTGTTGCAAGCGTTCGGTGGTAATCCAAACTGGCCGCGCATTTCACTCAAACTAAGCCCAAAGTAAGAGCCTAATCCTGGGATCAGCTCTGACAGAGGAGCCTGGGAAAAAGAAGAGAGAGCGGAGAGGGTTATGTAACACTACAGCTGATTAAACCGCTCATTTTGTTAACAACAGTGATACTCGACAGGTTTATTTGAATCTTTATCAGTTTAGAAATGTGTCTTATTGGTTAAACAGTAAAACGATATCTGCCTGATTTAAATGGACAGTCTAATGGTAGTAATATGGTGTCTTAGTGTAAAAGGACTAAGATATAAATACGAACTGGCTCATTTTGTCACATTTTTACACATTAGGTTCATTTCAGTTCAAGCTAATACAAGAATATCAAGGAATACAAGAACAAATGTATAAAGCTATAGCTAAATCAGGATTAAACCAAATTTAAAGAAAGAAACAAAGAATGTCCAATTTATGCATGATAATAATTTAGTAAGTGACTTGATGCACTAATGAAATAGGTGTTAAAGTTGCTCTATGTAACTTTTCTCGTGAAGGGTTTATCACCTGCTTGTCTCATTAAAATGTTGTAGCTTTGCCTGAAATGTTCCACAGTTTAAACTTATCTATCGTTCATTTACTCAAGTACAGACAATTTTACTGTGCAAAAACACATGGTATGTTGGTTCACTTGCTTGTCTCCATGGAGATATATACTTTTTATGTCTTTCTGAGGAACTTTATGCAAAAAAAAAAAAAAAAGTTTCAGATACCCACCAAAAAAATGTACTTGAATTTAGCTAAAAATCAACAGGACACATAATGAAAATGTTAAGGCCTTTTTGATGAACTGTTTGACAAGGCCCGAGTTTGCGCTGTCCGACACGGAGAGCGCAGTGGAGAGCTGGAGGCATGTAGCTGTCAATCAAAGGCCTGAGGTCCCACCCCGCTCATTAGGAACACAAACAATGAAGATGAGAGGGAGGAGAGACAATTCAGACACCAGCACACCACAACTAATACGAGTTTGTGGAGGAAATAAAAGTTTAATGATATGCGTATCATGTTTACAGCTGAAAATAGCATTTCTGATCAGGAAAAGGGGAAAAGTGCTTTAACCCTGACATCTTTACTTATGTATAGGAGCGATTTAAATAAAGCTAAAACCAATAGCTGCCAGCGCCAAAGTTTAAATGCAGATGAAGGCAATCTGACCCAATCATAGTCCACAGGATAAACAAAACATAACTCCCAGTATGTCGTTGATGTAGAGACAAAAGGTTATAAGCTTAAAACGCCACTTTAAAATAATGTAGAAGCTTTTTCATTTGTTCTTCTAATAGACCTTCTCTTATTTTGTTACAATTACTATTACAAGACATATACCTGATTCCAGAGAGTTGGTGGACAGCTTACACACTCAAGTGAAAAAAGCATGGTTAAATAAGCATTATTCAGAGGCAGGAAAAAGCAACAAAAAAATTAACTTGGTTCCATGTAAAGTTTTCATCAACTCTGATATTTGTGTTTAGGTTCAATTCAATATATATATACTGGCCTAACTGGTATATCTGGTCATAAATGGGCTGTCACAAATAAATCATTGGAATGCAACTCACTTTTCTGACTCTTATTTGGCCATGAAGAGAGCTCCTCCTCCTCCACAGTATAGCATTAATTATATCTATATCACTATTCAGAATGTTCTGAAGTGTGATTTTAACTTATGATTTCCATGGAGTCCTGCAGAAAACATGTCACGTCCAGAGAGTATGCTGCATGTTGCTTTAAGATTTTTTTTGGATCCAAAAAGAGGACCAACTCAAACTAAACAGTACTTAAAATTTAAAGTTTGTATGTGTATTTTTACAATTTTTACATATTTCAAATCAATAGTTGAAGGTAGAAAGCTATTGTTTGTCTTATAAAATTCATATTCTGCAACTGATTTTGCACATTATGTTGCCTTAAATACATTACAAAAGGATATATTCTTTCTAATAAACTCCAACACAAAACACCTACACACTAACTATTTTTGCTGTGTATTTTTTTTTACAATTTACTTTCATTCTAAAAAATTCTAACTAACCTCTTCAGTTTTGGCTTTGGTCTTATGAAATTCTCACAGCACATACCAAATTTATCTTACATTTTTGCAGTGTATAGGCCTGCAAAATGTAGTAACCAACTACTTCCGCCCTGGCTTTGGTCTTTCTCACATCCACATCTTTTAGCCCTGAAAGCCTCTTGCTAAAATGTGCCCTCACCAGATTTGCAGTAGCAGAAGGAGTTGGGTGGGGGTGCTCCTTAATCCCTTTAGGATTATAGACTGTGTGTGTCTGCCGTCGTGCCTCTGGGCCACGGCGTTAAAACTCATTCACGTTGGGAACAAAGAATCGAACCGTCGCCATGAGAGCGCTGGCAGAGCGGCAGGAATGCACCAAAACGCGCCCAAGAAATGAAAATACGCTGCAGGCAAAAGGATTTTAACTACAATTAAACAGGGAAATAGATTGGACAAAGTGAAAATAAATGTGTTCTAAGTAAAAAAGTAATGTGACCAGTTTTTAGAGACAAAATGCATGATAAGAGTTAAAAAGGAATTTACAGAAGAGCTCCCATATAAATACACTGCAGGCAAAACGTTTTTACACCATAATGTAAAGTAATGTAACCGGTTTTCTATTACATAACACTAGAGTATAGAAATGATATACAAATATGAGAAGGAATGCACACAAATGCTCAAAAGATTTTTTTTTTTTTTTTTCCAAGTCTGCAGACATTTTCTTTTTTTTTTTTTTAAACATAGAGGGAAATATTCGGGACAGAGTGAAACTCTTTCACACAATAGAGAGCAGTAAGAGCTTTTGTAAAAGTGTTTAATATATAAGAGTATATGAAATTCTATAAAATAAATAAAGGATTATATTAATTTAGGAAAAATGATACCTAAGTCTGCATTACATTTTTTAAAACGTAAAAAGTGTTGAATGCTTGACATCGTTATATTTATTGTTTTATTTTTAATCATTTTTTATCATTATTTCTAAGTTTTTGACCAATAAAACACAGATACTTAAATAAAGAGCCAAAGAGATAGCGTTCCCGCCACTAGAAAAGTTACATAGTGTGCCTTTAAAGTGCATATCCTCCTGACTACCAGTAGTTCAAATTTGTCCTCTCTAGAGGACATAAGTAAACCTGAATATCTCCACACAGTGCATACAACTGAAATAAGTCCTTTTGACATCTACAGAGGACGTTTAGGGCTTTTCAATGATACCAAATGTGAAGGGGTGGGGCTTTGGTACCTTTTTTTTTTTCCATCAAGGAAAATGCCGTCCATCACTCCAAGCACATTTCATGGGGAACAATAAAAAAATAAGTGGGAATGGGAACAATAAGTGCATTTTACTTTTTATTGAGCAAATTTTGGCTTGAAATGTTGATGGCATATTTAATATAAGTCTTTAAACAACACACATTTAAACATTGTCTAATTGATTTTAACAGTTTTTTAGTGTAGTATGAAAGTGTTTCAAAAATGTAGTGGGACAGATGATATCTGGAAAATAAAAAACTTTTTTTGAAAAAAAAAATGTTTTCAGTATTCCAATTACCTTACAAAGATGAGAGAATTTTAAAATAAAGGTGATTGGACAACATTTTTTTTTCTTCTGGTAGTCAGGAGGATATGACGGGTTTTCATGTTTTTTTAATTATGCCTTGGTTTGGTGGGATAGTACTTGTGGTAAATGTGCACCATAATTTTATATCAGATAAGCAGTGTAGGGAAACAGAGTCCTTCCACCTATGTCATCAACACAGAAAACTCCATACAAAATGCAGGGACAATTGGGAAGAGGTTTAAGTGTCTTGCCTAAGGACACAACAACAGCATTCATGTGTGGAAGCTGGAATCGCATCGCCAAACTGTGGGTCAGCGGATCTGAACGCTCAACCAATGATGTTTATGTCGAGAGTGAGATTTGAACTGCCAACCTTCAGATCAGTGGACAAACACTCCAACTGACGCCCATGAGCATAAGTCCCAGTCCTCAGCCTGGTTAAGAAAATATTAACCAAAAACTACAGTGACAACTCCATAAAAGAACACAATTAAATATGATCACAAATGTGGGCTAAACCTCAAATCATAAACAGTTAAAGCCAGGTCCTTAGGATGTCAAGACTAACCTAACCCAGGATTATGGTAGTGAGCCAGGATTAAACTAAGCCAGAGGCAGACTTTATCCAGACCATGTCCCGGGCAAACATGTGCTTTTATGTAAATCTATGACACTAAACCACGGCTTAATCTCGGGCTCAGCCACAAGTTACACAGGACTAAACGATGAACTTGTACCATGTTAAGGATTTATCCAAGATTAAAACAGAGAGGTGAAAGAGGAGTAGTGGGTCAAGCTCTAGCCCTCCTACCATTTGGCCGTTTGATCCTCACTCAAGCACATATAGCCATGCTCTTACTGGAGGAGAAAAATGTATCAAATCTGCAATCTCAGTATGGCTGGTGGAGAAAGGCAGGGCATCTGATGTAAATTCTTCACCAAATCATGTTTATGTTAAAATATATTATTAGGTTAAAAAATATTATTATTATTATTGCTCACTTGCTCAGCCAATTGCCCATTCAAATGATATTTTGAATTGTTAATTGCTGTGGCGATGGTGCTACTTTTTCATTAGTCTGCAACCCATGGATACTTTCTTTGCAAAATAGCCATAGGTTTTTAAAGTGATATTGTCATGATCCCTGCCTGTTCCTCTCCTCGTGTGTGTCTGCTGCCCCTCCCTGACCTGCCTGACTCTGGAGCTGGGCAGAGTTCCCGGCTCCTCCCGTGCGTACCTGTAGTCCATCAGCGCAATCAACGCCACCTGCGAGAGGATAAGAGGAGCCAGGACTTGGACTCTCCACTCTGTTGTGCAAGATCGTCCTGTTTGTGTTAGCTGCTCGTTTTCTGCTCGTGTGCTGTTGTGTTCCCTGTTGTGCTACCTGTTCGTGTTCCTGCTTGTGTTCCTGCTTGTGTTCCTGCTTGTGTTCCTGCTGTAAACTTGCCCCGAGTCCTGCACCCTTTGGTCCTTCACACCCCCTTCACCACGACAGATATTTGTGTTTTTAAGAGACCAAGAATGCAGTTAATCTTCAAAATCATGTGCAAAATTACAATGTTTCTGTCTTGTCTCTGCACGTTTGATGTATTTGACGGTTTTAATTCTGAAGCTAATTAATCAATAAATGCCATGTCAGATAGGTTTTAATGCAATACATTGGAACATCTAAACCAAACGATAACATCTCCATGGAGACAAGCAGTGGTCAGACCCTTTACCAGAAAAGGTTTATTGTGCACTGTTAATTTGAACAAAATCTGGCACTAATGTATAAAAAAATTAAATAATATAGGTTACAGAATGAGTAAAATGCAGGACTGATGCCATACAATTCAGAACTAAATATTATATCATTTAAAAGGTCAAAAGTCCTCAAAATGGCACCTATAACTCTGAAACTCATAAATACTTTTTTGTAATAATCGCCACGGATTCTTAGTGATAATTGTAATTTAAGAGAACAAGGCTGCAGTAAATCTTCAGAATAGTGGGTAAAAAGACAACATAAAAATATGAACTTATCTGAATCAGGTTTGTGGGGCACGTTTGATGTATTTGATGGTTTTAACTCTGGAGCTAATCAATGTTCTGCAGTAACAAGGCAGGAGGCCCACAGAGAGAGGCACAGCGGTCCCAGGATAAGCCTCTGGACAGGATTACATATCGATCCCAAACCTCTCCCAAAGCTTATCATAAAAACACACAACTCACTGTCACTGATTCAATGTATTTTTACAACGAGAGCTAAATATGAAGAGGAAATCAATATAGGTTTGTGTTGTAGCGCTCTAGAATTTGATAATGTCATTAATCTCAGATGGAGGGCAGGGGCCTATATAACTCGAGATTCACTATTTGTGAAAGAAATAACCAAACTTTTGATCCACAAATGTTGAACCCTATCATTATTTGTGTGGAATTGGCTCCACAAATCATAGCCACATTAATCTTCGGTTAAAAAGCAAATTTCCAGATCAATTTTAAACCAGGGATTGTAAAATGAATGCATTAAGTGTAAAGACAGGTTAGGTTTTACTGTGTCTCAAAATGCTCTTCATGCTTCTGTCTGTGGAGATGTTATTGCTTAGACTGGAATGTTCCACTGTATTATTTTAAAGAGGGGTGTTATGCAAAATCGACTTTTGGAGCTTTCTATGTTCCTACATTCTTTTGTGGTTTTATTTATTTTATGTCATCCATGCATGTTTGAGTAATCTTGCGATCTCTTCCAAACCCTATTCGAACCCTCCTTACAGTTATCAGTATGATTCTGTCCAATGCTCAGCCCAAAAGCCTACATCACACATGCTCCTGAACGGCAATTTTCTGTAAATATACAAATATACACAGTAACTTGACAAACCTGATGTGATGTGCAAGTAGTTTCATTAGCGGGATGCATACTGATTGTGTTGTAATAACGCTCTGAAGGGGGAATGACTTAGCATGGTGAGCTGGGGGAATGGGGACTCGTGTCAAAGTGCCAAAACCAAATCTGAAACTAATGACACATTTGAATACATTGATTTTTGGTGAATATAACATTTTCAGATCAATAAAAGGTCATATGTTATGTGTTAACAATGAATACCCCATAATGAAGTGCAGTACTCCCTCCCTAAAAATTGACCTATTATGCATTTAATTCAACTGCTTATTGTTATTGCTCAAAAATGTTGAAAAGCGTGCCTTTTTAGCGTTAGCGTGGTTACCTCTCTACAGACCTGGCCCACCTTCCAACAGAAAAGTTGCATAGTTTCGCCTTCAATGTGAATGTAAAATGTGAAAAATACCACGCAAGTTGGTGTCTTATCTTGAGTATGTTAAACTATGCACCATCTCCCCATAGGTTTTTGGTTGTGGGCAGGTGCAAGATCATCTTCAACTGTGTGAGAAAATATCAAGTACCTCACAACCACAACTTCCATTTTAATTTGAATCATTGAGTGAGAAGCTCTCCAAACTCTTCTGCTGTCACCTGGCACCAGATCAAACCCTCTCCTGAAAACTTCATCAAAATGTAAATGACAGCATCTTTAAAGCACTCCAAAGAGCCATTCATAAACAGTAATTTAGAGAAAACAAGGTAAACAAGCCAAAATGGACGCCACTACAATCTGTCACTTTTCAGGCTTTTTACTGTAAACAAACACCACGAAAGCAGAAGATAAATATGTTCAGATTATTCATGTTATGTGAAAATAAATGTATGTTTCATTTTATGTTTTTCCCTTTTTAAGGTGCACTGGGTCTGCCTTCCACGGAAATGTTAATGCAATATCTGGAATATTCAACAGTATTGATTTATATTTATGTATTTCTGTGTTACTCACAGTAATAATGTGTGTTTTATTTCTCAAGTATTGTTTATTATTAAAAACACCTGTACTTGAATAAGTTTAAGACAGATAAAACAGACTAATGTCATATTGCGGAGAATTCCAGTCAAAGCTATATTTTTTCCAAGACAAAAATTATTATATAAAAGTAATTATACATGGTTTTTTTTCTGTGCATGTTCATTTAAAATGTCTATTTAAACTCCACATTTTGAACACAAAACACACATTTAACCATCTGTTGTTGGTACAATTTCTTGTTTGCCTTAGATTACTTATCCCAAGAGAGAAGCATCACAAATTAAGTCTGATTTTAATAAGTCAGTCTCACTTAAGCCTTTGCAATCAGACGCACGAGGAGAGAGAGGTGGGGGAAAGAGAAAGGCAGGGGGAGGTAGAGAGAGGGAAAGAGAGACAGAGGAGGGGGGAGCTGATAGGAAGAGAGAGAAAGAAAGAAAGAGAGGGAGAGAGAGAGATGAGGGAGGAACAAAAATATATTAAATCCTGTGATCACAGCCAGCTTTTCGTGTTTGTTGTCTCTTCGTTAATCCAATACAGGCTTAATCCAATTTGTCTTTTTAGGCTCCGACCTTAAGTTCTCCTCGATTTATAGAGCTCTATCCCAAATCTGCCAGTGACCGCCGCCCGGCTCCAAAACGTGGATTAAAAATAAAGAGGGAAAGAAAGAAGTGAAATGGTGCCACTTTACAATAAGCCTGTCTTATCAAGGATTTAGTGGGTTTTAGCACTTGACGATTAGCTAAAGATGTCAGAGCCACATTTGTCAACAATACTCAGTCTGTTTTAAAGACTATTGTGGAACTTACAGGCTTTACACTTTGTCAGGATTAGCCAAATATCTATTCTCCTATGTTTTGATATGGTGCCATTTAACAGGTATGAAATCACTGCTTTACCTCTCAAGGGAATAGTTTGCAAATAGTCTTGAAAACGCTCCACCGCAACAGCAGAACCAAGAGCCTTCTCAGCCTCTCCATCTCCTCCTCTTCACCCCTAGGTAGGTTTGGGGTGATCTCCTGGTTCAGTGCTATTTCTTGGGACTAGTGTAAACTGGATCAATGGAGCAGCAAAAAGTAATAGCAGTACAGAAGTGTATTTCCACTAACACTCATTTTGAGGAACCGAGTAAAATATTCTTGGTAAATATTCTAGCTACATTTGTTTCATATAGAGTCATTAAAAGAACTGAGTAATGTTGATTTATTTATTACAGAGCTGTTTACTTTACTAATGTCTGATTTATTCAACAATGAATTAACCATGGTTGAGTTTCACATCCGCAAAAAGCCTGTTGAGCAAGTGCCATAGCTGAGAGTGGCATCACAGGGCGACACATTTCACATTATTTAAAATCACTGTGGCCTGCACCAGATAGACTTTTGCAGTCATAGTGGAGATCCCCAGGCATAACAGTGGTCCACAAAAAGGGGAGGCTCAGGTCTCTTGTTAACAGGTCCTAAAATATTCAAATAAAACATCCACTCTAGTTTCGGACATAGGATCGCATTAAGGGAGGAACTCAGGAGATTGGATAAGAAACATCCAAAATATGATTATAATTTGTGTAAATAAACAGAGACATGCTAAAACATACTTAATTAGTCACTATTGTTTCTTATTTGGTGCTTTGTTGCGTTAAAAGAAAATCATGTTTTTAAAAAAATGGTCATGAACCTCTGAAAAAAACACACCTACATTTACCAAACTGTTTAAAGAGGGGATATTTTACTTCTATTTGTATTAAACTAAACTAAATATTTAGACCGTGTTAGATCACTTCATGTATACCTTTGATTGTTTTGAAAATGCTATATTTGCTGCCATCCCATTGCTTTTGTGTGTGTTGTCGTGTATAGTTTTGGGTATATTTATGTATACATGATGACATGTACGAGTGTGAGCTGATACGATTGTGAGCTGAGCATTGGACAGAATTTTACAGTTAACACTAAGGAGGGTTGGAATTGGGCCCAGAAGAGAGCGCTAAGTTACTAATACATACATGGATGACATCTAAAAAAAAATGCTTAATAACCCTCTTTAACGAAGCAGATTCCACAGTAGTAGTATATATTGTCTTAACTTCATCATTGCTTCGCTTCAAACCCCTTGTGTTCAGTTCTATCTTAAGTTGAGTGCATTAACCATCCTTCAGCGTCTTTAAAGATCTGCACAGCTTATGCGTTATTGTCTTCACCTGATCCTGCTTCTCATTTAGGTCTTAGACAAAGAGGAGAGAGAGTCCAATCCAACCACTATTGTGTAACAAGGACCAACGGACTCCAAGCCCCTAATCATGCCCCCACAAAAGGCAAAAGGCACCATCCCATTGGGCTTTGTGAGAGATAGGAGCCTTTCAGACCACGCTCAGGGTTTGAACTACTGCCAGCAGGACACAGCGTCTTTCATCTCAACGTGTTACCGATCTCATTACAATCAAAGCACTGCACTTAAGAACAAGGACAATACCGATTACAAGAGGGTAGAGATGTCTGTGAACAACCATATATGGACTGGGCAAGGGGTGACTAAACCTGTAAGCGAGATATTTGGGGGAAAAGGATGTATGTGAAGCCTTGAAAGGATACAATTTTTGAGTTTGATCCTTTAAAGGTGCACTATGTGGCTTTTCTGTTGAAGCCTGCTTGTCTCCATAGAGAACATCGTTGCTTTGTCCAGAGTGTTCCACAGGATGGTGTATTAAACTTATCCATTTTCCATGTCGACATGAAAGTGACACCATCAGGACATATTTAAATTGGGCAAGGGGTGACTAAACTTGTAAGCAACATATTTGTGAAAAGTATGAAAACTAGAAGTCTTTCATAGAAACAATTTTTGAGTTTAATCAGCTGCTTGTCTCCATGTAGGGCATTATGGCTTTGATGTTCCACAGTACTGCGCATTAAACTTTTTAAACAATTCTCCATGGCGACGACAAGCTGGCACCAAGAGTTGGAAGAAGAGGCATGAGGCTGGAGTTCTAGCACAGGACAAGACAACGTGACGCTATGCTATACTTGTAGGGAGTATTTTTAAGCCTCAGATGACATAATCCAAGATAACAAGGGCTAAGCTGGCAGTGGGGGGCTGGCACAGCACAAAAATGCAATTTCTATTATCAGTATTTTTGAGCAATAAATCACCTGTACCAAAATAAATACAAGACAAGTTGAATGTCATACTGCAGAACATTCCAAGCAACACAACATCTCTAAGGAAACAAGTATGATGTACTTCCCACCAGAAAGGTTAGCACCATGCTTTAAGGCAAAAAAAAAAAAAAAAAAAAAAAATCTTACTCTCATTGATCTCAATAAAATAAGTTTTATGTGAGCAAGAACGGAGACAACCAAATAAGTTGTGAAGAAGTATTACTAAAATGCATGATTGCAGAGGGTAGAGAAAGAGTGCTTTTATATGAAATACCTTAATTGGTTGGAGAAGCAGCTTGGGGGATGGTATTTTCAGGAAAATTAAGTCTACTTGGTTGAATGTGCTCTTCAATTAAATATTATAGACATCCAAGAATTGTGTACCTGAAGGCTTTATTCTATTACTTCCTGTTATTTCTTTACTTTTGTTGGTAATCTCTTTGTCAAACCAACGCAATTCTTCCTTGTGCATTCAAAAGTTACCCATCTCGTAATCTTTTGGCATTTTATCATTACTACTTTCACATTTTATTATTCAACTCATTTACTGAACTGATCCCCTGTTGCGTTTCTTTCTTATCTTTTCTTTGGGAGGAGCGCTTTTGATGAATGGAAGTCCCCACACGCGGAGGGGATCTTAGCCTGGATCGGAGCCTGATTTTGGGCTTGCATTGGTCTCGGTGTGGCCGCTGATGGTGCTCAGATCAGCGGTTCGTTAGCATTCGTCCACAGAACTTTCTTTGTTTCTTTGTGATGCTTTGAGAAGTTTAGACTTCATTTTCTGAAGTCTCACTGAGCCAAAAGCATCATGGGAAAACAACATCCAAGGATCAGTGTTGTTAAGAATATAGAATATAAAAAATAAGTAACATACATAGGTTAGTTGACAAGATCTCCCAAAAATTGCCAATACAATTTAACTAACAAACTTATGAATGATATGATTTCTTTATTTAAATAGTCTTGCATGTAGTTTTAGTTTTCACCCACCTTGCCTATAAGAATGTAACTTTGTAATTGGGGTAGTCTGAGAGGCAGGAGGCACATAATGGCAGCCACATCTAGTGTCAGTCTACCCCAGGCCAGCTGTGGCTACATGAAGCTCCCATTGAAAAGGTTAATGACTAATGAGAATGTGGTAAATCTGTGTTTTTTTTTAGCGAACAGACAGCTTAAGTGGCCTATTTTGGACCATTTTGTATATTAGCCTTGGTGAAACTTGCAAAGCCAAATATTTCACGATGTTACTTGGTGTGAATTTAGACCCACTGTTGTAAACCACAATAAAACCAAGTCTACAAATCAAATATTGTCCATTTTAAGAACAAAAAAGCCAATAGGTGTAAGATGTAGCACACTCTTTGCATGTGCTCACTAAAAAGTCAATTTCTTATGTAAAAGCCCCTAATGCTTGTTCCCCACACATTTCCCCACTCCGTTCTCCAACAATAGCTTCATGGACCAGTATGCTTTGTTTAAATCCGTTCTGCTCTAGACAAATTTATGTATCCAGGAAGTCGACCAAAGTGGCAAATCCAATCCCCACCACTCAACGGTTTGTCATTAGCGGTTATCTGCCATGTCCACGCACGCTTGAACACAAAGCCACAACCTGTACCAATCATTTAACTCCTTTAATTGTCCCTTAAATTACAATTGCAAATAACGTCTGTAAGCTTCAGTTGTGCATGGCCTGCGAAAAGCGCAACATTTCTTCTTTCTTTTTTAATGATTACTTCTCACGTAATCTCGTATATAGGCTAGAAATGAATAAAAGAATTAGGGCTAAGACTTTTGGTGAGCCTCTAATAGCAGAGCGCGAGTTGTCAGACAGTTTTGGACCAGATGTTGCAGAAATCATCCAACAATCGTTTTGAGAAAGAAAAGACTTAGGACGTGGAGGTTGGAATAAATTAATAGCTAATTTCGAAGCTCTTTGATGGCATTAGCGACCCAGCCTGCTTGGGTCTATGCGTTGCTTGAATGTCCACGAACCAAACATTTTTTTAAAGGGGAAAGGCCACCCAGTGCAGAGCAAGATGCTGCGGTAATCCCTCTGTTTATCCAAAGGCCTGGCCCCAAACGGCTGCATCCATTATGCAAGGGATTTAAGACGGACTTCCCCGCGAGACCCCGGCGCGAATAGGGATTTGCATTGGACCACAATGCACTGCTGCACCTGTCTCCACGGCGACGGGGACGGCAGATGCAGTGTGGCAATCTGGGGCATTTGGGCAACACATCGACCCAGACAAAGTTATGTGTGTAAAATAAAAAGAAAGAAACAAATGCGGTGTAAGGCTGTTTTTTCTGTTTTGATGGGGTGTTCATTAAAGGGACATTGTGTAACTTTGTGGAGGTCCCATCAACTCTTTGTCGTCATAGAGAGCTTTGCCTTGAATGTGCAATGTGCCATTAATTACAGATGTAATATTGCAACAAAAGAAAACATGCCTCTTCACATATCTGATCTGTAACTTGGTCTCCTGCTTGTCACCATGGGCATAAATACATTTAATGCCACACTGTGGAACTAAGCAAAACAATGGCATCACCATGGAGACAAGTAGGTGACAGACTCTCCATGGGAAACTGTTGCATAGTACACCGTAGTATTAAATGTCCATATTACCACAAATACACTCTTTCTGTTATGTTATTGAGATGTCAAACTGTCTTTACCAAAATGCATCTCAACTTTTATCCTTGCTGCTATTGCTATTAGCCCAATTTAACCTGTTTCGCATTAAGTTTAGACGTCTTTCAAAAGAAGTTTCCAGCCTTACAAGAAAGCTTTAAGTCATGACGGCCAAAAATCAAGCTAAACAACAAGATACCACTGTGTTCTTATCAGCAAAGGAAATACATGTAAAAACTGTACTGATGAGCAGCAACTGGAACAAAACTGACTGAAATCACTGATAAAATTGTCAAAATGTGTAATAATACCAAAGACTTTGACATAGGGACATGCACAAAATTATATATTTACAAACACTTTTAAATATCCCATCCTTCACTTTACCGTCGCTGGTGATACCACAGTAAAGGAAAAAAATGTCTTTGTTGTCACTTGATAATTTCATAAAACATGTGGTGACCAGAACATGTTAATAGTTTTTTTTTTTCTTCTTTTTTTTGAGAGAGAGCAAGCGAAACAACCGTTCTTCTTGTTATCTTGGCCAGGTCTCTCTTGTAAAACAGGAGCTGGCACCTGGTTAAATAAAGCTACTGGTGGTTTTCAGTGATGTGATGATGTCTTGTTCTCAGTTGAGGGGCAAGAGACAGTTTTTTCTATTGATTACATTGTACTTTTATAACAAATATCTGAAAGGTAAATGTTGAAGTAGATCATTTCTATCAATGACTAGAACCAAGAAATTGCTATATTACAACTAAATCTGCACTTTAACAATACAGATTTTAGCTGTATTAAATATTACTGGCCAAGATAATGTTATAATGTCACTTGAAAACTAACTTAAATAATAAAAAGGCATTCAAAGTTTACAAACTTTTTTCAACTTTTATATGTTTTTTTTTAGTTTTCTAGAGTTAGGGTGGTCTTGTTAAGCCTACGTTATTGCTATTTACTCACTCTACATATCTTCAATTCATTTTCCCTGTACTTTATTCCATTTCAAACCTGTCCGCTCCCTTAAGTACATGTCCCGCTGTTTGTCAAATCTCCTCCTTCACAAATCAATCGCCCCCGCAGAGCCGGGCCCTCCCCTCTCGCTGGCCCCTCCCATTCAATTAAAGCCCACATTAGCATTTATATGATATCAGTGTAGGGCATCAGCGGGATAATGACACGCTTCGACACCCGTTAACCCCGGGCGCTGAAGCATGCTGGGAAAGCAGGGGGAGGAGCTAAAGGTGCAGGCGTTGATGGGTCCCGTTGTATAAGTATTGTAGTTTTGAAGTACTGAATCTCAGCCGCTACGGAGACACACAAGGGACAAAAGAGACAGGAGGCAAAGAGGATTGGGTTTGGTCAGGGCCAGCATGGTGCAACATCTAAAGGCCAAGCACTGCAGGGTACATGAGTTCTGGATATTGAAATACTTGAACACCAAACCTAGTTAATTCTGTGAAACTCAAAAGCTTTTCCCTGAGTAAATATCCCCTAATTTTTGTCTAATTGTTTTGGTAACCCTGGTGACTATTAAGAAACATGAAAATGCAATCAAGAATCTCATTTATAAAACTTAATGTGGAAGTTTTTTTGTGGGGGGTCCACTACGAGCTCATCTCCATGGGGATTATTATTCCTTTGCTTAGAATATTCCACAGTATGGCATTAAAGTTCTTCTTCATTTTACTGAACTATAGATGGTTTTTATTCTTTTATACTTTGAATGTGGTAACCTCTCCTCAGGTGTGACGTGTAACTTGGGCTTGTGGTACCACCGGCTTGTCTCCATGGAGATTAATACATTTAGTGGAACATTCCAGGTAAAGCAATAATAAAGCAGGTGGTGGACGATTCACCTTTAAATATGTACATTTAAATACCCATCTACCATAATTAACAGGCACCACTGCTTATCTCAATACTGAATCTGACCAGTAGTAGTAGTGTTTTTGGCAATAATTTTAGTTGTTTTCACATAAAGGATGTAACAACAAGAATCTGCAGTAATTATCGTCTTAACAGAGATATGAGTGATAACATTAAGTGCGTTTTTCCTCCTGATTTCCCAGAATGCTTTTTTTTGTTTGTGTGAACACCCGCAGCCGTTTGCATTATGTGATTCCAGCTGAGAAACTAACTAGAACATCTCCACTGTTTCCACCTTAATGCTTTGTTTGGGATCATTGTTTAAAAGGGCTAAGAGCTAAAGATGCGAATGCTAAATCTTTATCCCGCCTTTGAGCTAAAGTGAAGGCTGAGTTGCATAACAGAACGCAAGTAAAATACTGTTACTGTAACTCAGCTTGCGACCATGTTTGTGTGGGTGGTTATTCATCACATTATGGAGACCTGCATTTCTTATGAGGACAGAAATTAAATTCAGATCTTTTATTCTAGGTCAAGAACATTTTTAAAACATTTTTTAAATTATTATTATATTATTGTATTATTATTTTATATTATTATTAATTTTAATTTTTTTTTAAATGATTATTATTTTTATTTATTTATTTTTTTTAATTTATGGATGTTTTTGTCTCTGTCTTCTGTTGTCTCCTTGGAAATGTTGTTCCTTTGCTTATAATATTGGATCGATCTTCATAAAGATTGTAAGTATGGTTTTAACTTTCGATTTACAAGGAATCATGCAGCTGACTTTCCACCTCCAGAAAGTTACATACTATCACTTTAAAGTTCAAATATGGGTTGAAATATTTTAAAGGTGCACTATGTATTACCTTTTCCACATTCTTACCTAAATGTTATTGCTCTGTCTCGATAGTTTCACAGTCTGGCATTACACTTACATCAGCCTGGCAGCAAACAGGAGATGCACCTGAGCAAGTTATAGGTCAGATCTGTGGAGAGGTAAACCCGCTCACAGCAAGAATGCGTTTCAACGTATTTTTGAACAATAAAAATGTAAGAGATAACTTCATGGCTATACTGTGGAAAAAAAGCAATACAATCTCTTACATAATACACCTTTAACCAATGCATCGTTTTACATTCACCAATTTCTGTTATTCGATTTACAATGTATTTATTAATTCAACACAGTCTATGAGGAAATTTGACAATGAAATCTGTCATAGATACAAAGTTAACCTGTCTGTTTTGTTCAGATCCTCAGAGAGTGTTTGCTGTAGCATGTTGAGGTAACCTGTCAGAGCACAAGGTTATGCATCCCTTTATTTGTCCATCCTAATGACATATGATTTGTCCAAACATGTGATTCGATTGGTGGTTGCACCCAGCGATCTCACTCCATGTTGTAAAGGTCACACGGAGAAACTGTCTTTATCTCGGTGGTCAGTATTTCACCTGGGTATGTGTGGGGGGTCGGGTATTTATCACATTGTGGGGACTAAAATCTGTGCACACACTCACATCATGGTCACAGCATTTTGGATCTTTGTACCCATCTTTCACTCAATGTGGTGTTGATGTGGTTGTACCCAGGAGTCAAGCAGGCCATGCCACCTGATCATGGTACAAATCAGATCTGTGGAGGTTTTTGTGGAGTTTTTTTTCAAAGTATTTCCTCTAGCAATAAAAAACACAACTGAACAACTGCAACTGAATAAATGCAGTGTGCACAGTGTTGGGGCTATTATGGGGCTTTGGATCTGTCTCCAATTGCCAAAGTAAGTAAATATATCAGCTTTTGTTTCTCATAATGCTGTGCCAAAATTTGGTGATAAACTGTAACAAGTGAAATGTGAACGTGAAACATTAACGTGTTTTCCTATTGATTGCGTTGAAAGTACACAACAGAATATATTAGACTATTTTAAAATCCAAAGTATAGGGTAAAATGAGATAAGACAGAAAAATGTATTTACATTTATTTTTAAGTCAATACTTTTTATTATTTGTTCATTACTTTATGCATGGTTAGTTGGTAATTGGTAATAATGATTATAACATCAAAGTTGAATAGTAAATAGTAAGACAAAAAATGCCTAAAATGACAGTTGAAGGTGCAGGTGTCAGTAACTGTCCCATTCCTCTGCATTTAAACCATTGGAGCGGAGGAGCACTTCAAAGCCTGGTCCTGCCACTGAAATCAAACAGAGCCCAATTAGAGAGATTGTTTTTGGGTGCTTGGACGCCTCACCTGGACCCTCATGGACCCTCAGAGTATTCAAGGCTAATGACTGTGAACTGAAGCCTGGGAATGTGCCTCTGCGATGTGCGAAAGAAAGTCTGAGGAGCTGACTGGGATTCCCCACATACCACTACAAAAACATCACTGCAGCTAGACTTCACTGGTCAAGAGACAATCAACTACACCTTAACTAGCCATTAATAAAGCATGAACACAGACTTAAAGGACTGTACCTGATTTTCATCAATGTATTTGAGCAAAATTTGTCTTGATTTAAGCATCTCTTCAAAATAAGTTTGCTGTGTGCTGTCTGCATCTAATCATGTGTATGTTCAGTGTTTTTGGCAAAACCCGTAGTCTCTGAAAGTTGAGAAAAGTGCTAGATTTACCGTAAATAATTAGGATGCTTAGAATCCATTAGATAAATGAGGAATAACTTTGGACCACTGCAAATAGTGGGGCAGTGCCTCACCTGCCATCACAGAGAAAAAATACATGAAATAGTTATATTTATCCAATGATTTGTACTATAAAGTTATTTTCTATTTAACTTTGCAATTTTATTCTTTTTTTTTAACTCAAAATCACTGAATTTTTACGCTTACTATTGAAATCCTGAGAAGAGACGCGCGGTGAGGCACAAGCCGTTCGTGCCTCACATGGACTGACTGTGCTGTAACTAAGCTGCTGCTTTACTCTTTAAGGGCTGAGCACATTATAGCGGCTGTGAAAAAGCACCGGGTGAGGCACGCAGTTACCCTGCCTCGTGTTTGAGGGCGCTCGTAAGCCCAGGGATTCTTGCAACTCTCTCTTGCAGAATAGGGGCCGTAGAGTTAGCAAGTCAACTTTAGCAATTCATTTTTTTCTCTGTGTCTGGCCCTACTTTTTAAATGGAGGAAGATTACATATTAAAGTTCAAGCAGTTTTCTAAACTGGACTTTCAGTCAAAGCAGGAGGTTATAATTAAAGGACCAAGACCAACGCTAAAGGAGCTAAATGGTTTGCTCCAGACGACGGGACGAAAGACTTGCTCTTTTCAAACAGAGACGTACAAAATGGTAAATTTAATGACTTCAATCCATTGAAAATTGGGGAAACAGAATAAGCATAGAAAACAATATAAAACCAGCTTTTTATTTCATACTATTAGAGCTATTTCATACAGACTTTGGAACTTTTATTTTGAAATTATTTTTATTCTGGCCCCAAGTCGCTGGGAGAAACTTGCCGACACCTGGTTTATATGTTTGTAAATCTGATTGTGACGACATCAGTGCCTCACCAGCCACGTGAATGTAAATAATATATAGATACATTTCAAGATTTTTTATTCTTTCATTTAAAATATATATAAATGGGCATCATATGCCCATTTGAAAGACTTTGAGCAACTGCCCATAATCTTACCAAGACTCTTTCTTAAGGCAAAAATTTCAAAAACAAGTTTCTTGTTCCTATGTATGTGCGGTTAAATCTTTGAGGAGTAATACAAGTAGTACAGTAATACAATTTTAGGTGGATGGGGTATGAAAAGGATTTATAAAATGTATACTCATAATTTGCATCTGTTACACCTGTATTTATTGTTCAATGAGTCATAAGCTCATCTGTGCCGATATAAGTTCACATTCACATGTGACAAAGTTTGACTTAATCCGGGGTTGAATTCAATCCAGCCCTTGTTTTTCCACATTCTCAGTTTAGTCCAATTTAGGCTTCACCCCATTCTCATGCCTCACGTTGCAAGACTAGTCACATGGTTCCAATTAGCTAATCACAGGCTCTGGAGGGAATATTTAAGTTGCCCTGACTTCTCTCAGTTCAGTGAGAAGATGAGGCACAGAAACTGCAGGTCTGTATCTCCAAACAATTTGGTTTTAACAAATCCAGGGAACTGGTGAGTCTGAGTTTTGAATGTTGAATGCAATGTTATTGGTTACTTTAGCTTTAGCAATATTGCTGACATGCTAATGCTAACATCAGGTTCTATAAATTTGTTGATGTCTTATTATTAAGAAGATGTATATTTGATTAAGCCAGTGCTAAGCAAACATACACTCAGATTGGTTGCTTATACATTGTGCTTTTTGAATATTTTTGCAATGTTTCTGGTATTCTAATGTTAGCTTAGCCTTGGCTCCTTTGTGTATTGGGTTGCTATTACAATGTTCTAAATGTTTTATGTGTACACATGTTTTCTGAATCTGATTGGCCCTGTTTGTTGTACACAGGCCAGGTGCCCTCTGTTGGGTAAACGTTGGTGGCGAGGTAGAGAAATTGGCCTGGAGCAGACAACGTTCCTCTGTCCCTTTCTTCACCCATTGTCACGGTCTCGTAGGAGGCTTTGCAGCCTGTTTTTCTCCCCTACTCGAATCCTAAACTTCCACTCCATCATAACCTCCAGATTAATTGCGCATATGGACAATAAACCATGCATACACTGGCATGGTGTGTTGCCTCGTTGTTGAATTGGACTGGGTTTTGTTTTTTGACCAATGCCACATCGAACTCTTGTTCAACCGATGTTGAATCCTGGACAATTATTTGATTTTGATTCACCAGTATTTTGAGCTGCAGCATTTGTAAATATTTGGGTTCATTCCATTCACTTTCTTTTGTATAATACACATTCACAGTAACTCTATATTCTGTTTCTGGTCTCTGGTCCCTGCTCTCCAGCACCAGTCATTCCTAGCCTACAGAAATTACCATCTATTACATCTGTTACATTATTATTAAACCAAATAAGCCAAACACTTATTTGCTTTTGGAAGACTTAAACTAATCTCAAGTTACTATTGAGTGTGACAGCTCCGATCAGGAAGACACCTGTGCTGTCACCAAGACAATGACTGAGCTCTGGGTATGTGGCACAGATCAAGTTTGTTTTGTTTTTTTGTTTTTGTTTTTTGGCACATTTTACATTGTTACTTCTGCCATGAAGATCTTTAGAAATTCACAAAATCACACATTCAATACTGTCATCATGGACATGGAAAGGTTCATGTGAGAATGTCATTGTAAAGAAAGTTTCAAACTGAGTTATAGATGGATTACAGAATGATATGTGTTGCATGATTGAAAGCTGAATATAGCACTGTTGCTGTGAGAGTAACAATTTAAAACAAAATATTATATATCTGAATGAGAAATGTCTCAGTGTTGTATATAATAGGAAGATGAAACCCATAAGAAAAAAATGCTGAAGATACAATCCATGGATTTCTGAGTTATTAAAAAAAAAAGACAGTTGCCATAGCAATTAAAAACAAATGTTAATATTTTGAATGAATCATATACAACAGGAAGCTGAAATGCATAGATGGGCTGATGTACAGAGAGGCAAACAAGTTTTTGAACACCGTGTGATTTTTGCAAGTTCTCCCACTTAGAAATCATGGACATTTTTATCTCAGGTGCATGTCCACTGTGAGAGACATAATCCAAAAAAAAAAATAAAATCTGGAAATCACATTGTATGATTTTTTAATTTTTTTTTAAATAATTTATTTGTATGTTACTGCTGCAAATAAGTATTTGAACCCCTGAGAAAATCAATGTTATATTTGGTACAGTAGGCTTTGTTTGCAGTTACAGAGGTCAAAGGTTTCCGTAATTTTTCACCAGGTTTGCACACACTGCAGGAGGGATGTTGGCCCACTCCTCCACAGATCTTCTCTAGATCAGTCAGGTTTCTGGGCTTTCGCTGAGAAACATGGAGTTTGAGCTCCCTCCAAAGATTTTCTATTGGGCTAAGCCACTGGAGACTGGCTTGGCCACTCCAGAACCTTGATATGCTTCTTACGGAGCCACTCCTTGGTTCTCCTGGCTGTGTGCTTTGGGTCATTGTCGTGTTGGAAGACCCAGCCACAACCCATCTTCAATGCTCTAACTGAGGGAAGGAGGTTGTTCCCCAAAATCATCCTCTCCTTAATACAGTGCAGTTGTCCTGTCCCATGTGCAGAAACCCCCCCCCAAAGCATGATGCTACCACCCCCATGCTTCACAGTAGGGATGGTGTTCTTTGGATGGTCCTCATCATTCTTCTTCCTCCAAACACGGCGAGTGGAGTTAAGACCAAAAAGTTCTATTTTGGTCTCATCTGACCACATGACCTTCTCCCATAACTCCTCTGGATCATCCAAATGGTCATTGGCAAACTTAAGACGGGCCTGGACATGAGCTGGTTTAAGCAGGGGAACCTTCCGTGTCATGCATGATTTTAAACCATGACGTCTTAGTGTATTACTAACAGTAACCTTGGAAACAGTGGTCCCAGCTTTTTTCAGGTCATTGACCAGCTCCTCCCGTGTAGTTCTGGGTTGATTCCTCACCTTTCTTAGGATCATTGAGACCCCATGAGGTGAGATCTTGCATGGAGCCCCAGTCCAAGGGACTCCAACAGTGGATCTTTTTTCACCAAGCTGCTTGGCAATTGCCCCGTAGCCCTTTCCAGCCTTGTGGAGGTCTACAATTTTGTCTCTTGTGCATTTTGACAGTTGTTTGGTCTTGGCCATGAGTCTTACTGACTGTATGGGGTGGACAGGTGTCTTTATGCAGCTAACGACCTCAAACAGGCGCTTCTAATTTAGGATAATAAGTGGAGTGGAGATGGACTTTTTAAAGGTGGACTAACAGGTCTTTGCGGGTCAGAATTCTAGCTGATAAACAGGTGTTCAAAGACTTATTTGTAGCAGTAACATACAAATACATTATTTTAAAAATCATACAATGTGATTTCCAGATTTTTTTTAGATTATGTCTCTCACAGTGGACATGCACCTAAGATGAAAATTTCAGACCCCTCCATGATTTCTAAGTGGGAGAACTTGCAAAATCACAGGG
The DNA here is from genome assembly GCA_019594935.1 of Periophthalmus modestus. Lineage (NCBI taxonomy): Eukaryota > Metazoa > Chordata > Actinopteri > Gobiiformes > Gobiidae > Periophthalmus > Periophthalmus modestus. The sequence goes on from JAIEZT010001373.1 coordinate 15,287,791, forward strand.
TGTTCAAATACTTTTTTGCCTCACTGTACCTCTTTATAATATAAGCCTTTGAGAATGAAAACAAAGTTTCCTTTAATCACTCACATTTGTACCTATTTTTCTCTTTACTACTTTAAGACAATTTAGAAATGTATTCCAGGAACACACTACAGTTTGAATTGTTAGTACTTTCTGAAGAAAATTAAACTAGCAAGTTATCAAACCAGAGTAGCCAGAATATGTGGATGTATTTAAAGTTGTCCACCCTGATCATGACTTGCGCCTTCACAGGGTGCAGTGGGCCGGCTGTAATCTGCTAATAACCTGCTAATAAAGCGCTAAAGACGTGCTAATGTGTAGCTTTTGTTGTGGCTCTGCTGCTGTCTGAAGTCTCTCTCTCTCTCTGATTTGGTGAGTAAATGTTTTGTACAGTTCACAGTGGGATGTCCAACGACAATACAGGACCTGCTCTGTCCTTGCATTGGGGTGAAATCAGCATTGAGTGATGTTTGGTATCATAGATTCATAAAACAATCCAACAAGAGGCATAGGGGATGAGTTACATACACTTTAAAAATCCTAGTATGACACAAAATTGACTCTTGAGAGTTTTAAAACATGTTCTAAAGTTAACTCCAGGTACTTCTTTTTGATGAGGTATGTTTTGTTTCATATATACATGTTCGGGTAATCCTTTTATTAGTTTGTCTACATCTCCAACGCTCAAACTGCTCTGTTCCACCTTGTGATGTCATGAAGTGGTACTTTTCAAGTAAACTGCTACCTTTTACCTTTAATTCAGTGTATGTTTAAAAACACAGTGGGGCACTTCATGTATTGCCACATGACATTACAGGTGTGTTTTCAGAATTCATTATGCAGGATTTGTGCCATGTGTGAATGAAACAAAACTCCAGATATGTTTTTGAAGATGAAACTGCATTAAACCCTTTAATATTGTACAGTTTTTAGTGTTTACTTAAAACTGACATTTTGGTATTTATTCATTTAATCTACATATTGATGCTATAATTGGGATATGTGTGAATGCATACCTGTGTCACTTAAGTAAAACTCACATGTGGCTAACGCTGATGTTTGGCTCCCCCTCTTGGATCCTTGCGCATTTTCAAATGGAACATAAGGTTGCCTTCACACTTTGGGTCCTGATTTGAGCTCAGTTTCCACATGCAGACTTTGTTTGGTCCCGATCTAGTTCTAGTTTAGCCCTGGATTAGTTCAGAATTTAGTTCCAGTTTAGTTGCAATTTTGAAGTATATGCAATCTGTGTGTGAATGCACCCCAAGACATATCCGAGTTCCCACTGTGTAAACACTATTCAGATAGATGATTGGTTTATGTGATGGGATACATATTGTGTGTATGGGTTAGTAAAAATTTATTTTTACAAGAAAACATACACATTTCTATAGTCACAAGGTGACAGCTGTTGTGATTTTGGGCTATATACAAAAATAAATCTCTCTGAAGAACTAATTTCATTAAAACATCCGTACATTTAAAATGTTACTAAAATATAGCCCAGTTTTTCTTTGTTTTTTGTTTTGTTTTGTTTTTTGTCCTGGGGGTTGGTGGCTAAGTTTATAATTGTTCTTCCATGTTGAACAAGGGCGGCAAGTAATTCCATAACTGTTATTTAGCCACTATAATGTGATTTAGACCAGATTTGACTCATGTTTACATTAAAAAGTGATGAAAAATAAGACTTTTTAATTTTTCTTACAACAATGTTTCATCTGTCAAAATAATGTGCTTTTGCTTGTAAACACTTTCTGCATTTTGGAAGGAATTTCTGGTGTTGCTGGATTACAGAAGTAGGCCTATTCCATTTGAGAACTCAGCTACTTCCTGTATTTTTGTATGTTACATATTTACACAAACAACCTTTAATGCTGAGGACAAATATTCAAAGAACACAATAACCTTAACCCCACCTTAATCACATGCACTAAAAAGTATTACCAACTGAAAGGATTGCCACATACTAAGGACAGTGATGTCCAAAAAAGGTCATCTGGATTACTTTTAATAGTTCTATAAATATCAAAATACATTACATATTTAAATTTATCAACAACTCATGAGGCATTTAGTTCATTTCCATAAGAGGATCCAATTTTGTCCAATCAGATCTCCCTTTTGTGATTACATCATATGTTGCTATGTGACAGGGTGACCTCATCTTCATAGTGTTTATGGATCACTGGGCACTGGCTTTCTGAGTGAATTATGGCAGATTCATTTGTTTTATTAAAAGGGAAGCCTCTAATCCCATCAGAGACTGTTAGAGTGAAAAGATCCGACCAATCGGAGCCTCCACCTTCACTCAACTAAATATCGTTCTGTAAGCTGAAGGGAATACCAAAACAAATACAACGCAGGTGACTGAACAATGACTGCATAAATGTTCTAAAGTGTTTCTTTCTTTTATGAATATTTACCCAGTCTGTTTTGTTCAATATTATAAATATTTTATTTATAATGAAATGTATAACTTTTTAATAGTACAGCAATTGCTACTTTAAATTTGTTAATGAAAAAAGAAGGGAAAAAAAGCACTGCAAAGCCCAGTATTTGGTTGGTAAATGGTAGTATTGGTATATGTTGAAAAAAATGAAATGAATGGTAAATGAAAAACATGTAAAATTAAGGTCAGCAGTTTGTGATTTTCTTATTAAGCAGGTATGATACTTGATTCACTGTAAATTTGTTTAGTGATGGACAGTATCAGTTGCAATATAAAATGTGTATTTCATTACATTTGAATTTATAAACTACAGCAGTTCACACATATAGCAGCAAAACACTGAAATGTATTCAGAGTTATAATTGCCCAACCTTTATAACTATTACTTCCCCAAAAGTCAGTTTTTTGCAGTGCAAAAACCCTATTTAATTAAAAACTGCTAATAGGTACCATGGTCATTTTGAGACTGGACTAAGCACAACCCTTCAGCACTAGGTGATCTTTGCCCCACCCCTAGGCTTCGAGGCCCACACACCTGTCCATACAACCTTCACAGCGAAGGATAAACCCAGATTAAGCTAAAGTTACCCACTCTCTCCCCATACGGTCATTCAAAACCACGTCCATAATGCACTGCTCAGGACGTCCTATAGTCACTATTACCTAAGGGACCTCAAACACAGAGGATTACGATGGGACTGTCCTGACCCAGCTAAATACACAGAATGGTTTATTTATGGACTTGGACAACACCAATTTGTTTGTTTTTTTTAAAGCCAGGGTGTTCAGCCCACCTCGTTGTTTGACAAGAATACAGTAATCCTTCTAAGATGATAATAGTGGAAATGAGAAAGACGAGATTAGAAACATATAAGCAACAATTATGATACTTAGCTTGACATACAATAAATGCCTAGAACAAGGGAGGGCAAACTACAGCCTGCCGGCCACACCTGGCCCGTTTAAAATTTCCGTCCTGGCCTTGCTAGCTAACAGAACTATATTGCACCCTCGGTGCATGCGCACAGGGCTCTGCAATTCCAACCGAGTCTCCGCTTTGCAAAACCAGCATTTATGGTTACAGATGCAGATCCACCTGTGCTCCATCCGTGCACTTGTTTCCATGGAAATCTTTACTTTGGCTATTATGCTTCACAGTGTGGCATGTATGCCATGCTAGAATAGTCTCTGGATGCATCTGCTAACACATTGAAGGAGTTTGTAACAAGCCAAAAACCTTTTAGTGAAGATAATTTGAGCATTGAAACAAGTGTGACGTAATATTAGAGAAACTAAACATGCAGCAATACTTTGGACAATGCAACTAATCATGTTACAGTAAAGGCAGTTTTGTGTAATATACTCCTTTCCTTTGCAAAAAGTTTTTTTCTTCTTTTCAGACATGCTGTTTTTAATACAATGCTGTGGCTAACCTCAACCTGCATGTTTTTTTTTTTTTTACTTCTCCATTGTCTCATCCGTTCACATACTTTAGCCATAAGGGGCCCCTCCCAAAATGAGCACAAGTCAAGTCGTCCCAAACAGGGTTCAAAGGTCACGGCTTTATAATCCCTGAAACATGAGTGAAATAATCCGCGATGCCTCGGTGCTCCTCTGTCGCGCTTTTGTTTTTTGGGTAAATGATCTTGAAACGGGACAGAATGGAGAGGAGGGGGGTTCTGTGGGTTCTCTAATTTGTCTGACCATCCATAAAGGGTTAATGAGGGGAGAGAATGAAGCAAAGGTTAGGATTAGGATCAGTGTCACATCAAAAAGCAAGTTAGTGGCAGGTAGAAAATATTACAGTATACTGAAGATGCACATTTTAGTTTTTATTTTCATCAGTCCCTGCAACAGTACTACAATAGATCAGAAGTCCCACAATAAATATATACTCACTATACCAATAAATGCATTGTTTTGTTGTACTGAAATATAGCAATTGAACTACTTTAACAACATTCACTCGTTTCTGAATCCATTTGGAAGAAAAAAAAATACTTGTGACTTTACGTAAATCAACATTTTAAGCACTAAATACTGCAATTAATTAAGGTACATATCGTGCCTGTGGGGAAATTTGAAATCTGCTGTTTCTCATGGACCAGGTAAGGTCAAATACAGGACAGAGCACTAAGCTGTTCCTCAGGTAAAAAGTTTTATATGTTCTGATTGATACAAGCTTGAATTCTTGAGAGGTCTTCTGCATTTGAGAGAAATTATACAAATTAGACCCTCTGGATTCAAACAGAATATAGGGACTGGGTGATCATGCAATGGTTGACCCATCTTTCAATACTGCTGGGGCAACCTGTCAGCATTTTGCCCCATCTCCAGGTCTTGTTGCCAAGCTTGGTCAGGATTACCTTAGCTGGAGTATTTAACCTATTGTGTATGTTTTGGGTTGATACAGAAAACCACAGCATCCAGAGGAAACTCATCCAAACACAGAAACATTCAAACTCCACACAGAAAGGCCCTGTGACTCCAAGAACCTTCTCGCAGTTCCCTCCCATTAAAACTTCTTGAAAAATGTCCTCTACAGAAATTACATTGCAGTGAATGTGACAATGACTCAGTGACTATCAAACCTGTCCATTATTTTAGCTGAGCACTGAGTTCTGCTTCATTGGACTTTTACAGAGGAGGGGGAGGGTCTTTTGAAGAAGACATAAAATACTCATCAAAACGGCTCTTAGACGACATTTGCGGAGTCGAGTGATTGGAGAGAATTGACCAAAATGAGCAAGACTAAAATGACGATTCAATGAAAGTCATCTAGTTCACTATATGAAAATTGCATTGCATGGCTGACCATTTTAACTCTGACCTGTTTACAACTGCATTCAAATCGCCCTACTACGGCCCCGTGTACTTAATTGCCACAGATATTGACAGTTAAAAGGCCCGTATCTAAATTTGTTCCATGTATTAGAGGAAAATTTCTTTTGCCCTGTATTGTATAAACTCTGTACAACATTTAAAGTCCCTGATTAGTATGCTAGTTGTTGTTAGCATTATTGTAACAGCAAAACAGCGCCTTGACCTCTGAAAGTTGGGGAAAAACACTTAAACTCATCACAGTGAATAAGTAGGATGCACAGAATGCATAAGGTAAGTGAGGAGTAACTAACTGGACCTCTAAACTGTTTAAAGTGTTTTGGGGTTTTTGGCATGTTTAAGTCTGTAAAGCCTCTTTAATGATACCCCCAAGAAGGTGAAAACCTTGCAAATGAATGTTCTTAGCTTTTTTATTTACATTCTCTCATGATTTGGGCTCATTAGGCAGGATGGTGTTGTAGCGCAGCAGCTGCAGGTCCACTGGGGTGCAGCGTGGAGGCGGGGGAGGAGGCAGGTCCACATCGTCATGGTGACTGCTGATGTTGTTGTTTGGGTCAAAGGGCGGGACTAGGAAGTGCCCACGCCGATGACGATGGAAAAACAGACCAATGAGAACGAGCAAAGACACGACCAGAGCGCTGAGCAGGAAGAACAAGATGTACACAGCTTTGGCTTCGGATGAGAGTGCCGGGGAACAGTCTGGGGGACAGAAAAAATACTTGAGATTAACTGATGAAGATTCTGTTTACAATAATTTTTAACCACTGAACTGAGCCGATTTTGTTTAAGCACTACTGTGTGCATGTATCAAAAAACTTTATTTTGAATTTGTATCACAATCAAATGATATTTTTGTTCCAGACCAGGAACACACAAGAATCAGGACTAAACCAAAACCTAAACTCCATCACCAGACACCAGGAATGCTTAACAAGAGCTTCAGAGATGCTTTGACCTAGTTGCAGTCCATCATAACTGGGCACATGCCAATTCTATAAACCTTGAATATATTCAATTAATGCCGAATATGATATCACAAAAAAAACCTATGAGACAATGTTAAGTTAAAAGATGCTGTTGGCCTCACAAACAAAATAATCCAAATGTAATAAGCCCTGCAAATGTAATAAAACGTAATGTAATAAACCAACAAACACAGCCAAATAATTTCCCACAAACGTAATAATTCGCCACAAATGTAATAAACCAAATTTCAGATAACATAATATAGTACAATGTTCATTGATGAATTAAGAAAAAATGGTTACCAATTATACATGTATATTAATATACACTACTGCCACTACTAGTCTCAGTCTTTGACACGACAAGCAGCCGTTTTGTGTACAAGTCTCTCCATGGCCTAGCACTAAAGTACATCTTCCACATGGTGAATCAGCGTTTTAGTTTCATGCAGCTAAAACCTCCAACCGTCTTCCTGAAGATATGAGACAGGCCTCTACTTTGAAATGTTTAAACCCAGGCTCAAAACTGTTCTGTTAAGTTGTGTATTTGACTGAAAGGTTTTAATGTTCATTTTATGATGATTTGTCTTTTTTATTCTGTAAAGCACTTACAATGATTGTCTATGAATTGATGAATGTGAATGTCAATGAATTGCGCTATACAAATAAGCTTGCCTTGCCTACTATTGTTTTAACAAAACATTCACTTTTTTTTTTAAATGTATTTGCAGAAAGTTCTGAATAAACAGACTGAGCAAGTATTACTTGAATATCAATGCCTTAATTTGAATGTCTTGGTTCATAAGCAAACAAATTAAATGAATTAAATAGCCCTGTAAAGTAAGTATATTTTCCTTATATATTTTCCTTGCCTGGGACCCAGACTACACACAACTTTGATACATGATGAAGATGTGAGTCTGGAAAATTTTGCTCAAATTGGGTACAAAGTCTTTGGTAAGTATTTCCAATTAATTAAATAATACAAGATGATTTCCTACCAGTGTTCTTGGTGCCCACACAGACTGTCCCACTTCCAGATCTGGACCGGTCCTGGAAGCCAGTCTGGCAGAGGCAGGAGTATGAGCCAAAGTGGTTCACACAGTCTGCGTTTGGGTCACACGCCATCAGCTGAGTGTGACATTCATTCACATCTAGAGAAGGGGGGGGGAGAAGTTCATGCAAAATAGACTGGAATCATCTGACAATACAATATAGGGCTGCAACTAATAATTATTTTAGCCAATGATTATGTTTATGATTAGTTCACTAGTCACATAATTATTTGCACATTGTACATTGTACATGTACATTGAGAGAAAAAAATAAAAACTGTATGTAAAACTGTAAAAGCGCAGGCAACAAACAAAAAGGTACCATAATCAAAGCTGAACCTGGGATTCTGGTGCCTAAACCTGCAGATGGAGTATGAGTGCTCCATACTTGTAGCCATAACACAATATAACATGTTGATGTTTGTTTGTAGTTTTTTCTAGTGTTATATCATGGTTGTAACACCAGAGGAAGTGAAGAAAACTACTGAACTGACTTAGTAGTTCTGATGTGGTCCATTACCTGCAGTAGACAGAGACATGATGACCGAGTCTTCCTGGGTTGGTTTAAGTCTGAGTCTGGACCCGATGAGCCTCAGGAGGTCGGAGTGGACCACCTCATGTGTATAATGTTCACTGCTCCTCTGCCCCATCTGCAGCCACAGGATAAATAGCACTCCAGCATTCAACCTGCAACCCACAACACTGGTGTTGCAAATATTCGCCTCTCCTGTTAAAAGTTTTTTTGTTGCGATATGCCAAAACATCATAGAATAATAACAATGCATCAGCTTTCTATAGCATTTTTTTTGGATGCCTTACAGAACATTATTCATCACTCCGCACTCATTTGTGTACATTTGACTGGCGGAAGCGAGATCTGACGAGATCAGTATTTGACAAGCTGGTTTGGCCAAATCTACTAAATCTAAGTATTTTGATCTGAGATCACGATTCATGCAGTTAGGGTTTTTTTTTAAAATCTTCTGTTAAGTTGTTGTGTAGTGAGATATGCCACAGAAACAAAAATAAATACATTTTTAGAACTGAGATCCCAATTTTGATCTTATCATTCAAATTAAATCCTCCATTTAAAGAGCCAACTAAAGCCATCTGCTGCTTCTGAAAGTTCACACCACACTGATAGATTAAATGTGCGATCTCAATAACAGGGTTTTGTCTTACAATTAGATTTTGAATTGCCATAACACACAGTCAAAGCGAACAGATTACCGTTTAATGCGTTTTGATGAGATGCTCTGAGACACAAATGTAAGCTTTAACTGATTTCTGATCTGGAGAAACACAAACAAAACACATTTTAGAAAAATTATTAAAGTTCCCTTGATTCACATAATGGATCATTTTCATGTCATCTTATCTGGGATGCCACAACACAGAAAACATGCTTTTGTGTCTGCCGCCCTCTGCTGGCACAATGTGGAATAGAGCATAAGAAATCACAAATAAGCAGCATTATTACTGTCAAAGTGCAGATGCCAAATGAAACTAACCAGATTCTGGACCGAGAGGAGCAGAGTCTTAGCCACATTGTCCCAGGGCTCCGACTCTCGGGACACGTTTACCTCCACCGACACTTCAAACAGCAAATCTGAGATAAAATAACAATAATAACCTGAATGAGCTGTTTTGACTAGGTTACATTTAATTGTTTAAGTGACATAGAACTGGTATGGCCACTAGTTTCAAAACATCTGGCTGGTTTGAAACAATAAAATATTTTTGGTCCATCCAGTTCAAGAAAACAACAAATCTAAATATGTATTGCAGTGTCATAGAGCAAACTCATTAGGTAGATATACTGACCTCCGGGGAGATGTGGACTTTGATTGTGATATTTTGCATGAGCTGAAAGAGAAAAAAAAAAACATGTTATTGGACAAGTATATATTATGTGAAGTTACTATAATAAGTAAACACTAAACCTCTAGTAGGCATAAGTGCACTATGTAACTTTTCTGGTTATGAGTCTGCCATCTGCTCGTCTCCATGAAGACGTTATTGCTTTGTCCAGAATGTTAAACAGTATGTCATTAAAAATGAGTCTCCATGGAGATAAGCAGGTAATGCCATTAGGTCAAGTTATAGGTCAGATCTGTACAGAGGCGACTCCCACTTCCAATAACAATGCATGTTTTTAAGGCATTTTTGAGGGATAAAAAACAAGTGCAAGTGAACAAATGCAAAATAAAACCTTTCAAATGTATACTGTGGAACATTCCAGGTAAAGCAATAATAATTCCATGGAGACAAGCAGGTAGTGAACTGCACCGTAAAAACTATTGTACTTCATAGTTGGTACTTAAAGATCCAAACTGTTATAGTTGTGTGGCCAAATTTCTAGTTACTTACCTCCCATGTCTGCTCTGTGTTCAGATGGTGGCTCTGTCGTTTCTGGAAAAGTTTCCTCTTTCAATAAAGTTTTACCATCCTCTTCCCAGTTCTTATTTAATTCTTCCTCCAACTCCTCCAGTGTCATGTCATCTGATGTGCCGATTGGTCCGATTGGTCCGATTGGTCCGATTGGTCCGATTGGTCCGATTGGTCCGATTGGTCCGATTGGTCCGATTGGTCCGATTGGTCCATTGCTGTGTCCGTGTCTACGTCTCGGCGAATGGCAGTAAAGATTCTGAGGCTGGGGCGGGGCTCTTGTGGTGATTCAAGTGACCAGTCTGTGGAGTGAACTGGGATTTCTGAATCTGAGAGGGCTTCATCTGGCTGAAATTTACACAGAATATACACATTGTAAGGAGAGACACTGCAAGTAAAACTAGGGCAGACTGAATTTGTCTATTGTACTCATAAAATATGTTTAAATTATAAATCACCAAATTAACTTTTCTTAGTTTGACTCAAAATATCAGAAACTCCAATGTTCATTAAAGCAGTAAGAGATTTTTAAAAGCATCTCTTCAATTTTCTTTGATTAATGCACATGGTCCCTGTAAACTAAATTAACATGCCTGCTTTGCACTTACCATATCCACCTCATCCTCATTAGATTCGTCTTGTGTTTGTGAATTTGTTTCCACAGCTTCTTCATAATAGTCAATGACATTCTCAGAGGCTCCGTTGGGTGAATAGTCCAGGTCTGGTGGGTTGTAGATCTGAGGTGGTCCAAACACCTGGTACTGTCCGTGGAAGCCCCTGTAAGTTGGCGTGGGAGACCCCTCGATCAGCAGCACCACATGCACAGTGTTTGAGGAGGAGGTGTAGGTGGCCTCTCTCCAACACTTCTGCAGAACACTGCGTTTTTGACCTGCAGGAGAGCAGTCCATCTAGATTAGGAGTGGGGCATGAGATTGGGTCCGCGAGAACTAGATGAGATTTTGACAATTTCTAATAGTGTGGTTCAGTTCCCAATTAGGGCCTTTGTTTGTTTTCTTTCCATTATATTTTTGCTGTTCATTACAGAACTGCAACTATGGAGACGTAACTTTTTACAACTTTTGACATAATATTAATAAAACATTCACATTAGTCTGGAAGCCAGCATCATAATCTATGTTTTATTGATGTGATCAAAAAAATAATTAATTCCGTCTATATTATCCATATCCAAATAAAAGATCTGAATATTAAGATTTAAACTATTGCAAAATTAGCATACAGGCCTACAGGAAACAGGATTTCAATTGCACTACTGTAAGTTTTTGTGAACAATTAAGCTGTAATAGGAAGAATGACTATAAGTATTGTCATACTCCATACTTCTACTCATGTCACACAATTTATTCAAAAAGTTACTCTGTATGAAACTCAATAAATGTAGTTCTAATTCATAACTGAGACCGGCCTCAGTCAGGGTGAGTGGCAGATGAATTATCGAAGTGTGAACTCTCAGCTGAAGTTACGTCTTCCAGATATATTGCAAAACATTATAAGTAAAGTAAAGTACAATACTTTACTTTTGTGACCAAAAGTATTCATAGCAAAACAAAATTCAATTCTGTCAACTGGACAAAAGATTTTAGAGTAAAGACACTTTGCTGCTAATCCAAGAGGCTTCTTCACTTTTGAACTGAAGAAGCCTCTACACCAAATAGAGGAGTATTTGAGAAAGTCATGATAGAACATATTTTTTAACCCTCACTTTGACTCTCAGGTTCATCGATGTGGATTTGGTCCTGTCGCCAAAGGCAACTGTCGTCGGGGGTTAAGTCATTGAGCTGCAGCTGGATGCGTTTCCCAGGATGCACTTGGATGGTCCAGTTGCACCACAGTGGGGGGTTAGAGCAGAGATAGTCTGGGGAGAAGAACTGTCCGCTCTCTCCTCCCAAAACCTGGTGACAGCTCCTCAGAGCAAAGAAGGCTGTGCTATGGGAGCTGTGGTCACCTAAGGACACAAGGAAATATATAAAATTCAACGCTAAATGTTACATTTATTCATAAAGCACATTTAAAACAACCTCAGGTGACCAAAGTGCTGTCCAGGCAAGTGTACAGAAAAAATAGAGATACAATAAAATGTTATAGTTATGATGTCAAATATTATAAACCTCAAAATTACAAGATTCTCTGGACTACGAAATGAATTAAAAGAATGTTAATAGAGTTGTTATTTCTTTGCCTAGAATGTTCCACAGTATGGCATTTAAGATCTCTGATTCTATAAAGATGATGCACCACCTGGCCAAGAAATGTTTTGCCATAAAAATACCAATAATTGAATAAATGTAAGATAGATACATTTAATGCCATTTGGTGGAACATCACAGTTAAAACATTAACATCTCCATGACAAAAGCAGGTGGCAGACACTCTACTAGAAAAGTTACATAGTGCATCTTTAAATGTTGTGGTTCCTACCTGATGGGCTGGTGTTTTCCTCGTTGCTCATCTGTCATAAACAAAAAATATATAAAAATGATCAAAATAGCTCATTTCTAGACAGTGGGTGTTAGTCAGATTATGGACAAAGGGACAGGAATGGGATCTCTGCACTTTTTAATTTACAATCACATTATATTTTTTTCAATCCATTAAAATATTTTTGCCCATATATTTAAATATTCCTCACCTGAGCTTGACATAGTTGTTGCCAAAACGTGATCAGAAAAATAACCCTCTCAAAACTCCTCTTCTTCCTTCTCCTTGGAGGCATTTTCATCACAAACATATATATTTTAATGTAAGATTTTAATGTAAAATCTGACTAAGCGTAAAAGCGTCAGTCAAATTTCACTGTTGTTTTCCTTCGGCTCTGAGCAGGTGGAGGCCATTTCAGCTGATTGACTTCACTTTGAGTTTCACTGCAACGCCTCACATGGCCACCAGAGGGCGCCATCACACCATGCAAATTTTACACTTATTGTTCACTGTTGTTGCGAGCCGAAAATTTGTGAGAAAAGTCATTAGAAACACACCAGAAGGACATTATAAAAAATGTAGTGTTATAAGTCATCTATTCCTCTTTTTGGTTGTCCTGCACAGCCATTTGTCCCGCGATCCATGCATTTAGAGAAGACTGTACCTGTTTTGTACCATTTTTACAACTACTCAATTTTAACAGGTTGCAGTGCATGGTCTAGAGTTATTCCTCACTTTAAGCATTCTGAACAACTAGTATGCTAAGAGGTGTTGCCTGATTAATATAGACCAAGAGAAACCTTGCTCAAATACATAGGGAAAAAATTTAGTACAGGACCTTAAATAATACTTTTTTTTTTCCCTGACAAAGAAATCACAGGGGTATTAGCTTTCATTGTTGTAACAGGTTGGCATCTATTGATATTATTTGTGTTATTATTATATAGTTATTATGTATTATCTTAAATTTCCCTCCATGTACCGACTTGTCCCTCTTTGTACAATCTTGGTCACCGCCTTGGTCACCTTCCTCTAAACACTGAGTGTCATATATCACACAAGCGTGAAAAAAAGAAAGTATCTACAACAGAACTACCGCATCTGGGATAAACCAGGTCTAAAATAGGAAATACTACATCATTGCTACATAAGCTGTAAACAGCCCAAAGCAAGAGAAAAGCGTGGATAAAATTGGCTCTGCATTCACACTAGAGCTGAAGGAATACAATCAGTACAACAGTTTGAGAACTACTGCTCCGAAATGATAGATTCAGATGAAAAGACGAGCAAAGGGCAACAACATGCAGCTCACTTGTACTCATTTGAACAAAATCGCATTTACGTTTTTTATTCCATGATGCCATTTGACTGAAAATAGCTGCATATGGTGAGGTAAAAGGTAAAAAAGGTGTTTGAAAGGTGAGGAGGGCCTGTTGGTTGGTTTGTCTGGAGTTAGCAGGTCTTCTTAAAGGGGCACACTGTAACTTTTCTGGAGTGACTTTCCTGTTTGTCTCCATAAATATGTTATTGCTATGCTTGAAATGTTCCACAGTACAGCGTTACACTTAATTTTCTCGAAGAGACAAGCAGGTGGTTGACCCTCTACCAGAAAAATCACACAGTGCCCCTTTAAATTAATCAACAGAGATTAAAAGGAGAACTCAGACATTTCTTAATAAAATCAAACACAACTCCAGGTATGTTTTTTATGAAGTAACAACATTTTAACAGAGATAACAACAACAACATCAACAAAAAACATAATAAAAAAAAAAGAAAATGTAGAATACAGCATAATAAGCTAACAGGTTTTTCCAAATCTGTTAAATAGTTCACTGACAATCCTTTTTAACACATTCCCACGTTACAAGTGAGTGGAGTATATACAACTAAATTGGGCTCAATTCACAGCTGTCATATCCTTTGGCAAAACACCTCACCCACCTTGCCTACATTTAAATATCGTGTATGTGAGTGAGTCATTAGTGGTGAGTGGAGAGGCTGTTGGCACAAATTGGCAGCCATGTTTATTCCAGTCCACCCAGGGCAGATGTGGCCACAGGAGCAGAGAGAGAAGAGAAAGTCGACTCAAAGTGCAAAATTGTTCCAAACCATATCGTTATAGCCTGTATGGGTATGATTGACCCATAAAGACCAAATGTTTAAAAAAAAAAAGACATAAAAATTATTGACAGTGTAATTCCGGGTGCACTATCCATCTCCATATATGTTTTATTTCCTGTGGAGTCCGACTGTGCACAATCATTAAAGTTCTATAAATACACGGGTTGTCTCTGTATTTTGCTTCAATGTCAAACATCCTGAATCCATTGTGCTTTTCTGGCCGAAGACCCAACTTTTGCAAACACATCCCGGTGTATACGTCATCTATAGGATAAACAACCACCTTTTTAGATGCTTCACGTAACTTCAACGCTACCTGTCCCGAGTACAAAACCCCCCCTCCTCCAGCGTAAGCAGGGTACGATCCTACAAAAAAGCTTTCCGGGACAAAATACTTGAGTTTTTTGTCACGATGTGGTCCTGCGTTAGTGATGACATCTCCGGTGAATAAATCGGGGATTTTGTGTGTGGGGAGGCGGTTCAAAAATTCAATGATTTGAGGAGTGTTCACAAAAACGTCATCGTCTCCTTTGAGGACAAACTGAGCGTGAGGACAGAAGGAGCTGTACCAATCCAGAAACAGGACATCCTTCAGTGTCAAGTTGAAGAAGGTGTCCCTGAAATGATAAATAAATACATATCAAAGTCAAGGAGGACAATATTAAAAGTGGAGACCAAGTGCTTTTTTGAGAGAGACTGGTAAAAAAAAAAATATTTTTTTTTTAGGAAATAAGAAAATAGAAGAATTTCTTTTTTATGGAGAAATATTATGTAAAATCAAGATATAATAATATAAATAATAAAAACCTTGTAGCCCCACCCACTTACTTCTTCCTCTTACTCTGGCAGTTGTTTTTTAAGCACACAAAATGTTCTTTGTTCAGTGCAGGGATGTTTAATGCTGTACTGTGAGCAACATTCCAGGCAAATACATAACCCTCCCATAAAGATGACAGGTGTGGCATGTGGTATGACTACTACAGCAACAGCAATAACGCTATAACTTTTTAAAATAACAGTGCGCTACACACTTGTCTGTATAGTCGTGCTATGGCTCTACCTAAAATGTTCCACAGTATTTTATTGAACTTATCAATATTTCCATGGCGACGAGAAGGTGATGCTATCAGGACAGGTTACAGGTCAGATTTGTGGAGAGAAGACCCCGCTCACAGTGAGAATACTTATAAGAAAAATTACAGAATGCACCTTTAATACTAACCTGTAATCCCATTGTAGGATGTCTCCATGCAACTCCGCTTCATATTTTAACAGCTCAGTCAAATTTGGGTGGTTGTCCTCAGGCATAGCATTTCCCAAAAGAAAAACTGTAGTCACTGTCCTATTGGCTACAACTCCAACTTGTCCCCATGTTTCTCTTATCGCCTGCCTTCTTTCAAAATGCGGCACCAGTGTTTTCACAACCAGCAAAAGAAAAGGTGCATCTTCACAAATTGTTGGTTGGTTTATTAACATGGGGTAGGATTTACAGTCAGAGTAGAGTAAAAAGTCTTGAAATTGTTTTGGAAGCAAGTTGTAGTCCACAATTTGTCGTTGGACCTTCAAATTTGGTTTGCAATGGTTGGATTTCACTTTTAAATCATTTAACCAATCAGGACCGTCTGATACGGAAGCCAGGACGGCATTGAAATTAGGATTATGAATGAAATCAAGTCGCTGTTGCTGCTGGTTCCAAAAGGATCCACTCACCACAAGTTTTTGCCAAAATCTCGTTGTTGGAATATGGACTTTTTGAGGTGAATTGTGTGTAGACAAAGAAAGTCTAAGGAATATACATCCGATGACATTGAAAGCCATAAATCCCAAGATCATTCGGATCCTCTTGGATAATAGCGTCATCTCTGCTCCTCTGTGGATCTGTAATTGAGAAAAAAGTAAAGTGAAATAGCAGAAAGATTAGAAGGCTAGAAAGAGGTAGTGAAACTTACATCAAAACCTGGGTATAAGGCAACATTAGGAAACATTGGATGGCTTTTAAGAACTACTACTACTACTACTACTACTACTACTACTGCTACTTTCAGGAACTATATCAGCCTTAATATGAACTACATCAGCTTTCATTGTCACTTTTAGCTCAGAGTGCAGGTTTGCAATGACAGGCTCCCAGTAATCATGCTTTTCCAATTAAAAGTCACATGTCAAGGGCAGTGTGGCTGCAGACTGTTGAGAAGGCTGCCAGTTGGTGGAACTCAATTTCCTATTAAAATGTTTTTGAATGCATAAATCATTTCCATATTTCGTCTTGTTCTTATATACATTTACTCATTTATATTCTTCTTTTCTGTGCTATGTTTCATATGAATTTAAATAAAAATTTGCAAACCTTGTGCAAGTCTTTACAAAAGTTGGAAATAACGAGTTCTGTATGTAGGCCAAATAACCACAATGTATAGTACCTTTTAGGTTGCAATTTCAAAATACGCCTGTTGAACACATCAAAGCGTAATGCATTATTAGTCAAGTATAAAGTATGAGATGTGATCTGCCCAAAGGACCTTTTCTAGACCAAAATTACAGCAACAAAATATAATGAAGTACTTCAGTGGTTTAGTCAGAGATGATGTGTTGTATAAAGAATGAAAAAAATAAAAATACATTGGGCAATCATGATTTAAGAAAAGTTAAAAAATATAATCTATAAAATTAAAGGTAAGGCAAGTATATCTGTATAGCACAATTCATACCTAAAGTAATTCAAAGTGCTTTACAGAATAAGAAAGACATTAAAATCACAATACAAACATATCAAAACATAAATAATCATCATAAAACTCGTATGGGCTCTGGGCACCAGCAGGAGGCCGGTCCCTGAAGTCCTGAGAGTGTGAGATGGTTCATCTGGCACTAACACTAAATGTGTATTATGTAAATAGTTCCACAGTATGTCATTAAAATTGTTTATCTAGTATTTTTTTCAAGGAGTGTTTTTAGGAGCAAGAAATACCTATGTCACTTATCTGACCTTTAATTTAGTGCCTTCTTAACTCCATAGAAATAAATAATTTCAGTGCCATATTGTGGGATATTTTAACATCTCCATGGAGACAAGCACAAGGTTAATTAGTGCATTAAGGCTCCAGAGCAGGGGTCACCAACCTTTTTGAAACCGAGGGCTACTTCGTGGGTACCCAGTCATACGAAGGGCTACCAGTTTGATTCGCTCTTTTGAAATGACAAATATGCTCAGTTTGGGCATCTTATCTCAAAAATGTAATTAGTTATAGTTACAAGTTACTTCTCCCAAAAAGTAACTGAGTTACCATCTCAGTTACTTTTTGGGAGAAGTAACTAGTTACTAGGCAAAGTAACTATGCCGTTACTTACTTTGTTAAAACAATAAAAACACAACAGATGTGAACCTTTAACATTTATTTCACTTTAACAGATTGTAATTATATTGTATTTGTTTAAAGTGATTCATATGTGACACCAGCCTGGACACTTTCAGTCACATTTAAACATATGTCCATGTCAAATATGTGGCAGTAGTTTATGTAAAGTTGGAGGAGGCGCCGTGCGTCAGGGCGTCACGTTTACGATCAAAACTCAACTCGGACCCAATCAGCTGTAAATGCACGTGTAAGAGGACATCATTTCCCATCATGCATTAAGCGTTTGTAGTCCATGCAGGCGCCACAGTCGGTGGAGCTGCTGCGCTCGCCTCGCTCAAAAATTGCGGCCGTGTCTCAATTCGCCGAATGCGAAGTGCTGGTCGAAGTACCGCCCGACTTAAGTGCACCGATCGAGCGGCGCATTTTAGACACTTTGGTGAATTGAGACGCGGCCTGCGTCGGCCTCGCTCTCACGAGATTATCTGCGCCCGCCTCATCTCAAACAAGCCTCTCACCCCGAGCCTCTTTCACCAAAGAAACACAACAGCTGCAGCTCCTCGTCTGAGATTCTCTGATGAAGAGCAGAGTGAACTGAATAATAGTAACGCGCCACGTTTTACTGTCAGTAACGGTAACGGCATTGGGACGCTGGGAAAAGTAATTAGTTAAATTACTCCGTTAGTGAAAAAAACAACACGTTAGTAACGCCGTTATTGTTTTAACGCCGTTATTCCCAACACTGGTATAAATTTATGTAATGTTAAAGAAAAATCAACTTGCATATTTTTAAATAAATCTCTGTTTTGATTTTTCTTTTCTCTGGTCTCGCGAAAAAAAAACCCTGTTGCTTACCTGAAGCTGCCTTTAGCTCACGTGCCTTTCCTGCCCGTAGTTTACGTCCTGGTGGTAGTTTACGTCCTGGTGGTAGTTAGCGCAGTAACTTTTGTGACACGTAGTGAAATGTCCCTCCACATTGTGCCGCTTTGCCATCGCCACAGTCGCGCCGCAGATGAGACACACGCAGGTTTATTTTACAGTCGTGAAACTGCGTTTCAGCGCTAATCTTCACAGCGCTCGCGAGCGGAGCACTGGTTTTGTCACGCGCACAATACTGACCTTTGACCTGAGGAGGTCAGAGTTCACCTTAACTTTTCTAAACTTCATGTATAATGAATATATTTTTAAGATGTTGCCATTTTTAAATCTATATAAATGTAAGGGTAATTAAAAAAAAATAGCAACAGAATAAAATTAAATTTTAGATGCAGCTCATTAGTGAGTTGTGCTATTTCTAGAAGCGGCCTGCGGGCGCCTCATGTGGGCCTTGCGGGCGACCTGGTGCCCGCGGGCATACGGTTGGTGACCCCTGCTCCAGAGTAATAATCCGAGTTGGGTGATTTTTATTTCGATGCACCAGAACATTGTAATACATGGTCCTTAAATTCAACAATAAGGGTAAAGAAAATGACTCAATTTGGCCAAATATAAAATTCATACTATAGAAAAAGATAAACTAAATATTTCAAGTGAGTGAAAAGATCTGTCCTGTTAAAGATCTTTACAGTTCATTAGTACAGTGTGCAGAGTGAGACCTCTTACTCAATTTCAGTAGTTGAGCTTTTATTTTCTTTTTCACCTCGTGCATCAGAAGACCCATTTAAGTAACTAAACAGTGTGGAGGATCTGCAGGTTTGATGCTTCTCTTTAAATATAAATGCAGTGTTTCATTCACACATAGCTGAAAATGCCAAACTTATAAGCTCTGCACTGCATTTGTGCACCAGAGCGTGACCTGAGCGAATGCTTCAGCATCTCGGACTTAAGTGGCCTGTGCAGACATGAAGGCAGGGCAGTCAATTAACCCTTTTTCTTTTCTTTTAGTTGTCAAGTAAAACAATCTTTTAAGTGTGTTCTATCGTATTTAATCCAAGTTTATAATGAGGAGAGAGGACTGTGGCGAGGTTCTGTCAGGTGTATCTGTGCTCCCAATGACATTTTTTTTTTTGTAGCATCCACCAAAATTTATGGAGTTTGTGCTCCTAAATTGGTCGCAGTCTGGAGCACTTTGTTTTTCAGCTCTGAATATTGGTGCAGTAACTTATTGGTTGTATAATATTAATGGCATATATAGGATATGAGGTGTCTATATGTGTAGAGTCTTTGGTTTCAGCCCGACAAACTGAAAAGACCTACATTAATGTTATCTGAACTATATCTAAAAAAAGAGAACCGCCCTGTTGTAAAATGTGGAAACTGGGTTATTTTGAACAAAGTAATCCAGAGAAAGGAAGAAATGTATGTAAATTACAGATATAGGCCAATATTTTATATGTGTCAAACATCTAACTTAAAAAAACTACATGATGTTTTAATTCACTTGAATGTGACAATGGCACTGTACACAAAAAATAAATAAATAAAATATAAATAAAATAAAATAGAAAGAAGAACAGGTCTAGTCCTGGCTAGTTAGCAACTTACAGTTTCTCTGTGATTAGACCTGGTTTAGTTTTGTCAGATATATTTCAGTCCTTTATAGCTACCATAGTTACCATAGCAATTGAAAATTCAACAATATATTTATGAGAGTCATATGAGCCATGTGCTCAAAAGCAAGTTATTGTTTATTAATATTTTTGAGAGATTTCATAGTATTTCATGTAATTATGGTTAAAAGCATAAAGTATTTAATTTAATATAAAAAGCTTAAAATATATAAACGTGCAACTCATAAATTTGATTAAAAACATAAAAACGTGTACTAAAAGAATCTGTATTTGTGCTGCCGCTCCCTTCATAAATATGATGTCATCACTCAGGTGTTGCGGTGTTTATGTTTGTTAATGATTATCTTTGCTTCATTAGATGTGTTAAATGGATCTTGTCTGTTTGTTATACAGTTTAAGAAAACCTTTACACCTGTAGCTCAGTGTCGCTCTCAAATGCTGTTCACAATGAGTCTCTCGCAGGAAACTATCCTGGTTTGAACAGGTGATTTGTTGTGTTTGCTGAGTGAACAACTTTAATAAGCCGGTTCAGCTCTTATCAGCACTAGAGCAACTGGCACACAGCCAACTGTAGATAACAGGTTAACACATAATAAGTACTGAAACTAAAACTTACTTTACTGCGATTGCCATTAATACTTTTTCTTGTACTGTTTCAGTGTGTAGGCAACTAGATCTTGCCTTGCTATTGCCATTATATATGATCACAGAAGGAAGAAGTACCAAATATATAAATAGTAGTATTGTTACTGAAGTACAACTACTGCATCCACTACTACATGGTCTACTACTACTACTACTACTACTACTACTGCTACTACTGCTGTTTACTACGTACTATTTCTACTGCAACTATTGACTGCTACAGATATTTTTTCAATACTGATGCCCAGTACTACTATTACTACTACTCATATGATCAGAGGTGATAGAAGTACCTTATATATGTATGTGTTACTCTTACTAGAACTAATACTACTATTACATCAACTACTATTTCAATTAGAACTACTACCACTACTCTAAATGTACTGTGAGGTTTCTCTTCCACTCTGGATAGGTTTGATTATAACACAAGGTAGACTTATGGCACTGACACAATTTTCACTTATCTAATCTGATTTCAAAAGGAATAAAATCATCGCAGGTGACAAATGCAGAGTTCACTACAAGTCAAAGAGAGAGATAAATAAACCCTGTACCAGAGTTACAATGGAAAACAGGTCTGAGCCAAACCAGGAAAATCAAGATTTATTTGGAAATACAATACCTTTATACCTTTACTGTAAGACTAGGATTAAGAGTGGAATTTATTTTTTTTTAGGTGTGGAACATCTAGCTGCAGCCTACGTCAGATCCTCTCATAGGTAAGCTTCACAAAAGAAGTAGACGTGGTTCAATACGTTTTTTTGAGTCAATACCAATATCTGATATTTGTCTTGCTGTTGTGGCTGAAAACCGATATTTGCTGATATATTAACTTTAAAAATACACAGTAAGGGCCAAAATTACAAATGAACTTGTAGCTATAGGAATATAAATCCATATTGTCAGTCCTTAGTGTGTTCAAAAAGACAAATCTGAAGAACTGAGGACAAACTGGGAATAACACATTGGCACAAAAAGGCTGCAGCAGAAAAAAATATTGGTGCCAAATATAGGTTAGATTTTCAATGCCAGACTAATACCAGTATCTTGGGAAATCCTCCGATATCAATGATAACTGATAAACCATCCCCTTTAAGAAGTAATTGAAGTGGGTATCAGTAAAGTACCAAGTGCAAATCCAGACCTAAACCAAGACCAGACCAACCAAACAGGAATAACAAAACCCTGAGTGAATTTGGACACACCCATTTAAATGCTCTATAAACCAGGTAAGTGGACAAAAACAAGTCAAAATGATAAATAAGGCTAAAACAGGACTGAGACACGACTAAGCCGAGACTAAGCCAAGACTAAGCCAAGACTAACCCAAGACTAAGCCAAGACTAAGCCAAGACTAAGCCAAGACTAAACCAAGACTAAGCCAAGACTAAACCAAGACTAACCCAAGACTAAACCAAGACTAAGCCAAGACTAAACCAAGATAAACCAAGACTAGCCAAGACTAAACCAAGACTAACCAAGACTAAACCAAGACTAAGCCAAGACTAAGCCAAGACTAAACCAAGACTAAACCAAGACTAACCCAAGACTAACCCAAGACTAAACCAAGACTAAGCCAAGACTAAACCAAGATTAAACCAAGACTAAGCCAAGACTAAACCAAGACTAAACCAAGACTAACCCAAGACTAAGCCAAGACTAAACCAAGACTAAGCCAAGACTAAACCAAGACTAACCCAAGACTAAACCAAGACTAAGCCAAGACTAAACCAAGATTAAACCAAGACTAAGCCAAGACTAAACCAAGACTAACCCAAGACTAAACCAAGACTAAGCCAAGACTAAGCCAAGACTAAACCAAGACTAAACCAAGACTAACCCAAGACTAACCCAAGACTAAACCAAGACTAAGCCAAGACTAAACCAAGATTAAACCAAGACTAAGCCAAGACTAAACCAAGACTAAACCAAGAGACTAACCCAAGACTAAGCCAAGACTAAACCAAGACTAAGCCAAGACTAAACCAAGACTAACCCAAGACTAAACCAAGACTAAGCCAAGACTAAACCAAGATTAAACCAAGACTAAGCCAAGACTAAACCAAGACTAACCCAAGACTAAACCAAGACTAAGCCAAGACTAAACCAAGATTAAACCAAGACTAAGCCAAGACTAAACCAAGACTAAACAAAGACTAAGCCAAGACTAAGCCATGGGCCAAAGAAATGGACAAGACGAGGGCAGGACTAAACCTTTTCTGCATTATGGGATTTTGAACAATAAAATTCACTATTTTTTAAAACTTATGATGCACAAATGTTAAACCATTTATTCATTATTTTCTGGGGATTGGCTCCACAAATTGTCCTTATTAATCTTATGACTTGAAGTCTTTTCAACTGACAACTAACATGTATTTGGGGTTGAATAATGGCAACACTTTCTGAACTGTGAAAATGTAATTTTACTTTTATCTCACTTCAGAGATGACACTGAGCTTTGTTTCATTTGGCGTGGTCCATTAAATATTGATAACATTAATTACAGAGATATTAACCAAAAATTTGATCAAATCTGCAGTTTGACAGTTAAACAGCAACTTCCTCCATAAAATTCTGACCTGTCGTCCAGCTCAGTGTTAAACTATAGAGACTGTATAATGTTGTGCCACGTGAACCCAACTTAATCCAGGCCTATTACTTGAAAACATGCAGGTTTTGAACTACTTTACAATAGTAAGTATTCGGTTAAAGCTAAAACATGTAGAAGGTGTGGCGAGGAGAAAAGACTTGGACATTTTGATTGATATTGTGTGTTTAAGGTAACTGATCTATACTACACTGCTGGGAGTGTATTTGTTCCCACAGTCAAATGTTCCCACATTTCTTAGAACGTTTTGAAAAAAGGGTCTATGTTCCCACAGCCCGGTTTTCTTTACCTGGCCAGCCAAAGCCACCCGCTTTCATAAACTTTACAAAGACGAGTGGGTCTGAAACAATATGTGCATCCCTGGTTCCAGAGGGCATGACTGACAGGCAGTTTAACCAATCAGAAAGAGACGCATGCTCTATTCATGTCAAAACAAATATGACGATTTAGGAGAAAGGAAGGGAAGTTATTGTTGTTTAGGGATGGAAAGAAGTTATTGTTTATTATTATTTTGTCTACAAAGAAGTCAATGTATTTCAAATATGACGGCTTACAAAAAAGGAAGTGAAGTTATTATTGTTTAGGGAGGGAAAGAAGTTATTATTTATAATTATTTTGTCATTTCATTGTATTTCATGTGATTACGGTCCAGGCCCCTCTGGATTCAAACAGAATGTAGAAGGGACTGGCTGCTCAAGATGTTCGTTTAAAAGAGAGGTGATGTTTTTGAAAGTAAACCCATAGCCCCCACCCTCACCCTGGCCCTAACCTGAACCATAATCTCAAAACCAGACCCTAATCTTAACCATAATCCTAAACAAAATCAAATAAAATATCTCTGAAATGTGGTAACACAGGCATGTGGGAAAATAGGACCTTTTTAAAACATTTTCTCACAAATATGCAACATAGAGCTGTGGGAAAATAGATCTAATCTGACCATACGTACATAAAGAGTGATCAGAGAGTGTCACAGAGAAACCCCTAACCCACAGGATCCGGTGCACATTTCAACCACTGTTACAATTAAGCAAGTAGAGTTTTAATCCACTGACTCAGAGGGTGTGCTAAGTAAAACCTATTGTTTAACTATCAATATTTCCAGTAGATACATGCATATTCACTCACCTGAATCTTGTCCTGCTTTAGTCCTTGTTTCACAGTCAGTTATCCTTTTAAGTTAGTAGTTTCTGCATTTGCTCCGATCCAAGCAGTAGATTTTGAATGACATTGTGTACCTAGTTTAGTTTTCGTGTCTGAACACATTGAGGTGAACATATTTTTGGTTCAGCGGAAATGAAAGCCCCTCCCAAAATGTCTGCTCCTCCCTCTCTGACTACAGGTTTTATAATGCAATAAACCCGTGTGTACGTGGTCGTGCGCAACACTGAGGTCCAGCAGGTGCGCACCTTGGTATTTTTTCTAAACCAGCTTTTACTAATTAAGAGAAAAGCAAAGTATTATTATGTTTGTTTGTGCAAGTGGATTATTTGTATGTACACGTAACCCGCGAGCGTTTCTAGGCTTGTACGGGTTTAGGAGACAGTCACTGGGAGAGCGCCGCTGGGACAGTGTCAGGAGCGCGTGAGCGGGGAGCGGAAGACGCGCCGCGCACAGGCAGCATCAGCAGAGAGAACAGGCCACAAACACTGTCCCTTTCATTAACAGCATGTACTGTTGAAATAAAAGTAACACAAAACATAAAACATGAGTTCTATAAAACTTGTATACGCGGTAGTTTTAGGCTCGTGTTGTCTGAGCATCTGTCCACAGCTCAGTGTGAGGCTGCAGGGGGGGGGGGGCATCCTCTCAGATTTGATCAGAAGCATGAGAGAAAAACAAGTCAACAGTATTAAAAGTGTAGCTGTCAAATAATGTTCTACTAAGAATATTTGAGAGTGAATGATAATGCAGGCTATGTCCTTATCATTTGACCCATTTAAGGGCTGGTGAAAAATGTCACTCTAGCTCAGTTGGTGTTCATTGAGTGTTCGCCCTCTGATCCAAAGGTCAGCGAATCGAATCCCACTCTCAGCATAAAACATTGTTGGTAGAGTGGTCAGATGCATTGACCCACACGTTGGGGGTATGAGTGCAGCCCTCACAGACGAATACTGCCGTTGTGTCTGCGTACACTGGTGTATGAATGTATGTGTGAATGGGTGAATGGTTCCTTCATGTAAAGTGTTTTGAGTGACTTGAAGGTAGAAAAAAACTATATAAATGTTCCCATTTGACATTTGTAATTAAAAAACACTACCAGATTACATGAAGTTACATATTTTTCTTTAAAAAATCTCCTGGGAGTGGACCCCCAGACCTCCCTGCCTTCAACTGTATATGTCTACCTGCCACAAGTCAAGACATATGTTCAGCAGAAAATTCAAATTATCTC
Source organism: Periophthalmus modestus (assembly GCA_019594935.1). Classification (NCBI taxonomy): domain Eukaryota; kingdom Metazoa; phylum Chordata; class Actinopteri; order Gobiiformes; family Gobiidae; genus Periophthalmus; species Periophthalmus modestus. The sequence goes on from JAIEZT010001373.1 coordinate 15,313,587, forward strand.
TGAATTAATGTCCTAATGATAAGAACAACAGTATTACATTTGAAGGACTCATATTATTGTAAATTACTATTTGAATCCTTGGATCAGATTACAAATGTATTTCATGCTGGCATCTGTGGGTGAAACCCTCTCCTTCTCAGTAGTTCAAAACACACTGTTCTTCCTGCCAATGTCACAAGATGGTGCCCATTAACAGGAAATGCTCCTCTGTGCTTGAGATGCACCAATCCAGTTTTTTCCATTTGACACAAATGTCCATACTTTGGCTTTAAGTATCTGCCAACACTCGATTTCAACCGATGCTAAGGTAGAGGCTGAAAATATAATTGATTTCCTTTAAACACAAACAATGTATGGTAAAAAAAAAAAAAAAATGTTGTAACTGTTTATCATTTAAGGTAATTGCAGAACAGCTTTGAAAAAACACACATTTAATATTACGAGATGTTTTGAGCCAAAATTGGCCAGTAAATATTACATCTGTTTATTGACCAAATTGGGATATCTTGGAACCGATATCTGATCCATAAAAAATTTCAATATCGCACCAATATTCAATACCAGTATTGTATCAGTGCATCCATACTATGTGCTAAAACAGCAGGGCTGTATTCCTATAGTCGTTTAGTCAATAAATAAATGAAAGGAGTCATAGTTGACCAAAATTTGTATTAATCTACTTATATTTATGTGTATTTCGATTATAAAGACTTACATGGGACAGCCAATAGAAAGGAGGAGGTATATTGTGTGAGTCAGCTGAAGATCTGGGAGTGAATCACAAGTTTAATTTGCATATTTTAGCTATTTTTGTATGAACACACAGGTGTAGTCATGTGAGTGCAGTTTCGGTCAGATGCATAGAGATACGTAATAGTTTTGATATCTTTTTCTCAGACCTATTTTTAGTTGACTAATCAATCATCAGCACATTTTTAGTCGACCAAGAATGTCTTCAGTTGGCTACAGCCATATAAAACAACCCTCAAAACAAAAGATGTCTTGCAAATGGATAGCAATAAGTACCTGAGTCTTATCTACACCAGTCCTGATGGCATTAGGTTTTGTGTGCACAGAAATTAGTGAAACAACTCATTTACTTATTCCCATTCAAATACAGAGTCATTTGGGGAAAAACTAAGCATGAAATAAGGTACTGAAAGTCATGTAATAATACTATCAGATCAACTGTAACTGTACAAAGCTTACATAATCGCAAAGGACGGGAGCCCAGATTGTTGTAACTAATCAACATTTAACCTTTTGGCCCAATAGACTTTGTCCAGTTTCATTGTTTACAAAAATCCTCCCAGAATAATAATTCTGTCTAGTAAGCCTGACCTCATGCGGATAGATTATAGCTGGAGTTTAAGCCCTTTGGACAAAACAAGCTTCAGTGGGAAAATAATCATTACGGAAGAGGGAATTACTTTTGCTTAAAATATATTGAACTTTAAAATTGCAAATTAACAAATCAGGATACATTTAAATTAGTCATATTTGTTTTCAGGTGTCTATAAGTGCACAAGAAACAAGAAATTGTCATTATTTCTCTGTTGATGTTAAGAGATTTTGTCAATGTGGGATTAGCACTGGTTAGCAATCTCTCACTGTGAAGGGGTCCCTGGTTTGATTCTTGGAACACCTGGAGTCTTTTGTTTACCATTTGCATGTTAAGGGCTATTAGGGTGCATTCAGTACTTGCCCATTCACCAAATAAAAACAGGACCTAAACAAGCCTGGTGACTTATGAAATACAAAAAGTTTTTTTTCTTTGTTACAACAGATATGGACAGGGCAAGGCCCAGGCCTGACCTGGCCACAGCCCTCTGGGAGCCCTCCAGTAGCCCTCCAGCACCCCCTCCGGCACCCCCTCCGGCACCCCCTCCGGCAGCCCTAGTCTCTCCTCAGTGTCGCCCTTAGAACATTTCCCCCTCAGAACCTCTGCTCTGAGTATTTAAACTAGAATGACAAACATATATTACAAAACCAGGGTCACATCTGTTCATAGTCATGTGATAATTAACTTTTATACCTGAGAACAGGTAAGGCTATAAACGGTTACAATAAAAAATTACATAGAGGTCTTGAGTGACATTCTGTACAGAATTAATGTATTTGATAAATAAAAAGCTTGTTGATAATGTACACATGACACTGTAGGAAATATTTACATGATAATTCAATTCAATTTATTTTTGTAAAGCCCAAAATCACAACAGCAGTTGTCTCTTAGGGCTGAACATGAGAATTGATTTAACCAACAGAAAGTTAGAAAATCAACAATAAAAGAGAGAAACAGACAAGCAAATTAATCAAAAGAAAACAAGCAAATGGATAACAATAATAGGCATTTATACACTTTCACAGTTTATTCTACTCATAGCAAAAAATAATCTGGACCCCATGATGAAGTTGAATGAATGATAAAACAGGCACATTATATTTCAGTCTTTTTCAGTCTTGTTCAGGCCTCCTCAGATTTCTGTGGCGAGTGGTGAACGATTCGGTCGATGCTTTGCTGAATGTCGCCCATTTTCTTTAATAAAAGATTGACTTTATTCTCATCCATCTCCAAACAAACAAAGTCTGAATTCTGAGAGAAAATAAAGATATAGGTTATTAGCAAGTTAAAATTAAACATTGAAAGAGAAAGGTTACACATTGTTTGATGTTATTTTGTACTATGTAGTCTCTCTGTTACATTTCAAAGACATGCACAATAAATGACCCACAAAATGTGTTGGGTAAATGTAAACTCAATAAGGGGTTTTCATATGTCCTGTTGTTTTGTTACTTTATTTATTTGTATTTTTTAATAGGAAATGTAAATAATACTATTATACAAATATTTAAAGTTTGATTTGATGAAAATATTGTGCTCTCAAATTAAACCATTGTTCAGACTTGATAATAAAATAAAATAAAAAGAAATTTCATAAATGTAGATGTGTTATGTAAACAGAACACTACCTATAATAATCCATATAATAATAGTCTGCCCATTCCACATACCTCTCCCATTCGTCCCAGCTCCAGCTCCATCAAAGCGACTGCTCTGCTGTGGGCTGTGTCTCCTCTCCTGTCCCCTGCCTGGACATCAACCCTCCAGCTCACGCCTCTCAGCGCTGGCTCCCAGCGGCTCTGGTTCAGCAGCGCCTCTCGCACTTTGGGACGGTGAGTTTTCCAAAATCGAGTGAGCACCGCGGCCTGCTCGGAGCTCAGGCCTGCCCCGCCCTGACGCCTCTTCGTCTGGGCAGTGAGAAAGGCATCTAGCTGCCCCTGGTCCATGTCTGCGGAGGCTATAGACTGAAAGAGAATCATAGTGTGACATAAGGAAAGGGTGGGTGACATGTGAAAAACAAATCATACAGTGTTTCCCACAGGTGTAAACTGAGACAATGGTGGCACAACTTATTCATATTTGAAACATTTTATGAAACATAAAATCAAACACTAACATTTTCAATTGTTTGCTTAAACAGAGTAAGAAGCACTTTAATTACGATACTGACCACAACCAGAGCCGCAACAATGATGAAATAATCATGACTAGTCAGTTATAAACAATAATCGTAGTGTGATGATAGTAATTATGTTTTTATTATAAAAAGGTATGGTCATATGTCCAGAGAACAGACAGTGGTATCATTTTAAATCAGCATTCTATTAAATCTAATTCTCATGAAGAATCAATAGTTAGTCAATATTGATCAATAATCAATGAGTTGGGTTTTCATCAATAATACACTTTATTTGTAAATAATCACTTTGTAGAGGTCTTCAGTCACCATATGTCGACCTTTATTTGGTTAAAAATGTGTTGAATTATTGTAGTGAATAGTGATGTACAATGAAATGTATGGGGGCAAAGAGGGCAAACGGTCACAACACCTTATGAATCAGGCTATTACACAATTAGTTAAAACTGCTTTTTCATTAGATCTACCCAACTATAACCAAGTACAAGTTTAAGAAGTTTAATTTACCCCAACCGAGAGTCATTTTAGCTGCATTACCTTGAGCAGTCCTCTCATTTTCTCGTGTAAAGCTTTAAACTCGTCCTGTGAAATTTCCAGATAAAGTTCATTCTTCAGTAGCTCCTCTGTAATTTCTGGATTGTTGTAATAGACTTTTTGAGTGATTCCGTTCAGCAAACCGCTCAGAGATTTGGCTGCATCGGTGTCCGCCATGTTTGTCTTTCATTCTAGTCACGTGAGAGCGACGTGACGGATCACGCGACAGGAGACGCTGCACCCAGGCTTGACGGGAGATGGAGTTCAGATCTGAACTACAATCTAACAAAAAAACAAATAAATATACTTTTATATGACAGATATTTTAACAACAAACAAGACAAAACAGATTGTCTCTCAGAGAAAAAAATCTATCGACAATCATTTCATCAATAAGTTAATTAGCATATTAAAATGATTTACAGTGAATTTGAATGAAATAAAGGCCTATAGAGTCATCATAATCAAAGGGTCATCATATCCAATTGCATGGATACAATGTTTGGTCTTTGTGTGAGTCACACAAGTATATATATATATATATATTGTATATATATATATATATATATATATATATATATATATATATATATATATATATATATATATATATATATATATATATATATATATATATATATATATATATATATACACACACACACATAAACTAGATATAGAGATATATAGAGATATATAGAAATAGATAGACAAACTCTGCAAATGAGCGATGATGTCATCTTTAGAACCCTAAAACACGAGGTCGTCGTGGAGATGTGTGATGTCATCATGTGATGTGATGATGTCAGAATTTAGAATCAGACATTTTCTTATAAAGTCGCTCACAGATTCAGCTCATTACTTCTCTGACACCGATGGATACACTCGCACAAAAACAATCGCTCTACAACTTTCACTATGAAGCCTTGGTACCTGTACACGTCTGAGGACGACGTCCACCTCTACGACCAGGACTTCAACCTGGAGGCTCTGCTCTGTGTCCAACACCATCAGGACACGAGCAAGAGCCAGAGGAGACCCACCTGGAGTCTGCCACCATCCAGGACTCCTCAACCACCAAGGAGAGAGGTCTGGCCCAGGCACCCCTGAACGAGGTACCCCTGGACGAGGTGCAAGGTACTCAGGATGAGGTACCCCTGGACGAGGTACGCCTGAACGAGGTACCCCTGAACGGGGTACCCCTGAACAAGTTACCACTGCATGAGGTACCCCTGAACGAGGTACCACTGCATGAGGTGCCCCTGAACGAGGTACCCCTGGACGAGGTACCCCTGAACGAGGTACCCCTGAACGAGGCACCCCTGAACGACGAGGTACCCCTGGAGGAGAGCGCTCTGGTGAAGGCGCTACGCCAAGAGTTAGAGCGAATGAGGGCCGAGCTCACACATCAGGTCCAAATAAACCAATCCCTGGACCTGAGGCTCAAGACTCAAGAGAGGATCAACCAAACAGCAAGACCTGGAGATCCAAACTCTCACTGAGGCTGTCCAAAACAAGGACCACGAACTGCAAACATGAGAAAGAGGAACATCGGCAGAGAAGGATCAAGCATCTCCAGTCACTGCAGGAGATGATGGGGGTGAAAAAGGAGCTGCACAAAATCAAAAATGGCACAATAAGAACAAAACGTGGCAGACGTGGAGTTTCGAAAAGTCAAGGCTTTGCTCCAGGAGAAAGAAAAGGAGATGGTGGGCCACATCAGTGCCACACAAACAGATAAGGAACCTGTACATCAGCGCAGGACACGAAAACATGCAGCTGAAACAGGAGCTCCACAACACCCAAAACCTGACAGCACAAATGAAGCTGGAGCTGCATAAAGTCAAAGACATGCTCCAGGAGAAACAAGAAGAGCTGGAGAGTGTCACCAGTTTCCACAACAAAATCAGATTTTCTCATTTCCACAGTGCACTGAGGGACAGAACTCAGCTCACTCAAGAACTGACCTCTGCTAAAACAAACATGGAAGAGATGAGCAGGACACTTGAAAAACAGGACTTGGAGATCCAAAATCTGACTGAGGCCGTCAAAAGAAGGACCTAGAACTGGAATGAGAAAGAGGAGCATCGACAAAGAAGAATCAAACATCTCATGTCACTGAAGGAGATGATGGAGGTGAAGAAGGAGCTCCACAAAATCAAAAATGGCACAATAAAAATAAATGTGTCTCACAACGACATCAGTCAGCGAGGAGCAGAGAAGGGGCCCCGGCGTTACCACCGCTAAGCTCCAGACACGACCTTTGACCTGCATTAACACAAAATAAAACTCCATAAAACTATTTTAAATATTTGTTATTCGTGTTTTATTGTTTTGTCCAAACCTGACTCACCTGCAGCAGCACAACTGTCACTATTATGAAGGATTTTGGTGAAATCTGAAGTAAAAATTCAAAAAATACACAAGTAAAAGTATTAAAGTACCTGTTTAAAAGTGACTTAAAGATATAAAGTAAAAGTGTTTAGCTCTTTTCAGATTTTGAAATCTTATAAAGCTTCAGATTTAGTGATTTTCATCAAGATTTGAGCTGAATTTTGTTCAACAGAAACAACTGAATCTATAGTTTTTTTTGCTATATTTATTTGTATATTTTTGTTTGCTCAAATTATGAACGTGTCAAAAATAAAACCTCAACAAAAAAAGCACAATTTTCAAATCTGTGCTTTTTATCAACTGGACACACACACACACACACACACACATATAAACACACACACAAACAAACACACACACACAAACACACACATATAAACACACACACACACACACACACACATAAACACACACACACACACACATATATAAACACACACACACACACATATATAAACACACACACAAACACACACATATATAAAACACACACACATAAACACACACACACACACATAAACACACACACATATAAACACACACACACACATATATAAACACACACACACACACACATATAAACACACACACAAACACACACATATATAAACACACACACATAAAACACACACACACACACATATAAACACACACACACACACACACACATATATAAACACACACACACACACACACATATAAACACACACACAAACACACACATATATAAAACACACACATAAAAACACACACACACACACACATAACACACACACACATATAAACACACACACATATATAAACACACACACACATATAAACACACACACACATAAAACACACACACACACACACACATTTCTTCAACATGAGCCATGTGGAGCATGTCTTCAACATGAGCCTAAAGCTGAGGGTGGACCACAACTCTGGAAGACCTCCTGCGTGGTACCGGTGCCCAAGACGCCACAGGCCAAGGAGCTCAGCAGCTTCAGGCCAGTGGCTCTAACATCTCATCTCATGAAGACACTGGAGAGACTGGTCCTTGGCCACCTCCGCTCCACTGTGAGCTCAGCGATGGATCCGCTGCAGTTTGCGTACCGGCCTGGCATCGGGAGTGGAGGACGCCGTCACCTACCTGTTGCACCGCTCACTGTCTCACACTGGAGAAAACCCCGGCAGCACTGTGAGGATTCTCTTCTTCGACTTCTCCAGTGCTTTCAACACCATCCAGCCTCTGCTCCTGAGGGACAAGCTGGAGACCGCCGGGGTGGACTGTGACCTGGCAGACTGGATCCTGGACTATCTCACAAACCGGCCCCAGTTTGTGAGAGCCAAGAACTGCGTGTCTGACATCATGACCTGCAGTGTGGGGGCGCCCCAGGGCACTGTCCTCGCGCCCTTTCTTTTCACCCTTTACACTGCAGACTTCAGACACAACACGGACAGCTGCGTCCTGCAGAAAGTTCTCTGATGACTCTGCCATCATTGGCCTCATCAAGGATGACGACGATGTGGAGTACAGAGGACTAATGCAGGACTTTGTGGACTGGTGTCAGCAGAACCACCTCATCATCAACGCAGGGAAGACCCAGGAGATGGTGGTGGACTTCCGCAGACGCCACTCTACTGCCCCCTCAGTGAACATCCAGGGGAGGGACATTGAGAGAGTGGACTCATACAAGTACCTGGGTGTTCATCTGAACAACAAACTGGACTGGACTCACAACACAGACGCACTGTACAGGAAGGGCCAGAGCAGGCTCTATCTCCTGAGGAGACTCAGGTCTTTTGGAGTGAGAGGGCCACTCCTGAAGACCTCTATGACTCTGTGGTGGCATCAGCCATCCTGTACAGTGTGGTCTGCTGGAACAGCAGCATCACAGAGAGAGGAGAGGAAGATGCTGGACAAGATCATCATCAAGAAGTCCAGCTCTGTCCTGGGCTGTCCTCTGGATTCAGTGCAGGAGGTGGGGGACAGGAGGGTCCTGGCTAAGGTCATCTCAATGCTGGACCATGAGTCTCACCCCCTGCAGGACGCTCTGTCTGCCCTGGAGAGCAGCTTCAGTGACAGACTGATTCACCCTCGCTGTGTGAAGGAGAGGTTCCGCAGGTCTTTCCTTCCTGCTGCTGTCAGACTATACAATGAACACTGTTAACACACTGTCATTCCACTATGTGCAATACTCACTTCACAAGTCACTTTACGGAGATGTATATTTATATGTATATATATATGTGTGTGTGTATATTAGAGTTATCCTTGAATCTATTTCTTAAATTATTTCTATTTATCTATTATCTTGTTATTTATCTATTATCTTGTTTTATTTTTATTTCCTTCTGTTCTGTATGTGTGCGGTGCAATGCTGGAATTTCCCCACTGTGGGACTAATAAAGGCATATCTTATCTTATCTTTATCTTATACACACACACACACACACACCACACACACACACACACACACACAACACACCACACACACACACACACACACACACACACACACACACACACACACACACACACACCTACACACACATATATAAACACACACACATAAAAAAACACACACACACACACACACACACAAACTCACACACACACATAAAACACACACACACACACACACATACACACACACACACACACACATATATATATATATATAAACACACACACACACACACACACACATACACACATATAAACACACACACACACACACACACACACACATGAATAAACACACATATAAACACACACATATGAACACACAGAACACACAGAACATACACACCTAAACACACACACACACCTAAACACACACACATACACACACACATATAAACACACACACACACACACACACACAAACACACATATAAACACACAAACACACACACACACACACACACACACACACACACACACACACACACACACATGTATGAAATATTTGTGTTTCACACACTTGCATATCACAGTGACATTTCAACATGTCAAGACTTGATTTATAATATTATGCCATTTTTTAATGTAGTATTCATTTGTATTGTATGTATTTTTATGTAATGTATGTCATTATTATTTGAAAAACTAATTGTTCCTCTTCATTTTTTAAAGCTGTGGAGGGTTTTTTTTGTTTTTGCTTTTGTTTTTTTAAATTCTGCTAAACTGTTTTGATTAGGGGGGAAAGGGAGAATAAAATAGCATTAATTTATATTACAGATCTAAAAATGCACCATTAAGAAAAATAAATAAATTGCTGAAACAAGAGATAATAAATCCAGAATAATATAAATCAAATAATCAGAATAAAGTCCATGCTGATTTAAAGGTGCACTATGTAACATTTCTGGTGGAAAGTATACAATGCCACCTGCTGGTCTCCATGGTGATGATTTGATCACAACATCAACGACAAGCAAAGATTAGACTCTGTAGTGCTCATACTGGACCCCGTCCAGCTGCACAACATTAAACATACACACAATAAAATACATGGAAAAGCTGGTATGTTATGGAGGAAACAAAACTTTAAAGTTTAGACAGACAACAGAAACAGAGCCCAGCACACAGCCATCTACATCATTTTTATACTACTTTTATATAATCAGAATCCCTGTTTCCATCCAGTCCATGCAGTTACCACATTTCCCTGCACGTCTGACAGTTCTGTGTTCTCTACTGCATTTTTTCTTTCCAACACAATGATTCATACTTCCAAAAATATGGATTTTGTACAATATGGTGACAATTAATTTTGACCCCAAAAAAAGTTTTAGTCTTTTGATTAAAAGGAATAAGCATATCTGGTCACCCTATTTAAACAGTATTGGAAAAGTGTTCAAAAGATACAAATAAGAAAGAAAGAATCCCCTTCTCTAAAGTAAATAAAATGTAGATGAGCAGGAGGTTGTTGCTGATCATGTTGAATGAAGATCTGCTGCTGTAGAGATGATTGGATGGATGCCTCTTTTATGCACTAATGCAAAAAGGGAAATTAAAAGTACAAAGTCAGCAGAACAACAGAGATGACAATTTGACTGGTCTGAACATCCCTGTTGCAGGTGGGTGCCTAGTTTCCTATAAGACCAGCCTCAGTCTGTTTGAATAGCCACATGACATCAGCCACACAATCTGTGAGCATTGGTTGCCCCCAAAGCTGTGTCTTGAGCCACCTGCTCTATACCCTCTTTACCCATGACTGTGTGGCGTCGCATCACAACACCAGGATCGTTAAAACCACAGTTATTGGAGGAAACAGAGGAAAGGAGATAGAGCACGGGGCAAAGGTGGCATCACTCCAGCTCTGGTGTGAGGAAAACAACCTCCTAAACATCAGTGAGCCCAAAGAGATGATTATTGACCTGAGTAAGAACGCTGCACACACCCATCTACATCAGAGACTCTACTTCTTAAGAAAGCTCAAGAAAAAGACACTGTCCTCCAGCTTCTACAGGAGTACAGTGGAGAGTGTTATTTCCAGCTCCATCACTGTCTGGTAAACTGCACAGTGCAACAAAGGAAGGCACTCTAATGTGTGCACTATAAATCATCCTTAATACGTGCATGGAAACTCGAACACCCCAGAGACAGGGATGCACATCGTGCCTCATCCCGATGGGCCTACCCTACATGGTGACTTTAGCACATGGAACAGATGCATGAAAGACCAGTTTGATTTACAGCTGCTGTGGAACACTCCAGTTCAGTGGAAGATTTGTGAAAGTCAGAGCCAAAGTGTCCCAGGTAAAAAGTTTATTGATCAGGTCTGCTGCTGCTTTGAAAATATGTTAATTATCTAATCTGTCACGGAGGCTCATTGTTTTAAAGCATTAAAATCACTCTCAAATGCCTAAAGGTGCACAAATTGTAACAGGTATCCCGTGCAAAAGGTTTGCTCCTGTTTCTATAATGTGCTATATCATCACACAGTTTTAGCTCTCATAGATGTAATAAATTTGCCACCACTGCCAAGCAACCATGCATTTCCTCCTCCCCAGATTTTGAGCATGTTGGCATATCCATTTACTCATAGGAGCAAATCTGCACTGTGTCTTCTTTATCGTGCTTCACCTTTAGCGTGGTTAGCTGCAGGGCTGAACTGGAGAAGAAATCAGCCCTGGACTTTTTGACTTGGACCAACCCTCTGATCCTGGTGATTCAGAAAAAAATAATAAAAAATACAGGACACTTTTTAATACCAGTTAATATTATAGGCTAAGCTTACCAATGCAATATTTGTGTATCATTTGATTATAACTGAGGAGATGTGATCCAAAACTGATTTTTAAATAGTTTTAATAATATTATGCTATTGTTTTATTTGTTACACAGACCCCAATGCTTGTGGCTATTTCAAAAATAATTACATTATTATTAATTGTATTTAAATGTCGCCGTTTTTTATGATGATGATGATGATGATGATGATGATGATGATGATGATGATGATGATGACGATGATGATTGGTGAAATTGGTGGAAATTAAATCAGTTACTAGGCCTATATAAAATACATAAGTTGAACAGGCCCCCCACAGTCTGAGTACAGCAGCAGTAGTCTGAAGTGGCCCCTAAACTCCACAGGCTTCACACACTTGTCAAGTGTTCGTCTGAACACGTCGACGTCTGAACACTTAAAGATAATAGCTTTTGCTCCTTTGCAGAAATCACGCGTATGTTGCACGCGTGTAGAATGTAGAATGGTGGGTTGCATGCCTTCATGGGCTTGGGAACATTCCTGTGTTCACAAAATTCCCATTTCAGCGTGAGTTCAATGAACTCTGAGACTCTGAGCACGCTGCCGCAAGGGACAGGACCTGGCGCTCCCGCATCAGCCTCAATTGGACCAGGACCACACGTGCACATGGCCACACGTGCGTGGGGCCACATGTACATGGAGCCACATGTGCATGAAGCCACATGTGCGTGGGGCCACATGTGCATGAGGCCTCGGTGAACTCATGGTAGCGCGTATACAGGCAGGGAACGCTGGATAAGAGCGGGCAACTTAAGGTTGCACTAAGGCTGTACGTGGTGTTGCGCACAGGTCTGACAGGGACCAGCCCAAAAGGGCCTCGGTCACCGGGAACTCTCGGTGCTCCAGATGACCCTGGTTAGCTGTTTAGTACATGAGCAAACGCTTGATAAATGAGGCCTTATGTAAATTATTAAAATGCTTACAGCCTGGAGCCTCATTTGCCACTGGAGCATGGAAGGGCAGCTTTGAATGTGGGATTTGAATGGGCCTTCAGACGTTTAGAGTTACTGTGTGCACAATTTGGTTCTGCTTTGTTTGTCATTTTTTTCATTGCTGCTGACTCAGACACCAAACAAAAGGCAAATATTTGTGATCAGATACTCGACTAAATTTGCCATCTGTCAGATCTGAAGCATTCATTGAATATTAATTACACAACTCTCTTTGGATCTGCAGGCTCTGTAGGCCTAATTTCATTCTTCACCAGGCGTGCCAGTGGGGATAGTTGTAGAAGAATAGTGGCATTAGCATAAAAACTATACAAAATGGAAACATAAACAACTTTCAGGTTAAGTAAAATGTAATGCTGTAAAATCTGTATTTGTTTTTATTTAGAACATTTTCTCTTCATGTCTGGGGTAATGTTTGAATAAAAATCATTCATACCCTACGTTTAAGTAATATAATTGAATCACACTTTGAAGTTCTAACCTCAGATTACAGGCAGATCACATATAACAAACTAAAGCATGTAAAAACTTTCCCTTTTTTCCCTTTAAAATGTATCAGGCATACTGAGTATAGTACCTGGTGGGAGTGGCTACATGTGCTTCTATAAAAATACTGGAGCAGTTGGTCATTAATTTGGCTGATGGTGGATTGTCTTCACTATGGGGAGACAGCTCCTTCTGCCTTTGCTTCTCACAGCGGTGATCACAGCATCAGAAACTGTAATGTATGACTATTATATCCTAGAAGATGAAATGCTCCTTCAACCTTTGAACATGACCTGGTCAGATGCTTTAGATGAGTGCAGGTCTGGCTTCAGTGACATGTTAACCTTGGACGTAATATCTACCTCCACTCTGAGCTCTGTCACCGAGGGTCTGAGCGAGGTCTGGATGGGTCTGCAGCGGGACATGCAGAATGACTCAGCATGGCATTGGCTCAACACTACGTATGTAACTAAAGTCCTTTATAATGTAGGCCTAATATTTGTGTGATTGGTTTAGTTAATGGAAACTGAAATGTAGGCCTAGGACATTTTTTTTGAGCCTTTACAACCCACTTGTGTTCTTTTATTACACAGAATATTCCAATAGGTTAAATGTTATGATTATGGAAGAGTTATGGTTATACTAAGTTTAGGTCTTCTTCAGACTGTGTTCTGTGACAGATGGTGTGTATTTATTTATTCTGTGTGTATGCCTTAGTATCAGTTTCTAGACACTGCCAGGGTATTAAGCAAGACAATGTTTGGGGGCCCCTTGTCGAAAAATGTATGGTCCTTGATTGTTTTAAAAATGTTTATTTTGTGCTTTGACAATTCATATTTAAGAAGAAATATTGCTTTTTGTAACAATTGTGACTTTTCCAGTCCAGTTAGTTGAGAAAGTCATGTCCTTTGGGGCCCTCTGCAGCTAGGGGCCCTAGTCAGTTGCCTGGTTTGCCTTCCCCATTGTGGCAGGTATACCCAGGAAGGAGACATAGATATTAAATATATTTGTTGTGGTCATTTGGATTTTATTTGTAGTTATTTATTTTTTCAGAATTGTAGAACCAACCACAGGTGATTTCTTCCAGACCCTTACTTGGATTGACCAAGGCCATAGCAGCCACTGTGCATATTACAACTCTGATTCAACCTGGTCCAGCAAAAGATGTGCTGAAAAACATCCCTTCTTCTGCACTTCAACAAAAGATATCGTCTACTATGAGGTCGCTCACTCCTGGCATGATGCACGAAAGGTGTGTCAGGATGCAGAGGGCGGCGATCTACCTACTGTCACTGAAGATGGGATTAAAGAAAAGGGATATTTTGCGGAGGGCAAGGGTGTGTCTGGATGGATCGGGCTTTATAGAGTAGGAGGTGACACATGGATGTGGGCTGAAGGAGAAAGTCTAACTAATACTGCGTGGATGAATGATGAACCAGTTACTAATGACTGTGGAGCGTTCAATGCACATAAGCAAATGTGGCAGAGCTACCCTTGTGACACCCCTCTTAACGTTATGTGTTTCGTGGACACGCTGATAGTGGTGCACGAGAGAAAGACGTGGGAGGAGGCACTGGAGCACTGCAAAAGTCTGGACCAGCTGGAGAAATGCCCTGGGACAAATAGCACATGTAAGATACAACATAGCCTAGCAACCGTGGAAAGCCAGTTTGATAACATCCATGTGGGGAAGAGAATCTATAGAACAACCAATGAGGTAAGACCAGCAAACTCAGAAACTCAAACTTTTTAGGCTTTTTGTAGGCTTTCGCAAATTCAGTATAAATATGAATGTTATTATTTTATCACAATAATCATGCATCAAGTTTGTATAATCTATTCAGCATTCAGCACAAAAATTATAATGACTTACTTTAACAAAAACTGTGACTTTTTTGCTGCCATAGGTTTGGATAGGTCTTCGTTTCCTGGGGGGACAGTGGTGGTGGGTGAACGGAGAGCCAGTGAATGATCATAGCATATTACCAAGTTGTCCGGATCATCTGAGTCACTGTGGGGCCTTCTCCAAAAAAACCAACAGCCTTT
Source organism: Periophthalmus modestus (assembly GCA_019594935.1). Taxonomy (NCBI): domain Eukaryota; kingdom Metazoa; phylum Chordata; class Actinopteri; order Gobiiformes; family Gobiidae; genus Periophthalmus; species Periophthalmus modestus. The sequence continues at coordinate 15,328,746 of JAIEZT010001373.1, forward strand.
CGATCACGGCCTGCTCAAAGAAACTCCACTTTATCTGCCACAAATTTTTTTTACCTATAATAGTTATTTAAAGATTTTATTTGTGATTGCTTTATTCCTTTTGTATAGTTAATGCATGTACTTGTGTTTAAAGGCCCCATATTACAGAAAATTGAATCTTGTGAGCTTAAAGCCATGTTATAATGTTGTTTCTTCATCAAAAACATACCTGGAGTTGTGTTTTGTTTCATTCACACGTGTTTGAGTAATCTTTTGATATAAGCTGAAAATGCTCTGTTCCACCTTGTGATGTCACGTAGTTGTAGTTTTCAAATTAACAGCTACCTTTTACCTTTTGTTCTTTAGAGACTGGCAAATCCGGGCAGAAATTATCCAAATGAGTCTAGTCAAGGTGTGTGGAGCTTAAAAACATAGTGGAGTACTTCATGTATTATCATATGACATCACAAGGTAGTCCACCTTGTGATGTCATATGATAATACATGAAGTTTTCCTTAATTTGCAGGATTTGCTTGTTAAACATGTGTGAATGAAACAAAACTCCAGGTATATTTTTGATGAGGAAACAACATTCTTACATTGATCAGAAAATAGCATAATATAGTATAGTCCCATTAAAGTAATATTGCTTTTTTCATTTCTATATGGGCTAATGTAGGCCTACGGCATGTCTAGAAGCAGTTGGTCACAGGAACAGAGAACTGTGGGCATATAGTAATATTCAATTTATTTTGCATTATCATTCATCCTGACTTTGGTTGGGTAAGTTTGACTAGCCTCAAAATACGATGCACCTCTTTTGTCAGTCTGCAGTGGTACAATCCAACACAAAATAAACTATTTATTAAGCAATTAGTATTTTTGTTTCTGAACTGTAAGGCAGAAAAACTTACCATGATAACTCCAAATACTTATCATTTTACATTTTGATTGAAACTGAAACTGATAATGACATAATGGTAATGGCCTTTCTATAGACATTCCTTAGCAGAGTGTATGTATTGGTTGCTGCTGCAGGAGAGTACAAAAACATGTTTAAATATGTTTAACAACTACATGTAACATATTTTATCCCTCACGTTGACCAATACAACTTACCCATTTTTACACAGATCATCAGCAAATCTGACCAAAAACACAATTATATAAACATTTAAGGATGTATTACCAGCCAGTCAATAACATCTGCAGCTTTTTACCATCTAAAACACGTTGCAAAATTCAAAGGTACACTGTCAAAACCAGACTTAGAGACATCCATGCATTTGTCTCCAGTAGGTTAGACTACAGTAACGACCTGCTCACTGGCCTCTCCAAACGAGCGACAACGATCCAGAACACTGCTGCTTGGGTCCTGACTAGAACCAAGAAACATGAGCACATAAGTCCTGTGTTCAGGTCTCTGCACTGGCTTTGGGGGGGAAAGAAAGATTTACGTCTTTTCCAGGCGCCAAAAGAAGCTGTGCTGCCAAGCCTCAAGAACATGGAGAGGCGCCTGCCTCGAGACCCTGACAAGCTGCTGCCTTTGTTACAGCACAGCCTGGTGAAGCTTGAGACCACAGGTGTGGTAGCCCAACTCAAACCAGAAGATCAAAATGAGAGCTGGTTATTACCTAACCACATAGTCCAGCACAAAGGTAAAAAACAGAATCATTTTCAACTGTTCATTCTTCCACAAGGGGCTCAGAGCATCGATGTCAGCATGGACATCAAAGAAATGTTCCATCAGGTGTGTTTATTAACTGAGGACAAAACCCTCCTGAGATTCATCTAGCACAGGAACAAGCTTCCAGACACTTAGCAGTGGCAGGTCTCCCCTTTAGAAACACTTGTAGTCCTTGCTGTACGTCCTTCGTTCTCCAGCAGCGTGTTTTCCAACACAGCCAACTTGAAGAAGATAGACAGTAGAGCAGTGGTTCTATGTGGACAACTGTCTGCAGAGTTTTACATCTGTGGAGGAGGTGCAACAGCTGGTTAACAATCTCAGAGCTCTCTTGTCCCTCTGAGGCATTTGCAAGTGAGCAAGTAACAAGCCAGTCATCTGCCACCTACCTCCTGAAGCCCATTCTGACAAACTAGACCTCTGGTTATCACACAGCAAAGCAGAGGCACAAGAATCCACCCTTGGATTGAGCTAACATAGTGATGAAGACACCTTTGGATTCAAGCATTGACACCTATGGCAAGCCAACCACGTGTAACAGCTTTCACACCTTAGCAAGTCAGTACAATCCTTGCCATTTACTACCAGAGCCATGATCATTGTCCAAAAGCTGTGGGCTAAGCGCAGAGGCTGGGATGACACCCAACTGCCTGAAGACCTGTTACAGCAGTGGTTAGCTTGGTAGAAGAAGTCTGAGAGACTAACAGAGATTGTGCTGTCAGGATGCTACACTGCACCAAGCATGGACAGACCTGATGCGACAAGGCCGTGAGGTGCAAAAACCTTGAACCTCACTTCAAGGTTTTCATAGAGATCCAAGAAATTACAGCACAGGGTACTTGGAGATAGGTGGACAGCCTTACTATTGGAATCAGGGTCCAGATTTCTCCTCCTATCTGCAGATAAGTAGCCTTCAAATCCTTCCCTCACAGCTCCAGAGTCACCTTTAGAGATGACAGAATTTAAAGTGGTGTACTCTGTGGCATGGCTGTCACTGTCTCCACTGCAGACCCTTCACTATCTGTCATTGCTCCTAATTATGTATGTATTTAATTATTTTTACAAGATTTAATAAATTGATTGACAAAAGCTTTTCTAATCTATTTATTAGGCTAAATCACATTTTAATAGAAGCTTTTGTGAATCAGTTATTTAAAGATTATTTTAAAAGGTTTTTTTTTAAGTTTTTTAAAAAAAAATATTATTATTATTATTATTATTATTATTATTATTATTATTATTTTTTTTTTTTTTTTTTTTTTTTTATTTATTTTTTTTTTATCAAATATATTCCTAAGTAAATGAGGAGCATTGCCTCTGTAAATGAGTTCTGTAACCACCAGACCATTTACATCCTGGTTGGCTTTCCCACAAAGGGTTAAGAGTTAGACATGGTTTTGTTTCAGACAAAATGTCTACCAAAATGCAAATAAAAACCAGACCACTGCAAAACTGTGACACTTTTTAGTAGTTATAGCGCCTCTCCCTCTGATGGGGGCAGTAGTGAAGCTTTACTCCACCAAAACAACACCCAAAGAAGACACGGCTTCCTCCATGTGAGAAACAGGTGAAACATTTCTGCATTTTACTCATTTTTAAAGCCTACTTTTAGGTCAATTTGTGGTTTAATGTATATCTATTCAGCTAAGATAAAAGTTTATATCAGATAACGTCAGTGTGACAGGCGCCTAAGCTAAGACTAAAGCTATTGTTAAAGATGAAGAAGCTTTTCAATCTTTGGATGCAAGTGATGGTCCTTCTGTTTAGGATGATAAATATAAAGGGTTAGGATTAGGCTTAACTTGTGAACGGATAAATTCACACATTTAACCAATGATTGAACAATTTACTTTAAATTAAATAAGCTTACTTTGCTGGATCAGACTTGAGGATAATGAATGACACAGGTGTTTTGAATAAAGTTTACAGATTGAGCTGATTATGGAGTTTGGACAGAAAAAGAGGGAATAAATCTACAGTACAGAGGAGGAAGAGTGAATATATGGTACAGAGGAGGAAGAGTGAATATATGGTACAGAGGAGGAAGAGTGGATATATGGTACAGAGGAGGGACAGTGAATACATAACTTGGCCTATTTGTTTCCATGGAGATATAAGGCAGTCATCATTCATGAACATTACAAATATCAAAGGTTACACTGTGTATCTTTTAAGTAAGCTAATGTTAGAGAAGTGTAGAAAGTATAAAATGTGTTGTGTGCAGGTTCTTTTTGTAGTGATGTTGCCGCTGAAGGAGAAAGACAAAGCTCTGGTTCAGAAGCTGCTGTCGTCGGGCTGTTGTCCGCGGTGTGTGCTGCGCTTCTGCTGCATCAATGTCAAGTCCTTTTACAAAATACTTCCCCAGGTACAGACTCCTATGTGCACAATAACTAACATCCACAATGGGGAAATATCATTGTTTGTTGTTGTTTTGTACATACAGTTACAACAATGTATAACAAATACTTTAGTTTTATACCACTGTTAGCTAGATAGATGAGAACTTTATTAATCCTGAAGGAAATTACAAAGTGGCCAAATTGACACATAAAAACAGTTCAAAGTGCTCTTGTGCTGGTGCTCAAATGTTAAATAGTAACAGGAGGTCTTACCAAACTATTAACTTATATGATGACTTATTAACTTATATGATGACTCATTTACACTACAAGATTTGCATTGGGATAAGTGTCAGTTCAGCTCAAATCTAATGACCAATTAGAGGTGTAATATTCACAAAAAGAAATGCCTCAATGTCAAATGTTAAATAGGATAATTTGATAATGCAAAGATTAGACTACTACACAGATGTATGTTTTACCAATTTATCAGTCATCATAGCACTAACCCTAAATGCAAGTCACTGCTGACTTCCTGATTATAAGATTACTGACAATATTATAATTATGTGAGGAGATTGCCTGAAAATGTTTTGTAAGTAAATATCGTGGAAAGTGAAAGATTACACTGCAAGTTTGTTTTATTTTTAATCTATTGTGGTCTTTTTATTTGGTAATTTACTTTTTTATTTATTTACTATTTTATAATTTTGCATATCTCCAAAACAACAGTTGTGTCATCATTTTTGTTTTGATATCTCTCTAACTTCTACTTTCTACTAGTAACAACTCCTTTTTCATTGTATAGTAACAACTCCTTTTTCATTGTATAGGAACTACTTAAGGAGCTCAAAGAGTTCATCGGAGATGATGGAAACTCAGTGGGAGAAACCTTCGAAAATAAGAACCAGGCAGATGCAGATGCTGAACAGGAAGCAGATGAAGCTCCACCCCCAAAGCGATTCAAACCGAAAGAGACTGAACCAATGAGCGAAGAGAAGAGTGCTGTCTGTCCTGTGTGTCTGGGGGTCTTACAGGAGCACTGTGACCAAACACTGGCTTCCAAGGTACAAATACCATCTGTGAACACTTAAATGGTTGCTTTGAATGACCCTCTCTCCTTTCTCAGATAGTAGCAACCAGTTACCCAATTATCCTAACCAATGACATATTATTTTTATGGTAATTGACCAAAAGGAAATCCAGTGGGTAACCGCTGAGTAGCACCAGGGGATTTCATACACCGAAAAACCTCTTTTTATTTATTCTTTTGAGCATAAGATCCAAACATTAGGTACATTTTTACAGACTTAATTGCTCATATTAACACTTGTCAAAAATATAAAAAATCTGTTACTAATCGATACTAAATTGATACTAGGATCAAAACTAGATGCTCATTTGAGCAGGTGTATCAGAACAGTGAGCTGTATCAGAACAGGTATAAGACCACATAGACTAGTATGTCCATGGTCCACTATGGAACTTACCTGGACCACTGAGGGATTACACAGATATACAAGATGTCCATGAAGTCTCTTTACAATAAAAAAAAAAATTAAATTACAAAGGCAATTGATTTTTACCTCATTTAATACACCTCTATATGGGCACCATTAGTCGCACGAAGCACATCAAGGTGAGGGTCAAGGTCAAGATTTCTTGCCATGTTCGGAGTAGCCTAGCCTCATCAATGGTTGCACCTGCTATCTTTTACTTTAGTTCAGTAATATCCCGTGTCTTTGTTCGATACACGATATCTTTTACAGTCCTGTGTAAAGAAATCCAAAGGTGTGATATCTGGTGAGATCTGGCCATGAAATTGGTTCATTCACTCTCACGGACATGTTAATTTGAGGAACTCATGAACATGCAGACCCCAAAGTGGTGGGGCACCATCTTACTGGACAATGATGACTGGTTGAAGGTTTTGCAGTTGTGGTGCCACATATTCAGTCAAAAGGTTGAGGTAGACATTTGTAGTAATCGAGCTCTCATGGAAGAAAAATGGAGCAATAATTCGATTTCACATAATTCCACACAATGTGATTAAAAACTTATATGTCTTATCAGTTGCCTTTGTAATTACATTTTTAAATTGTAAAGATACTTCATGGACACCCTGTAAAACCACATGGTAATATAAAAGGAAGTACTACGATTTAATGTTGACAATCACATTCTATTGTCTAAATAAAGAATGTTTTTTATTAGTCTATTCCTGTGTTTGAAACTTGAAGTATTGTGACAACACTAATTCACACAAAGTTCCAATATTCTCCTGGGACAATGTATAGTTTGCCCAAAAACACTAAAGCCCTGTATTTGTTTGATTTTCACAGGTGGCAGAAGCTATAAAAACTGAAAATTATGAATTTGACTCCCTGGTTTTGTCAGTGTCTCTTCCTGCTCAGCTCTGTGTTCGAGAGGTAGATTGTTTTTCTTTTCTATATGACAAAACGTAAATTGTCAAGTGGTCCACTTTAATTTTAATTATTTTTGTCTTGCAGCATTCGTGTTGGCTTCATGTAAAGACTGAAGTAAGGTGGGTCTTACTATGATCTAAATATGATGCTGTAAATGGAGATGTCATTGCTTTCCCTGGTATGATACAGTATGATGTTACTCTTATCTATCTTGTAATGCACTTCATGTGTTTTATTGGTAAAAAACATAGAAATTGACCGATATGTTGGGTGGCTTATATATAGGGGTGATATTTTAACACTTTTTAGCATATCTCCAGCAGAGGGCGATATTATGTTTTGGCCAACCTGCTATTTGAACACTTTAATGTGAAGAGATAATGGCATAAACCATGACGTCACAGCTCTTTTATAGCTTTATGGTAAAAAGGGACTGGGTGAGTTTGTATTAAATTAAATGACGTAATTTGGTGAAAATAATCAAAATCAGCCATACACATTGACTCAAAAATGTAAGAAGAACTTATTGGCCATTAAACCATTACTGTGAGTGTAGTGGCCTGTCCACAGATCTGTTCTGCAACTTGATCTGGTGGCGTCACCTCCATGGAGATAGATAAGGTAAATGCCTGTGTGTAACATCTCTATGGAGCCAATCAGATAGATGGTGAAACCTCTAGTATAAAAGTTACATAGTTCACCTTTAACGTCCGATTTCCAATGTGCAGTTACTGATTATAGTGGCTATTTTTGTGAGATTTTAAGTGCTCATATTTTTGCATTGATTTGTTCTATCAGAGCAAAGAGTCTTGTATTGGGAAAAGATGATGTGATTCAAGTGAAGGAAGCGTTCAAGTGGATCATGCAGAGTCTGGTCTCAAAGACACTAGGGGGCGCTGCTGTGGTCTCAAAGGTACACAGTGCTACAAATGTAAAGGTGATAAGTTTAAAAACATGATACTAGTTACATTTGTAAATCTGTTTTTCAGAGTGCGTTTGAGGTTGGTGTGGAGTTTGTTCATCCAGACACTGACAAAGACTGTCATTTTCTGTAAGTACATTCTTCTTTATTCTTCAGGTTTATAAAAACTATTAAGCTCCTATTTTCCAACTGTAGTTAAAAGATAAGATGGCATTTTAACCTTTTTATTTATGTATATTTTGGCTACAGAGCAACAACATGCCCCGACTGCTTCAAACCAACAAAAAATAAAGAGGTAAAAACAACTAGCAGCTATAGAGGGTGTTTCAATCAGTCTGCCCCGTGTAAGTGTGGCTGAAAAATTAATCTTTACTGGACTTGCGTTCTATGCATACATTAAACTAATAGATGTGTATTCAACATTAATAGTGCAGTAATTTTTTTCTTTTTTTGGCACTTTGTTTCAGTCAGTATTCACACGGATGGCTGTTGTGAAAGCCTTGGAGAAAATTTCTGACACCAATTTTTTGAAGTGAGTATTTTTGAATGAACCCAAATTACATCATAAAATACAGATTAGTTTTTCCTAAATAATTTGTAAAATGTTTCCTCAGACATTACCCTTGTCCTCCCCCACACCACTCCTCCAGCTGTGTGTCGCGGGATGTCCAGTGTCTGCACACGTCAGTCTTCATTGCAGGTTCACTTTTAAACTCCTCTAGCAGCGTTTTTTTTTTTTTGTTTTTTTAAGTTAGAAACCATTATTTTGGATCAATTTGTACAAAAATGTTATGTTGTTACTATCATTGTGGTACTGAAATATTGTATCAAATACAGGGTATATTTTCAAGTATCAGAATCGAATTTGAAACTTTAGTATAATGACCACACTACTATAATTAATTGTGAAAATGGTCTGGAAAATTCATACACATAAGTATGAGTTGTGTGGTTTATTGTTTTTCACCATTTTAATGTTGACATACACATTCTGAAAATCCATGTGATTATTGTAGTTTAACTGCTTTTCTCAGATGTCAATGCTCCTGAACGTTTAACATATTAACCTTTGAATCTGCATTGAATCTTTTATATGTTAAAACCTGAACCACCCTCATAATTGCATCAACTATATCCAAAATTGCTCAGCCCGACTTATGTGAATGTTTATCTTTCATGATCCAGGCAGATACAATAAGTTCTGCCGCAGTTTGCCCCAGACGCCCTGGGTCATCAATGGAGAGCGGAGGATGGAGTCTTCTGTGGAGGAATTGATTGCTGGACCTATTCTGGAAACTTTCAGAGCCACAGGTGAAAGGGGGGGAGATTGATTTAATATTTGAATAATTACTCAGTCCTACCTGTAGTTTAAATCTCTACAGTGTTCTGAAATGCACTTATTAGTTTAACAGTTGACATTTTGATATTCAAAACAGTTTATTATCTTGGACATGTCCTATTTATCCTGGAAATTGTGCAAAACAGAACTAACTGTATGTAACTTTTTATTCTGTAGGTTTTAATTTTTCCTCATCTGGCAGAGAAGACGTGGATGTCAGAACGCTTGGAAACGGTGAGAAAATACTTATTTACTGATGGAAAAAAAAAATTGCAGCGTTGCCATTGGCTATTGTTTGACTAGTTGTTTCAGTCTAGTCATTGATTAAGCAGAAACATAAGCCAACAAAATTCAAGTAATGCAAAGGGAAATATTTAGTAGTTGCTAGATAGTTAAATATAATAAATAATTGATGTTAAATATTAAAACAAGCTGATATGAATAAGATATAGTAATATAACATCTAAATTGGATAGTTATTTTTTTAATGCTTTGTTACAGGACGTCCGTTTGCGATGGAGCTGATCAACCCTCACAAACCCAGGTTTAACCGAGACCAAATAAAAAAGATACAACAGGTTTATATCTATTGTTTATTTATTTGCCTTTTGCTTAAATCACACTTATTCATGTTATCAAGGATTAGTTAGTGTGCTTAACTTGAAAACCATACAATATTAACTCTAAGTAAGTATGAGTTAAGTATGGTTTAATAATATGACTTTGCTTTATGGGTAAAAGTGTTAAATAAAGAAATAATTACAATTACACCAATCAGAAGAATAAACATGAGTGTTGAATTTTTCATTTTACTTTTGTGTTATTATTCTGTATAGTAATGTACCAACATGGGTTTTATGACATAAATTAATTGAATAATGCATGTTGTACCTTTTGTTTGCTTTTAGACAATAAATGATTCTTCCGACAAAATCCGTGTTCGAGATCTACAGATAGTATCCAGGTAAAAGCAAAGCACTTTCACTTGATAATTAAAACTTTTTTGTCAAATTTAGTAAATATTTTTGGTCTGTCATTGAATAGGGAGGCGATGGGTCGAATGAAGGAGGGAGAGGAGGAGAAGACCAAGTCATACCGAGCTCTGGTCTGGACACAGAAACCCATTGAGAAAGAGGACATCAGTTTTCTCAATGACATCAAGGTAAAGGTTGTCAATATATCTCTGAATACTTAAAGGAGGTGATAGTAGCTCAGGTGATGGAACAGTTACCCTAAAAGCAGAAGGTTCACAGTTAAACTTTTGTTTTCATGCTGTCATATTCAACCAACTGACACTTACACAAGCAACATCTTTTCACCAGGTACCAGAAAGTATGGAGCTCAACAGTGACTGCACCCACCCCATGGCTTTCTAGCTTTCTAGTTAACTTCTAGTACAACATTGCTATGGATAGTAGTCACCACATAGCTGGTTAGCGTTTGCGATTGCCTTTGAACCCTTCATATTTACATTTATTTAAAAGTCTATGGGAAAAATTAATGGAAACTTTAGCAGTGCAGGCAGTCACTGTTGAGCTCCATTAGGATTGAGAAGTTGGTGGTCCAATTTAGTGTTGTCAAAATATAAAAATTGCAAACAAATTTTTGATAATAAGAAATAGACTCGATATATTGATACCGATTCCACGATGATGATAAAAAAATACAATAGAATGTGAGATACAACATTAGATAAGAGTTCTTTCTTTTATATTATTATCATCTGGTGTTAAATCTGTGTAATCCCTTAGTCGTCCGGGTAGGTCCCATAGTGGTCCATGTGCGTATACTAGTCTATGTGGTCTGATGCTTGTTTTGATACAGCTCAAGATCATTCTAAAGATATTCAGGAAAGGTTAATTTCTGTCCCATGAATGTGACTTCTTTAGTATTTATACCCTATGTATACCTGTTCAAGTATCTAGTTGTGATACTAGTTTTAATATTGATTTTGACACTTTTACAAACCCTAGTTCAATCCCAACTCCAGCCAGTGCATTGTAGTATTATTATTGTAGTTGTGTCCTTCAGCAAGACAACCATGTTACTTTTTTGTAAATGTAGAATGTGATTGGTGGTGGGAGAGAAGTGCAGATTGGCAGCTAAGGGGAGAGAGAGAACAGTACTAATGGAATATTAGTATTGTATTTTGAGTTCTTTGACTTTGCTTTCCTTGCAGGAGCTAACCTTGGAGCAGAAAACGCCTCTGCGAGTGCTCCATCGTCGCGCATTGGCTGTGAGACCCAGAGTGATCCACAGCATGAGCTCAGAGTACAGGGACACACACCACTTCTACCTGGAGCTCAAGACACAGGCCGGCACGTATCCTCATCAACATCAGACATGTGTACTAAAAGGGTCTTTGTTAAGCAAATGCAGCTTTTAAGTATTTTATTTGTATTTTGATGTTGTGTCCTCCTTATGATGCACAAATGTTGAACCATATCATTGTTTCCGATTGGCTCCACAAACTTGCCCTTTTAATCTTATAGCTTAAAGTTTTTTCAACCTACAACTATCACGGCTTTTGGATTGAATGTCATCACTTTCTAAAGCCATTGTGTAGACAAAATATCGCTTTAGTTTATGTATGTGGACAGAGGGGACATTGAAATTTGTGCAAGTTTTTGTTTCATGTGGATAGGCCGAGTAATTGCAGACCATAAACCAGGTCAACTAATCTACAATCTGACAGTTCAGCGGTGCACTGTGTACTTCTCTGGTGGAGGGTCTGACACCTTCTTGTAAATGTTCTTCATGGAAATCTCTCATTTAAGGAGAAAAACATTCAGTTCAAATGTGTCTCATCTCTCAGTCTGTATCAGTGATAAATGCGCGTGTAGTCTGAAGTATCCCTGTGTGTGTGTTAACTGGTTTTCGACTTATTTTTACTTGATTTTCTTGTTTTCGATGTCAGGCACAAACTAAGTATTTAGCAGAGTAGTAGACTTTCATATTTGTTGTTAAACTGTAGCAGCACCTTCAAATTTTACATGTGTTTTAACCTTTGCAGAAAAAAAGTTATTGCCATTGACACTCATGTTACTAATTCTAAAAGTTTTGATGCTGTGACATAGTCTCTATTTCCCTCTCCAAAACTTCATTAACACAATGTAATCTAGCTTCCCCATGTGTTCAAAGTTTCACATTCACCAAACCAATTAAACAATTCAACGCTTAAGTTGTCACCACATCACAGCTTATCGACTTGGGTGCCAGCTGCCATTTTTTACCTTTTATTTTAACTGTCTCTCGCTTCAGTGTACCAGCTGATTCAGACATAATTTTAGTTTTTGCCCCTCTTTGCACGGTAATACTGTACTGATTTAATAATTTCTTAACTTCAGCCCAGATACATAAAGGAATTTGTTCATGGAGATTTCGGTCGAACCAAACCAAACATGTGTCAGCTGCTGCAGACAGAGACCGACATTTTGGAGCTGGATGTAGAGGTAACAATTCATGTCTTTTAATCTGTTATTAGGTCTTTACCATTGACCATACTTTTGATTTAGAATAATAATGCATTCATAATCTCAAATAATGACTTTGCTTGACTCAAACTTCCTGTACAATTTGGCACGCTTGGTTTGGTATTGCCACAGTTGCCCTGATACCCAAGTGTGGCTACCAATCTGTGCCTACTGCCTCTGCCACCTGCATCAATCACACCAGTACAATAGATTTGTTTTTTCAAATAATTTTACAATAATTTCAATATTTATTATTTATGGACAGACATGATTGTGTTTGTGTAAAATGCATTGACTCGTTCCCTTTGCCAGTCTGTAGATGTGGACTGGCCGCCTCCAATACCAGAGTGAACCGTGACTTCAGCTGCTCTGACATGAACAAATCAAAACTGACAGAAAACCAAAGGCCAGATCGGGGTCGTAGAAGATATCTGGACGAGAGATGAGCTGTACTTTTGGGTTGAATGAGAGCCAGAGAGCTATTATTAACTGTTAAATTATATCTGGGACTTTTCATTTGAAATTTAGCACTAAAATAAACACTTCTTGATTCAATGGGTCAGATTTAACCTTTAGAATATGTTTGGTTTAAAGTGGTTATTCACCCTTTTGCCATTATTTTCAAAATAATTGTGGTTTACACGTCCTTGTTTAAGTGCGTATGACAGGTCAGACTACTTACTTCATGTACTGGTAGTTGACTACTTAATAATATGCTAAAAAATCTTACCTAGTTTTGACAATTTTAGAGAAGTTGATAATTTTGCATCCTGGTTGAACATGATCAGATGTGACATACCTCTCGGTCAGAAAATTGTGTTCTTCGTGCATAAATGGTCCCTGTATTTTGGATGGAATTTTGTGCATTGATGACGTAGAGCGATTCCCTTTTTCCTTCACAAACTGCCATTTCACCGATTTAGTGATTTTTTTTTTACCACAAGTACGACCCACATAGAAGCTAATAATAAAAAACAGTTATAGCCTTAATATGCACATTGACTATTTAAGTAATAGTAACTTTTTGTGCCTGCTCCTCTCAGTCCCCAACACTAATGCACAGGAGTTTCTTCAAAATGGGGACCTTAAAACAATCTTCACTTTTACCTTCTACGTTAACTAGAGACATATTTGCAGTTACTAATCTATTTATGAAAAAAGCAATGAGAAAACAAATGTGAAATGCACCTTTTACAAAAGTGAAGAATCAAGACACCAAAACCCCTGAAATGTATTTCCTTTTAATTTAATTCAAAATAAATACTACCACGGCAATGCAAGTCCACTACTGGGTTCTTGCCCTAATGTTTTGGTAAGAAAACAAACAAGCAACGAACGGATAGACAATCCCCAGAAATAAAACAAAACAAAAAGACTTAGTTAATGCATCCAACATCATCATCTTCATCCATTGACTTTCACTCAAGAGGTGCCATTTTAAAACGACATAGAGAAAACACTGTCTAGAAGATGACAAACTTAAACTATGGTACAAAAGTTATGGAATGGACCTGATGAACCAGCACTGCAAAAATCAATGTGGCCGCACTTTGCCATTGTCTTTTTCGTTATTTTTTCAAGTTCAAGGGTATAAAGTTTGTACGGCCTTTGCGGCTTCGAAGGGGAGGGTAGGAAGGAACAACATTGTGATACAAAGTCCCCAAGTTATTCCCCAAAACATAAAATAAATGTGTACAATATCTGTCTCTCTCCTTTTTAACTTGTTATTTTCAGTCACGCACATAAACACGCCAGTCAAAGATGTCACGAAAAATAAAAACAAACAGAACAAAAAGGCATTGCATATTTACATTGACAAGAAAATGGGGCGTTACAGGAAATTCCCACAGTCCTCGAACACATCGGCTCAGTTTTCTCAAGTCACATGATCAGCAATTCATTCATGTAATACTGACAATGGCACATCCCAGCAACTTAATAACTGATCATAATAATGAAAATAAGTGCTTTTTATTGAAGTATATTGTTGATATTTCAGGTTTGAACATTTGAGCATTAAGTGATTTTCTTTTAAATTAGATAAACTTGAGTTCAAGAGCAGGTGTGTTAGCCTAAAAATTCAACATTTATATTTACGGGCAAATTATACCATAATTGTATTTTTACCCAACTGAAGTTTTTAAAAACCTGCGTGAAAAAGATTTGAAAGTAATGGTACATTCATCTTCCCACAGGTGCATTATGTACATTTTCTGATTGAGGGTCTGTCACCTGCATGTCCCCATGAAAATGTTACTGTTTTTCCTGGAATGGTTCCACAGTCTAGCATTAAATTTATCTCCATAGTGATGCCACCAAGCCAAGTTACAGGTCAGATTTGTGGAGAGGCGACCCCACTCGCAGTAAGAATGCATGTTTTAAAAGGTATTTTTAAGTAATAAAAACACCTGTAGTTGAATAAATGCAAGACGCAAATGTCATACTGTATAACATCAGAGGCAACATAATATCGTCTCCATGGAGACAAGCAGGTGGCAGACTCAAATAGAAAAGTTACAGTTGTAGTCTGCCGTTTCTCTACGGTCTATATTTTACTCTGAATTTGAATTGAATTCCTTTCAAGTGCTGGGATGCCCAAATATGAGCTATGTGCTATGATGACAGCATACACAGTTGGCCCCATACGCCACTTAACATTAACATTACAAACATACATTACATCACTGATCCCTGTATGAACGTATTTCCACTAATTCCTACAGCCACAAGGAGAAAGAGGACAGCTGTGTTTCTGTAAGCAGTGAAGAAAAAATAAACCAAAATTGTCACAAATTCTGCAAGAAATGTATGCTAATAATGAAAGCCTGGAGGTGTAGTATGCACTGATGACATGGGAAAAGATACAGCTAAAGTATATAGCGCTTTGAGTTGTATGTTGCTAATGTAGGATATATTAGCAGTCGATATAAGCTTATAAGAAAAAAGTTGACAAGTTAACATTTTAAACTAGCAACTTATAGATTTGAGAAAGTAAGTTAGGCAGGGGACAATAAAAAGTTTCAAGGGGAGGGGTATCCTTTAAAGTTTGTCTCTCAAACTTAAAATCCTAGCCTACGTTTTACACAACAATGCCAACAAAATGTTCACTTGTTCCTTGTACATCACAACTACTAGGACTGTACGCCTTGACCAAAACTGTTAGTAAGATTTTAAAAATGTATATGGACAATGCAGACACGAGAAAGCACGGTTGGAGTAAGTTAGAAGATTTTGGAATAAATTGTGATCATGAATCCTTTTTTTTAAATATACAAATAAGCTATTTACTTGAACTTTTCTTGTTTTTATCAGTGCATTTTGGGTCGAGATAATTTTGAGACCTCTTGACGAATTCCACACCCCCTTTTGGTTGACTAACGAAATACACAAGTAATTCATCCAAGATTTTTTTATCGAATTTGCAGTCTTACCCACTACTACCAAATTATCCCATATCAGTAAAGTTAGTATACCATTGAAACTTAATACTGTTCCTTGCCTAAATGTACATATAAATAGTGTATATTTTGGTAACTATAGAGACTAATGAAGAGGTAAAAGTTGTATGAAGCTGAGAAACTGTGGAAATATATTTTTGTGAATGAGGTTGTGCTCTGGATCCTGAGTGAACTGTGCAGTAACTGGCAGTTTAGTGTTATTGTTGTACACAAACAAACACATGTAACAGACACATAAATGGATTAATTCAGCTTTGCAATAGGCCTGTATGAAATGTCTCACAGCTTGACGGTCACAGTTCGATTCCCAGATTTCTATATTAAGTTTGCATGTTCCCCTCCATCAACTACAAGTATGCCGACACTCCAGTTAGGTACACCTGACCAAGATCCTGGGTCTACAGGTGCTGCACCCACTGCTCCTGACTGGTTACCCAAGAAGCGCTAAAGCATGTAATAAGTACTATGACCTGCACAATTTGGAAAAAAATCAAATTGCGTTTTCTCCATTGCGATTAGATTTACGGTACAAGTTTAAAAAGGAGGATTCTGTTCAGAGTGCACATTGTAAACCTCCTGTAGAATTAACATTTGAGAAAAGACTGAAATATAAACTAGTACAAGAACACCATACATTTCAGAACATGTTTGTAGTGGTATACTACAGGTACGACAAAATTTATAAAAAAAATATTTTGCAGGACATTCTTTAATCCAAATAATTTCAGCCTTTGCGATTTGATACTTGATCCATTGTGATTAGACTGTGACATATTGTGCAGCCCTACTATATAAGTAAATTGGTACTAATTGAGACACAATGCAAGCCCAGGTAAAGCTGAACTAAACCATTAAAATAAAACTTGTTCAAAAACACGACACGTCCACAATGAAGGGACTCCATCATTCACTTCTCCATCAACAGCAGACAGTGACCCATGACTAATTATTTTTCATAATTTTTCGTAATTTTCAGATTTTTCTTTCTTTTTTTCTTCTAGTTAATCAAGTGAACCACAAGCCATGCACTTACCCCCCAAAAAACATTTCCCCCGCCCCAAAGTTATCACCCTGTTGGTATGATACACATCTGCACACGTAAGGCAACATTTTTGGTTTTTTGTTCCCTAAAAACGGCTCTTTCAAACCAAGTGCAAAAAAGTCAAAAAGAACAACAAGAAAAAACAGGGGCAGAAAGATGGACTCAACTTAATACTGACAAAAATAAATAACAAAAACATTGCCTTCTGCTGTAATAGCGCGGAAAATGTAGGAGATATTTTTTAGTGTGGGGCTATCCCACTGTGCAAAAACCTCTTTAAAGTCCCTAAAAAGACTCTTCTCCGTCCACTGGAGAGGAGGAGGAGAAAAACAGCGGACACTGGTACTTTTCCTAAAATGGCTACGTGTTTTCCTCAGGAGCTCAGGAGCAGAAGTCACTCACGACCGCTTGCAGAGTACGAGAACTGAGGGAAGTGAGGTCGCCGCTCGTTATCTGCCGCATCCATGCCATCCTCGTCATCTGAGAGAGGGAGAGAGAGAGGGAGGGAGAGAAATGTAAAGAAAATAATGAGAGGGAAAGAGGAGAGAAAGGGATGGAGGATAGAGAGAGGGAAGAAGTAGAGAAAGAGACAGGAAAGGGAAAAAAGAGAGAGAGGAGGAGAAGAAGGGAGGATAGAGAGGGAGAGAAAGAAAGCGACAGAGAGACACAGAGAGGAGGGAGAAGAGACCGGTTACCGTACCTGTTTTGACCAGTTGTTCAATAAATGATAGATGGCACAATCATTTTTGGGGGGAAATATTTTCCCTAACTAGTGTAAAGCTTTGAATTGAATAAATAACTTCTATGACTCCTTATAGATACCAACTAACTACTAGAAGTGTTTCATTCTGCTTTTTTTTTTTTTAAATTTCTGATTTTGTATATATATTTTAGTGTCTGTGGCATTAATTAGTTTCATTATTATTATTTATCTTCTATATTTTCTTCAGCAATATACTGCACTTAAAAATTTCCAATTGTGACATGCCTAGTTTGAAAAAGTACCAGCTGTCAGGTGCTAACCCCCGAGTAAAAGCAAAATCTAAGGCTAAATAGTTTCTAGTAAAAAAAAAGGGCTAGAACAGTACTCTAGCTGATGTAGATTTATTTACATTTAGTGGTTCGTACTAGACATTTTGGTAACTTTACTCACATTTCTCTGGCGGGGTGATGGTGATGGTCTGTGCTGTGAACTCTTCGTCGAAGTAGCGTGTGTCTGTCTCCGAGGAAACCTGTGGCATGAAGGGCGGGACCAGCTGCAGACAGAAAGGTCAAACGGTCAATGACACATTCACTATACTTTGACAAAAGCACACTGATAGGCTTCAGTTGGCTGCATGCACACAGTAGAATTTGATGATAATAATTTAATTGGGAGATTCACTGTTTTTGAAAGAAATATATCCAAACTTGTGATCCACAAATATTTATTTGTTGTTTAATGAATTGGCTCCACAAACTTGCCATATTAAGTTCTCCGTTAAACTGACACCTGTCACATCCGTGAAGTTGAATAATGTCATTACTCTCTGAAGCTATTGTCAAAAAAACAACAACAAAAAAACTACTTTTGTTTATTTATGCTGGCAGAGAAGACCTTGAATTTTGTGCCAGTTTTTGTTTCATGTGGCTAGGTCCAGTAATTAGAAATATTAACCATAAACCAGGTCAACACATCTCCAACCTGATCAAATTGTACCATAAAATTAGTTGTTGTCATTGAAGTTGTTGACAACAACTTCAATGAAGATTCAGTGTTGGAGTTTGTTTTTATATCAACTAATTTGACAGTTTTATTATTAGAGAGACTAAAACCTTTGCATATATTCAAAAGGACAAAATCTATATTATCCTCCACCTTTATTTTCAGGTGAGGTAATCATTTATGCAATCAGTGAACACAAGGTAGCCCTGATACACAAATATTTATTTTTTTCATCACCTTTTTGTCATAGACGTCCTGCCAGTCAATTGTGTTGAAGAAACTGTGTCTCATGATCTCCTTTGCATCGTCTGGTCCTCCGCCGAGTCTGTACCAAAAACAGAAATCAAACGTGAAACCAGAATATCCACGACAGAAATAGAAGAAAAGGTGAGTGTGTTTTGTTTTATTTTGGTCTGTGAGGTAATGCTGTTTTTCAAAGAAATACCCAAATGTTTGATCCACAAATCTATTTGTTGGGGATCGGCCCCACAAACTTAAATAACACAAACTTTTTTTTTTCCTCTAATGAAAACTATTACATCTTCAGGGATGAATAATGGCACCACCATCACTTTGTATTATCTAAGCCTATCCTCCACTGGCACAGAGAGACTAACTAAAGACCAAAACAACAAATCTGCAATTTAACGGTGTGTTCAGACCGTAACGTCAGGAAACTTTACATGTTTATGGTGCTTCTGATCTTGTCCAATGTTTCCGCGCATTCAAGCATTTGACTCGGCACCTCGTGAGTCACACATCAGAGTTGAAAGCGTCTGCCCTCAAATGCAAAGGCGTCGAACTAGAGGCATTAGGCACTATTTAGTGGCGTATTCTGACCGTAACAGTTATGCCACGTTCACACACAACATGTCAAATCCCACGAAACGGCCAGCAATGGACGCTTGAAAATTTGCTGTCATTTGTGTGTCAAGGGCGTTTTTGACACGTGAATGACCACACGCGAATATCTGGTAAATACTTTGGTCGCCCAAACAGTCACACTGTCAAGCCAAAAGTTCAGCTTTTTCAACTTTACCATCTGACAATTTGGATGCGTGAACAGAGAGTCCAACGTGTGAACACTCAAGACGCACCGCGTCAATGTCAGATTCGTGCTGTGCTGGCACTTTAAATCGCACCTCAGAAATGCAGGATGGCCCAGACAAGCTTCCACCATAAACGTTGTATGTAAACGGTCTGAACACAGCGTGAGAGAACCATAGACTGTTAATGTGCACATTATTTTTCTTCATTGATAAATGGAAAATAGGAAACAGGCCTATGAAAATCACTGTAAATCAAAAGTGGATTTAAAAGCACAAGTCTTTGCTATTATAAACCGATGTTTTCCTCATGGAAAATTATATGAATTTTGCCTGGTTAAGATCCACACCTCCTAAACATTTTCCATCAATTGTGAATTGTGACAATTCAGGTTTTCATGAACCCAACATATAGCAGCAGTCGAACTATTTTTGGGATGTGGTAGTACCGCTTGTTGGGGTCCTTAATGAGCAGGCCGGACAGCAGAGACTTGGCATCTGCAGACAGAGTGCGTGGAAACTTGATCTCCTCCATCAGAATGAGCTCGAACAGTTTCTCGTGGTCCTGGTTATAAAAGGGCAGCCTCCCACACATCATCTCATATGTGACCACACCCAGACCCCACCAGTCTACCGCACGGCCGTAGTCATTGTCCTCCAACACCTGAACAAGATAATAATACATTTACTTGTATAGTACTTTTCAAAATTACCATTACAAAGTGCTTCCTATTATATGCAACATCTTGAAAACTTTTTCCCATTCAAAGAATATAAGATTTTGTTTTAAATTGTTAATCACTATGGTAACAGTCCTACTTTGTCATCTTTCTAATGCCATACAATACCTAGTGCCATGCACATGCTAGTGTCATGCACATGCAAATGTACATGTGCATGGGCATTAGCATTATGTGCATGATGCACATTTGATTTCACTATAACCAACATAATCAGTTTGAAGGAGTTTCACCTCTGGTGCGAGGTACTCAGGCGTCCCACAGAAGGTCTTCATGGTGGCAGTGTCAGTGATTCCTTCTTTACACAAACCAAAATCTGTGATCTTTATGTGTCCGTCTTTGTCCAGCATCAAGTTCTCCAGCTATAACCGAGTCAAACAAAAATTACCTTTCAAATAACAGTAAGACATTTAAGAACAAAGATTGAAGTGTGCACTTTTGAAAAAATAATGAGAGGATTATGAGAGCATTAGAAAGCATTAGCAAACACTATGAAAGAATTAGAGTTTAATTCAAATTGAAAGAACTTCATTTGTGGCCTGGCGAGAAACATAAGATTATGAAATGTAAAAAAAAAAAAAAAAAAAAGCCTTAATGTGGGTAGCGCAAAATATATTTCGTCTCCTTAGGATTATAAGGTTCTATCTGCATTCTGGAAAGTTCTGACATATTGAGGTTTAAATTCTGGACCACTCATAGATAGGGATGGGGCGATATTAAAATTTAGATTTACGATTATCGTGTCCAAAATAATCGCGATTAACGTTATTATAGCCATAAATTATTAATTTCTAAACGTTCCGACGGCCCGGTCCTACTTTACAACTCTACAGGAAATGTACATGTACTTCTGCGTCACCCTCGCAATCTACACATCAAATGAAAGCTACAGCGCTCGTCTTTTCATATATGCAAACAATTTTCACCTGGAATCACCACAGTGCTGACAGGAAAGCCCTTGTGAGCAAACACCAAAACTAGCATCTAAACGTTGTATTGAAACCAGAAACATGAGGCAGTCTGGTTCCATAAAGACGATTATAATCGTGTGCAATGATCACGATTATGGAAAAATGCCACGAACGATTAATCGCAGACCGTTTTCATCATGATTAACGATATTATCGTATATCGTCCCATCCCTACTCATAGATCACAATGGAAAAGGGAAATGAGTTTTTACCCATAGAAACCTAAAAAAAAGACAGAATAAATCCAGGAACAATATATGAATAACTTAATTCCAACAAGAACGTCAGATAGAACCCTTTAATTCTAACAAGATGTATAATTGTTGTTACTGTTGTGGGCCAGCGAGGGGAGTACCTTGAGGTCACGATAGACGATTTTGGCCGAATGCAGGTAATCCAGAGCAGAGACAATCTCCGCTCCATAAAAACGAGTTCGGTCCTCAGAAAAAACTCTCTCCCGTGACAAATGGAAAAACAGCTGCAAAAACAGGTTCAATAATTATAAAAGTAGCATAAATGTACCAAAGATTCAAAATGGATTTTTACACATACAGTAATGCATAGTTATTTGATTTGTTTTACTATTAAACTCCCACAACAACCTGATATATATTTACAAATGTTCTCTTTTAAAAAACAGCTAATGTTTTAGCTTGAATAAGGCTGTAGTAAGTCAAATGTAAATAATAATAAAAGCCTGACCTCTCCTCCATTGACGTACTCCATGACAAAACAGAGTCGGTCTTTTGTTTGGAACGAATACTTCAGTGACTGAAACAGAGGAAATTGATTGGAGACGTCAAAGTAAATTTATAATGAATACATCTTTTATATTTATTTATAATCTATATTCTTGATAATACTCACTGTAAGGAATGGATGCCTAGTGTTTTTTAGTACCCGACTTTCTGTGAGTGTGTGAGCCACTTCATCCTGACAAGGAGAAGAAGAGACATCATTGTATTAAATTAAAAGTAGAATTCAATTCAATTTGGATATACTTTTGGAGCCATCATATTTATCCATAACCCCTGGTAAGTACCTTTGCGATGATGACCTCCTTCTTGAGTATCTTCATGGCGTAGTATGTGCCACTCGCCTTCTCTCTCACCAGAATCACTTTCCCAAACGTACCTTTCCCCAGCAGCTTCAGATAGTCAAAGTCATTCATTGTCTGAACAAGGAAACAAAAATGATCAGATATTACTATTTTGACCGTCAGATTGCCAGAGATTGATGCCAGAGAAAGAATGCCAGAATAATGAGAGATGGATTTTTTTTTTTAGATAATTTTTCATTACTTTCTTCAAAGTCAGCAGTTTACATACAGTAAGATTACTATGCCTTTAAACAATATGTGAAAATCCAGGTGATGAGTTTATTGACAATATTTGAGTTAATTAGAGAGACACCTGTTGATGTATTTGAAGGCACACCTGAAACACACCGTTTCTTTGTGTAAGATCATGGGAAAGTCAAAAGAAATCAGCCAAGATATCAGGAGGAGAATTGTGGACTTGCACAACTCTGGCTCATCTTTGGGTGCAATTTCCAGATGCCTGAAGGTGCCATGTTCATTTGTTTAAATGATTACACACAAGTATAAAGACCATGGGAATGTCCAGCCATCATACCGCCCAGGAAGGAGACGGGTTCTGTGTCCCAGAGATAAATGTGCTTTGGTCCGAAATGTGCATCTCAACCCAAGAACAAAAGCAAAAGACCTTGTGACGATGCTGCTGAAGCTGGTAAGAGTGTGTCATTATCCACAGTGAAACGAGTACTGTACCAACACGGGCTGAAAGGCCACTCTGCCTGGAAGAAGCCATTACTCCAAAAGAAACATAAAAAAGCCAGATTACAGTTTGCAAATGCACACAGGGACAAAGAACTTAATTTTTGGAGATGTCCTGTGGTGTGATGAAGCTAAAATTGAACTGTTTGGTCTTAATTAGCACTGTTACGTTTGGAGGTAAAAGGGGGAAGCTCGCAAACCTGAGAACACCATCCCAGCTGTGAAATACAGGGGTGGCAGCATTATGTTGTGGGGTTGTTTTGCTGCAGGAGAGACTGATGCACTTCACAAAATAGATGACATCATGAGGAAAGAACATTATGTGGAAATACTGAAGCATCTAGACATCAGCCAGGAAGTTAAAGCTTGGGCACAAGTGGGTCTTTGAAATGGACAATGACCTGGAACATACTGTCAAATTGGTTACAAAGTGGCTTAAGGATAACAAAGTCAATGTGTTGGAGTTTCCATCACAAAGCCCTGATCTCAGTCCTATTGAAAATGTATGGGCAGACTTGAAAAGGCATGTGTGCGCAAGACGGCCTACAAACTTGGTTTAGTTACACCAGCTCTGTCAGGAAGAATGTACAAAAATTCCTGCCAACTATTGTGAGAAGCTTGTGGAAGAAGTCATACAGTTTAAAGGCAATGGTGCCAAATATTAATGAAATGTATGTAAACTTCTGACTTTGAGGAGGCCCCGAGAAAGTAATGGAAAATTGTCTTTCCCACCAGAAAACGTGTCCTTCTGAGGGAATTATTATTATTATTATTATTATGGCATTTAGCAATGCCATAGTATTAATTTCATGTATGTAAACACTGAGAAGAAAGTAATGAGTTTAAAAAACTCTCTCTCAAACCTGAGACTGGCAAAATCTGATTTTGTCCCTGAAAAAAGTTGAGTATGATAACTCTGAGCTCCAAAGAACTTAAAAATCTGAGCTGTTAGAGTATCAACCTTAAGAAATTTGTGAAATAGGGCCACTAACTACAGTAAAATTGACCACAAAAAATAAATAAAGACTTAGCTTGGTTTAGACTGAATGACTGCGTTAACATCCACATCATAAAACAATGTCCTAAATCTTTATTACTTCCACTGTATTTCATCATAATGCATTTTAGCTCTAGTTTCCTTGAATTCTTTCGTACCTTTCTCTTGTAGTGGCTGATGGTTGTGTCCATCTCCTCTTCGTTGACGTTCTCAATCTGCGACGTGGGGCTGCACAGGATTCCCTCTTCTTCCTGTTTTGCCAAAGACTCCGCCACCATTGTGATCGCCTCCGCCCACTCATCCCTAACAACACAGAAGAAACAAAAGGTAGTAGTAATAAAATTAGGATTATAAATGACGCACATGTCACTTCTTGCTTGAGCATGTATATTACCAACGTTTCCACAATGGGCACAACCAGAAAAGGGCCGATATGGCCCCGCCCACTTTTCATAGTCAGCCTACTCATTACAACATGAAATGTGGCATCACCTCTGCTGTTTCCCTGTTTATCTTATGTATTTGGGGCGACAGTGGCTCAGTGGTTAGAGCATTGGTCTCCCAACCCGAAGGTTGGAGGATCGAGTCCAGCTCGGACCAAGTTCTGTCGTTGTGTCCTTAGGCAAGACACTTCACCCACATTGCCTAGTATGAAAGTGGGTGGTGCGAAAGGGGCGAAGGGGCTGATGGCGCAAACTGGCAGCCTCGCTTCCGTCAGTCTACCCAGGGCAGCTGTGGTTTACAATAGTAGCTTACCATCACCAAGTGTGGAATGAACGAATAATGACTTCACTGTAGCGCTTTGTTTTAAAGCGCATTACAAATGTAAGGCATTAGTATTTACTAATAGTGTGTACTGCCATGAAGCTCTCTCTTTTACCTGAACTATATGAGCTGCTGGCTCTGTGAGTCTCGTTCTCTCCAGAAGGAGGAGCAGAGGGAGGAGCAGAGGGCTGTGTGATTGACTTGATTTGTCTTGATGATAATCTTGTTGTTTGCCTGTTTTTTAAAAGATGATTACATAGATGACTTTGATAATTAGATATTTTAGGGGATTTTGATAACAATGAGTTGGATTTTGAGTATTTTAGAAGATAATGATACATTTGAAACTTTGTAAAAATTTGAGACACTATTTCCCGCAATTTTAAACACTTAATAATGAATTGGACAGTTATGATTTTTAGGAGGCATAGCTATTTATGACATGTGTCAGAGGTGCTTTTATTTAAATAAGCAGTTTTATGTCTTCTGTCTATACCTGCCCAAAGACTGCAGATAGAGAGCAGCTTGTAGCCAAGTCTGGCGCTGAGCATCTTTCCTTTTAGAGATCAATGTAATCTGAGCACTGTGCTTTTTTTTAAAAAAAAATAAAAAATGCATTGATAAAGCTAATGACAAATATTTTATATTAAAATTAAATACTTTGTATACAAGTTGGTAGAGCTATAGGCTGTTACGCGTTTAGTTGATTATTCAGTTGATGGTCTCTTAGTCGAACAAAATGTGAATTAGTCGACTAATCATTATATTTAGATTATAAGGATTTATATGGACAACAGTAGACAGGAGAAATTAGTAACTGAGTGAATTAGCAGCAAGTTTGGTATTTTTTGGTATTTACATGTAAAAAGGCTGATTAAACTCATGATTTACAAGATGAATCTGTTTTATATAAATACATTGTTTCTATGTACTTTTTCTGCATAAAAAGTTTTGTTTTGCATGAGTGAGTGCAGTTTGGGGTCAGATACATGATGAGATCATAGACACTGAAAATAAAAAAGGTTTTGTCACGCCCCCTTTTTAGTTGACAAATCGATCTGCAGGACATGTCTGTAGTCAACCAAGAAATTATTTTGTCGACTATAGCCCTATAAGATATACACCACAATAGAGCCACTTGCGTCTGTCGTCAGCTACTTGGGGCAGTTTTGCGGATGTTATGAGCATTTGTGTCAACAGGTAACAATACAACTCAAACATAAATGTGTTTGGGAACTGGCACCCACGCCTCACTTCCTGTCTTTATATGCTCCACAGACTGAGCTCAACCCAGGAACGGGGCTGCAGGTTTCCTATAGGGGCTTTTACACAGATCCCACCAGGAAGGCTCAGTATGCATGGTGAACATACCATTATATAAGGAAGAAAAATATGATACTTGCTTTGAAAAGCAAGTATCATATTACATCAGCATTTAGTTTACATATAATTATGATTTGATCAGGTTCAAAACAGGAGCAAACCAGGACTTTGCAATCTCATATTAATGTAATTTATTCAGAGTTAACCTATTTGACTTTTATGGTGGAAGGTTCACCACTTGCTGTCTCCACGGAGATGTTATTGCCAACAGTACAGCATTAAACTTATCCATCTCCTGAAGACAAGCAGGTGATGCCAGCAGGTCAAGTTAGAGATCTGTGGAGAGGCAACCCTGTTCACAGTAAGACTGCATGTTTTTAAGGTATTTTCAAGAAATAAAAACACTTGTATAAATGCAAGATAGATATGTTAAATGCCAAACTTTCCAGACAATGTAATATATGACTGGAGACAAGCCTCAAACCCTCAAGCAGAGTTACATACTGCATCTTTAAATGTGTTTTCTACAATAAGATAAAGCAGCCTGTTGTTGCTCTCTTGATAGAGCATAGTAGACCAATATGAACATTTGGAATATAAGTACTGGTCTGTCTTGGTAAAAAAAAAAACCTCTGAGCACATGATAAGTTTTATAGTGTGTGCTGCGTTCAGATAGCAAATAATCAATTACCAAAAAGGTATGAACTATTTTAACTATTCATTAACAAGTTATTTCAGCCCTATACTCCCAGGTGAAGTTGTAGTTTTGTTCCTTGTTGCAGTCATCTTCATTAAACTTATCTATTTCCAGAAGACAAGCAGGTGATGCTATCAGGCCAAGTTAGAGATCTGTGGAGAGGCAACCTTGCTCACAGTAAGACTGCATGTTTTAAGGTATTTTTTAGAAATATAAATTTAATAAATTCAAGATAGATATATTTTAAATGCTAAACTTTCCTAACAATGCAATAAATAACTGGAGACAAGCCTCAAGCCCTCAAGCAGAGTTACACAGTGTGTGTTTACTAAACAAGATAAAGCAGTGTTTTGTTCTCTTGATAGAGCATAGTAGACCAATAAGAACATATGAAATGTAAGTACTGGCCTGTGTTGGTAATAAAACTTCTGAGAACATGAGTTTTAGTGTGCATATAGTGTGTGCTGCATTCAGATAGCAAATAACTTCCTAATGAATAATTAAAAGAGTCCATACTTGGTAATTGGTTATATCAGCCCTACACTCCCAGGTGAAGTTGTAGTCGTGTTCCCTGTTTCAGTCAGCTAAAAAAATGGCTTTAAAAAGAAACTCTCCCTTACCTTTGATGATGTTATAAATAGCGAGAGCTTGTTTTAGTATCAGATATTTTTAGCTGCAGACGATTCTTGGACCTGTGTGTGTGAATGGAACGAATGATGACCCACCTCTCGTCCGGAGTGTCCACGTGGAAAGTCCTCTCGATGACTGTGGTCCACTGCAGACAGCGAATTATAAATGTGTTGGGTTTGGGTCGCTCCGTCTTCATCAGCTGACATTCTGGCAAAAGACAGAAAAAATACAATTCTATGTTATTCATCCTTAAGGCTGGGGCCCCTAATTTCTGAACCATGAAAGGAGGAAGTAGGTATTAACATCTATCTAACTTTTTTCACGTGCATGAATATTTGAAGTAGGGTGGATCACTCCAGGATAGCCAGTCAGCTCTCATCCAAAAGTTGCTCACAGGGTTCTTTCTTATAAGTTTGCAATAGATAAAAATATATATTAACAAGATGAAGAGAGCGTGTAGCAGTCTGAATTGTGTCATTAAGTACTGTCTTCTTTGACAATATACTTTGAATTCATTCACATACGGATGTAACTGCTGCCATTAGCATGGTGGAATTTGCAAGATGTTTCTGCCTTTTCTCAACCTATCATTTCCCCACTGTCCCATCAGTTTGAGGCTGGGCTATATGACAAAAATCTCTCATTGTTTTATGCCAATTTTCAAATCAATCTTATTGAAAGCACATAAATGGCTTGCAATATTCCTGAGCATAAATAATGAAGACCTTTTGTCATTGTCATTTAACATAAAACTGCCCAGTTTATTCCTCTACAGTCTGAACTCTGCTCCAAACCACGTGCTTTTATAATCACACTTAAAATTGGACTAATTACACAGCCCTACATCAAATTTACTTTATATTTAAAGTTTTGTGAAATAATGTTTGAAGTGAAACATTTTTATCATGCTATTTGAAAACACATGCTCGTGAGTCTTACTTGCTACAGAAAAGTTGTTGAGTGGATACGCAAGGTCCGAGTCCTGCGGTTTATCTTTGTATCCGATAAAGGAGCCATCTGTCTTTAGCAGAAAATAACGTGGTCGCCAGTTCTTTATGTACTCTCCTGAAACAAATATATAAACACCGCAATTATTATCTACATTCAAAATTGTATGTAGTAGCACATATATTGCACAGTTTTTGCAACATTCAGATTTAAAAACATAAAACAGGGAGACAATGATCAGAGGGTTAGGTCAGCAAAAATATAATTTGTGCAAATTAATGGTAAAAATCCCACCTAAATGATTGGAAAAGACATAAGGAAACTAGGAACACTCCTTTAGCCAAGTCTAAGTCAAAGCCTCTGGTGCAAGCAGGAGGAGCTTCAAGGACAAATGACTGGGAACCACTTGAATAGGGTTTTATTGTAGACTGCAAAAATGATCTCAATGGAATTAAAGTCAAAAGTTAAAGTAATTTAAAACTGCAAATTTTGTAGGCTATAATATCTTCTGCAAAATAAGAGTACTACACGACCATTATAGCAAACCTATTTATATTAGCATTCATATTGTGCTTACCTAGTACTTACTGCATGCTTGTCTTTATCATATTATGCTGTGTGTGTGTTAATAAAAATAAAAAATAAGTCCAGTCTCACCTCTTTTCTGGACCCAGCCCTCCTTGACGACGTTTTGGTCGCTCATGGTGGCGTCTCCTCACCCCCTCGCCCTCTTCTCCCAGTGTGATGACTTTATCTGGGCCGCTTTCCGTTCAATTCTTACTCTACCTCCACCAACCTGCTCCTGCTCTCACCTGAACCTAATAAATAAACCCTACCGTAATCACTTCCTAGTTCACTTCCCGGTTCCTCCTGTCCCCAACTTTCTCTCACCACCCAAAATTCCCTCTTCTCCTGTTTTTGTTAACTTCCTATACTTCCTTGACTGTTCACTTGTTTAAACTTCGGGCACTGCTACCGTGAGTCAACCTGGAAGGAAGCAGAAAAAGGCACACACAAAGTAAGTTAGTTTTCCACTTTCAGCTTAAACAATTCCTGTTTATGGACCGATCAGATGAAAGATTATGACAGGTGGAGGTAGAATATAACGCATGATGGATGATGTCGTTACAAAGGCATTAATCATTTTAGAAACTGAGCTTTCAAAACAAAGATGACAGATCTGCAAATCATGTCCAAAACAGGCCCAAATTACCTTGTTTTCATTTGAAATATGTAATTATGTAGGGTTGCAATAATTGTACTTTTTTTTGATTGACGTAGGCCCCTCCGTATGATTACTATATCAACTAACTTTGTGGGGATCAATACTTATCATGGGTACGTTTACTTTGTATGAGCCAGGGACTGTTGGTTATTGTATCTGCAGGATAATGTAGTTCCACTATTACTGTTTATTGCCTGTACTGTATTTTCTTCAGCAATGCATTGTACTTCGAAATGTATTATTGTGACAGGCCTAATTTTATGTGCTAATATTTTACATTGAATCAGTATATTCAATTATATAGTATTAGTCTAGCACAGTCCAGTGATAAATGTAACACTAGAAACTGATCACAAAGGATAATAAATGACTTGATAATAATAAAGTTATGATAATTAATACATATAAGATAATAAGCCAGCACATCAAAATACTCAAAATGTTTAATACATAAGTAACAGCCTAAATATACAGCAACAATGAAATCTTTGCAGACTATATGAACAGCACTCAGCCACAACCTTAAAATGCACAGACACTGGTAAAGTGGCATTTCAATATTCTGCACATTCAATGTGGAATCATTTACAAAAAGTCTTGAAATTACAAGAACTGACTTCAATAGTTCAGTTCAAATCTATGTTGAAAGGTTTGGAAATTAAGTCTATGATTTGTAATTGCTTTTAAGAATCCATTTTGTGATGTGCTGAAATGTCTGTGCGTAACGTAATGTAACTGTGCCGCTGTCTTGGCCAGGACTCCCTTGAAAAAGAGATTAGTAATCTCAATGGGACTTTCCTGGTTAAATAAAGGTTAAAAAAACAAAAAAAAAATAAATAAATAAAATAAGATAAAGGCAAAATTTAATTAAGAAGTTTTTCTATATTCCTGTTTATACAGACCAAGCAGACAGATATAGATGGGACAATGGGCTCTTATTGATTCTTTTTTATTGACATATTTCTTATTGTATTCTATACAATAGGGCTGCACAATAAATCATAATAAAATCTAATCTATCTCAATTACAATGTGCATACAATGTCCTCTGCACAGGAAAAATAGCTTGCTTTTTTATAGATAAATATTGTAAATATAGTTTAGACCTCTGCAAACATGTTTCTGGGATTTGTGTACTAGTTTAGCACAATGTGCAGTTTGAACAGAATCCTATGTTTATATGTATCACAACTGCAACACTAGAAAATTTAGCAATTCAATTTTTTTCCCAAATCATACAGCCCTAATGCAATTAATAGTGGAAGTAGCAAAATGTTAGTTACCAAAATTCATTTACTTTAGACATACAGCATTTTATCTTGATTCCAAATAAAAGAAAGCATATCCTATAGAAGCATACACAGCCAGAAAAGGACTACTAGGCCTACCTGGCAGTCTGCAACTCAATGCTTGCTCATTAGTGCATAACCTAGACTTAAACTACACAAAAATGTAATAACCAGCACTACAGCAGTTTGCACACATTGTGCATTGTATTAGCGCGCATTATCGTGCAGCGTGCGTGTGCAGCTGGTGGAATGCCCTTAGTGATCGCCATCATCGGGACATAGCGTGCAAAACAAACGTGAGCCCCCAATGACAACAAAAACAATGGCTGACACCAGCGGAGGGGCTGTGCTTCAATAGCCAGCTGAGGGCGCAGGCCTCCGGGCAGAACGAACCCCAAAACCCCGCGTCCTGGCTCTGGCTCCGCGCACCAGCGACCACACAAACTCTCCAAACAACAGCTTTTGTTTCAAGGACGTGTGGTGTCATTAACGGTTACATAACAACATCCGGCTTGGCGAGGAGCTTTATATTTCACTTGGGCAGACAAGGATGAATATGTGGTTATTGTCTTGATTAATAGCGTTTAGAGGCGGTGAATGTGCGTGCGTAAAGCGGACTGGAGAGGCGAGGTCAGCGGCTAGCGGCGTCTGTGTGCACCGGTCCGGCCTGTAGACTGGAGGATGCAAGGGCTAGCCAGGGATGCTAGTAGTAGTGGGGGGTGGTGGTGATGCTAGGGATGCTACAGCTAATGTTAGCCGGTGTTGTGCCGAGTTAAGACTCCCCCTGAATCTGTGGACACTGGCCAAGACAAGATGAGCCAAACCTCTTTTACGCACAGTTTCTGTTTTTCCTGGGCAGTTATTGACAGCGGCTAAACATTTGCAATGCATTTCTTACTCCAAATTTACATAACGTGCACGTTTTTGAAAAGCCACAATAAACCAAATAACAGAATAGCTCGGAGGATTATTTATAGTTCAGCAGGAATCCAGTGCCCAACCAGTACCGGTGCATATGTATCATAGAATACCACTTTATCTGGTGTATTTCTATATTTTATACGTGTTAAAAATGAGTAAACACTTGATTTATCTTTTTAAGTGAAGACTGTGCTTTTAGTTTTTGTTCAGAAAAGTATGGGATCGAATTTGCCTCATTTGTAAAGTCACATAGACCTCTTATAAAACACACCAAAATAAAGTTATTTACAATTATGGCCTTTGGGTCTTTAGACAATAATGGACAACATTTTCTCTGTGTTTTTGAGGTACAAAACTCCTCCCTGTCTTTACAGATAAGTAACATGCATAGTTTACATTACCCTGGGCATTCATTGATAGAGTTGTTTAATAATTACAACACATTCTTGTCAGGAGGTAGATATAATGTTAAAAGCCAGTTGTCTTATAATATTGAAATTAATTCATTGGTAGAGTCTGTGGAATTGCATGTTTTTTGTGAAAATTGTATAAATGGTAATTGTGTGGTGTTCTTGGTATAAAGAGGAGACACTGTTGGTTGCTTTAAAATGATACTGATTGGCCAGTATTTGTTATCATAAATGTCATCTGCTGTAAATATCAATATAATGAATAGGTCATATTATATTAGGTCAATCAGGTTATTATTACGGATCATTGTGATCTTCTGAAATCCATGTGGTCATTTAGTCACATTTTTAAAATAGTCTATACAGCAAACATTTAGCTGTGGGAGATGTAGATAAAGGACATATTTACTTCAAATCAATTGCATCTTTGTATGTTGATTCAGACAAAATTTTGCTGGAGGTGCTGCTTGTCAGTAAAAAAGGCAGTGTCCCCAGCTCACCCCTGTCTGCAGAAGCACATGTTGTACCAATGTGTATTTCTACCTTAGAAACAAACCATTTGATTATTATTTTTTGACACACTTAGAAGCAGACTGTTGCAAAACAGTTTAAAGATGATTTTATTTATTGTGGTTTGTAAATTTCTATAATATATACAGACAGATGTTTGATCCACATGTGTAATAGGCCTATTCCAGAGACATGTCCTTAATGAGACTTGCTAGAATTTCTAAGTTTAGCAAAACCTAAATTAATTTGCTTAGTATACTATAAACCTAACATTGTATTTCTGAATAGCAGGATATTTTTACATTTCATTTCATCTCAAACCACCAACCATGCCAAATCACTACAAGACAGCATGGTCTGTTGTATGCGTAATCCTTAAATTTTGTGAAGAAATTTGGATGTTATAGCAATCTGAACCACAACTGTTCAAATATTGGTCAAAAGAGAAATCCCAGGATAATGCAATACTCAATAGGGTAACATTTTCTGTCTGGGGTGCTGAATTGGGCACAACACCGGCTCCGCATCCCTTGCAGCCTGGCGAATGACGAAGCAGGGGCTAACCGCAGCTAGCCGACATGCTTACCCCTCTCCTCCACCCTCGAAACCCGCGTCCATCCCTCCATCCTCGCCATAAAACTCCACTCACCCTTCTACCATCATGCTAAAACGTCTTGTAATAAATTCACCTGGCGGGGTCGAAGAATGGTTGGGATGCCCCTCCTCCCTTTCCTCCTCTACGGGCTATGGCATCCGACCGCGCGTCAGTGGAGAAAGGCGCAGGGCAGCGAGGGATCCATGGTCGCCTTTGGCATCTCCAGGCCCCAGACAGCGGTTGTCCACTCCAAAAGGGTGTATTTCTTGGTAAAATATCCAAGCGAGACTGAAAGGAAGTGGGTGAGGGAGACAGAGGCTGAGGCGTTGGACTGACGCACCGCCGGGGACAGACAGACAGAGCGTCACGTTCACGGGTTGGATCCGACTGGGAGGACCCTGCTGCGTTCACGGGCTCCGAGAAAACAATGGAATTCAGCAATACCCTGGCTCAGAATGTACATTTTGGGCAGAATTATTAAGAAAGCGTACAGTGATATGTGTGAGATTTCTCAAAATAATCTCAATCACATTTGCATTGAATTAAAAATAGCGCCTTATCTAAAAATACTATAAACACTGCATCTAGGGTGAAGGCAGGGAATCCAAAACTGGAGCCCAAAGCTGTTTGTGGAACACTTTCTCTATCCTCTGGCTCTAAGCTTAACTGGACATGATTGCCTTGATGAGCAATAAACTAAAGGGACTGAATTCTCTTTGAACTCATATTTATTTTTTGCAGTGAAGCCATACAACAAAGTGAGAATTTTAGCCAAGAAATTAACAAGAAACCCCAAAACCTCCGAAAATATATGGACTTTTTGTGACAATCTAAACTTAAACTATTAATGGAGAGGTTTATATAAAAGAGTGCAACTTTTTAATCATAAATATGGTAGCTTGGTCTGAAACTGACCATCTGGAAATCTGTAGCTTAAATGACCCAGTCTGCCATCATCACCTTCGATTCATTTAGTTTATACATCTATACATTATTGCATTTTAAACCTGCAGGGCGCATTAGTGCTTTGGACCCCTGGAGACAGGAGCAGTGTCCACTTTCAGGTCTCCAATGACCACAGTGTCTGATTACTGTGTCCTGGATTCAAGCACCTGGCTGGCAACAGGTAAGTCGCACTAACATAAAAAGAAATTTAACCAAAATTGATAAAAATATGTTAAGCTATGACGTCATATGTGGGCCGAGATGAACTAAAACATATAACTGACCCCAATTTGGAGGCAAAATGAGTCACTACATAAGTGATGTTCACAAGTTTAGTCTTTTGTTATGTTAAAGACAGTGATGGCGGGGTCTGGGGTTGCTCTTCGGCTTCATGAGTTCAAAGAATTTCTGCATTGTGAGCACCTCTGCCGACAAAACAGGTACAATCAAATAAATAGAAAAAAGCAATGAAATCATGTTATTATTTTTTAGCATCAAAAGAATTTTGTCATCATTGTTGTTTAATTTACAGTTACTTAGAGCAATGTTTCTCAAACTGTTATGTGCCTTTGGTGTTATGGTGGCTGCCTGTGGTTTGAGTATTTATTTAATTTAGTGACACATATTCATTTTTCTCCTCCTTTGGGTTAATCATTATCCATTGTTTAGTCTCTTTTTAGACCTAGTTCAGCCCTAATTTTGGCCTTATATAGTCTGGCTTTAGATCTTGTGGTACTCAGAAAGTCAAATATTATTCTCTTAGGTGGTACTTGGTAGAGACTGTTATGCGTTTTGTCATAGCTGATGCAATACTAATGGTTTAGAATTAAAAAAAAAAAAAAAAAAATAAAATAAAATATCTGATATGACAATATTTTTGACAATATTTTTGGGCTGATATGAAGAGCTGATTTTGGTCATTTCCCCCAAATTATCTAATCTGTATTTAGTATAAACTCATCCACAACCTTGTTTTACTATAAACTGGATAAGGGCGATGCAGTCACATTTTTGCAGTACACTCTTTGGACTTATCTGTTCAGATAAAGCTGTATGCATATTTAGGGAGCGGATTGTGCCAAACACATTTTTGGATACATTAAAAAGTAAAAAAATCGGATGACCAATATATCTTTGTATCCCCAGTACTTGGTGTGAAAACCACTGACAGAGATAACTATTTTGCATCTTATATCCAGAGCATCTCGTCAGGGCAGAGACACACATGGACTGTACCCAGGACAGTTAGGAAGAGTGCACCCTGCTCACCCAAGGGATCATGGGTAAGGACGTGTTCTCGAGTGCAAAAAAAAAAAAAAAAAAAAAGTCCTCCCCTTCTCTGCACAAGAAACGCATACCATTTTAAAAAAAACATCCGTGTTAGTTATGCTCTGTCATGGTCTTAAGCCATAACAGAGCATAACTTCCCAACAACCATAGCACGTTTCATAATTCTGACTGACAAACTCAAACCAAAGTAAAAAATACAGTTTCCATTTGACAGACAATCACTGTATAACACCTCCATGGAGACAAGCAAGCAGACACATTTTCCGAGGCTTTAACATGCTAAATACATGTGTCTATTTTTTGGGTTGAAATCCTGCACAGTGGGCTTTAATCATTATGTTGTTTTTTTAGTCTTGAAGTTCGAAGTGGAAGACCTCTGCTGCTTTCTGTGGCTGAAAATGAACTTTCAAACCAAACTTACAAGTCCAGTTTTGATGTGCAAAGTCTGAGAGCAGTGTCTGTCAGCTTCAGACCTGAGGTGCGGCCCTTACAGACAACGTACCAGGAGCACTTTGGTCTACAGTCAAATCTGCAACTATAAAATCATCTCAGTCTTTTGATTTATAATAGTAGCTGTATTTTTAGGGGTGTGGGAGAGTTTTAAATCTCACTGTATTGCAACCAATGTGTCTAATTGTAATACATATGTCTGCTTATTATTTGCTTCTGTACTTATTTGTAATAGCCTTTTGTCTTGCTTGCAACAACGTGCATGTGTCTAAATGTATTGTTCCGATTACATGTCGCTTTGGCTTTTGTTGGCTTAAGACCCATTTACCTGGATGATTAATCTAAAGTATCAACCTGAACCAGGACGAGCAATAAAAATATGTATTTATTTTATCATATTTATAGTAATACAGGCTACAGCATGATAGTTTCATAATTTATTTAACTACATTTTGGTAGGAGTGGATGTATATGCCTTAGGTTGGTGCTCATTTTGGAGAAAAACAAGTTGAAGTTATATCTTTTTTTCTATTAATCAATTGTATTTTGCAAAGTGTAATGTGTAGGCTATAAGGTAAACATGTAATATGCAATACATAAGCCATGCTGCATTGGCTCCTGTGATTCAAACCTTTCTTAACTGCAGCTTCAATTTGTCCATTTTATAAGAGTGGGTTTGGTTTTGTAAGAGCCGCATAGCCTACTTTTAATAGGCTTTTTTTCTGACAGTTTTACTCTTTTATTTCACTATTTTCGCCTGCAGCGCAAAGAAGTTGACTGTCTCGGTTCATTTGCCCAAAGTGCATCAGGTATTGGATGCAGATCTGTGTCGTATCGAGGATGGGGATGCGGGAATCCTTCCATCTTCCGGGGCCAACAACTCTGCCCATAATCCTGACAGGCACATCGGTTAACCAATCACAGGCCTCTTGTTCACACAAACTGTCCAATCAGGTGCCGTGTTTGTTCAAATAGGCGGGACCACGGTGGATGCGAGTAGCTAGCTCAGCGGCCATTGATGCGCCAGATTTGTTCCAGGACAAACGCATTTTTCTCTTCGTTTTTGCGGTTTTCTTGAGATAAAACCATGGTGTCGCACTCACTCGCTTTACCGATGATCTGCTTCACGACGTTATGGGGCCTGGTCGGCGTCGTGGCCCCGTTTTTAGTGCCGAAAGGACCAAACAGAGGGTAGGTGCATCAAAACCACCCATTTTACACTGCACGCCCACATCAAAATGTCCTACAGGCAAATGATATTATGTGGAAAGACATTAGACCTGTATAGGTTTGTACATCTTCGTACGATGTGACAATGCATGGTTAAAGTGTGTGAACGTGCGTAAAGGAGGTCTGTGCGTAAAGAGGAGGCCTGTGCGTAAAGAGGCCTCTGTCATCTCCATCTGTCTATAACGAGTGTAAGCTGCTGCCACGAAAAAACAAAC
Source organism: Periophthalmus modestus (assembly GCA_019594935.1). Taxonomy (NCBI): domain Eukaryota; kingdom Metazoa; phylum Chordata; class Actinopteri; order Gobiiformes; family Gobiidae; genus Periophthalmus; species Periophthalmus modestus. The sequence goes on from JAIEZT010001373.1 coordinate 15,366,105, forward strand.
AAACAAAAAAACAAACAAACTATGAATGCATTAAGATACACATGTTAAATTCAAATGTTTGATAGTTAATTTTGATAATGAGTTATTCCTGAGTGGTTTTAAGACAAACTTTCAATGAGCTTCTATGCACATGTCTGTAAAGCATTGATAAATCCCCTTTGTGAGACAAAGATTCTTTCTTCTACCAACTAAATAAAATAAGCACGGTTTATGTTTGTACACTGGCTAAAATTATGTTTACTTTTTAAATTTCTCAAGTTGGTCTGGATGAACAGAGACAACACAATTGTGTAATCTATTGAGATATTAAGCAGCTTATATTTAACTGCAACCTATATTTTAGCTGTACATTCTAACCAAACTGTCCTGGTTACAACTGGCACCTCTTTATATGTTTATGACTATATTATTGTTCTCTTTTATAGAGTGATTGTCACCAGTCTGATCCTCACAGCCGTCTGCTGCTATTTATTGTAAGTAGAACATCTTCCTTTTGTTTATATCCCTGTTTTTGTTTTGTGGTTGATTGTGGACCACAACATTTTTTCATATCTGAATTATGTGTGACGGTACAGAAAATCTTGTCCCTGTTTCATGGATAGAGTCAGACACAGAGCTATAACCATAAAGTCTGTGCACATGCATTTTACTGACATCACAAAAATCACAAAATACATATTTTTTTAATACTGACTCCATCCAAGTATTTATTTATTTTTTTTTGATTGATTCCAAACTTCATATTTTATATATGTAATTTATGGGTGAGACTCCTTGTAGTAATGTGATTCATCCACCAGGGCGAGCTGTTTAACTACAATCAGGCAGAAAGAGTTTCTGTATAATATACAGTGTCTGGCTTTGAATCATCACACACTAACAGGAAGAAACAGCCATGTAGTCCAATTGTTTGGTTTTGGTCCCATTCACCCCAGGAAGTGGTGTGGCTTGAATAAATGTAATTTCAATGAGCTTCTTTTAGATTTCTTTTCCTGATGTTTTATTCCTTTTCTCTTCTCAGTTGGTTGATAGCGATTCTGGCTCAGGCCAATCCCCTGTTTGGGCCTCAACTTAAGAATGAAACAATATGGTATCTGCGCTACTTTTGGGAGTAAACAAAGTGAGTTCATTTTGTAAAATATTATCCCATATAAAATTCACGTACCACCTGCTTGTCTCCATGGAGATGTAAATGCTTTGCCTGTAATGTTCCACTTTATAGTATAAAACTTATTTTAATTGTCCAAACCTCTGTCTGTAAAACCATGTCAGTTAGAGCAGAGTTCAGACTAAATTTGATTATGTTGTATGTTAAAAGGCAATGATTAAAATAAATATTGAAAGCCATAATTATTTGTTTTTAATAAGAAAAAGTAAAATTTAAATAGAAAATTTATGAAAAAAATTATCAACTGTCATAGTGTCCACTCCTAATTAAAGCTGTACAAAGTTAAAAGTTTATGTATTGCATAGAAAATTTCAGTCTATTTTTTGCTGTTTTTACAAAACTTTTTTTCTCATTTTCAGATTCAAGCCCTGATGCCTGTCGTCTCTTCCAGATCTGGTTTGCTGAACTTAATCACATTATTTATTATTTTTGAAAACACAAGGGAACTTTTATTACTTGAATCCATCAGTTACAAAGCCCATTGATCCTAAGTCCTGGTTTAGACCTGGTTTAAGTCTTGGTTTATACCTGGTTGAGTCCTGATTTATACTAGTCATCAAATTGTAAATTAATTCATAGAAGTATAATAACATTGTGCACTGATCAAAATGGCGTTTCTAGGCTTTTCCCCTGCTGTGTCCTTCCCAACAATGTGCTTGTATAGTGTTTAGTTGATATTGTTTACATATTTATTTTGCTATCAGGGAACACAAACTTGTAAATGTTAGTTATTTTGGCCTCTCTGGGCTCAAGTTGTTGTATAATTGTCAATACTTGTGATGTATTGTATGTGTGTGAGATTGCTATAGTGTGTAAAAATGAACTAATGTCATCTAACTTACAGATCAAATGCCCCTTAGTCTCACCAGTTATAGCGTTAAAATAAGTGAAATTCAGGGTGTACTCACAATGTTTCTGAATCATAAAAACAGATCTTCATTTGCAGTTGTTGAGATCTCAGACCTGGTTTAGTTCTGGTTAAATCCTGGTTAAGTCCTGGTTTAGTCCTGGTTCAGACCTTGATCAGACCTGGATTAGCCCAGGATATAGACCTTTCTTAGACCTCATTTACGTCTGGTGTAGTCCTGATTTAGTCCTGTTTCAGAATTTGATCACGCCTGGTTTAGTCCCAGTTTAGACCTTGGTTAGACCTGGTTTAGTAACAATGTAGTCCTGGTTTAGACCTTGAACAATCAATGTAGTTCTGGTTTCGACCATTTTTACACCCATTTAGTTTGTCTTGCTTTAGTCTCACTACTTCATCATCTTATAATGGTGTCTACTCTTTTGGTCCACCAGATTTTTTGCAAGCCAGAAATGGCACTGAAATCTCAAATTGGGACCAAATTATCTGTGGAAAAATAACAATAGACTTGATTTGACAGGAGTTTCTTGTCTCATGATTCCTATCCAACTTTTGGTGATCAGTTGCAGGTAACATTCCCTGTTCTAGCTACAAAATCCAGTCAAAAGGTGCTCTTAAAAAGTATGTTATATTATAGAACTATATTTCAACATAAAGATAATTCAATAAAAAAGCTACTAAAAAGCTCAAGTAGAAGGCTTTTAAACCTAAAAAAAAAAACTAACTGTACACAAGTGAAGTGCTACCCCTCCACTTCAGAGCTCAAATGGCTCTCCCACATTGTTCAATGCGGAGGTCCTTGTTGCCATGGTGATCTCATGCCCAATTCATCGCCTTTTTTCCCACTCGACCCCTTTTTGATGAAATCTGGACCAATCATGCCCCTCTCCACTGTACTCTGTCTCTGTCTTTGTAGGTGTAACTGCAGCAAGCACATGTCCTCTTGATTTTACAGTATGTACAGGAGAAAATACACTCCAGATTTTAAGACCTGGTTTAGATATAGTTCTGAGCTGGTTTGGACTGGATTTAGGTCCTGGTTTCAACCTACCTATACTTTCTCTTAACAGCAGCAAAACCACATCTCTTCTCTCTATTTTACGGTATGTACAGGAGAACATACACTTAAGTGCTTGATTTGAGCTGGTTTATACTAGATTTAGGCACCGTAATCTCTTACTTTGAAGGTATAGCAGTAGCAGAACCCCATGCCTCATCAATTTTACAGTAACTGCAGGAGAGAATACACTTCATATTTTTAGACCTGGTTTAGTTCTGATTTAGTCCTGGTTTTGAGCTGGTTTGAACTGCATATAGGTCGTGGTTTAGACTTACCTGTACTTTTAACAGCAGCAGAACCACAGCTGTCCTCTCTGTTTTACAGTATGTACAGGTAGATTTATCACAACAACACGTTTTAAGTGTGATGTATTGCTGAAGAAAATATACAGGATAAACGATAATCTTGAAACTAATACCCCCAGAAGAGCAGATTTATTCTACAAAAACTAAATTTACAATACTGTTTAAAAACATGAGCTGCAACAAATAAAAAACACTGAAGTACTTGGTTTGCATCTGTAATGAGTTGCAGAAATTATTAATTTTAAGTTCTATGGCCCAGATCTTATCATATAGCCAAAATATAACAAAAAGTAGCGTAAAGAAAATGTGCAGACGATAAATATTGACCCCCCAAGAAATGTTCTATCTATCATATATTGAATGATAAGTCAATAGTATTTATTTATGTACAGGAGACGATACACTTCAGATTTTTAACCCTGATTTAGTCCTGGTTTGATCCCGGTTTAGACCTATGCACTGAAGTCTCTCTTTTGTACATAACAGCAGCAGAATCATGTGTCCTCTTGATTTTACAGTATGTACAACAGAATATTCATGCCCGATTTTTAGACATCATTTATACCTGCTGCAGTTCTGATTTAGTCTTCGTTTTGAGCTGGTTTAGACTGGATTTGAGTCCTGATTTAGACTTGCCTGCACACTCTTTTTTTATGTTACAACAGCAAAAATCCACATCCTTCTCACGTTGTTTCTCATGTGATTTTTAGACCTTGTTTGGTCCAGGTTTAGATCTGGTTTAGGCCTCTGTTTGTATCCAGCAGAACTACATGTCCTCTCAATTTTACAGTATGTACCAGACCTTAACAGATCTGGTTTGGTCCTGGGTAGACCTGACATATGGTAAATTTTTGTCAGCTGCAGCAGAACCACATCTTCTTTATTTTACTATGCACATGAACTTTTTCAAATAACAACATACTTAACAACTTTAATCCTGGTTTAGATTCTTTTTACGCTAAAGGTTGAAACATTTTTTAAAACCATATGCCTTCTCGATTTGACAGTGTGTACAGTAGCTTTTCAAGCCGCAAATTCTATCCAGATTTCCAACCAAATAATAGCTTGCTTGTGTTTCCTTTTTTAACCCATTTTTATTAAATCTTCCACATTCATGCCCCTATAGTAAACCACCAAAAACCATGTGTTGCTTTTCAATTAGCAAATTCAGAACAGATTTTCAACCTAAAGCTAGCCCGTGTTGTAATTGCATACAGATTTTATGTCTAGGTTTTGTCCTTATTTGGTATAATGCATATCATTGACCAAAAACTATAAAGGCAGACTGCAAATTAAGGCAATGTTTGTAGTGAGGAATTGAACCCGTATTCTTCCGGAAAGTGGGTGAATGGCTGTACCTACTACCTTCCTTTACATTTCATATATCGACATATATTTACACTGGATGGTAACTCAGACTTAAGTGTACAATAAAATGCCTGTAGTTCCACTTTATGATGCCTGTAGTTCCACTAATGAAACTGCTGCACATCGCATCAGGTTTGTGAAGCTATAGTGTATTGTTTTGTGGCATGCTTTTGTATATTTATGGAGAATTTGTGTGTGGGAGCATGGATGTAGGCTTGTCGGCTGAGCACTGCACAGAATCTTACAGCAAATTGTAAGGAGGACTTGAATCAGTCCCAGGAGATATCCCTAAAATACTCAAATATGCATGGATGACATCTAAAACCACTCCAGGCATGTTTTTCATGAGGGAACAATGTTATAAGATGGTAGAAAGTTCCCGGAAATTAATTTAGCATTAAATTGCCTCTTTAAAGAACATATATAATTTGCTTATATTTAATTTAATTTTCATCATTTTACATTCTTGTTATAAAACATCGTAACTGCAGAAACAGACCCATTGACGTCCTGTTCAAAACTGATTTATATAGTGGCATTTCACTGTAGCAAGCAACAGATTTTCATGTTATTTTATCATTGAAAATGGCTACATAACATTTTTTTTACCCTACATGCATCACTCAGAGATATTTTTTTGAATAATTGCAACTGATTACAGAAAAGTGGGCAGAAATAAGGGATTGGTGGAAACAGGAATTTTCTGAGCTCCCAAGCCTCAAATGCAGGACAAAACAGAATCACTTAAACATGCATAAATCAATCACAAAATAACAAAAACTAAAAATAACAATAACTGCTATAATCATATAAACTTACTTATAAGCTCACTCATACAAGATCATTGACTTTGCAAAACATGTCTCCTTTAACCTCTCATTTAAAAATCATACCAGTATAAACCATTGCACATATATTTAACAGCATATTTTAAGCCTTGAATGTATTTGAAAGCAGGTGTTTTGTGCTCACTAGCGTCACGGTGAACTCGCCTCATAAACCCGTACAAAACATTTACTGTACCTCTCTACCTTTTAAACACATTCCTCCTTTGCACCAATGCTTTAAAGAACATGGAGTCTTGACTACCAGCCACTACCACAACTAAAAACAACCCTTTTCTTTCCCTTTATCCCAGCCCCCCAATTCCTCCCTCCTCTCCTTTCTCTCTCCTTTACTGTCCTTTCAAACCACTTTGCTTCAGCCAAAAAGAAATCTTGAATCAATACAGCTACTTTTTAGAAAGACCAAATTGCGTTGTATCGTCTCCTACTGACCCCCTTAGTTGTGGTAGTGACGCTTATTTATTTTATTTTACTGTAAAATGCATAAATGAGTATAGTCTTGCTCCATTTAATTATATGTAAACCAAAGATGGTAAATAAAGGTAGCTATTGACACTAGTGGCCAAAACATACCTACTTTGAATATGGCATTACAGCACCATGTGTTAGTTCAGTGCAGTACAGCCATCCATTTTACATAATGCTTTTGTAGGTTTTTAAGCCAGATGCCCTGCCTCTCACAACTGAATACTGCATATGGGCAAAAAGTCTGGGCCTAGGGACTTACAGTATTTACTTTGAACCCTCAACCTTGAATAAAAAAACACACACACACATACACACTTACACACACACAATTACGTGATCAAATTGTTTTAAAATTTCCATGTCATTTGAATGAGTAGCGTAATTGTTATTTCATCACATTTGATCATCAGTTTATTTCTGTATTTCTCAAAAGCACACCGTTAAACTTAGAAAATCAAGTCTTCAGTGAGTAAAGGACAGGCAATTGACAATCGTGCTTGATCTTTTGGTTTGTTCGTTCTATCCGTTCTGTACAATAAATGCATTAGCTCTGACTCACCTGTAACAGTTGCACATACGGCATGATTTTGTAACCAAATGACCTCAATTGAATCAACCTGAACATTTTGGTTTTGAATGCACCTCCAATTTTCCGCTGTCATATTTTCACATATCATACAGGCTTCTGCTGCTGCTGCTTATCTGTTACATCTAATTAATATTCTTGGCACCTGTAAGACTTGATTTTGGGCTGTTTTTTAATGAATCACCATGGTAGCAACAATCTAAAAATGTGAGACAAGTCAACTAGAACAAATTAAAATGGAGTTCTGACTCAATGATGGGTTAAGTATCACCACTGAATTGAACTATCCCTGATAATGTACAATGTAGGTTTTGAATTTGTTTGTATAATTGTGAAATAAGGTAACAGGTACTGACTTTAATCTGTATTTGCACAAATTATCTGAAAAAACAAAAAATATATTAAGAGAGATTATCATGTTTGGCTATAAAAAGTATAGCCTTGTTTACATCTGGTTCATAATTTCATAATTTTCCATAAGATATACACACTAATTACTATTACCCTTTCCATCAGTCTAGTATTATGTAACCAAAGCAGATTGGTAAATTTTTTTCATCTGCTGATGTAAATGAATGGAATACATTTTGTGTACATCTAATATGTTGAGATTTTGTTCCATCCCTGCTGTACCGGGGAAAATTGAATACAAGTGATGTATATAGGCCCAGTACTCAAGTGGGTGCTTCAAAGTTGAATGGCATTGGTCCTTTATGTCTAATGGAATAAAATATGTTCTACTTCTGGACTAAAAGAGTTTGAGTGCAAGGCTGGGGACTACATCTTTCATTATTTTCAATGTTACTATTACAGTACTGTACAAATGTGAGGTATATTCATAGGTTTCAGCTTCCTTTTACATGGTGCCATTTTGAGGACTGTTGAACATTCAAAAGACAGAATGTTTTGTTTTGAATGTTTAATTTCTATGGCAAAGTTCCTAACTTTTCATCATTCTGAAACCCATGGATAGAGTATAGGTTGCGTTCACGTTCTGAATTGTTGATGGAGGGCAGGGGTTTTCAGAAAATCTCCTCCATCCATCCATTTTCTTCCGCTTATCCGGGGCCGGGTCGCGGGGGCAGCAGTCTAAGCAGGGACTCCCAGACTTCGCTCACCCCAGACCCCAGAAAATCTCCTGTGAAGAGAATTTAAAAAAACATCCAAACTTACTTACCACAAATGTTTAACCTTATTATTATTTTTTTAAAGAAATTGGCTCCACAAACTTGCTATTCCTTTCAATCGACAATCCTGTCTTTGGGATTAAATAATGGCACCACTTTCTGAAACATCGGTGAAAAACTAATTTTACTTTTGTTTATTTATGTTGACAGAGAAGACTTGAACTTTGTGCCAGTTTTTGTTTCATGTGGATAGCCCCAGTGATTAGAGATATTAACCATAAACCAGGTTAACAAATCTGACACAGTTGAACAGCAAATTCAACCATCAAATCCTGACCTGTCTCTAGCTCAGTTTTATATAGGGATCTACAATTTTGAGATGAACGCAACCTATAGGGCAGATATTTTCAATAGTTTGGGCCTGTTCTTTTTCCATAGAACTATATGTGAATGACACTATTGTATTGTGAACTGAAACCTGTTTGTCAGTGGCACTGTATGTAATACATCCAATAAAAGTTCTATGCTAAATGTACCTTCGCTGTGTTGACATTTCATTCATTCCTATTGAGGCCAAGAGGCATTTGAGTGTTCACAGTGTGCAAAGTTTAAATAAACAGGGTTAAAGCATTAAGAAGCACGTTTTCATGTTTGTCATCTCCTCTCTGTACTGTATACCCTTTAACAATAGCACACCCTTTTGTATAAGAGCATGTCTTAAAGCCACAGTACAGCTGCGTTTGACCCATTCTTCATTGCTGAGTTGTAAACTGTACTAGCAGTGGACAAAAGCAGTGCAGCAACCATTGACCCTTCCCAAATCTTAAACAGATCGTCATCAGGAGTGCCTATAGCTAGAGGATTAGATGACAAATTGAAGCTAATCTAATAACAGACTAATCCTCCTTCTATAGATACTCCTGGCAAATTAACTCATTTTAAAGGTGCAATATAACTTTTCTGGTTGACTATCTGCTTGTCTCCTTGGAGATGGCATCACTTTTCCTGGAATGTTCCACAGTACAGTCATTTTACAGTATTTTTTTTTTTTCAACTACAGGTTTTATATCTCTTTAAAAAAAACATTAACATGAATTCCTAGTCTGTGAACAGGGTCACCTCTCCACATTTCTGACCTGTAACTTGGCCTGGTGGCATCATCTGCAATAATATCTCCATGGAGACAAGGATATGGCGGAGCCTCAAAAAGTTCACCTTTCAGGTCTCGGTCTGGTCACTAGTCATCTCCCACTGCTCCTGACTGGATGGTCCACCAATACTGAGAGATGGGCCAAATGCTATGAGGACAACAAAATACAGTCTTTACATATTAACAGCATTAACACATTACAAGTCCGACCTGGTTTGATAAATATATGTGTTTGTTAAGTAGGAAGTCTTCTTCAACTGGTAAAACATAACAAGCAAGAGTAATATAAAGGCATTTAAGTCATTTGAGGACATATGTTTGGTATCACCTGCTTGTAATCTGATTCCCAGAGCACACTCATATACTACACTATAGCGTAACATGCGTAAACAGGAAGGTTGTGTCAGGACACTGGAATGGGGAATGAAAACAAGCCCTATGGAGCTCATAGTAAATCAACAGACTTGTGTTTTGCCATTGCTGCTATAAATTGCACAAGGGTCACCGTCAGCAACATGAGATGAATAACAACTATACTACAAAATGTTTAGATAGATTTGGTAAGTGAGGAAACAGTCAAACTTAAAACTCACTTTTAATACAAAGAAAGTGGAAAAAATAATGTTTGAATTAAATACAATAATTAGGATTACACATATTCAGTTCCTGTGTTGGTAAAGATATGTTTAATGTAATGTCTCATGACACAAGAAGGTTGCGGGTTCTATTCTCATAACATGTGAGGCCTTTAAATGTGTAGTTTGTAGGACTGCAACGATTAAAAGTAATAATTGGGACTCAACTATTAAAATAATCATAATCATATTTTGATCATTTTGATCTTAATCTTTAATTAACTGATAATACACATTTCTGATCAACAATACACTTTATTCATAACTATTCTCTATCTAGAACATAGACTTTATAAAGAAGTGGACTAAGTGAGTGTGGCGTCACCCATAGCGTTAGGCTCCAGTCAAATGAAGCTCAGTGAGGCTAACAGTTATAGCGGTGAATTTGGAGTCACGCTCCAGATTTGGAATTCCGACATCAGTATCATAGCAACCAAAGAACCAATCTGCAGTGAAGCTGTGGAAGACAACGCCCCTTCCCGCCTGCACGGCTGGTTTAGCAGGGCACGGGCACTTAGCACTGCTGTCAGTGAAACCTGTTCCTAACGCTACTGGGAGCAACCTCTGGAAAAGACGGCAGCTGATTTGACTCTTATTAATGTTCATATCTTGAGTTACGGACACAGTAGTGAAATAAAAATACCAGGATCACGTAGAGCGGGTCCATATGAACATTATAAGATCAAAATAATGAGCATGACAACAGCATTTACAGAAAGAGGGCGGACATTTTTCTAATGTAAAGTGAATTGGAGCCAGAGTCGATGGAGCCGGAAGTGCAGCCCATGGTCACTTCCTGTTTGGAACACAGCGACTACCAGGTTAGCTATGTCCATTTATATATACATGATCAAGAAACTTTCAGTCACAACATTTGACCTTTTATTGCGGGGCTTTAGATGACATCCCAAGATTCTATTGGCCAATGTTATTTAATATAGATGGGGCAGCTAAATTTAATATTTTTCAAATTGAAAAAAATGTTGTTTTTTTTTGTAATACAATGAGATCTTAGGTCTTTTCATTAATAGAAATGATCAGGTTCAATGTTTATGAATTTACCTATTGGATCTTTCATGGTAATGTGCAATATATTCAACAGGGAGAGTATCTTTTCCTGCCATTTAGATGTATGACATAATCACATCTGAAAACCACCCATTTGATTCAAAATGAAACTATCTCAGTGTATAATAAAAATGATCGTGTTTTACTAAATTACTAAATTACGCTGCAGCCCCAGTAAGTTCTCTCTTGAATGGTTGATTATGTATTTGGTGCAGACTTATACTCCAGCTAGCCATCTTGACCAAGATCTGGCGCCGCATTTTTCTCTATGAAGACAAGAATGTACGCATACCTTAATTTAATTTAAAATCACAGGTACAAACTTGCACCTGCAGAATTAAGCAACCTTTCATTCTCTACTGGATTATGGAGATGTAGTGTACATGTAGATTTGAAACCACTGGATCCACTCCACTTTCATTCAGCCCTTTGTTTCATTACAGGTGATGGATTTGAAACCCATCACAGTATTCTCTTTGGAAAAGTGGGTTGGCCATAGCTGCCTGTTGGAAGAGAACAGCACTGTACAAAGTGTATCTATAAGGGACTATTTCAAAAACTCCCAGAATACCTCATCTGCTTGTTAATCATTGATCCCGGAACATTTAATACCAGATCACATGACTACATATGGCTAAGGACTAGCCGCACCAAAACTGAGTCAGGAAAGAGGGCTTTTAATTGTTTTGCTTCACAAAAATACAATTCACTTCAAGAAAAAAGCAAAACTGTAAACACTGGTGCCACAATCACAATTTAATAATCTGGTAATGAACTTTTATACACGCACACATTTATTTGTTTTGTTTGTTTTTTGTTTATATTGAACAGGGCACCCATAAAAAAGAAAGTCCAAGTGCTCTCAATATGTTCCCTTTATAAATAGAGATTAAAAAAAAAAAAAAGAAGAAAGAATATTTACTTTGCTTTAGCTATAGTGATTGCATGGCTGTCAGCTGCTTACATATTATGCATAGACATTGAGGCTTAAAGCGCTAGCCTAGTTTTGCTGGGGTTTTTTTTTAAAGCTGCCCTACATATCGCTTTGTGTGTTAGAGACATCTGCTCATCACATACAAACAGCTGCAAGGTGTTAATACATTTTATACCCCCATAAATACATTAGTAAAGTTTAAAATAATGGCACATGAGTTAAAGCAACACTACGCTTCCTGGTGGCACGTCACCTGCTCGATTCCATGGAAACAGAAAGTTAAAACGATACCTCGGAACATTTTGCATGGAGATCATAATTTTATTTCAGTCTATTTTTGGCTAAAAAGTTACATACTGAAGCGCTTTAACACATTAATATTCATGGATCAAGTATTATGACTGTAGGGGAGGTTTAGATCTATTGTGTCAACTGATGAACGTGATCTTAATTCTGCACTGCAAAGGTGTTGGTTCAAATCTTTCTCACAAGTTTTCTAAGTGATGTGCATGTCCTGCCTGTGTCACTGCAGCAGAGTGGTTATCCTGTCTAATGCCTATGAGTAAAGAGGTTGTGGGTTAGACTCCCGATCTCACTGAGGAGTGGAGTATGCATGTCCTCCCTGTGTTACTGCAGCAGAGTGGTTATCCTGTCTCCTGCATATGAGTAAAGAGGTTGTGGGTTAGACTCCCGATCTCGCTGAGGAGTGGAGTATGCATGTCCTCCCTGTGTTACTGCGGCAGTGGTTAACCTCTGTCCTCCTCTCCCTAAGGAAACTGTATGTTAGACTCCCAATCTCGTGGAGAGAAGTGTGCAAGACCTCTGTGTGCCACCTGTGCTACTGTGGCAAACTGGTCATCCTGTCACCTGCTTCTCAGTAAGGAGGTTGTAGGTTAGACTCCTGATCTGAGAGTGAATACAGTGTGTATGTCCTCCTATATTACTGTATCAGGTGAATAAATAAATAGCCCACTAGGTGTATTTCCATTTCATTATCCCAAATCACTGAAAACTAATTTAAAACTAACAGCTGTTTTGCACAATGCACGGCCTTGTAATGCTACTTTGTTGATCCAAGTGTCAAAAGTATTAATAAACTTTCTCTTTTGTTTTCCCTGTAGCCTATTATGTAATATTACAGCTTTGTGCTTAGAATAGTGAACTCGCTTCTCGGGAAACCACTTCACGCGAAATACTTAAAGTGCCTGCGTACGGCGTGCGTATTTGGACCTGTTACGGTAAGTCCTCTCCATGGCCGTGGAGAAGAGCCAGGCAGCGGTGCTTCTCAGCGAAACAGACCGGGGGAATAGCGCGGGTCACCGGGTTCATAGCCTCAGTCCTCCCGCTGTCCTTAAACTCAGGTCGCGTCGCTCCTCCCCGTGGAAGAGGGCGTGCCGTGGACCCACAACACATATCCGCTTACAAAGAGAGTCAAGCCCCTAGTATACCACAGGGGAGAGGGAGGAAGAGGATTTCATAATAAAACAACCAAAATATACAATTAGTTTGGACGTTTGAGCTCATTTTGTTAACACTTGAATTGATAAAAGAAAATATAACTAATGCATTACAAAAATTAGTAATTGATTTATATATTTCAACTATAGCCACCATTAGGAGTAGTGCCCAGGTCGCTGTACAGTTTGTGAACCACTATAAACCAAAACTTTAAACAATCTATCTTTGATTATAAGTCTACTATATCAAGGCGAGAAGATTTTTTTTTTCTATACTTTACCCAGAAAGGTGGGGACTGGGAGCATTGGGTATACTTCACTCAAGCCATCTGTCAGGTGTTAATAAGCATCTGTTATTCTGTAATTAGCACGTGGCTGCTGCATAACCAGATTTTGGGGGTTTATTTTGACAGCATTTTTAATATGAATTAAAACTGACATCAGACCTATCCATTTTAACAGGACTTATCCCAAATTTAAACAATGAATGTGTACAGTTAAATAGACCCTAAGCAGTTGGCCTAATGGTTTGTGCCACTGGTGCAACTTTGTACTTATAAGATCAATGGGCAACACTAGTGCTATGCTCAGATAGGTACTTTAATCCAGATCTTTACCTTTAGGCAGGTGGATTGTGCACATTTTAGGTTGAACACTTGGAGAACATACAAACACTATGTCTATGTTTCCATTAAGAAAAATGAAAAGTGCAAAAGGAGCAAGTTCAAGTTTCTATAATTGTTGAACTCATAATGGACATGGTTTATTGTGCATATGTTTGTTATAAATAGATTTTGGCAAGCTTTATTTATTCCACACAATACTTTCCACCAATATTGATTATATGTTGCCTTTTATTTTCAAACACCTAAACAGGAAACCGAACTCACCTAACTCGAAAATATTGACTCTTCCGAAACGCGCTCAAGTGCTCCTAATCGGAGAGAGGGTTACGTCTGTCTCTACATCTGCATTTCACCCCTTAACACCAGTTTTGTCGCTTATTGTTGAATTACGCACACTGATATCTTGTCTAATACGCCAATGAAATACTATGCAACACTGTCTCACTACTAAAACTGTGCACCATCTCCCAAACATAAGCTTTAACCATAAAAGTTGCGCTCTTTTGCCTCGTTTCAGCCTACAACGCGCATGGACCAACGATGCTCTTGTGCGTAAAACTTACATTGACCTATATATTTTTGCCTCCATCTCCAAAACGATAGGCGCGTGCACCAATGGCGGGGGAGGGAAGGGAAGCACGAGGAGGAGGAGGTGATGGTGATGGGGGGTGTTAACAGTCCTGCAACCATCTTTAATGTCCCGTTTATACGTTATACACTCGCTACAAACTTCCTGCATGTGGCCGACACTATAAGCGCAAGTAGATTTTTCTGTCGCGCACAGCATTTGACTATACGGGCTACGGGTGCTTCGCTTCCCCCCGCTGACTGGGGTTGTTTTGGATGGTGCGCTGTGGTGGTGTGGTGAGATCTGGAGAGGCCAAGTCGGACATTTTAGCCCCGACGGTCCGAGAGCGGAGGGAGGAAACCAGCGAGGGGACAAACCAGGACACGCGCTGTAAGGTAAAGCCCTCTCGTGGCCCTGCTACAGTGCTGTTTATGGACGTGTTTAACCAGGTTTTTACCAATTACAAAATGCTTTTCACTTGTTTGGATTTGGGAAGAGGTTGAATGCGATTAAATGTATACGTTTTAACTGTCTACCGGGTGAAAATGGCTACTTTAATACGGATTTACGCACAGTATGGCTTACAGGATATTATTTACTGTACCCAAAAGCATTTATAAGGCAGGATAATTTAGCCTTATTTTATACAATGAAGTTCTTTTAGTTTAATTTCAATAATACATTTGGAATGAGTTTTAAAAAAAAAACGCTTACGTAATTGCTTTTTATCTTACAGTAAAATAGGAAACGGATTTAAAGCACGAGTTGATAATAATGGAAACAAAACCGTAACGTAATTATATAGATAAGGCAATTTATTAAAATCATTAAGACTATTTTAAATACATTAAACAGCAATGCAGAGAAGATAAACGACTTTCATGACCGAAGACATCTGTTGCTTGTGCTGCGTATAGCTTCTAGTAATGTAGTTTTATTTGGAGTTAAATCGTATAACATTGCAGGCAAATTAGTTAGAACTATGGACTATGCGAATAGATTTACATAGATTCACGGTTCATTGGACAAAGCAAGAGCGTGGAGGCCTTTTGACTTTGCATGCCCTGAAAATGTATACTGGAAAGTTTTAGGCAGCGCAGCAATAAGCAATGTTGAAAAGGCCTTGCTCTTCACATAATAGCCTATACAGTTGCATTAGCCTATTAAACATTTATGACTACGTCTACATGTATTAATTTAATGTATTGTTATGGCAGGCTATCACAGTTGAATATTGATTTCAGGTAATGTAAAAGCCTTAAAAGTAAAAGTAAGGCATTGGTGCTGCTATACAAACTTGTTAAGTTATGTAAAGGTGAATTGACTTGCAATAGTTTGACAGAGGTTCTCAAGCTGTGGTGCACGTTCAAGAATCATTTCACAATTATGTCTAATTTAGAGACAAGCTTATATTTTTTGTAAAGATCATTGCACAATCCTGGTTCACTCCGGCTTTAGTCTGTACTTAGTCCGGTTGTAGTCCAGGTCTTGATTGATCTTGGTTCTGTCCTTGTTCACTCATATACTTTGGTTATTAAAATCTATATCTATCATAGTTGTAACATTAATAAGCTTTGGTGTAGGTCACTGTCTGTGACTCATTTGTCAGAGTTGCTAAAGGAGGTTTGCTTTGTGTACATATACTGTCAATTTTACCTGCTTGTTTACACAGACATGGTAATGCTTTGGCTGGAATGTTTCACAGTATGGCATTTAACTTATCTGTCTTTGTGGGGAGAAGGAGGTGATGCCATCAGGCCAAGTTACAATTCAGATCTGTGGAAAGGCGAGCTTACTGACTCTATGAGCTTTTGATGTACTGTTGAGCAATAAAAAACAAAACTGTAACTTAATAAATGCAAGATAGAGAGACACCGTGGAAAGTTCCAGGCAAAGCAATAACATCTCCATAGAGATGCTAGCAGACCCCAATCTCCCTCCCCCCTCATCTTACCCAGAGAAGTGGATTTGTGCAGCTTTGAGTTTAAATCAGATGTACCACCATCTTAATTATTCTTACTTTTAGATGACTATTTTTTTACTTTTAACAGTTATTTTCAATAGACATTGCTAACCTTATTTTAATATTATTTATGGCTATGTTACCCTCATTTTGCATATGTCAGAGCCCTTAAACGGCTCTGAAAAAATGCATTTACCTCCTCTAAATGTCTTAACATAATATTACTTTATTTTGAATGTGACGGTGTTTGATGTATTCTGGCCTCATATCTCCAGCTCTCCTCTGGTCTGTTCGAATGGCACATGAACTTGCCTGGGCCTGTGACTGTGCCTCCATCTGGCATCATCTGCAGCTGCGCAAACTGCACTCAAGTGGCTCCAAACTCCCACAGCAGTATTTTATTAGAATGAAACATATTGCCTGAAATTCGCTTTTTGCTTTTGTGAATATTTCTGTTTGAATGCATTGGTTGTGATGAGATTTTCAATAATACATCACTTGAGGCTATCTCTTTTTTTCTTTTTTCAAAATGATTATTTAAAGGTACTCTATTTCCTAACTTTCCTGTTTCTGTTGTAGTATTCTGGCTTGAGTGTTCCACAGTGTGACTTAAAACTTATCTATCTCCATGGAGACAAACAAGTGATGCCACAATATAAGTACAGTTTTATTTTATTTATTTATTTATTTTGCCAGACTCCAGTAATTGAATAAGTGCAAGATAAAAAAAACAAGTTTGACAATAGTATCTTCGTGGAAACAAGTAAGTTACAGAGCCCCCTAATGAAAAGTTGCATGGTGCACCTTTAAACACAGGTCCCATGCTCTTCTAAACTGACTCGATAAAACTTTATATTCATGTTCACTTTAGAGAGAAGCAAAAATCAAGCAGATAAAATAATGATATTATTATTTAGTATTCTGTAACTCTAAAATTGCAATGTACAGCATAACATGCAAATAGTATGATGCATTTGGGAGTTGTTGTGTTAAGTATCGGACCCAACACCCAATAATCAGTTTTGGTGTAACTCAGCCATCAGTAATGACAATATGGCAATACTGTTACAAATACATTTCATTTTTGCATGATTAAAACAGAATGTACAGCTTTTATAGACTGTAATAAACTTGCTCTCCATCTGTCTTGCATAAATTGATATTTTTACATAATGTACTAAAACTGCGTCTTTCCATTGCAAATTGTCATTGGCATAAGCAGTAATTATGATCACATCTCTTGAAACCCATTTGAACGTGGATATATGTTGAGTACAGCGTCTGTCTGTGGTCATTAGTGTCTTTGTAAACAAGTAAATTGCATTGCCATTTAGAATAAAAGATCCATTCACCATCAGATGTGCATTTCTGTGTAGTAGTTGATGTTGATACTATTTATTAGACTATAGCGTTTTCAAGCATTGGTTCTCTTTATGCTGTAATGCACGCAATTAAAATATGCTCAAGGTATAAACCACATTAGCCATACCACTTGTATTTGTATATACTCGACATGTAGGTATTTGTGGTCAGCAACACATGCACAACTTTGAAGCTAAACTATATTTTAACTCATCTTGACTATGTTTTTTAATAGGCCAATACTTATAGTTGTTCATTTACATCTTCTGAGTATTGGCTGTTTAGATAGATAGTAATTATTGTTGAGAAAGTTCAAACTGTGCATCAAATCAGGCCCTTTGAAGCAAAAGTGCAAAACAACACTTTTCCATGCTACATTTCAGACAGAAACATTTACTAGAAAAAACATGCATTGGGCTTGTCTTTCCGCAGATCTGACTTGTAGCATGTGACACTGCTTGACTGGAAATGCTCTTCGACAGTTTGGCATGGAGTGTAACTTAAATTAACCTCATGCAGCTTTCTGAAGATCTGCACATCAGCTGCATGATTCCATAGAAACAGAAAGTTAAAGCCCTCCTCAAAACCATGCGTATATCTATAGAAATAAAGATAGTCTTATGCCATATTGTGAAGTTACCAAATAAAAGTCAGTTTTGTGGAGATGCAAGCCCACTTAAGTCAGCTGCTGTAAGCTTTTACTGCATATTTAGTGCAATAAAAATATAAAACACATTAATTAATTGTAGTCTATTTTTTGGGCTTTAAAATGGCCTCATAATCTTAGCATAACATTTGCTGTGGTGGTCAGACTCTCCCCTCTTTGAGCTACAACTGTGTTAAACATTTGTTCTAGTCTTCTTTCATTAAGTTTTTCAGATACCAGAAAAGCTACTCTCACTGAATAGACTCATACTCCATTCAGGCACTAGTGAAGGCGGTGGACATGATTTGCCTCCTGCTGAGATCAAAAGGAAACTGGCAATGTTGAAAACTCATCTCTTCTGAGACGTTCTGGGGTCAGCTCATGTTACTCACTCGATGGCTGAATACTGACGACTTATTTGGCAACGCAGTGTGCTTTACACAAGCACCATTCATTTGGGTCCCTGCATCCATAATATAAGTCTATAAGAGCTACGCTGGCCTATAGTATGAGGTTGATAGTTTAACAGAGAAAAAAAACGCAATTATTGATCCTGAGTTCTGATTCATGATGTTAAAATGAATGAACCGAAACAAAAAAAACAAAAAGTGATTAAATAGGACTAAATCTGGATTATCACCCTGGGTTTAAATGAGGAAACCAGGACTGTACCGTGGCTAAACTGGGACATTATAGAAAACAGAGACCAGGACTAAACCAGAAATAAGTAGTCTGAACCTTAACTCCTCAGTCTAAAGATGGACTTAGATGATTAGGACTAAGACAAACCAGGTCTAAACCAGAACTAAGTACTCTAAAGGAAAAATACTGAACCGTGTGCCATGTATAAACAAAGAGGTCCAAGTCTAAAATAAACCAGGTATAACTCAAGCACTTTATTAATATGGACTTAGATAAAGTAATCAAAAATGACTAAACCTCCCTAAACTAGGACAAAACCAGTTCTAAACTTGGACTAAACTAGTTCTAAACCCGGACCAGGACAGAAGCGGGTGTCACCGTGATTAAACTCAATATTCCCCAGATATTTTCGTACAGACGCCTAAAGCTCTGGTATTGTTTAAGCGTAAAACACGAAAAAACAGACGATAAAAACAAATAAGACTCGCACCAGCACTCTCTCACCAAACAGCCTTATTAACAATTAATATTGGACATCCGGTGGCACTGACAGCTGCGCCCCATTTCATTGTTGTCTGTGCGCTGCGAGGAGCGTGGCTGGGCTGGAGACAGGAGTACCGGGTAGGAAGAACATTTTTAAAGCATGCTTGGTACAAAGTGATAGATTTTGTGTGCGCTGTGAAATTATATTGTGGATTAAAAGTGCGGATTGCTGCTTTTGCTCCTTGGAAAACACTACTGGCGCTTTCATGCCACCTTGCTCGCTTCCTCTTGAATGCAAGCGGAGGTCGGAGCGTAGCGGAGGGATGCAGGTTGCTCAGACAGCGGCGGTGGATGGGGAGTAAAGAGCGTAAAGAGGCGACCATGGCTGGAGCTGTGCCCGGGGTGGGGGGCGAACGAGGGGCGGTGGGAGAGATTTGGTAAACACAATGGCCTCTCCAAAAAGCGCAGAATCACGGCACGTCTCTGTTGTGGTGAAACTTTAATGAATGTGAGAGGAATACGTAACAGCGTGCGTCCTTGGAGCTTTTCTCGTGTCACTTTCTTCCCACCTGCTTTAGCCGCGGTCTGCTGGATATGAGCGGGGGATAGAGGCTCTGTTTGTCCGCTGTTGGACCTTAGAGCTCCGGGGTTTTGCCAGATTACCCTGCTTGGCTCGGATGGCTGTACAAGCGGCACATGTGGCGATGGCTGCGTAATGTTGTTGTAGTAACCTCGTGCATGACATTTGTGAAAGATTTTCGAGTCGAATACAGTTGTAATTTTAGTATAATTTACAATTTGTGACTCACATCTGGAAAAAAGTGGATTTGCCAGTATAAAATGCAGGACGTGAATGTAATCCAATACAGAACATCTTGTGAAATATTAGCCGGTAATAATACAGGAGGCTGTAAAAGTGAACAAGGAGCTACTGTAGCCGACCTACACTGTAGTTATGTGGCCTGTTTAAGCATCAGTAGCCTAATAGACCGTTCATATTTATAGACTTATACATAGCAATAGACTGTTCATATTTATAGACTAAGTAATAGATGACATTCTACTATTAATTGCTGAAAATATGCAGAAATCAGCTCAGATAAGTATCATATTCAGTCTTACATAGCCTGTTCTTATTTGATATGTATCCTATTGCTCGCTGAAATGTTGAAGAAAAGTAGATAGGCCTACTTCTGATCATGAAAAGTAGCAAAAATGAAACATATTAGAGCATATTAAAATCAAAGAAAGAAATAAGAGAATGCATGCATGTGTCTGATTGTCTACTGTTGATTTGTATATTTAGGGACAGTGGTTCTCAAACTGTGGTACAGATGACTTGGGTCATGCCTGTTGACTTCATTAGTATTAGTCCTGGTTTGCTCTTGGTTTAGTTTTTATTTTGCCATGGTTGTACTCCAGTCTAGTTATGGCGGGATTCTGTTTAGTTATGGTTTTGTTCAGTTTGGAAAAAGCCCAAATGGATTTATTACACAAGCACTTTTCTGTTGTAGATGTGCTTCAGCTGCTGGTTATTTTTGGTCATGAAGCCCTGGTTTAGTTCTTGATCAGTCATGTGTAACCTGTACCTTGTGAACTACTGAAATCTGAATGATACACGTACCCAGAATACAGGTTCTAAAGGAGGAAAGAGCAGTGTAGGTGTAATAAACTGAAACCACAGCTTGTAATAAGAAAGGTGAACAGTATCAATACCTCAATATATAATTTCTTAACCCCTTTGTAAATTAGTCCTTTCTTCAAATCAAAAGTGCTTCAAAATAAATTGTCTCTTTAAAATATAAGTTCAGAGCTCTATTTTTTTTTCTTGGTGCACTAGATCTTAGCTCAGTTCAGCTGTATTGTGATGAAGGCCAAGTCCACTATGAAGAAATGGTAAAGCATCCAGCACGTCCTCGAGTCGTGGATCCAGCTAAAACGGTTGCAAGTCAAATCAGGTCAACCAAAAAACAAACAAACCCAAAAACAAACAACCTGCGTAAGCAGGGTGTTATTAATATTCTTATAAATCATACAATCAGATCTGGTTCAGATCACTTCAAGCTTGATCTAATTGCATTACAGTAGCTTGCAGGCTTGCACATTTAACACTAGCAGTGCACATGGTAGTGTAATAACCCTTTTCCAATCATGTATCTGGTACTAAATTCTGATTTGTACATAGTTGCACATTTTTCCCTGTTGTTGTTATTTTTATTTTTTTTTAAATAAATAACAAAATTTCACTGTATCATGAAATCAAAGTTAATGTAAAAGTAAGCTGAAGCTAGCATAGCATTTTAACACAATCACCAGAGAACAAGAACAAACAAAATCTGGACAAATCTTCTTCTCCAGTACCTTTTGCAAATTGATTTATCTCTAAGAAACAAAAACAAGTTGTTATTTAAACATTTTAGGGCTCCTGGGAGCACTAATCAATCTCGCACGGGGACAGAGAGGGAGTGTCTTATCCAGTTCTTATTATAGATCCATGGTGCTATCCAAGGTTTTCACAAGATGGCAGAGATCATCAGTCTCAACAGTTTGGTGAACAGGAGTGACCTCAACTTGTTCAAATTAAACCTTTTCCATGGGTACGACATTATTTTGGTTATTTTAATGCCAAGCAAGGAGCACGGGTCTTTGATTAAGGCGGATTTGAAATCGCACCCTTGGTCATTATGCAACTGCTCAGGGAATCTATACTGAATAAAAAAGTTGCCCCAGAGGGTTTTAGCCACAATCTTGGACTTTTGGTCAGCCATGGGGGCTGCTACTGCATATTTAGTGAAAAAGTCAGTTATGACTAGGATGTTCTTTGTCTCCTTTCTGTCGGGCTCAAGTGAAAGGTAGTCAATACAGACAAGTTCTAATGGATGGCTAGTTTGAGTGTTGACTGGCAGAGCACTCTTTTCTGCTCGGGGCCTTCCTTCGCAAACACCTTTCATATGTTCTGATCTTTTCACGGATGTCCAGAGCCATACAGGTCCAAAAGTCCAAAGGAATGTCCAAGGGAATAATGAAGATTTTCAAATTTATGACAGGGTCTTGCCTTTGTTTTCATACCAAATCTTCAAGGGATATTTTTGGTAGTGTACACCGAGCGCATCGCTTCGACAATATGCATCAGATAAAGTAGAGGCTTCGATGGCTAAGCACTCTACAGTCACCAGTGGGATTGTGAGCGCTGTCTCTGCACTCTGGAATGACTGGTTGAGCTCATGCTTTTGACACACTGCTTTTATTTCCTCAGATGGGACATTTGGCTCACTGTGACTCTGAGCAATGAACAGTTTGTTTCTATTGTCCATCTTGGGAAGTGGTATCAGGCATATCATGGTCCTGAGGATGTGGACACCTTGAAAGTCCATCAGCATCTTGGTTCTTTTTGATAGCTCTATATTGAATGTTAAAGTCCAAGCATCATCACAAACAGCTGTCCATTTGTCACTGGAAGGTCTCTCAAAGTGGGCATTGGTGGAGGTTTTGGTGTTTTGGTGGAACTTTCTCTTGGGAGATATGTATCTGGCAGTTAAATCATTAAGCAGCCTCACTATGTTAGAGTAGTCCTTTATAAACTGCCTATAATACCGAGAGGCTGAGAGGCCAAGGTATTTAAAAGACTTTTTGAAAAACGGACACTTTCAGATGAGAGCTTGAGGCCAAAATCATTAAGAGTTGCTCCTCTTGCTCCTTGAGTGCCGTCAGTGAATGTCGATAAGGTCCTCAATGAAGACCAACATCTCACTCCGATTCATACTCCCCATGCACTTTTCCATAACCCTTTGAAAAGTACTGGAAGCATTGGTCACCCCCTGGGGCATTCTATGTCATGAATGCTGTCTTGTACTTCCTCCATCTCCACTTGATAATATCCAGATTTAAGGTCCATGATGGAAAACCACCTTCAGCTGGACAAGGCTGAGAAATCTTCCTCTATGTTGGGAAGCGTAAGGGCTCTCTGATTCTTTGATGATGTTGGCATCTTTGAGCTCTTTCAGACGAAGTCTGACAGCCTCTTAGTCGGACGGGTGGATCACAGCGGCGGTGTTTAAATGGGGTGGGGTCGGAGAAGTGGTGTGTGTGTTTCACTTCAGCGGTGTGGCCATATTCTAGCATATTTAAAGTGAAAAGTTCCGACATTGACTTGAGCTTCTCTTTCTCTTTCACTCTTTCTGCATGTGACTGTGAGGGTAAGTTGGTCAGACTCAGAGGTTTGCATTGAACTGCAGATCATGACATTTGGCGCAGAGTGAGACTCTTAAGTAGTTTTGACTTTACTAACATTGGCTGACAGGGCAGGATGCAGCTTTTGGGAGAGACCACTATCATGTGACCCGCTGGGATTCTGATGCCATGCGTCGTTTAATATTTGACAAGGACCAGTAACTTGAAGGAGGAACATGAAGGACATGACATGATGTACCTGCAAAAGATGAGACCAGAAGGAAAGTTTGACTTTACAATTCAACCTAGAGGGTGGTCTTAGTAGCAGCTGGAATGTTTCTTGTGTACACATTTAAAACTGACTTTTCTCCTACTGGGCTGGCAATACACGTTTTGCTTTGCAGCTTCACAGTTGGTGGGTGGTGAGCCCTTGCCTCAAGTGGAGGAGTTCAAGTATCTTGAGGTTCACAATTGAGGGAAAGATGGAGCCTGAGACTGACAGGTGGATCGATGCAGTGTCTGCAGTGATGCGGTCACTGTATCGGACTGTTGTTGTAAAGAAGGAGTTGAGTCAAAGAGCAAAGCTCTTGATTTACCAGTCAATCTACGTTCCGACCCTCACCTATGGTCATGAGCTTTGGACAAGACAAGATTGCGGATACAAGCGGCCGAGATGAGTTTCTTCTGCAGGGTGGCTGGACGCCCTTAGAGATGGGGTGAGGAACTTGGTTACACAGTAGAAGCTCAGAGTAGAGCCGCATCTTGAACATATGCCCCCTAGACGCCTCCCTAGGGAGGTGTTTCAGGCATGTCCCACTGGGAGGAGGCTTCAGGGAAGACCCAAGACACACTGGAGGGACTTTGTCTCTCTGCTGGCCTGGGAATGCCTTGGGGTCCCACCGGAGGAGCTGGAGGACGTGTCTGGGGTGAGGGAAGTCTGGGAGTCCCCGCTTAGACCACAACTCTGTCATGCTGCTGCTTTATTTTGAATCTGTGGTGTTATCAAACTGCAAAGGCTGCAGTTATTTAGATTGAACACCATCTGAAAAAAAGAAAATATCCTGTCTTTCTTATAACAATCTTGTACCTGTAGTTTGGACCTCTACAGACATTTTCTGAAATGCATGGGGTTCTTGTATAGTTTATTACTTTTCAGTCTTCTCTCAAATCCCAGGGTTGAGTACAGTGTGCTCTTTGAATAGAATCCTACTTTTGAAACATATGGCAAATTTAATCGCAATCACAAAACTTGTTGGAAAAATTGAATTAGATTTTTAGTTTCCAAAATTGTGCCGTACCAAATGATATGTGAAGTGTGTAGCCCCCCCTCCCCGCCCTCTTAATATGGGTGTAGCTCTGTGCAGGGTGTCTCTCTTTAAGAGGCCTGCAGCTGTGGAGGTTATTGTCTGGTCACATTGTTCACCATCCGATTCGCCTCGCGCTGTCGCCAGGAAGACTTACCTCCCCGATGAATACATTACACAGACCAGATACACACGTCATCAGTGAGGGCAGGGGACAATCACCACTACATTACAATGCATGGTCTTTTTGTGAGTATAAAAATGCAAGGAAAAAGCCTAGTTTGGGAATAGCCTTGAGAAATTATTGTGACATTATTTTAAAAAAAAAAAATCCTGATTCTATTACAATCCTGGGAAAAAAGATGATTAAATCATAAGGACAAAGTAACATTTCTGCACTTTTGCATAGAACTGCACAATGAATTGAAGTCAGAAGCTAATTTTACTTGCAATTAGAAAATCACAAGTGTAATAACTAATCAGGTGATGCTACTCATCGCCATAGGGTTCTTATTATTAACTCAACAACTTAAGACCTCAATAAATAGCTGGTGAATTACATGTGATTCTTGTATTTAGCAGTTCATATTTTAATATTCCCTCAAATATTTGCTCCTGGCTGGATGTGTTGGGAGGGAACTGATTGAATCTTCATTTTAAAATGTATAATGCAAAATTTTAGCACATATAGTAACAAATGACTGGATTTCTACTATTTATACTTTTCTTTATCAATAACAGTTGACTGAACGTATATTAATCCTTGTTACACGGTAGGCTATATTGCAACTTTTTGGTGTTGTCAGGAGACTAAAATCTAAAATTCTTCAATTTTTTTGTTTCTTATGATTATATTGTGACCTGAATATTCATGATTTGACCTAAAAATCTTGGCAACCCCAGCAACCATATATTATACCAACCAAAGCCCATATTATCTAGTGAAAGGAAAAAGTCTTCTTGGATTTGTTAAATTGAATGCACTTGACATTATAGCTCTCTCCTTGTGCACATCTCTCTATATTACAGTGGAATAACAGAAGCAGTTCATTTGAATACAGTGTTATGTAAGCAGATGTGGTTTGAATGGGGTCAGGCGTCTCTGTTTGGTGCCTACACAGTATTATCTTCTCTCGTGTGCATCGCAAAATACCACTACTTCCACTGCATTTGAATGACTGAACACTGAGGAACAAGAACTATAGATACAGAATAGGTGATTGTATTCACTAAATTATTAAACAGTAAGAATGTATGCGACTGCCACTGTGCCATTGCTAGTAAGAACAGTTTTATTACTTTTTTTTTATCTTTCAATGCGGCTTCTGTTTATTACTTACTTCATTGTCTTTATGAGGAAATGTGTCCTGCATGTGTACTATTTTACTATATACTTCAGTGTAGCTGCAAGAGGTCAAACATGAGCTATAGGTTGTCAGGAGGAATACAGCTGGAGACAATTGATTTAGCATGTTTTTATTATTAGATCCTGGGTCCGATGTCTTGCCCAGGGGCACAACAATGCATGAGTTAGAATTGAATGAACGCAAACCACAATCAGGTACAGGTGTGATTAGTTAAATTTGTTTGTGGGCTTAATTTCTACCAAACAAAGCAATGGTTCAGTATTTTTGGATTGGTTTTAAAACTTTGAAACTTTGAGTTACATTGGCCCATATACTCAATCTGAAATTCAATTCCATTTATTTTCGTAAAGCCCAAAATCACAACAGCAGTTCCTCTTAGGGCTTAACAGGATCACTGATTTAACCAACAGAATGTTATAAAAAAATACAACAGTGAAACAGACATTGGTCAATAACAGACAAGCAGATTAGACAACATTCATTAGAAAACAAGCAAATGGATAACAGTACCAGAACACCCCCTGTCCTTAGACCCTCCTTCTCGGAAAGGAAAAGCTACAAAAAAAATATCCAGTGGGAAAAAGATAAATCTCGATGAGAACCACAGTGAAGGAGAGATTCACTCCCATGGATGGGCAGGCTACAAATGTGTCCAAGACTAAACGAGGACTAAACCAGGACTAAACAAGGACTAAACCAGGACTAAACCAGGACTAAACCAGGACTAAACCAGGACTAAACCAGGACTAAACCAGGATGGGCAGGCTGCAGATGTGTCCAGGACAAACACACATCCATTTTCAGATAAAGTTCAAATCTGTAGGGCCAGCGCCTACTCAAGACTAAGGCACATAGGGTAGGGGTCATCCAGCCAGGTGAAGGAAGGGGAGGATCCAGGGGCATAGGAGGGGCTAGGGTCCAGTCATCACTGAGCAGTCAGTGGCCAGGCATCCGAAACAGTTGCACTCCCCAGAGAGGAGTGGGGCAGGGAACAACTTGTGAATAGCAATGAACAGGTGAAGTGAATAGTGAATGATGTTGACAGGGAAAGTAGGAGAAAACAAAGGATAGTGCTCAGGTTGCCATACTCCCCCCAGCATAGTTGTTCCTAAGGCAGCTTAGCTAAAACTGGGTTTTATTTCTGCTTCTTACGGGCCTGGCCATAAGATAATTCAAAAGAGGAACATATTAAACCTGCTCTTAAATGTAGAGACTGGGGGCCTCTTTAACAAGGGCAGGGAGCTGATTTCATAACACAGGAGTTTGATAGCTGAATGATCTCCCCCCTGCTGTGCTTTTAGACACTCTAGGAACCACCAATAGTCCAGCATTTTGAGAGCGGTGTGCACTGTTTGGATTATATGGTGCTATAGCATCTTGCAGATAGGATGGGGCCATGCCCTTTATATGGCAGGAGAAGAATTTTTAATTTAATCCTTAACTCAACAGGAAGCCAATGAAGGGACTCAAGTACTGGGGTGATGTCGTCTCTTCTTTTAGTTCCTGTTAAGAGCCTGCGTGCTGCATTTTGAACTTGTTGAAAGCTTTTTAAATAGCTTTTAGGACACTTGGCAAGTAGGGAATTACAGTAATGTAGACTTGATGTAACAAAAGCATGAACAAATTTTTCAGTATCAAGATATTTAGGCAGGATATTTCTGATTTTGAAGATATTACGTAGGTAGAAAAAGGCTGTTTTACAGACTTGTCTTATATCTGCTGTCAATGAGAGCTCTTAATCAAATAAGACTCCGTCCAGTAGAGCTGGAAACTACACGGACATTATCCTGTGTAACTATCTGGTCAGAAATGTTGGCATAAACAAACGTAGCCTATTTATATAATAATTGTGAATTAGTCATATAAATAAACCCTCTATTTGTTTTGCCTTGCTGTTTATATTGCCATGCGTTACAGAAGGCCGGTCTGTTGCCAGTATTTAGACGATATTGCAGGTTATAGACCCTCAGTGGTGTGTTCTCCCTGTGTGAACTCTGTCACAGTGTGTGAGACCTTTGGACCAGGCCTGTATTAAACCAACATAATAAATGATCACGGCACAACCTGTTATTTCCATGAAAGCTCTCCTCATTCCTGTATGAAGGCTGCTGTGTAAACAAAACACCCTCTGATCCACTGCAGTTTAAATGGGAATAATAAGATGCAGGTTCTCAATATGCGGTACAAGTACCAGGGTGATATTCTTTATGATAATGGTTTAGTCTTAGTGTTTATCTGGTTTAGTCCTAGCTGCCACTCAAAAGAAACACAATTTAAATAAATGATGTCACCTTTTTCCATTCAAATATTTTATCTATCTATGTGTCTATCTATTTTCATCCATCTGACTTTGTTGCTTTAGATTAACATAATATAATTAAATTAGATACATGTTTAAATAGGGTCTACATTTGATTTATTTATTAATTTTGTATTTATTTGAAATTTAGTCCTGTTTTAGCCCTGGTTTAGACCTGTTTTTTTCCCAGCTGTTTCAGACCTTAAATCCAGGGTCAGTTAAGCACTTACACTGTACTGGTTTCAATCGTAAAACATGTTAACAGTTTTTCCAGTACTGATTGCTGGAAGACATGTGGAAAAAAAATAGTAATTTCACAGTCCCAATTCAGCAGATTTAGTTATAATTCAGATTTTTTCAATCCAGTATGCATTTTTTGTCCCTATTAACTAGACTAATCCTATTGTTCAAACTTTTAACCCTTAACCAGAATTAAACCAGGATGAGCAGTTGGACTTCGACATCTTAATCTTGAACTCTTGAACCAAACAGAGTAGGGCAGTGTTTTTCAACCTTTTTTTGATCTGCTGCACACTTTTATGGTTAAAAAGATTACACGGCACACCACCTAAAATACACCAATTGTTTTCCTTGCCCCTGTGTGTGTTTCTTTCTATTTGGCAATGATGATAGTTTTGCTTTCTCAACTGGTTCAGAAGTTGCTCAGAAAAACTCCAAAATAGTAAATTGTTCAATTAACTGTGTGTGTGTGTGTGTGTGTGTGTGCGTGTGTGTGTGTGAAAAATAGCTGAGATTTTTTTCCAAGGCACATACCCCGAGGCACCCTAGTGTTCCCCAGCACACAGGCTGAAAATCAATGGGGTAGTGTATTGCCAGATGTACCACCCATTATTACCTGTATGTTTACCATCGTTGAGAAACACTGAGTTACTGTGGGAAAGTGCTTTGTCGCTACAAGTTAACTCTGCATGTGCAAACAACAAATCCTATAGTAAACTTGTTTCTTACTTTCTTCGCTACTGCTCGGTAACAATTGTAAAACATGATTCTTTGGCTTTGTTTAAGTTTTGAGTTGAGTTTAGTTACATTTCAGTGCTTTTCAAGGCTGTGTAGATCTGATAAGAGCTTGTGTACACAGTTTGCCGGTAGCTGGGATTGCGCTCGGTGCCAAATACCAGTTTTCCATGAGACGTGCCAAGGCAGTGTCATAACCGCCCAGGCATCCAATCCCCCATTTCCTCATTCTTCTACAGCAGCTCAATCACACACAAGGGACAGAGGGACAAGGAACTTAATCTATTCTGGTATTTATTAATTTTACATCAGAAAAAGAACAACAACATAGAAATTGTAGGCCTATATGTAGAACCAGTGGGGGAACGAAATAACAGTAGTAAAGTACTGGATACGTTTTACTTTTACTTCACTACATTTGAGAGCAGGTACCTGTACTTTCAATTCCACTACATTTTTGAACAGGACTGAAAAGTAAAAGCATTTTTTATTATTGTCTGAGACCTGTTGAAAGGCCTGAGGGTTTATTTTTAACATGTTCCTAATTTGAGCAAACTAAAATATGCAAATAAAAAACAGCTAGAAAAACAGAATTCAGCACAAATCTGTGTCAAAATGACTACATTTGAGGGTTTATTACGTCTAGGCAAAATACTTTTTGCTTGTTAAATACATTTTAACCAGTTATTTAAATACCTTTATTTAAGTAGATTTTTTCATACTGATACATTTACTTTTATTTTATTTTTACTGCATAGAACTTGTAATAATGATGAACATCATTATTACAGTCCAAAGTATTTGATGTCTACTATGTCTACAGTTTTATATCGATTGGAAATGTTAAGGGTTGTAGGTTAGTTATTCATTGTTGGTCCTGGTTTGAGTTCATTTTAGTCCTTATGGAGACGTTTGGTCCAGTTCTAGTCCTTAATAAGTGCTGATCTAGTCCAGATTTAGTTCTGGATTTAATTCCAGTTTAGTCCTCATTTTAGTGTTGTGTATGTTCAAGTGTGAACACGAACATCTGACCAAAATGTTTATTAGTCGACTAATTTATTCGTTGGGATTTATGCACAACACCAAAAGAGGACTAGGCATTGGCTGAGTCAGCTGGCGTTTTGGAAGTGAAAGTTGATTGTTATTTCCCACAGCCGTTTGAGTCGTTTGCATTTATTTTTGTGTAAACTGAAGTTAGCTTGTGATCTTTTTCATATACCTGTCATACTTAATAGTTTTTATTTTGTCAGTACCACACAACCACCCCTTATAGTCAACTAACTGATTTACACTGCATGTCTTTAGTCGTTCAGTGACTTATTTAGCCAACTACAGGCCTAGAAATGTTGAGGGAAAAAAAAAATATATATATACATATATAGATATTTATTATTATTATTATTATTATTTTATTAGTTAATATAACAATGTAAGTTGCTTCTTAATCAGATCCAAATAGGGTTTATGGTTGAGTTTCAAGGATCACACAGAATGTGAATGGATCATAAAATTTACTAGAAAAGGGCAGAAATATAATTTTATATTTTATAATAATAAAATGCTTTAGTCTTACCGCTTTTTCAGATGCTCAAAGGTGCTTTCAGTTTTGCGTGTTATTCATTCACTCCACACTTGGTGTGTAGCCACAGCTGCCCTGGGGAAGACTGACAGAATCGAGGCTGCCAATCTTAGGCATTGGTCCTCCAACCACACCACCAATTCTCACGTACACGCCACCTTCACACTCAATTCTAATTTTGTATTTCTCCAGAAAAACAATTGACATATTATATATTTTCTCCCACCTCTAATGTGATACTTCTTGTTCGAGCATATGAAAAAAGTCACACAGTTTGCAGTTCACATTTTAATAGCCTGGAATGTTTCACAAAGTTATCCACAAATTATCAGTCTCCAAGGAGATAAAAAGGCCACAAGAAGTTTTAGGTCAGTGGAGAGGCTACCCTGCTCACTGTAAAAATACATCTTTTCCCAGGTATGTTTGAACCATAAGAACATCTGAAATGAAATAAATGCTAGATAAGGTAATGCCATACAACAATGTAACATAACATGCAAAGCAATAGCATCTCCATGGAGACTAGCAGGCAGCAGACCATCCACAGGAAAAGTTACATAGTGCACCGTAAACCTTACTGACATGAACCTTATTGCAGATCTGATTAACTCAGTGACGCTTTTGCTTGTATTTCACCTATTATTTTACACCTGATATATTCCAAATTTAGGCACAGCGCGTCCCCATTTTATTTTCCCCTGTACTCATGAATATACAGGGCTGCATTGTGTCTGCCTGCCTCTGTCCGCTGCTGTTACTCCGCGTTTCATCATGTACTTTGCCTGTGCTACCAGTGTGGTTACACTGCACCATGCGGCAAGAAGGAGCACTGTGATTGGTCGGGCAAAATTTAGGGCCAACCTGTGCCGAACCAAAAAAGAAAGAAAAAAAACTTGAAAAAATGCCACGTGGTTGTTTGAAAAGGGAACATCGTGTACACTACAGACCTCCCAGCAATTTAATGACAAGGTGCATAGTTCAAAACCATTCCAATTGACTGTCTATGTGAAAAGTATTACGTCTGGAAACGATTTGCTATTATCAAAACTTCAAGCAAGTACTAATGTTGCATTTGTATTAGAAAAGTTGCAGCCAATGATAGGGATGTCACAATATCAAATTTAAAGGTGCACTATACAACTCTTTTGGTGTAGGGTGCTCTATGTTCTTATCTCCATGGAAATGTTTTTGCTTTGTCTAGAATGTTTCAAAGTATGGCATCAAAAATGTGTATTTTGCCTTTATTCAGTTACAGGTGTTTTACTACTCAAAAAAATTGAAAAACATATATTCTCACTGTTAGTGGAGTCGCCTCTCCACAGATCTGATTTTAAGTATTACAAATATTGTGAGAAGAAACAACTACAACAAGGAAGCAAACAAAAAAATAAATAAAACACATCAGAACATTTTTATTAAGCTCAACTGTGTACTGTACTTAGAGGGTGCTCCCAAAAGAAACAAGGTCAATCATTGTTAGATTTTTTCAGGCCTTTTGCACCATTTGCAAAAAATAATCATGCAAAGTAAAATACTTATTAAAATAATTATGGGTGACACAATGCAGATGTACATGTAGGTCACTATGCTCACAGTAATTTGAAGGTTAAAACTGAAAAATGCACTCATACGGGTTCAAAAACCACACTTCTAAAATAATGCTTTTATAGCTGCTTTGGACACTTTGCATTATACATTTTCACACACCTGATGATGCTAATCCATACACAGCACATTCATATATGGTCAAGTTGTGTCAAGTATACAAAAACAGTATGCACTGATCCTTTTGATCCTTTTGATCCTTTTGTTACTTTGAATAAATTTGCTAAATTTTAGAGATGCCACAAATTTTGATGTCAAGATATCCAGTTAATTGATCATCGCGTTCAGCAAAACTAGTAGAGTAATAAGTAATATGTTTCAGAGTGATGAAAATTTTGCTCAGCTGCCATAGCAATTAACAATTCACAAACAAAATATCTTTTGAATGGTCAAAGGTCCTTAAAATGTTGCCTTTAAACAGGAAGCTGACATCCACCATGAATAGCTACAAATGCAGGAGAAACAACAATACATGGTATAAAAATTGAAATATCTATTTTTTTGTTGTTGAGTTTTTAATTTTAGGAAATGACATGCCCTACTTTTCTGACAGCAGCTCTGTGCATCTTAATTCTCAATCTAAAGACGTATTAATAGAAAACACATCTGAGAAGGGCACAACGGCTCCAACTCTGCTTCTGTTTAAAGTTGTTAACATCTGATGCACAGCGGGACTCCTGGCTGACAGTTCCGCTCCAAACATTTTAAACGTCTTTACTCTCAGAAACAACTGCATTTTCCACATTTTCTGGTGACAATCTGACACTTTGGATTTGTATATTGTTTGAAACATGTCATTATCTGAATTGGGCAGAGGTGTGGAATGTACATTAACACAACATTATTTGTGGCACTATGCCTAAGAGGAACAGAACATAGATGGAAGTCAGTGGACTTTTACTTACTTGTATTTTATTTTGTATAGCCTAATGAATCTGGTCCTAGTAACTAACAAGACAAAAATAATTTCAACCCTGAGAGAGTAAGACCACAAATTTTGAGTTTGTAGTAGTCTTACTAATAGGTTGTTGTTGTTGTTATTATAGGAATATCACCCATTTTTATGTCTCCTGGGTAATGTATTTTTTTAATAGTGGTTTCATCAATATCACATTTTTTATTAGACAGGTGCATAAACTGCAGATTTAATTTACATTTAAGCTCTGTTTTCATACGAACCATGCTTGTCGATGCTCAATCTTGTCTAAGCAGGGTTGGGCCTGTTAGACCGCAGGGAATATCAGGTACCATAGTGAGGCGGCAGTGACTCAAGTGCATATGATTGTTGTGTCCTTAGGCAAGACACTTCACCCCCGACCACGCTGCCTGGTGGTCGGGGTTGCAGATGGTGCAAATTGTTTTTTTTATTGACTTGGACTGTAGTTCATTTTTAGTTAATGTTTACATAATTTCTGTAAATCTGACTTTTTTGTTTCTCTTCTTGTTGCTCAGGTCGCAGAGAGGTGATTGGTGCAGGACAGTCATGTGACAAGCCCTCGACTTCTTCAGCCCTTTTCTCCTCTCACTGTCAGGTAAATAATTTTTATTCATGAATTATGCATTTTTACTATTATTACTGCGTTATTTTTTGTATGCCAGCTTTGATACTTTCCACAGCCATATGATTTTTAATATGCATTTTTAAATATTATTGTATTGCATTATTTAAATATTTGATTGAATATTTCGATGCATATGAGCAAAATATAAACTTGTATTTCATTCCAGCAAATACATTGAAACGTATACATTTTTTATATTTTCGATATGATAATTGCATACCAAAATCACAGTAGTTGAAATCAAAGCTGGTAACAACTTTTACAAGTGCTTTCCTTAAATGTATTTCTGATATTTTTATTTCACTTTTTTCCAGTGTAGAAGTTGTTGAAGTTACACTGTGACCTGCCTCCCTTCAGCTGCAGGCAATGCCTCAGGTAAAAATGTAAAAAAAACATCTCAGCTCTTTATAAGGTTTAATATTAAAATACAGTGTTCAGAGTTCTGAATCATGACAGGTTTAGTCTGTATATTCAGTAGGTAAGATACAGTAAAAATGCCAAAAACATATTTAATTAGTTTAAGCATAACTTAGTAACTTAAAGGTTCACAAAATATTCAAAAGAACACATTTTAAACATTTTATACATTTTATGCATTTCATACAAGTAGACTCTGAACTGCTGTAGGAAGTTTATATTATATTACATATAATAATATACTGTGTGATCAAATGTACCATAAAACAGGTCCCACAGGTGAAATATAATAACTGGCCACCTATACATGATTGGCATATTTATGTAACTAAATTGTACATACAAGTTACAGTACAGAGACCAATGGCTGACGAGACTTTAGCTCTTTATTTTTATACCTTTTGTATTCTGTTTATATAAGGTTTTCATACTTATCCTGGTTTGGTCATGATTGAATCCAGCTGTTATCTCAACATAGACTTGTTCTAGTGCAGGTTCGTTTTCACACTGCCTCTAGTTAGGTCAATGTAAAAGAGAATTCGATCTGAGAGCGGTGTGCTTGGACCAGTGTGAACATGACAGTCGCATTCTGGACTGAATTAAACAGCCGCTATGAGAGCTCTTGAAACAGGTGGTCTCAGAGTGGCTCCTCTCACACTGTGGTGTGAAAGCAGTTGATCTCGGGCTGACCTACTGTCAAAAGTAAATGTGCTTGGAATTGGATCATGTTTGAATGGCGCTGCTGAGTGTTTCATTTGCAACGTGTGTCTGACGAGGCAAACTGGACCAGCTCTATATCAGTGACGCTGCTCCTGCCCGTCTGCGCAGGTAAGCCTTCGTCTGTCTGTGCCACTCAGAATGCTTTTCCACCTCTTCTTCCACCAGGGGGCATCGCCATCACGAAATGTTTAGTGCCAGCTTGAAGCTCATTGTCATGGAGATAAGTTCTGGTGGTCACTGATGGCTTCTCACATGGTTCATTGTGCAGTGTGGTGCACACTGCACAGCGGGTGAATGATGCTTGGTACATCTGAAAAACGCCTGATCCAGTGAAGTAAATAGACCTAAATCTAGTGTGCTTTGAGGTCACTCCATACACTGCCTCAACGTGTGAAAAGACCCTTAATTTTGAAGTTTTAAATGTTCCTCTCTTTATATAAACATAGCCAGGTGGCCGCCATGTTCTAAAATAGGCTTGATTGACAGCATTGCTAAGTGCCCACCCCCTGCCGAAGCAGCAGTGCACGAGGAAAAGGGCAAGTAGCTTCAACAACAACACACCTGATTGGATTTCCAATTAGCCGCTATAACTGTTAGCCTCGATTAGCTCAATTTAGATGGAGTCAAACGCTATGGGTGATGTCATACCGCCTCAGTCCACTTCCACATACAGTATATGGTGATAACGCAGTGTAGATGAAAAGACAAAATGGACATATGTAAATTGACTTTTGTCCCTTGTGTTTTGCGGTCAGCCGGGTCTGAGTGGGATGGAGCCCGTTTTCGGGGAGGCTTATGGGGGACACAGGGCACTGCTCAGCCCATACCCTCTGGCCATGTCACCCCACGGAGGACGCAACGACTATGACCAGGTAAGACCCCAGGAGCACAGATTAACACACTGTTCAAGTCATACTTTTTTGCCCATCTGCATTTCACCTATAAAACACATTTTGTAATTGTATTATTTATTTTATTTTATTTTATTTATTTTTTTTGGTTGGGACAGTGCATGTTGATGAACAGACATGACATGACAGACATGAACGTAAACACGCCAGATTATAGCCAGAGGTTAATTTCCATCCGTTGTCCCAAGGGCTGGGGTAGGTGGGTTAAGTGTCTTGCCCAAGGACACAACGACAGCATTCATCTGTGAGGGCTGGAATTGCACCGCCAACCTTCGAGTCAGTGGATCTAACCACTCAACCAATGGTGTTTATGTAGAGAGCGGGATTTGAACATAGCCTAGTTAAGATTTTTTGTGCCATAGCAAACAAACACGAATTCAGTCTGCAAATCATACCAGACCTCCAAACCGATAAATTGAATTCAGTTAAGCTTAAATTAAACTTATAGCTACAATCATAGATATAATCAATTTGATGCCCCATGGTAAATTTTTGGTGCCCCAAAATTCTTCTTCTTCTTCTCTTCATTTACTAAAGTCATGTGTGTTTTGGCATAATTTACAAACTGAATTTAATTTCAATTCTTTATATAAGTTGCCCTTTAAACCCCCTACATCACAGTACTGCGTGAGGAATGTCTAATCAATTTTAATACAACTGCATATCTATCTCTATGGAGAGAAGCAGATGATGGGACTTGGTGAGGTCAGATCTGTGAAGAGGTGACTCTGCTCACAGATAAAGCAAAACATTTCTAATTGAATTGCCAAGACAGATAATGCCATGTTGTGGAAGATTCCAGGCAAAGCAATCTGTAAAAGAACCCACGCACCAGAAAAGATACATGTGACGTGCGGTCAGGTGAGGCCGTGCCTCACCTGTCATCACAGAGAAAAAAATGAATGAAATTGTTATATTTATCCAGTGATTTGTACTACAAAGTTATTTTCTATTTAACTTTGCAATTTTATTTTTTTTTTTTTTTTACTCAAAATCGCTGAATTTTTACATTTACTGTTCAAATACTGAGAAGAGACGTGTGGAGAGGCACCACTCGTTCGTGCCTCACATGGACTGACTGTGCTGTAGCTCAGCAGTGACACTGCTGCTTTAAGCGGCTGTGAAAAGGCGCCGGGTGAGGCATGTAGTTACCTGGCCTCATGTTAGGGGGCACTCGTGAGCCCAGGGATTCTTGCAACTCCCGCAGAATAGTGACAGCAAGCTACAATTTAGAGTTAGCAAATCAACTTTAGCAGTCCGTTCACTTTTTTCTTCATGTCTGGCCCTACTTTTTAAATGGAGGAAGATTACATATTAAAGCTTAAGCTGTTTTCTAAACTGGACTTTCAGTCGAAGCAGGAGGTTATAATTAAAGAAAGACCAACGCTAAAGAAGCTAAATGGGTTGCTCCAGATGACAGGACGAAAGACTCGCTCTTTTCAAACAGAGACGTACAAAATGGCAAGAAATTTAATTACTTCAATCCACTGAAAATTGGGGAACCAGAATAAGGATAAAAAACAATACAAAACCAACTTGCTTTTTATTTCATACTAATAGAGCTATTTCATACAGACTTAGGAACTTTTATTTTGAAATTCTTTTTTATTCTGGCCCCAAGTCACTTACTGGGAGAGACACTGGCCCAGGGCCAAATTTACTTACCGACACCTGGTTTACATGTTTGTAAATCTGTTGGTGAGCAGTGCCTCACCAGCCATGAGCCTCACTGCACATCACTGGATAAATGGCACATTTGACTACACTGAATTTGAAATCTTAGGCCCTCAGGTTTTATTTTTCTTGCACAAGTAAACCAAAGCTACTTTAATGCAATGCTACTTTAATACATTTACCGCTCATGTCTCTTCAATGTCGTGACCAGACTGTGCTGCTGATGTTGGGGTCCCCGGCATCTCCACGGAAACGGCCTTTTGAGTTGCTAAGTGATCTGGTGGACGATGGGGGATTCGGGGAGGACCTGCAGCCGGAGCGATGGGATGTGTCTGCGCTGGACGAGATGACACGCTTCACCAAACCAGGGCTGGGTGTGGGGACGGAGCTACTCACCTGCACAGAGGTAAGGAGGGAGGAGAGATAGAGCGATAATGATTAAAGGCCTAAGGCCTAAAAACATGAAAAATAGAATTGGTTTATTTTAAATTATTTTTCAGCAGTCCATTCTGAGCATCCTAATTATTCACCATGATGAGTTTTCACAGCAGGCCAGAGCTTACTTTTGCCATCGCTGTAATGCTAACAACAACTAGCATGTTTTTAAAAAAATTATCATTATTTTTAAAATAATAAAAAATACAA
Source organism: Periophthalmus modestus (assembly GCA_019594935.1). Taxonomy (NCBI): domain Eukaryota; kingdom Metazoa; phylum Chordata; class Actinopteri; order Gobiiformes; family Gobiidae; genus Periophthalmus; species Periophthalmus modestus. The sequence continues at coordinate 15,404,659 of JAIEZT010001373.1, forward strand.
CAATGGAGGTGGTGGGAGGGCTTTTCAAAACACAAACATAAAATTAAAATAGGAATTCAAACACAATTCAGGTGTGTACCTACAGAAGTCCTTTTAGCAGAGTAGAGGAGAGATCTGGTTCAGTATAATCCAGAAACAATTAGCATTCTTGGACAGTAAAACACTTAATAATTAGACCCAGATAGCAAAAAGCAAACTTATTATTTTGTATAAGCAGCTCTTTTGTTAAGAGCTGCTTATACAATATATTTGTACTTAAAAAACTGACAAGGACATTTTAATCGGAAAAATTTTGATTAATACATATTTCAAATAATTTAATACTTATAGAAGGTGTATCATTTTTTCATGAAATAAAGTAGAATCTGTTTTACCTCAGTACAAATGTATTGTAAAAGCTGCTCTTAGAGTCAAAATGAAACCGCTGTGTGCTGGCTATATCTAATTATAAAGTATTTTATTAATTTATTTCAGGGACAGTGCATAGTAATGAACATTTCTGTAAATAGGCCAGAATTTGTTAAGAAGCCTAAAAGTATTTTTATGTTTCAAGGCTAGTGCGCTGTTTGCCTGCTAGTTTTTGTCAGCATTATTGTGCTGGGCTCTGAAAGTTGTGAAAAGCACTTAAAAATACATCACAGTGAACTATTTTGGATACTTGGAATCGGAGGGAAGTCGGGAATAAGTTTGGACTGCTGCAAACAGTTTAAAATGAACTAGTTCTGTCAAAATCAGGGGTCTGGACTATACAGAGTCAGGCCAAAAGGCCTTTTATGGTTTGAAACATTTTTGTCCAATTCAATAAAATTATACAATGTACATTTATTAACTATATGCTGATTTTTGTATTCTCAGGTTTTCTCAGAGCAGGCTGTTCTGATTGGTCGATTGGGCAGGAGTCGAGAGGAACAGGAAGAGGAAGAGCAGAGAAAGAGAGCTGCTACCAAATCTTTCACAGCCCCTCCCACCATTATGTCCCAAAATGTCCCCAACAACCCCACATCTGCTGCGAAGGAAACCAGCGCTACCACATCTGCGACAACAGAGGGGCAGCTAAATGTACCAAATGTAAGAGTTTGGGGGTCAGAGGGCCTCAAGGATTAATGCTTTCTTGTTTTGTAAAATCTAGCTAAGAGTAGATACTATATCAAATAGTATTGCAATATGCAATACTATTTGAGACAATATTTACAATCAGACTGTATTTTTTTTTTTTTTTATTATATAAAATTTTGATTACACGTGAGCCTTACAATGTTCAAAGACAGCAGTATTTCTGTGCGTGAGGGTCAACCTACCTGTTCTTGATATTTGTCTCACCAGAAGAACTTTTTCAGGAAAGAAAAGAAAGGACAATGAGAAGAAGTACAAATGTTTACCCTTCTATATATGTATATAGTTGACAGATTAGAATGTTTTTTCTGTCATGGATCTTATCTGGACCACTGAGGGATTACATAGATATATATATATGTATCAGAAAAAAAGAACATAATTCTTATTATAAAATATGAATTGTAAACAATAACAAAGAAGGGCAGAACAAAAACAGATTCTCACAACTTCTAGTTTAGCTTAGCCTTGTTATAGGAAAAGCTTAAAATTGTTTTCAAATTACAATCAAGTAGATTCTTTTTAAAGCACAAATACTCTTATAAGTTTAAATTATTATTACGAGTTATTTGTATTTATTTTTATTTTTTAAAGAGAATGGGACAGGAGCAGCTGGTCCGATCTGTGGAGGTCTATCAAGTGGCACAGGAGGAGGAACTGACTTTGGAGCACAATTACTCGTTAAGCCAAGGAGGAGATGGAGAGATCGGGGTCAGCCTGGAGGAGGTGCCCCCCGAAGAGAGGAGAGAAGAAGAGGGGACCGAAACAGAGGAGATGGAGAGGAGAGAGACAGAGACAGAGGAGGAGAGAAGAGAGGAAGAGGAGGAAGAAGAGGAGGAAGAGGAGGGAGGAGAGGAGACCGCAGCAGAGGCAGAATTGACCAGCTCATCTGAGAGCGAGTGTGGTGAGGGCATATTTTAACATTAATAAAGAATATGATTGATTCATATGATCTAGTATTATCACAATATTAAAATTTCAGACTTGATTTCAATAATGAGGAATAGATGCGATACTGATTCTGATCATTCTATTCGGGAAAGGTTCATTTCTGTGAACTTGGTGTGACGTTTTTGTATCAGTACTTGCTCAAATGAGTATGTAGTTTTGATACTAGTTTTAGTTTTGACTAGCACCTGATCTTCTTTTGACAACCCAAAGTTGACCATGCTTCCCTGTCCTGTGTGTGTGCACACCTTGAGGACAGTGGTGCAGTGTTCATGTGAGCGCATGAGTCTCTTTGCTTCCGCTCTGCCGTATACAATCCCTCTTATCTGTGTGTGCATGGACACACAGAGCTGTGTGCTCCGTGAGTTTCCACAATGCACACACGCAGCATTGTGAAGCTTTGACAGTCCGCTCCGCTGTTGGATTTGGACTCAAGGTTTATTTTTACACTGAATGATCTCACGTGCTCATTAAACGAGTTGTTCTGCAACATGGAGGTTAGACGAGCTTCTCCAGGGCAGGGCTCCTCAGTGAATGGTCCGCTGTGACTATATGATTGACAGGCTGAACAGCACTGGTTCATGTTGGACACAAGGAACAAACTTAAATGTTAAATGGACTACAGTCTACTCCAATATGTTATTCCATATGTGTCTTGTTAGACTTTGCCAATCAAGTGATATGGCATAAAATAGTCAGGCTAGTTGTATTAATTTATAGCCTATGTCAAGTTGAATGGACAAAACACACAGGCTGCTGATATCGCTTTGTCACTGAAGACATGTTAAAGTGTGATTAACCTCTTATTCAATGTTTTACAGTATGTAAAATGTATAAATTGATCATTTGGTGCATTATAATTAAAAAAAAAGTATGTGAAACGAGTTTTTAAACAAAAGATAATAGAGGAGATGGAGAGGCTGAAGCTGTTGATACTTTTGCTGCTGCAGTGGAGATGGGGTTGAAGTAGGGTTTTTACTGAAATGGCTAGGTGATGGATCATTTTTACATGAATTACTTGATTGGTTGAGAGGTTACCAGTAGGAATGGGTCATCGGTGATATTAGAGGATTTTCCCCCGCTATTTGAAAATTTTGCCAATATTTGGCAAAAATATTTTTTCTGCACTGTTCAAGCCTGTGTGTGCCCATGTACCATTCCCAGTTAGTCAATGCATCAGATTTGTCTTTTTGAACAGATTCATGAGTAAAATTATGGCTGTATCTTTACATAATTATGCAACAAATAATTTTATAACTCAGATAAACACATACATACATAAATACACCTAGGGAGGTGTTCCGGGCATGTCTCACCAGGAGGAGGCCCCGGGGAAGACCCAGGACACGCTGGAGGGACTATGTCTCTCGGCTGAACTGGGAATGCCTTGGAGTCCCACCAGAGGAGCTGGAGGACGCGTCTGGGGTGAAGGAAGTCTGGGAGTCCCTACTTAGACTGCTGCCGCTGCGAAAAGCGAAAACTTAATTTGTGAACTTCAATATAACTTTCTATCAATCATAACTTAAAATTTAAACACCTTAATTACGCTATTGGCAAATATTGGTTATTGGACAATCCCTAGCTGACAGCATTGATATAAGGTGATATGAGATAGTAAAAAGGAAATACAGTGTTGATTCAAAATGTTTATGATAACACTAAAATGAAAGACAAATGAGACCCAGGTTTTCTTCTTACTGTAAATAGACTCCAATGTGTTGTTAAATACACATATTACTCTCAGATGAAATACCTGCGTTTATTGAATTGTTGACGTATAATAATAATTTCTTCGTTCTTGTCATGATTTTATGGATTTTTAATGTGGTGTGTCTCATTCTTTCCACTGCAGAATGAGATCAGCATGATGAAGTATAATACCAGAGCAGTTAAAACCCTGTTATTATCCCCAATGGTAATGTACTTTGTGTGAGTTATAGGCATCATCAATATCCGGCAGCAGTGTTACCATTGTTCCAAAGATTTCCAAGCCTACACAGAAATGAAGAACTATATTTCAGCCAAAAACAATAAAATCACAACAAGAACAGATGAATAAAAATGAGACGTCCTCTTGTCAACAAGCACGGGTATTTCTTATGAGAGTAATATGTGTTCAAGTAGGGCTGCAAAATCCCTGATCATGATTATTTTGTTCATAATTTAAACTACAATTATTTCAAACTATTGCTTCTAATTAATCTGTAGAGGAAATATAGAGGTGACATATTGTATTAGTAATGTTTTTGTGACATTTTTGTTTATTAGATGAGGCTTTATTTCAGGTTTAGTAGGTTGGAACATTGGTGCATTTCATTCACAAAAGAGAACAGAGGTAATAATTGCATTTTTGATTACATTTTTTTTTTTTTTTATTGAATTGAGCAATAATTGAAATCACAACAGTAAACTTGATTCATTGCAGCCTCTACGCAGAAAATAAGCAAGAATTCAACCAAAAACACATTATTTAGTTTTTCTCTTCAAGAGTACAATAATGAAAATGTGTCGAACTTGTCTGTGTCATTATTTATTCAATGGACTCATCAAGAGGCTTCTATATTTTTTGAATTTATAATAAACTACTATCTTTTATTTCTGTTACTGCTACTGCTGCTACTAGTAATGCTGCTGCTGCTATTGCTTCTACTCCTACTACTACTTTTACAACAGTTTCTAAAAAAGTTGTTTAAGTTGAATTTAGGGCTGCAAGGTTAATTGCAATCAAAACGAAATCACACTTTGAGTTAGTGCACTTACCAACTTGCAAAGGCTCCAAATATTTAGAAAGTAAAATATAATGTTCCCTCCGTTTTATAGAAAAATCTTGCACCTTAAGATTAGACTTATGTCCAGAAATTCATGCGATTCTTGCATTAGTTTATCAGTTCAAATGTTAATGCTCCTGGAGTTGTTTACAATGTGGACTCAGAACAGAAACCTTAAAACATAAATTGCAAAGTGTAATTGCAATAATTGTCAGAACAATTCAGTTCTTCCAAAATCGTGCAGCCCTAGTTGAATTCCGATTGCAGTCTCAAGTGTGTTTATAAAGAGGACATGTGCCTAATTGTTCTCACGCCACCACACACTGCTAGAGCTGTCTGCCCACACGGAAACCATCGAGCCGGTCTCTGGTCCAGACATGACCTAAGACTTGGACCTGAAACTAAACCAGGACTGTAGATGGGTTCATGTTAAGTAGACCAGTGTTGTGGGTGTGATTCCCTGCAGCATTTTAAATAAAATTATGTTGAGTGAAGACTGAGTGAGTTTGTCAATTTGGTATGGCTCGAGAACTGTGGTCACTGTAGGGCAAGTTCTTTAAATCTGGTTTAGTCCTGGTGAAGTCCTGGTTTAGTCCTCATTTAGATCATGTTTAGTCCTGCTTTAGTGTTGTTTTTGTGGGCTGATCCTGGTGTGCAGTGATCACAGTGTCTATCAGAGGTGCTGTACACCAGTTTTAGTCCTGCGTTAGTCTTTGGGTAAATCTGGTCTAGTCCAGCTTTAGCTTTGGCTTACTGTAGATCTTTTGGGGTGTTCTTGTTGTGATTAGTATCCAGAAGTGCTTTAGACCTCATGGTGTTAGGGGTTAAACCTGATTTAGTCCTGTGTTTGTTTAGTTCTGTGTTAGGCCTGGTTTAGAGCTGGTATGGTCCTTCTAGGTTAGATCAGGGTTAGATCAGGTTTAGTCCTAGTTTAGTTCTGGTTTAGTCTTGGGTTAGATGTGACTTAGTACTTATTTTAGACCTGTTTAGCCGTGGTTAAGTCCTGGTTTCGTACCAGGTTAGATCGTGTTTAGTGCAGGTTGTGGATGTCCTCAATCTGCAGTGGTTAGTGTCCTAGTTTAGATCTGGTTCAGTTCTGGGTTAAATCTGGTTTAGTCCCATGTTAAGCCTTTGCAGATTTTGTGTGATGATGTTGTTTTGTTCTATGTTAGACCTGGTATCCTGGGTTAGTCCTGGTTTAGTCCCGTGCCAAACACTATTCAGTCATCCAAGGACCAGTGGTGAAGCGGCAATCATATCTTGCTTTGACCCCATTACAATCTATATTTGTTTTGGCACATGTCAGTAAAGGAATATTTAGATTACTTTTGAGCTAGAAGAAAACTATCATCATGAGTATTTTCCTAGGAAGATGCTGTTATTGTCCATTGCTTATATTTGGTCAATTCAAAAAAAAAAAAAAAAAGCAGACTGGCATATTTTGCATTTGGTTTCCCTTGAGTCATTCCGGGGCCACTTATGTATTCAGGAAATGAGCAAAAATAGTGCACTGCCAACAAATAAGGTCTCAAGGGTGTCTGGACAGTCCACAAAAGTCTATTAAATTCAGATTTCAATTTAATGTAAATCAGTCGACTGTGGAAGTGGGCGTCAATGAAAATGTATAGAAATTATATTAGAATGTTTGTGTTTAGTAATAAGTGGTGGTTATTGGGTGAGTGTAGCATATTTTACCTGCACTGGTGAATATCCAGCAGTGAATTATATTAAAGTGAATGGTTGTCAGTGTAATTAATATATGAATGAATTTATTATTCAGTTTATCAAAGTTTCAGATCACTGCATTTGACCCAACATGGGCCTTGGATTTCCACGGTGACGCTTTTGTTTTTCAATATATTATTTCACTGACTTTTTTTCTGCTTGGTTGATGGACAAATGCTATTTCTCTCTATGATATTCCAGTAAGTCTTCTGAGGCATGCCTGTCACTACTACTGTATAAAAACTACCACTATATGCTACTATATTTTTTTTATATATACAGGTGTTTCTTATCACAATTATATTTCTATATATCCCTGTACTCTAAGACAGATAGCAGCATATTATACATAAAAAATCAACCTTGCTCTTTGATGTGAATCCCCCTTATTGCCCCGGAAACTCAGCCCTCTCCTCTGATAATGATCTTTCCCATGTATCGTGTCTGAGGCGTTCTTTCAGTCTGAGGTAACAGAGAGGTCCCTGGACCCAAGTCAAAGTCATGTCTAGTTTAAGTTACATCCGCTGCAAAACTCCACTGTCCCCCTGCTTTTAAACTTACACAATGAGAGAAAGACAGGCGTCAGATGCCAAACTTTCATCAAAATTTGTTGCGCGTGAACAAGTTTCAAGCGCACGATTTTAACGCCATGGTCTGAATCTAGCACAAGTCCAAAAATATCATTTGGAGACTTGATGCTCCGTTATTGTTACGAACTATATTTTTATTGTTACATGCTACTCAGTTATATATTAACAAAAAAGTTCAAGTTAGCCTGAAATGAAGTGTTTTAGCACCAGTTGTTCACATGTGCCCAGAGCAGCAGACAATAGTAGTGTCAGTGGACTGGTCTAACCCTGTTACATAAGGCCTAATGCTTGAACGTGTCTGTATAACTCCCTCTGATGTAACCGTGTTCACTGCTGCTGGTGGAGTCTGCATTATTTATTATCATACTATTATTTCAGATTATGCACACCACGACCTAATCTCACTCTGGTCTATGAGGGTTTCATATGTTTACTGCTTTACGGTTGTCAAATTGAGAACATATCATTGCGTCATTTGAGCCTTAGTTCTTAAACAAAATCTGATTAAAATTTTATCTTTTAACACTTTGTAGCGTATTGCCTGTCACAATTGAGTGTGTATACCAGTGGCGGGCCGTGTTTCACCCTTGGGTCTTCAGTGACATCTCACTTACACATTACAACATCACCTCAATATAGGGCAACGCTTAATTTCAGGAGCAAAAACCAATAAGCATGCATTGCATTCACAATTAAGAGTAGGAAACAAGTTCAAAGTTACTGTCAAAAATAAAAAATAAAAATGTGATTTAAAGATGCCAAACAAAATGCCACCAAAATTACGCCATGTGAGCTTAAACAAGTCTGTCCAATAAACTGCGCAATCTTGCTGTTTCATATAAAACACCAACCAGACAATAACAAAACAAACTATTCTTTGAAAATAACGTAAACAGATCATTAGCATTTTTTGACAATAGGCTATACAACAGCAAATACCTGAAAAAGTGGCACAGCTGAGATTGAACTAAACCTTAGTGCAGTTTTAACTGAGGTAACGTCAATGCATCACGTTATTATTAACATTATAGACGCACTTTTTCTTTGTGGAGCTCCGTCTCCCTGCGCGCCGCTGAGCTGCAGGTCCACTTGAGTGTCTCCAAACATTTTTAAACGCACTAGCTTTAAGTGACCAGCCGTCCAACAACAGTACAATTAGCAGTGTTTCTCAGAAACTGTGAGCCACGGGCACTGTTCATAGTTCGTCTGGAAATGACAGACAAACTATTGAAACTGACTGTATCTGTGTCTACTTACAGTGGATGGGGCCTGATCTGTTTATTCTGAAGTTCCCAGGAAAATGAAATTTGCCTGACCACACAAGCTAGATGAAATATAATTGGATAAAAACTCTTCCACAATAAACAATATTGGAAGTCACTCAACTAAGTGGATGTAATATGACATAAAGAGAACAGAGAACATGTTTGTTTACATATTTATGAAAATAAAAATAAATTAACTTTTCTGAGCATGTTTAGGCCAGCAGAGAAGGCCTTGCTGGCCCTGACGGCCCGCCACTGGTGTATACACAATTTAGTCCCCACAATGTGATAAATATCCACCCATGCACGGACACACAAAACAATGAACATGATTACTAACATTTTGTTAGTAATGTTTTGCAGAACAGGTATGCTGTAGATGCTTAGGAATCATTATAGATAGTATATATCATTTACCTTATTATACTTCCAAATTTGCCCTTTATCAGCCCGAATATATTGGCAAAGCTTATTGGTCATCAACTGCTCTGAATAAGAAAATATATATAATTCTGCATTGGAAATAGATTTAGTATTGTTTTTTTATTAAAATATTTATGAATTTTAAAAACATATTAAATAAAAACAGTACAAAACAAAAATGAACAAAAACAATAACACTAGGTGCAGCATCAAAAGATTTACATTTGTCCCACTACACAGTCACCAGTTTATCCATTGCCCTTCACCCACCCCTCAACATCACACAGAGATGAGAATCTAAGACAGTTGTCATACCGATTAACAATTTAAAACAGAATATTATACCTTTTGAATGTGAAGAAATTACTGAAATGTTGCATATAACAGCAAGCTGAAACCCATGAATTCATTTTTTGTCAATATCGCCCACTCCTAAATGCAGAAGGACATGCCCTCTCCCAAATCTCCTCAGACATTTTGTGGTCCCTCTGCGTTCTCCATCCGTCCATTCAGAGTTAGTTGCACATTTGTTGACACCTCATCCTCGTCTCCTCCCATCTGTGCTGCTCAGTCAAAAAATTGCCTGATTTCTGCGTTAATGAAGTTTCACGACCAAATCCACACTTGCACAGTTCAACAGTTCAAGCTGTCACACCAAATTTAGTGCATCCATATCTCTGGGTAAGCTTCCTACTACTGAAATCATCTTTTTTGGTTTGGTCAGGTCTTTATTGTGAAAAATCTCTTCAAATGTATAAGTTGTGGACAGCTGCCAAATTGCATCAATTTGTATTTATATAATCAGTTAGCCAAAGTACTTTCCTTTAAGAGTGGGTATTAAGAAACATGTTCTTTTTGAAGCTGTTGTAACATTGTTCCCTCATCAAAAACATGCCTGAAGAGGTTTTTGTCATACATGCATGTTTGAGTAATCTTGTCATTCCTCCCTGGCCCCATTCGATCCCAACTTTTGGTTAACAGTATGAGCCCATGCTTCTTTTACGAGACTCAGCCCACAAGCCTATGTAGCACGGCCATTTTTCATAAATATATACACAAGCAGGATATAAAACAATAGAAAACATATTAAACAAGACACTGCAACTTCACAAACCTGATGCGATGTGCAGTAGTTCAATTAGCAGGATGCATGCTGATTGTGATGCGATAGTGCTGTGAAAGGGGAGTGACTAAGCACAGGGAGCAAGGGGAAGGAGTACTCAGAGTGTCAAAAACAAAACTGGAACTGAGCAAATATTTTAAGACATTGTTTTTGGCAAATACATTATTTTCAAAACAATAAAAGGTATCATGGTGATGAAAATATGTTGAATACATGCAGAAGTGCATCCTGGTTCACGAAAGAGAAAACATGCTTTATAATTAGATGCAGACAGCACACACAGTCATTTTGACCCTATAAGAGCTGCTTTTACAATATATCTGCATTGACGCAAATAATTTTTCTTTTTCTTCATTACATGGAAAAAATGAGTATAGCCACTTAAACCAAGACAACTGCAAATAAAAAGAGCAGTGCAGAGGATCAGAATCATCACTCATGACCATTCTTCATCACTCTTATAGTTTTTGTTCTCATCTTGATGTTTGTGTTATATTTTTCTTGCAGAGGTAGAGACAGAGCCTGTGCGTTCAACCGGAGAGCGTCCTTCAAAGCGCCGCTGTTTTTGGGAGTACAGGCGATTGCGAGACTCCTCCTCCAAAAAGAAACCAGGGTCTGAGGGTCATTGGTCCCTGTCCTGGAGCTCCAGCACTCTGCCCAGCACACTGTACCGACCAGAGGGTAAGAGCTGCCCACATGTCCCTCGTGTTACTTTGCGTGGCCGTTCACCACAAATTTTTACAATGCTTTTCTCGAAAACAATATAGTCTGGAACTTATCCTGCCCCACCACCGTCCAGTGATCATGACTGATAGACAGAATAACCAATCAGAGACAGACATGGTCCATTTGTGTCAAAACAAACATGGGGGCTAACGAGTAAAAAAGAAATAACTATATATACAAACAACACAAAGAAGCAGTGTAGATTTTTGCAGAATCAACAAGTGAAGCTTTAAACTCTCTCAGGTAAAAGTTACATATTTTGGTGTTAATGATATGAGATTATTGGAGAGGCATGAGAGGCACAGAGACATGTGCTAATACCAAAGTTGTAGCTGTAATGCATGTCCCAAAATTAGACAGTTATTGGACTCCCTTCATGGTCTAGTAGGAGGGACTGACTTGCCAGGCAGTGTGTTAAGCCTACTATCTGAAAGCCCACAGCAGATTATGATAGATTTGTTTGGTGGTGGTGCAGAGGAGATAAGAGGCTGTTGGTTCGATTGCTGCTTTGAAGTTGGGCAGAGGAGGGTAGTGGCATTTTGTTGATATGACAGGATGATGGTGGGAAGAAAGAGTGCATTTGTAGCAAAGGATTATGGAAATGGATGAGTTTAATGCCATAGTGTGGAATATATGAGGCAACACAATAACATGTCTCCACAGAGACAAGTAGGTGATGAACCCCCCCACCAGAAAAGTCACATAGTGCACCTTTAAATGAAGAATTAAACACTTTGTCATTGTGTCATTGTGCAAGACACTAGACCCATATTTCCCACATTAGCCACAGTATAAATATGTCTGTTAGTTCGGAAGGGCATCTGACATAAACCTATGATTCACTGACAACCCCTGATTTCGGTACAGAAATAAGCAAAAAGAAAAATGTACTTCCCGCCCACTCTCTCCTCAAATGCATATGTATAAGGATAATTGCAGGGTCTCCCCGTCCCCGGGCCCTGGATTAAATCTGAGTAATTGTGTATAATTTGGTGCGAGAGCCCTTCACTCCTCAGCACCAGTGATTATGTCCCACTCAGTGACGGCAGATGTCTTTGGCCCAGATCTGGCCCATGTCACAGGCAGCAGACCCTCAGGCACTGCCCTACATTCAGCCATACATCAAACCTCAATCAAACCCAGACTGGATCCTATTTTGGAGAAGCTGTAGCCAAGAGACAAAGAAAATAGTGCCCTATATAGGCTATGAGAAATAGACAAGATATTTTTGGAAATTCACAAGCATAGAATTTAGTATTTTGTATAAAATTGTTTGGTTAGTACCTGAATGGGAGACTGCTGGGAATGTCCTTAGGCAAGTAGTATGATGATGACAATAGGGTCTCACCTCGAGTGTGGTGATTTGTAATATATTATCTTTATTCCAGGTAAGAAAGGCCGCCGCAAGGCCCGTAAGACAGATGCTAGTGACCTGACTCCAAACCCTCAAAAGCTGCACAACATCGGGGAGCAGCTGCAGAAACTGAACGCTGCGATCGATGGGATGGGCCCTGTGAACGATCTGCCAGCTGTGGCCCGAGCGCGCTCCAGGAAGGAGAAGAACAAACTCGCATCCAGGTAATACACTGATTATGTACTAATATACTAATATACAAATCTTTTTATTGTCGCCTATACAGGAGACAAGCTATAATGTGAGGCTGTGCATTTCAGTGTTTTTCAACAAAGGGAATTTGTTTAGGTTTTTTTGGTTTTCAACATTGAAACTGGCAAACTCAAAGCGTGACTCATGACCATTCTGCTTTCTGATTGGAAAATCAAAACAGCAAGTGGCAGCATAAACAATAAATCATCACTGCAGTCAGTAAAAAAAACAGTATTTGCTAGTGGTGACAAAAAAAATATGTCCTGCCGATCGATTAGTCGACTCGAAAAGCTCATGGCAAAATCTCTCAAAACTATTATGTATCTCTATGTATCTGACCCAAACTGAACTCACAAAATTACACCTGCACAGGAGTTTATGCAAAAACAACTGTTTGTGCAGTTGGTGATTTAGTGTTTCATTAAGAAGATGGTCTGAATGAACACAAAGTTTACTTACCTTCAGTGATTCATGAGACAAATTTCATCTGTATTTCTTTCTTTCTGCAATATACACCTTTGAGTTTACATAATGTTAGAATGAAAAATATACACTGGTATCTGTTGGGATTTTTTTTTTTAACTCTAAGCAAAGGAATTCCCCAAGGCTCAATTTTGGGCCCACCACTTTTTACTGCATTTATTAATTCCATTAGTTGCAATTTAAAATGATGCTTTTAACTTGCAAGTGCTCTCTCTGCTGATCAGGTGCTTTTAAAACTGCAGCAAGGTTTTAATGAAATCCAAATTTCCCTCAAAAATATTAAATTATCATTGAATGCAAATAAAACTAAGTATATGATTTTTTCGAAGGAAAAAAAAAACATTCAAGCGATGTGCAAGCTACAAATCTTTATACATTAAATGATACATTGATTGAAAGGCTCATCACCTATAAATATCTTGGGTTTTGGCTCGACGAAAACATATCCTTTAAAATACTTATCGTGGAATTATTAACAGTTTAAAATCAAAGTTGTCATTTTATTATTGAAACAAATCTTGTATCCCATTGAATTACAGACAATAAATTGCCCAAGTAACCTTTCTTTTTGTACTTAATTATGGAGATATAATATACATGCAGACTTACTTACCTTGCACCCTTACTTTGAAACCTTTAGATACACTCTCTCGCTCAGCCGTTCTTTTCATAAATTGCAATGAATTTAAAACGGAAACTTTTAATACAAGATCTCATGATTGTAGATGTCTCAAAGCTGGCCACACTACAACTGAAATGGGAAAAAAAGCTTTTGGCTATTTTTCTTCACAAAAATGGAATACATTTCAAGGACATGTAAAACTGGATACATTGGTGCCACTAAAGCACTTTAATAATCTTGTGATAAACATTTATAATCGCACCTGCACCTGTTTTTAATGTTTTAAATGGACCTATGCAGTTAGTTTATGTTTATTTGTTTCTTGTTTGTATTGTTCTGCATTTTAGCAGAGCGCTCATGAAAAAGAGTCTGTGTACTCTCATTGGACTCTCCTTGTATAAATAAAGATAAATGAAAATGAAATTTGGGCTTCATTTTAACAGTGAGTGAATGCTTTGGAGGATGTGTATGTTTAAAATATGCATACATGCTTGTCACGCTTGTCAAGTTGTTTTTCTGCACTAAATTTAGTGCTTGATTAGTTCCCATGGGAAAGACACAGAGCTTAATGCAAGCAGGAAAACATACATTTTAGTGGATTGGGTAAAACATGGGGACTGAGTCAAACCACATCCATAAATAAGATCCAATAGACATCGTTGACTCTTTAGGCGTATTATGTAGGGCTGTATTTCTTTTTGGCTTAAGGAGAATTTGTAACATAAATGAAATGGTGTTAGGAAGACCACAGTGTCTATTTTTGTAGTTCAACCATTCTCAGCCTCTGTCTTAAACTGGCTTATACTGTGCAGCTGTTTTCATACTTTATTTTGATTCTAAGGAAAATATATTCTGTATATATTCTTCATACTACAATAATAATATAAGTGCAATTACATTTTCAACATCTAGTGGTGTGATAGTCATGTTGTTATAGATCGAGATCACTAAATATATTAAAATGATTCATTACTTTTTTCTTTTTTTTCCCCACAATCGATATCTCAAACGAGTAACTAGTGTTTTATACTGGTTTTAGTGTCTGTGTATAGATTTTTTGTTAGTACCTTAGCTGGTACTAGCATTGCAATTTGTTGCATAGTTGAGCAAAGCACTTTATCCATCTTGAGTGTCTACATATGCCAACCAGTATGAATTTTTTTAGGGCTGATGCGATACCCATAAATAGGGCTTTAGAGGTGCCTACATAACAGCCAGTATATTTAGTGATGTAAAAATTCACTGTAAATCTTCAGCTGTTTGTAAAACTTGGGTTCGGCTATAGTCCTATATTTTAAGTTGCGTTTCTTGAAGCTACATTTACTATAAAAACACTAGGTAGGCCTAATAGCGTAGTATTTTTGCATGGCACTCTTTTCTAGTCATTAAACAAAGCAAGTAAACATCCACTTAGCCAAAGTGGTTAGCCTAAATGCGTGTGCACAGCGGTAATTAATTATATGCAAAATGCCGACAATTCACCCCTCGCCTGTTCACAACTCCATTTACATATCAATACAGGTTCAGTAACATGTGTACAGCCCATAGATATATGGTATATATAAATGGACATAGCTAACCTGCTTGCCGGCACGTTCCAAATAGGAAGTGATCATGGGCTGTGTTTCCGGCTCCATCAGCTCTGACTCCAATTCACTTTACATTAGAAAATTGTTACCCTCTCTCTGTAACTGCTGCTGTCAGATTCATTATTTTGGTCTTAAAATGTATTGATCCTTTTGCTACTGTGTCTGTAACTCATGATATGAACATTATTAAGTGACTAATCAGCTGCTTTATTTTCCCATGATTGCTCCTGCTAGCATTAGCACCAGGTTTGATTGACAGCGTGGTTAAACGCCCGCCTTCTGCTAAACCAGTGGTGTGGGCAGGAATGGGAGTTACCTTCCCCAGGTTTGCTCCAGATTGGTTCTGTGCTTGCTATGATACTTGCAGTCGAAATTCCAAATATGAAACCTGGCCCCAAATTTGCCCTGTAATCGCTAGCCTTGCTGAGTTTCATTTGACTGGAGTTGAATGCTATGGGTGACATCACACACACTTAATCCACTTCTTCATACAGTCTATGGTACTGCCACTGTAGTCACTTTACAGTTGGTCAAGGTAAGAGAAAACAGACTGTTTAGGTATGGTAGCTTGTAGTAGCTAAGCACTAAACAATGTGAAAGAACAAAGAGTTGCGTCCAGTCTTCACAAATAAGATTAATTTTCATCTTGACTCAAAACAATATAATCCAGAATGTCTATGGCGACAGTCCTCACTCGCCTTCACGCTTTAATTTAATATTTCTAATATTTAACGAAAGTTTAATAAAACTTTATTCAAGAGTCAGAAGTTTGGTTCAGATTACAGAGCATTTAAAACCACCACTCAAAGTGTTCCCTCGGTCAGAGCAAAGTGGTCAGACTGCACTGGTGCTTTCAGGTGCAGTACAGCATCACAGATACACAGACAAACTACTCCACAGATAAATATTGATGTGGCGCCACATATTAGCAAGTTTGACTGTTAACGAATGAGGAGTGAATGAATAATGCACCAAACTGCACATTGAGTGTCAAGAAAGAGGGTATTAAACTAATGTATATCTATTATTAATGCACCATTATGCATAAAGCTATTCCAGGAAGAGACTGATGTGTGGGAGGTTTTTCAAAATAAGTTTAATTTGTTCTGTACTTTAATAATAATAAAAAAACACCCTTTTAGACAGAATTACATTTTGCAGACAAAATAATGGTAGATTTTTGAATGTTTCCTTTTGATCTCATACTGGGCTGATGGCAATGGCGCAGATTGTCAGCCTCAGTTCCGTCAGTCTACCCCAGGGCATCTGCGACTACAGTACCACTGAGTATGGAATGAAAGAATTAATGGAATGAATTTTTATTGTTATAGTTTGTATCATATTTCAAATGAGTATCTATAGTTTCCATACCAGTTTTAAGATCTATTAGATTTTTATTTTATTATTATTATTTTTTTCACAACCCGGGTCACCTATAAGTAGCAAGGCAGCCTGAATGTGTTGCCTCACTCTTCACACCCAATTCCCTCTGCTGTACTGTGCTTTACACTGTACTGTCTGAAAGAAACTCATCCAAAAATGATATATTCATAATTTGATTTTATAGAGTAACTTACAAACATCTATTCTAAATACATCCATGGGGTTTTGTCTTTGGATGCACAGAGAGATCTGCTCTGAATAGCAGGGACAGGAGGGACATTTTAATTTCCTTGCGTTTTGAACTGGATGACCTTTTCAAACCCATTGCTAAGGAGCCAGAGCGAGACTGATTTTATGTGGCAGTTTTTTTTTCTTATATCAGCATCAGGCATCTGTAGAAGACGACTCTGGGGAGGGCACACTTTTTCACAAAAGAAAAGATAGCATCAGAGCAGGGTAGCAATGAATCACATTTACTTTAATATATTTTTGGATAAATTGAGAACAATTTCTAGATTATGTATCCTGTCTGCATTACCTACAATAGCATCCTGGAACAGCTAGCCATTTATTAGTAATGGGCGATAGTGATTTATATATATTTTTTTCTCATCCAAAAACTATGGGAAGTAATTCAGTTCAATTTTTTGCCTTTAGCACACAGGATTTAACCTTTGTTCCACCCCAGCTTTAATTGATGGTACAGATAATGTTGCGGCCAGCAGCCTTGGGCCACTAGCTACGAGACTGACTGAGTTTAAAGGTGTTAGAATGGGTGGTTAAAGAGCCCAATACTCATGTGTTTAGTGAAGAATCCTTTTATTGCCAGTTTCTACAATAGCATAACCAAAAACTGTATGCCTCTACTTACACTGACACATCCTTCCTTAGCCATTTAATAGCCATTTAATAGGCACACCTGGGCACACCTGGGCACACCTGGGCACACCCAGTAAGACCAAACAGGAAGTATAGTGACACATAAAAAAGCCCTCACTCTTGCATATAAATCAATGACATGACAATGTGTTTCAAAAATTGATTAAAAACTAAAAATATATATATATATATATATATATATATATATATATATATATATATATATATATATATATATATATTTTTTTTTTTTTTTTTTTTTTTTTTTTTTTTTTTTTTTTTTTTTTTTTTTTTTTTTTATCCAGAATACTGAGTAATTTATTTCTCAGATGGCAATGTGTTACTTGAAAAAACTGTCTTGGATCTACAAAAAATATCTTGGATACATGCATTCCTACAGTTAGTGCTTGCCTCTCCATATGTCCGTGGATATATCATTATTGTCATACTGTAGAACATTCAAAGCAAAGCAAGAACATCTCCATGGAGAGACAAGCAGGTGGCAGACCCATCACCTGAAAAGCTACAAAGTGCCTCTTTATGTTAGAAAAAAAGAGTGAAAAACAATACCAGGGTGTGCAAAGATGTTTGAAAGAACACTAATGTATAATGTGAAGCAGAAATAAATATGCCTTTTTGTAGGTATACTGTAGAGAGGTTCTTTCTGTTTTTTAACACAAAAATATGAAATGATAGATGCTGATGGAGAGATGCAGGATGGAGAAATGAAAGGCAGGAAATAGCATCACACACAGCGAGGTCATGTAAAGTTCATCTGAGAGAGAGGGAGTAAGAGAGGGAGGTAGAGTGGGAGAGAGTGAGAAGAATATGAAAGGGAGAGAGAAAGAAAGACTGGAAGAGAAGGAGGGAGGACAGAGAAGTAGAGAGGGAAGGGAGAGTGAGAAAAAAAGATAGAGGGAGTTTAGGAGGGAGAGAGGGAAAGAAAGAGGGCGGTGGGCAGAGAGATAGAGACAAGAAAGGGAGAGTGAGGAAGAAGAGAGCGAAGAGATGGGAGGGAGAGAGAAGGAGAGAGGGAGAGATAGAATGTGATTACATGCCTCTGTAATGATAGGTTCCTCTGGGAATGACTTATTACAAACAGTTATTAAACACAAACACAACGGCACAAGGGCAATAAGGAAATATGAGATCTAGTCAAAAAGGGCTCGTAAAAGCTACAGAGCCACAAAACAGCTGTAATTGAAATAATGTAAGATACGTTTATTCCCATTCAGAGGAGAATTCCACGCAAAGCAACAAAACTTAAAACTTGAAAAAACACAACTATTTCATTTTCAGCGGTTGAGTTCATCAGTGCATTTCACAAATTTCAGAGACCAGAGCAGAGTTTTGCCTTTGCGGTATGCCTAACAACAACTAGCATGCTAGCTGCGCACTTTCTAATTCTTAGACAATAAAACACTTTATAATTAGATGCAGACACACGGCAGACCTATTCTGACCTCGAGAGCTGCTCATACAATACACTGGGGAAATACAAATTTTGAACAAATACATGGGGAAAATGGAGCACAGGCGTTTTAATAACTCGTGGATGAAAAGTTTGTGTAAGCATGTAACCAATACAAAATTAGAAAGCCTTTATAAATGACCAAAAATGCTAGATTAATAGACACATTTTGCCCTTTACCATTTTTGGAAAACAACCAATAAGGAAAGCTATGCAAAAGGGCACACACATTCAATATAATTATGCTTTCCTGTCTTAAAGCTGCACTATGTACATTTTCAGGTGCAGGGTGTGTTACCTGCTTGTCTCCATGGAGATGATACTGTTTGCCTGAAACATTCCACAGACATTAAACTAATGTCCCTCTATAGAGACAAGCAGGTAACATCACCAGGCCAAGTTATAACTTTGAAGACGCGTTCACAGTAAATATGCAACAAAAAAGTATTTTTGAATAATAAAACACCTGTCGCTGAGCAAATGCAACATATATAAGCTTAATGCCATACTGTGGAACATTAAAGTCAGAGTAATAATAATAATAATAATATTCATGGACACAAGCAGGTGGCATACCTTCCTATAAAAAGGTAGTACATCTTTAAGTATCTGTCTAAAAAATCACAGATGGAGCCTATGAAATCCCATTGCATTCCTTCCGTTGCTGCAAAGATATTGTAAAAATGAATCAATGTGTTTTTGAATGTCATCCAATTTGCAGCCGTAAGGTTATGCAAAACATCCCTCCTCACCACTATATTAATTTGCCACTATTCCTGGCTGCAGTCCAATGTTTTTAGAGATGAAAAAGGGAGAGTGGTTTCCTTTCCGATCCTTTTGACCCTAGAGTATAATTCATTTGTATTGAGCTGATTCACTGCTTTGAGAAAATGGTTCATAGCATAAATATTTCACCACCATATATTGATTCATTTCTTCTGACCTCAAAAACACCAAAAACGAAAGTGTAGTTAGAGTCACTATGTCAAACGTTACCATGCTGAAGAAGACATGTGGGAGGACAGTCAATCAAATTTCATCTCGAATTTGTAAAGTATAGTAGCGAACATATGAGCAAGAGGTCAGAGAGAAAAATAAACAGATCTCTTTCAAATAAAAGAGGTATATATTTTTTCTAATGTTTTCTTTTTTTTTTTTTTTTTTCCAGAGCGTGCAGACTGAAAAAGAAGGCACAACATGAAGCCAACAAGATTAAACTCTGGGGACTCAATCAAGAATACGGTCAGTGCTTTACTTATGCTCCTGGACAGAATTTTGAATTGTCTTTTTGTTTAAAATATTTCTGTAATTAAAACATGCAGTTGGTGATATATAAAACAAGACTTTCAACAGAGGTTTAATAAGTTCTAGATCAAAGAAAACCAGAATGCATTACGTGTGTTGCCCAGATCCTGTTCCAGTTTTTTAAGACCTGGTTTAACTCGTAGATGGCACAGGGCCTTTTTGGGTGGGGTTTGTATCTTCTTTTTGTGATTGGGAAAATTTCCTTCAACTACTCCAGTTTCAGCTACCTCATAAAACATGACAGACTAAAGACATTTTGGGTAAAAAATCTCTACGACACAAGCATACATTTGACAGAAGGTGCACTGACAGAAAAAGAATCACTATAAAATAACAAGCTTAGCACTAAAACATAACTGAATATAGGCAATGTATAACCAATATAATCTATAACACATTCATGTGGACATTTTAAATCACAATATTGAGCTAAAACAACTTACGATAACAAACGAGTCCACTTCCATGTTAGATAAGAGCGGTGCCCAATGGGAGCTGGTGGCGCCATTAACGTCATCGATTCAAAGAGCCACACAGCTCTAGACACCTCCTGTGAATAGCTGCAGATTTGGAGTCAACACTATATATATTTTTTTGTACAATACTGCAATTGCAATTAGATCTAAAAAGTTTAAAAAGTAGGATTCTGTTCAGAGTGCAAATTGTAAAGAACTCCAAGAGCATTGACATTTATGAGAAGACTAGAACTGATAAACTTATCCAAGAATCCCATGTGTTTTACAATGTGTTCCTAGAGGTCAAAACTACATTTACAACATTTTTCTATAAAAATGTTGGATGTTTTGTTCTTTGCAGAGGACATTCCGTTCTGTAAATAAAGTGCAGCCTTTGAGATTTGATAATAACAGCAGCACAAGTTGTGATTTCATTTGCGATATATTGTGCAGCCCTAGAAAGCGTTGGTCATAAGTGTACAGTGTCCTGCATTGTCACTTTAGTTGATGTTTACATTTGACCCAGTGCAGCTCTGATCTCTGTCCTGCTTTAGCCTCTGGTTCCCTCCACTCGTGTGCATTCCTGACGTTCCTGGTCATTTCATTGTTGATTCAAATTCAGGAATTTCCATTTTGATTCCAACACACACACACATCCACGCACACGCACACACACACACACACACACACACACACACACACACACATACACACACACACACACACACACAACACACACACACACATACACGCACACACACACACCGCAGACACGCGCACACACACAGACACGCACGCACATACACCCACACACACACACACACACACACACACACACACACACGCTCACATCCACATGCACACACACACACGCATACACCCACAGACACACACACACACACACACACACACACACACACATCCACACACACACACATCCACACACACACACATACCCACACACACACACATCCACACACACACATCAACACAGACACACACGCACGCACATACATCCGCACGCGCACACACACAGACACGCACACGCACACACAGACACACACACGCACAGACACACACACACACACACACACACACACACACACACACACATAGACACAGACACAGGAACACACGCACACACACACAGACACGCACACACACACAGACACACACACACACACACACAGACACACACACACACATGTTGGGTTTCTATGTTTCTTTGGGACATTACATTGCCTACAAACCCTAATATTAAAAGTGTAAAATGTAACTTTTCTAGTGGAGAGTCCATTACCTGTTTATCCCCATGGGGATGTTATTGCTTTGCCTGGAATGTTCCACACTATGACATTAAAGTTCTAAATATCCATGGAGACAAGCAATTGAAGCCACTAGATCAGATCTGTGGAGAGACGAGTCCACTCACCGTAAGAATGCATGTTTGTTTCACAAAAACCTCTGTAATTGAATAATTCTGTACTATGGAGCATTCCTCATGGTAAAAATCTCTCCATAGAGACAAGCAGGTGGCAGACTCTCCACCAGAAAAGTGACAGCACAGCTATAACCTTTTTAATCCATATCTGAACTTTAAATCATGTTACTGATCTAATAAAAAGGAACTGATTTTATGAAGACAGATCCCCACAATGTGATAGAAACACATCCTCACACAACGCTTGACCTTGTGCAGCCAAAACTTCCTTGTTTTCACAGTCACTTCTAAGGAACAATTACCTCCTCATGTCTCTATATACGTGTCATTTCCTGCGGGTTGAAAGTTAAACTGACCAAGCAAAACATTATGACCACATTATTATTATGCAGTCAAGGTTAAGGGAAGTGGATGTGATATTTTTCTAAGCAGTTATTCATTCTCTTCCTTTATCTGCCTGGGTCTAAGCGCTTAAGTTTATCTATTCAGTATATGTAACTTATTAGTCTGATTATTATTAAAGGCTACTTTCTAATTTCATAGTTTTATATTGAGGTGGAGAACAGGTCAAAATGACATGGCAGAATACTGTTAACTGTGAATTTTTTTTTTTTATATTTCTGTAATTATTTAACTTATCCACATGAAATAAAAATGGGTTCAAAGCTCAAAGTTGTGTCCGTTAGCACCAATTATAATTGCATAATGCTCCATAATTGTTTTCAGTTGAAAGCCAAGATAGATTGATTTAGATATAGATATAGGTAAGAGTAATACATATTTGGCTGGAATCTCTATGGTGCGTTCACACTTACATGCATACCACTTCAAAATTGGGATTTAACAGGGACTAAATGTGGATTACGCCAGAACTAAACTAGGATTAGAACAGGGGCACAGGCGTACATCAGCGCTCAACTGCAAATGCACCCTAAAATAAAATGAACCAAAATGTAGATTTCTTCCGAATAAGAAAAACGTCCTCTGTCTGAAATTGGAATATAATCAAATTCTTGAACTTGCATGTATCCCATAAAAGGCAGTATGTGCTTAGGTCGGGTTCCAACCAATAACTCCGTAGTTGATGGGTTTTTTCACTAACTCTTTTTATTGCTAGGAATCTAATAGCCGTCCTGGGTTGGTCCTGGTTTGATCATTATTTAGTCTTGATGTGGACTTGGTTTTGCCCCAGTTCAGTGGACACATCCTAAAACCTGCTATTTGGCCCTGTTCTCGTCCTGGTTTAGTCATACTTTAATCTTGGTTTAGTTCCTGGTTTATTCTTGTTTTAGCCCTAGTATATTGCCGGGTTTAGTTCAGTTTAATCCCAAATTTAATGTGGCATTTGTGCAAGTGTGAATGCATCCAAAGTCCTGGTCTTTGGTCCTGTAAAAACAAAAAAAAATCAGACAGACAGACAGATATAAGGCCACCAGAACTTGGATGAGCAGCAAAACATTCTCACTCCCAACAACGTTTTATCCAGTTGACAGATTAGAATTTTTCTTGTACTATGGATCATACCTGGATGACTGAGGGATTACACAGACATCCCAGTTTTGATGTTAGTCCACAAGAGTAAACACAGCCTTGACATATAATAATATCCTTATACAACACTCAAACTTACATAATACTATTGATTTAAGTGTATGCGTTTAGCCCCTTATGTCTAGACTTAATGCTGTTGTATCATTGGTCTGTAATATCCTTATGTAATGTGTTTAAATGCACAGAGCTCCTGCTGAGTGCGCTGTTGCGGATTAAAGAAGTGATACGACGGAGAGTGGAGAGCAGCGAGGAGGATGAGAGCGACCAGAGGGGCATGACGCAGAGACTGGAAGACATCCTCAGACAGTCCAGCGGTAAATAACACCATAATGGAGGTGTTCACATATAAATGTACAATATTAAGGGACAGGGACACTTATGCAACAGCTGTACTCTTAAAGTAGCCTCAAGTGGCAATAATTACTTTCTACGGCGGTTTAAGTCAAAGTAAGTAAGTAGTGCTGGAAATTGAGTACCATTAGAAGTCTGGTAAGTCTGTGCTGCAGGGTGACTTAGAGTTTAGGTCACAGCACACATGTTATGCTCCACAGAGAGAGGACTTGTCTTGAATGTACCACAGTAAACGTATCAATCAGGTCAACAAGGCCAAGGTATACTTTTGTTTTTGTATTATTTATTTTTTTTTCTAGTTGAATTCCCATTCAAGAACTTAGATAAAGCACCTTTTCTGGCAGTTATTCTATCTAACTTTTCTCTAATACTGCTTTTATCCATGGAGATGTTATGACTTTATGCTATGGTATAAAATTAAATTTATTTGTCCCCATGGAGATAGGCAGGGGACTCCACCAAGCTAACTTATAGGTCTCATCTATGAAGAGGTGAGCCATTTCACACAAAAAAAGTGCATGTTTTCTAAAGGTTCTTTTCGCAACAAAATACCAGGAATTGAATAAATACTAGATTCAGTTTAATGATGTATTGTGGAACATTCCAGGTAAAGCAATAACATCTCCATGGAGCCGGTAGTGCACTCTCCATCAGAAAGGTTTCATAGTGGAATACCCATTTGCATCGCAGTTGTTCTCAAAAGGAAATACACATTTTGTTCCTTGCTGTTTTTCAATATCATTCATTTCATAGCTAACCATTATAGACCATGCAGTTCACTTTCATCATTGCGCCCCCTACAGGCCCGCTAGTCGCCGGTCGGACCAAAGACTTTGTTCAGAGGATTCTAGCTGCCAGCGCTGGAGGCCAGGTCCAACAGAAAGATCCTGCCCAAGAAGAGGACTCTTCTGCTGGATAAACCTTGGCCCTCTCCCCCCTCCTCTGAACCAGACTGGTAAAACTCCTGGTTCATCCAAGAGGCATCCATCTTTTCATAGCAAAACGGGAGGAAAAATCTCTGGCTAATTTTCTCTCGGTCCCAAACGCGACGAGGCCAGAGCTGCTGCTAATGCTAACATCTTTGTATTTTGTCGTTATGCGTGTTTTGTGTGTGTGCCTGGGTGTAACATAGTACTCTACTCCTTTAACGTCTGTGCTGTACCCCATTGTGCCTAATATGAGAATAGACATTGCACTGTTTTGTAAAGATTGGTCGTAGTTGCCAGCCAGGGGAGAGAAAGTAGGTATAGGGATGTCAAGATTTAACATTTTTGCTAAAAATTACAGTTATAAATGTCAAAGTTAGACTGTAATTACGTTGTTATTTATGGAGAAGCGAGCATTATAGGTCATAATAGTCATAATAGGTCTACATTTACATTTAAGACCATTGGAGTACCTGAATCATTGGAGTGCCTGACTGAGATCGATTTAAAAAAGTGATTCAAAAGGGAAAATAAAAAAATATATATATAACAAAATATACAACAAAAATATAATTGACTTATCACAATATCTTTTCCACGTTTTCAAATTTTAGAGGAATTAATTTGAAAAATAAAAATATTGAACTGAAAATGTGTCTATAGAGTAGCTCATCAATACATACTTAAGGCTACTGCGCTGTTTAACCAATCTGTAACATTACATTACATTGTAAGCATTTTTATAAGACTTGGTCAAACAGTTTGGCATCTCACAACAGGGAACAAACAATTCAAGTGTAAATAAAATGTGTCAATATTGATATACTTGAAAGTTGCTATCATTCATCCATGACAATAACTCAAATATAAAAACACAGAAAGTTGAAAAAAATGTGACATCTTGACATCCCTGCGTAGGCTGTAGTAGTGAGTAAAGAGCAGAGGGCAGCGGTGAGTGCATTTGAGGATAAAAAGGAACAAAAACACAAATAAGGAAGTACGAAGGAGAGCAGGCCAATGGGAAACAAAGGCTCCAGTGTTCCCTATCCGGCCCCTATAGAGACGCGCTGCATACCATCCGGGTCACATAGGCATGTGAAATGACAAGTGACATGAAACATAACTCCAGCAGTTACCGTGAGGAAGGCTTTAATTTACTGTTACACTGAAAAAATAATAGTGAAATGACTTGTATTCACAGTATTAATTTTGAAAATAGTTTTGACTTGTGTGAAGCCAATGTGTTTTTTTTATATTTCACTTACTGCAAAAGTGAAACCCAGATACTAATCAATGTTAAAATTGGTACTGAAACTAGTACTCATTAGAACAGTTATCAAAAATCTCATATCAAAATACCATGCAAAATCTTTGCATTTTATTATATTTAGTATTTAGTAAGTTAAAATGTATATTTGATCTTTATTTTATGTATTTAACTTTCTTCAAATAAATTTCTACTTTTGCACCAAAATCTTGTGCCAATGGGATAAGAGAAACTGATTTAAAATAAACTTTCTAAATTGGCTCAAAATTTGGTTGAAAGAAATGCATTATAATCAATTTGGCAAGGCCATCTATTTAATTAAGATTCAATTCTGGATACAAGTCATTGTCAGATTTTCTGATATTTTTCCAGTGTATATTTTTCCCACAGAGTTTATACTTTTCACCATCACATATGAACAAAAGTCAAAATGCACCTTAATCCAAAATGACCAAAGAAAATCAACACTGCTGAACCATGCAAAGACCAAAAAGTCAATGCTTCTATGCTGCCAAACATTTAAATCTTATTTCATTTTAAAAATCTAAGAATTGTGAGTTCAATAATCTGTTTTACATTTACATTTACATGCGGTCCAAACTGAAGTTATTGTACGTGATGATCAGATTTTTATTACATTTTATTTATTTTGTTGTTTATCATTACATTTCTTAAGCTTTAACCATGTTGTAGTCATGAAGTTAACTCATCTTTAAGAGCAACAGACAAACACAACCAGCCTAATTATAAATTATTAATTGCCAATTGCACCTCCATTTCCATAGGATTTTTCTTTCCATTTACAATTTTACAAATCCACTTGACTTTGCACATATATCTCTTAATATTACTGTACTACAAATATTATATTTTATATATTTGTATTTATTTATGCACCTTATATTTTAAATACCATTAAATGTTATTTTATTTCTGTAGTCTAAACTGGGCCCAACAAGTTCTACAGTACTAACTAGTGCCAGTCGACTCTTCAGATTCAGTCTATCCGCTTAATACTGCTACTAGTTCCTCTGCACATTGTTATTGTTATAAAATGTTACCCAGGTCAAATGTACTTCATGTACAACATAAAAAACAGCAAACAGGTATCAAAACTAGATTTGAGCAGGTAAAATTGGGCCTTTACTGAACAGTTATAGTGATATCCTGATCTAGAACTACTAAAAATAACTATTATTATTTATTTTGTATTAAAAATCTAGAGTATTTTTTAATTATCAAACTCTACTTACTTTTTTTTATCATGGTGACACTTGTATAGCATAAACTCCACAAATGCAATCCTGACTAAAATTGTTGATCCCCGTCATATTGATTGAACATCATAAATCATCAACATTTAACATGTCACTTATAAGTTGCTTTTTTCCTCTTCTTTACTCCCTATACATTTCAGTTTGGACCTGCTAATATCAAATGCACATATTTTTTGGCTTTATTTTTATTTACAAATATCCTTAATGCTTTAGCTGCTCTCTGCTCTGCCCCTGGTCTTAATATGTAGCGCACCTTCCTAACTTCTTGCAGATAGAGAAAAACACATTTGTAGAGCTAGACAAAGTAAATAAGTTCATATTTTATTGTTTTTTTGTTGTCATGGCCACAGCTCACATGGTGGGCATCATGTTTTATGAAAAATTTGCCTTTTTTCGTCAATGGTGTTTTTGCTGGAGTTGTAGACCAAAATGTCCAGGGTCTCTAAATATAATCGGACAAGAGAAATAGTTCCCTTTGATTTTTGCACTGTGGTAAAGAGCAACCAAGCACCTTCAAAACAAAATGGCACCTTTTAAACTATAGATGTGGTTGTCTCTTCTCTGATAGCTCTGGTGCTAATTTATGTGGAAAAATAGCAATGCAAATGAATTACAATGAAAACACTGCAAACATAATGTCTCTGTGGTAAGAATGACTTGAATTACAAATTTATCGATTTGATCTGAATTGCAGTTTACACCTGAGTCCAGTCTAGAGTCTAGAGTCCAAACTACAATCGAGACCTAGGTCCATACTTAAAGTAACCATACGTAACATTTTGATTTTAAATTTCATGTTATAATTTGGTGTTAAGGTTCTCACGATAATTATCCAATCAGAAAACAGAATAGGCCTCACATGAGTCTCTCATTTGGGTTGCCAGTTTCAATGCTGAAATCCAATCCTCATTACCTAAATCCCTGCACCCACAACCAATCATTAATCAGTGCTAGTGCAGCCTCAGCAGCTCAGTGAGCGACTTCTGAAGGTTCTGAGCTTTCACGTGAGATATGACCTGTCCATATACTGAGAATGAGAAAAACCTCTATGTGTCCTCTATTAGGCACTGGCTGTCTTGGTTCAGTTGTGATTGTAGTATTTACAAGCTACATACAGTTCCTTTAAGTCCAGACCAGAGTCCAGACTTGAAAACCAGACCTAAAAAGATAAGAACTAGAGAAAACTACATGACATATCAAGATTATTATTCTGAATTCAAGTCATTTTTACAGTGTGGGCAGTGACTTCTGACTGGGTTTTGATCTAAATGTCTCTATCCGATGGTAATGGGCAGTTTGCAGTAAAATGACGCCTTTTTGAAGTGCCTGCAGCTCAGCGCCAGAGGGACTGTATAATTATGGGACATCTTAAAGGGATAGTCTACGGATATAGAGAGACAGGAGCAATGGCTATACACACACACACACACCCACATATATATACACATATACATACACACACACACACACACACACACACACACACACACACACACACACACACGGAACTGGTGTAGTGGGTTGACTGTTCATCCAACACTCAATCCACTACACCACCCACTGTTTCTTTCTTTTTATTTTATACTGAAAGTGAAAGATACTCTCCAAATAGAATAATAGAGATCAACTGAATACTTGACTTGTTTGTGAAAGTGTGCAGAGGGAAGCGCTTTATACATTTTGGACCGGGAAGTAGTAACTAAAGGCTACATACAGTTCCTTAAATGTTTTACACAGTTCTGAGTGCTACACATATCAAGCCAGGTTAATGCATGCTTACCACCGTGGAGTTTAGTTTACTCATAAATCAGCTCTCAGATTGGGAGACTTATTTTAGATTTTAGTTGTTTTCCATACATACAAGACTTTTAAGATATGCAAAGATCCTTACTAAATCTCACCTGTTTTTGACATGCATTGTAAATCAAACCTAAACTTTGCCTGTATATTACTTTTGTAACGTTCATCTTGTCTGGAAGTTACGAGGTAACTTCTTATTTTCTTCTTTTCTTTTTAGTAAGGCAATTTATCAGTGAGATGGGTGACTGTTCTGACGGTGGCTCTTAGCTAGCTGCCGAAACATGTCAAGGTAAATAGATTGCACTAATAAAGTTGTCTGCTTAAAAAAAATAAGAAGTTTGCCTTTACATGTTTTGCACAGTCAGATATGTAAATGGCCACTGCCCCCATTGCCCTTCTTTGAGTAAATAAAACTCCATTTGTCACATATTAAAAGTCAGCCCAAATATTTTCCTTCAGCCTTAAACTTGATGTGGAAACAGTAGCCGGGGGAGCTCAGTAGGACTTTCAGCACTTGTCGGCAACTGATTTCTCATTTTTCAGTTCCTTAATGATCCATTCTAGGCTCTGCTCCAAGATGTTGCTCAAGACCCTTTTTTAAACTATTTTGCTGGAAAGGCCATTTCCTCTTCCCAAACATAAAAGACCACAACATATATATCATATATATCTGACTTACAATGAGTTGGAGGTCCTATGTCATATATCATAAAAGCTTTTTAAAATACCTTTGATACCCTGGTTTTGGTATTTTCAAGGATATGGCAAAAATAAATAATCACAATTATTTCCCTACATTAATAAATCATCATTTTAATTCAATTATATATATTTTTTTCTTATTATAGCCAGACAAAACAAGTCTAATAAAGGTGTGTGGGCTTTAAAACACAGAAGAGCTTAAGAGATTACAAATTACAGATACCAGTGAGAAAAACTGAACTTAACATGGGTTCGCCACCTTAAGATGTCATTGGTTTGTCTGGAATGTTCCTCAGTATGGCCTTAAACATATCTGTCTCCATGTAGACAAGCCAGCGACGACCCTAGGCCAAGTTACAGGTCAGATCTGTGAAGAGGTGACCCTGCCCATTGTAATGATGCAGGTTTTTGAGCAATTAATTTGAACACCATACTATAGATCATCACAGGTACTGTAATAATGTCTCTAGAAAAATTGCATAGTACACCTTTAATGTTCACATATCCTTTTTTTGCAAAGAGGAAATCCAGTTCACGCTTCATTGCGGTCAAGTTTTAATATTTGTAATGGAGGTGATTTGGGACAAAGCACAACTTGAGTTTTTACAATGTTTCTCAATGGGACACTTATGTACAGTCTGTTTATGAGGCAAAAGTGCACAGTGTGGTCTCCAGTCTCTCAAATCAAAAGGTAATTACGGCCTGACATTTTTGCATAGAGTTAGGTTCATATGCTACAAACGGGCGCATACAGAGAAATAGTGAAAAAGTAAAATACGAACTATTTTGTAAAGATATAATATTACCAGAGCTTGGCATTAACATTTTGTCCTCTAGTTAGATCAATCACGCTATAGCTATAACTACAACTTCACAGAATGGCATTAAACTTATTTAACTCCATGGAAACGGTGCTATAATGCAGAGTAATAGAAGAAATCTAAGATAGAGAAGTTTAATGCCACACCTTGGAACATTTCATGCAAAGAAATGGAGTCAGACATATGGCAGACAACCCACTAGAACAGTTGCGTAGAGCACTGATTGCACATTTTTTACAGTTTCTCAATTATGTAGACATTCATTTGCCCCCTTCTGTGTGTATCCCATGCTTTAAAATGATAATTAAATGTGCTCTACAACAAAACAAATACATTTTTTGTTTCATTCTCAGAAAATAATACACATTTTCTTATAAGGCATGCTGGTCTTCTCAGTCCTCTATTAGCTGTAAAATGGACCACACTATATGTTATGTTTCCAGATGTGATTATTACTATGACACAAATTTTACAATGGACTATTTCACACGTGTGGTTATTGAGGAGCGTACTCTGGCTTTCCTCGAAGTAAATGCTTACACTCCAGTTACATGAAAAAAAAAAAAACATCTCTTGGCGATTAAACACATGTTGTAGAGTTTTTTGGGGGAAAATGCCAGTTTCAAATACAGAAGTTCACTTGCATTTTGTTCATTTTGTTCCTCCAGAGAATGGGTTTTTATAGTTCTCAAAATACCATCTGGTTCTTATAGGCAGCCAAAAGTGCTTAAGACCCTCTATTATGTTAAGTTGACTTCTCAAATAGCTTGTGCTGTATTAGATTTTAAGCCATGAGTGAAATACACGTTTCAAAATGAACTGTTAGCCTTGCCCCGTCTGGTCTGGAATGGTCACAGCCAGTTGTTTCCCCATGATTCTCATCCAACAAAATTACTTTAACAATGTATCAGCAATATTACTCATGTCATATCTTCTTTGAAAGTGCATTAGCCTGTAGGACAAGTTACAGGTCAGATCTGTGGAGAGGCAACTCCCCTTACAGTGAGAGTATTAAGGGTGATTTTGAGCATTAGAGGCACCTGCACTTTAATACATGCAAGATACTGGGCAAAGCAATAACCTCTTCTTGAACACAAGCAGGTAATTAATGGACACCACACCAGAAAAGTTACATTGTGTATCTTTAACTATGAGCACACTGTTGTGTCCCATAAAGAAGTCATTGTTTGGTGTCTTTCCCTTTAATTGAGAGGGGTGGGCTTTTTCGGAACTGCTGCAATGTCTTTCTCTCTTTTTTTTCATCCCACATTCCTGAATTGGTTTCCCAGAAAGAGTGTTTATCCGCCTCCGTGGGGTGACTACACTGACCAAAATACAAGATACACCTCATATCCATAATGACCGAAATTCCCAGTTGAGGAAAACCAGGCTGGATACTTAAGAAGAATAAATTTAGACCCAAATGAGAGCAGTGACTTTGCCAAAAAAATTGTTTTTTCGTGACTCAGATGTGAGAGAAAGTGATATTAAATGCAACATTATATTTAATTAATTTTAAGAAAATCTTGAATCACAAAACGCTTTAGAGTAATTTTTGAAAAAAATATACAGCTATCCTTAAAAGTGCACTATGTAACTTTTCTAGCCTATAGTCCTTATGAAGATGTAGTTGCTATGTCTGAAATGTTCCACACTGGCTTTAAACCGCTTGCATTTAACCATTTACAAGCGATTTTAATCCTCAAAAATACTATGAAAAACATGCATTTTTACGGCTCGCCTTCCCACAAATCTGACCTGGAACCTGGCTTGTTGGAATCATTTGCTTGTTTCCATGGATATATAAGTTAAATGCCATATTGTGGAACATTACAGGCAAACAAGCAGGTGGCAGACCGTCTTCTAGAAAGTTACATAGTTCATCTTTAAAGAAACTATTATTAATATTTGGTGTTGAAAATTTGATTCCGTAAACAAATGTGTGTTTATCGTCATCGCGGTATCAAAATCAGTATATCATGATCGTACTATATCTTCCTATTCTTTTTTCCACTCTCTCCTCCCCTCCTTCCTCCTCTCTTCTGTCTCCCCCTCCCTGTTTCTCTCTCTCTTCTTCCCCTCTCTCCCTCTGCTTCTCTCTCCCTTTCTCTTTGCCCCTCCCTCTCTCTCGCTCCTCTACCTCTCTTACACCCTCCCTCTCTCTTCTTTCCCTCTCTCTTTCTCTCAGAGCGACTTTGTGATGAACCGTATCTGTGTTTGGGCCTGATCTCATGTTCAAACAAAACTTTATTTGTTTTTCTCCGCCGACGACGAACAGCCTCCGAGCTCTTTGTTTACGCAGGGTCTCCGCTCGGGGCTTTGAAGCTGGAGGAGACTTATGCTTTCCTCTGTTCAGACAAATGAACCAGAACGCCACCAAACAACCAAACAAGTACATACAGGACTTAACAGTTTAGTTCAAGAGGATAATGCATGGGCCTATTCTTACCCCTATGTGGCGTATCTATTATTATCATTATTATTATCATTATTATTATTACAAAAGTGGGTAGAGTCGCTAAACCATTTGGGGACTTCAAACTAACATGTTGTACCAAGTATTTGAAGAAACTACTTAAGTAATTGTGGGATGTAAGTGATAATATGAAGTTGGAATTGTAATTATTTTAAAAAAAATCATTAAATATTGCACAAAATCTGGTATTTTTAAAGAATTGATGACAAAATTGTGAAAACTAAATCATATCTTAAGGTATGTAGCAAATACAAGAGTTCAAATCAAGTTTTGTCACTTTATCTATTCGAGAAAACTTCTTTGGGAAAAGTAACCAAAACTTTTAGACAAGTAAAAGTAAATTAAAAATGTACTAAAATATATATTTCGTTAGTAGGAGTGAATGTATGGTGTCAGAAACAAAAACTTATGTTGTAATTACATATCAAGTAGCTCAAACAAAGCAAAATCAAGCACTAAACAAAGGCTTTTCAGAAGGGCACTCGCATTTCTTTTTTTGGGGGGGACTGAATCAACCCTCTCTTTCTGTCTACCTCCTAATATCTCTCTGTCTCTCTCTTCCTCCCTCTCTCTTTGAAGTGTAGAATTGTCCTAGCTTGAAAAGTGACTCCTTTACTATTCCCTCTCCCTTCTCTCTTTCTTCCTCCCTCTCTTCTTTCTTTCTCTTCTCTCTCCCTCCCTTCTTACCTCTCGCTTTCTCTTTCTCATACGCTCCTCCCTCCCATTCTCTCTCTCTCTCTCTCTCTCTCTCTCTCTCTCTCTCTCTCTCTCTCTCTCTCTCTCTCTCACTCCCTCCCTCCACCTCCCTTTGAAGTATAGAATAATCCTGGTTTGAAAAGCGACACTTGTGGGACCGCTCTGACCTGGTCCCATTCAGGAATAGAGTTTCAAAAGGACCGGCTCCTAAAATGGCTCCACTATCAACTGTATATCACTGTATACCACTGCATATCATTGTATTTCACTGTATTTCACTGCATTTCACCGTACATCACTGTACATCACTGCTATTGGTAGATTTCAGATTCTTGTATGTGATGTCATACTCCCAGATGGGGGGCAAGAGCGAGATTTCCATACAATATTTGAAAAGTAAATGCACAAATTTTGCACCTGATGATTTCTATTAGCAACTGGAGCTTACTACAGTTTAGTACAACAGAAATCTGCATTTTAACAATATTAATTTTAGCTGCTCCCATCTGTATCAAATACTACTGGCCGATAAAATGTTGTGACGTCACCTGAATTACGTATCATTTTTCTTTGTATAAGCTTAAGTTTTTGGCAATAGAGGCATCTAAGGTTATACAAATCAGACACTAATTGAAACTAACTTATTTGAGCTAGTATCGATATTGCTAAAAATCACACTGACAGGGCAAATTTTGAGCTTGCACAGTTTTAGTTTCATTTTCAGAACTAGTATAAAACCTCATGATGACATAAAGAAAGTACTTTTATCCACATTCTGTTACTAAAGAGGACGACAGTTTATCTTCATTCTGGTTTCATAATCAGTATTGAGTATCAAATTAAATTGAAAATAGATAAGTTTAATGCCATACTGTGGACCATTGCAGGCACAGTAATAACATCTCCATGGAGACAAGTGGGCACCCTCCTCTACAAAAGTTGCATAGTGCACGTTTAATAGATTTGGTTAAGGGAACTGAGATGGGCATTAAACAACTATTTTGCATTTATTCAATTACAGGTGTTTTAGCTGCTAAAAATAACTTGAAACACATGCATCCTTAGTGTGAGTGGGCTCGCCTCTTCACAGATCTGACCTGTTACTTGCCTGTTACTTATTGAGTTGGCTAACATTATGCCACTGCACTTTACACACTGGCTTGTTCGTTGTTGCCTTGCTCCTGTCTGCTTCTCCAAATACCATGGATTATCCCTTTAAAACTTTACAGGTATTGATTGATTTTATTGCCACGTCCCTGAATATTCAAGTTGCTCCTTTATTGAACCCTGGTGGCTGACTTTAGCATGACTGCCCTTATCTTGCAATAATAAAGCTTTAGTGTCTAGACCAGCTTGAACCATGAATATTTAGTTCACAAGTAAATTATTGTATTAGTTAAGAATCAGTTAGTCCTTTGTTCCTTTAGCGACCCCCAGTGGATGGATTTGGTATCTTCTTTGTACCTTTCACAAAATATTGAATGTAAGACCCAAAAATATACAGTCCAAATTTCAAGGGAGTGTAAAATGGTCAGAATTTGAGTTCAGTTGGTAGTACTGTTACTTTAAAATTACAATATACAGGTACAAATTAAAAGTAGCAATCCATAAAGTACTCAGTAGTAAAACGTATTTGATGGAAATACAGTTTAGTGGATATATGCTGGTATTTCCAATGATAAAAGATAAGATTCACAAAATTTGCATTTTTTTTTTTTTTTTTTTTTTTGTTTTTTGTTAAAACAGAAAGAGTAAAACAAACAATTTACTCAAGTTGCACTACTACTGACTGTACTGTTACTTGAAAATGATATTACTCAAGTTAAAAATATGAAATGGTAGCTACTAGAAACTAGGATTTCTTAAATAATTCATTGCTACATGCCACTGCATTTTCCCCCTAAAATGCATTACTTCTGCGTGTGGCCAAAACCCCATTCTCTACAAATGAATGCAACTTTTTTAAAGATATTTATTTTGTTTTGTGTGAGAATCGAAAAATCACCAACTGTGTCTGAAACCAAAACCCATGTCAGTCGTTTCTGTCTTGAATCAAAGATAAAAAGCAGGAGCAGTGATTTTTTTGAAGTGTGATATTTTAAAAAAAATGTTTTGGAAAAGTGTCTAAAAATACAATCTTGCTGTGCTTTTATCTGTCGAAACAAAATGGAAAAATACAGAACATTCCTTTGCCATTTGTCAAATATTGTACAGTCTTTTCCTGTTTGTCTCAATAACCACAATACTACACCATTGTAATAGATTTTCTTTGGACCTGCATTAACGCTTGTATGTACTCTGTCAGTAATTACAAAAAATAGGACAAAAAATAATAATTTCAAGTGCCGTACAAATAGAAGCCTAATATTATTTTGGTTTTGTGTGAGTGTACTGTACACCTGTATAATGTATATTTTAATATTTATATGCAGCTGTTGTATTAAAGTATATTTTTAAAATAAAAACTGTTTTGGTGCAGTTTTTTATGCATAATAGAATATAAAATGATAAAGTTATATATTTTAATTAGAAAGAAAATATGCTGTTCATGTCCCCATACATTTACATTATTATTACACGTATAAGAATAGAACAAATGTTTTTTTTTTGTTTTTTTTAATGATAAATACTCCATAGCGCTCAAACACAGGTGTCTGTATTTACAAGTAATGATTGCACGCTTTCCCACTATCTGCTGCCATCTAGGGGCAATATGATTATAATTGAGACTTCACTTGTGGCATACACTGATGCAACTTATCATGTAAAAGCATATATAGAATCAGTACACAGAAAGAAAAAAAAAAACATAGCCTTACTTCATTTCAGTGTAGATTAGAATTCACAGTTGATAAAATACGTTGAGTGTGTCATGAAATTACATTCTGTCATCATACAGTTAAATTTAATGAAACAGTATGCCAGAGTATGTGTGTGGCCCCACAGCTGCTCTGAAACAATTCACTTTGTCCAGTCAGTATAGACAGATGCAGTCATTTGAACTACACTATTAACATTAAACTAAGTTTTGATTTATACTAACAATACTATTCAGATAGAATGTCTGTTTTACTGAGACTTGTTAAACAGTTGTTTTATCTCAGTAAAGTATGTAAGCTAAATGAATTGCACTTTTTGAACTAAACTACTGAAATAAATAAACTCACTTTTTCATATATACAGTATGTATATGTGACACATAACATACATTTATAGCCCTCAAATGTTCTATATACAAATAATGATGATAATACTAGTACTAATACTAATAATCATCATCATCAGTGTAGTAGTAGTAGTAGTAGTAGTAGTAGTAGTGGTGGTAGTTGTATTAATATTAGAAATAGAAGTGTTAATAAAAAGTAGTGCTGTGTCCTGTTGCTGTATGTTAATAATTTCATTTCTCTTTACTCTCCTATCTGCTGTAGTAGTAGCCATTGTTCGTAGTAGTATTTGTATTAGTACCTGTATTACTACCATGTTAATAATTTGCCTTCTCTTTTCCTCTTGTCAGCTGCTATATTAGTTGCAGTAGTAGTTGTAGCAGTAGTAGTAGTAGCAGTAGCAGCAGTAGTAGTAGTAGTAGTATAGTAATAGTATAATTACTATACTGTTAATAATTTGCCTCCTCTTTGCTCTCCTCTTGTCCACTGTTGTCTGAATATTGTTCGTAGTCGTCAGAGTAGTTTTCATCAGATTCTGCAGGACAATCCTCTTCTGATGGATGCTCCCCCATTCTCTCCTCATCTCTCTCCTCCTCTTTCTCTCCATCACTCTGCCCTCCCCCTCTCTCTCTTTGAGATGTTTCAGCCTCGTTTGGGTCCGACTCCACGCCCTCATCGTTCAGGTAGACCTTTCTGAAGTGCACAGGTTTGTACGCCATGTCTGGATCATCTTTGTCACTGGAACAAAAACAATGAATGAATTTATCAATCCTCAAAGGGAAAAAAATCAGGTACTGTTGTAGTAAATCAGTAAAGTTTCAGCTTCTTCTTATAGGCAACATTTTGAGGACTTTGCAGCTTTCAAATATATATAAAAAATATTTAAGTTACGTTTTCATCATTCGGAAACCCATGATTTAAGCGCTATCGGGAATTTGTAAACTTGTTACGATAAAAAAAAGCATGCTACTTTGATACTCTATCAAATATCAATTTTACTGTGTAAATTGATATCAAAACTGTAATTGGCACTCATCATCTGTCAATACTAATCTATTAAAGCTTCACTAGGTTACATTTTCAATCAAATCCCAATTTGAATGGTTGCTATTACAAATTTACAAAAGCTGCAATTACTTCTGTAGCATAATTGCCTCTGAAAACTTAATGGTCTTTCTCGATATAGTCTTATTAAACCATAATAAACATAACATTATACATAATCTGACTCTCAATGATTTGCTAAGTTCTATGCAACTATATAATATATTTACTTAAAGGCCCTGTATTACACAAAATTGACTCTTATGAGCTTTAAGCCATATTAGAATATTGTTACCTCATTGAAAACATACCCAAAGTGGTGGTTTGTTGTATTCACACCTTACTCCAA
This sequence comes from Periophthalmus modestus, assembly GCA_019594935.1. Lineage (NCBI taxonomy): Eukaryota > Metazoa > Chordata > Actinopteri > Gobiiformes > Gobiidae > Periophthalmus > Periophthalmus modestus. Next base: position 15,442,998 of record JAIEZT010001373.1, read on the forward strand.
TTTATGATGTCATGAAGTAGGTAGTTTTCAAGTCAACAACTACTTTTGATGATTCTAGTGAATGTGTATGGAGTTTAAAAATACAGTGAAGCTCTTCCTGTATAAGCACATGACATCACAAGGTGGAATGTTTTCAGTTTGAGGAACTCGCATAAATAAATATGCAGGGTTTGTGTGTTAAACATGTCTGAATGAAACAAAACTCTGGGTATGTTTTTGATGAGGAAACAACATTATAACATAAATCAGAAATTTGTGTAATATGGGCTGATTGGTTAAACTTAAGAGCTGTACCTGAGTTTGCTGTCACTAGAGGAGGAGGTTTTGCAAGCAGAAGTGGAGATTGATGCATTTTTAGTGATGAAATCCTCTGTCACATCACAGCCCTGAAGAGCTTCAGTGAAGCGTTTCTCTGCAGCCTGTTTGGCATTCTTCTGAAACCAGAGTAACAGTGAGAGCATGAGTCCACTGAGCATTAAAGCTTTTTTTTTTTTTCTTGTAAATGAGTACATTTCCCCTCATTAAGTATATTGCAAAACCACACTTATTAGACTTTAGTCTGAGCTTTATTTTAACACAATCTGACCCAAAAGAGCTAAGTTAGTGGTAAATACAACAGGTAGATCATGCCCACTTTTTTGTTGAACATCAAACACAATCAAGACCATAAAACTTGTATGGATCAGGGGCTCCTGAAAATATGTTGTTGAGCTACATTTTGTTTTTTCTTGAGTTTTCAGGCTCTTATAACTTTCTTTGGCAGCTAATGTGTGCATTGTGTCACCATGGAAACTGCTGAACATTCCGCCATAGACATACATGCAAGAGATTTAATAAAGAAAAAGAGTGACCCCAGAGTCTGTTACCTGTGCCACCTGTTCCAGAAGAAGTGGTCTCCCCTTAACTCTTTGTCTCATCTCTTTTGTCTCCTGTTGGTACTCCTTCTTACGCTGAAGGTCTATTTTCCTGCAGATACACAGCAGATTTGACGTAACTATATTAGTTATTATTTTATTAGTTATATATATATATTTGCTTGCTTATTATGTCAGTGATTTTGTCAGCCAGTTGTAGTTTAGGGTGTGCAGGGGTCTAGATGCAACATTTTATAGATGGGTTTGCACAGAATCGCCATCCTCAAGCTAAGGGGCAGAAAGTAGGTCTCTCAGGGGAAAATGGGTGGAGATAGGACTGTCAAGATTAACTGGTATATAGTGCTTTTCCACCTTCTATGCACTCACAGTGCTTTGTGAATGGGTGAGTGGTTCCTTGATGCACACACATTCGTACGCAGACACTAAGGGCAAGGTGGGTTAAGTGTCTTGTCCAAGGACACAACATCTGTGGGAGCTGGAATCGTACCACCAACTGGTAGGTCAGTGGATCTGTGATGTTTATGTTGAGAGCAGGATAATTGCTTCTTATTTTAGTCTAGCTTTTAATAAAATCTTTTACCTGTTTTCAATTATAATAGTTATAATTAATTATATGATGACTTTTTTTTAATCACATTTTCTAATTTTAACACTCCTTTTTTAATTCTTACTATAACCTTTGGGAGCTTAATGTTTTATTCTTTCTGTCATAATTGCTGCAGTCTGAATGGAATGAACAACATGGGGTTGGCATCCTTTTTTTCCCATCCATTTTCTTCTGCTTATCCGAGGCCGGGTCGCAGGGTAGCAGTCTAAGCAGGGACTCCCAGAATGGGGTTGCCATTGTTGTAATTGCTCTATTGTGAAGCACTTTGTGCTACATTTCAAATGTATGAAAAGTAGTATACAAATAAAGTTTTGATTGACTGTTAATTTGATATTGTAAGGTGTGAGCTACTTTGTCCAAGTAATTTCCCTTGTGGATCAATCAAGTTAACTTTACGCTCTAAAAGTTTATTTTTGTTTTTTGTATTTTTTACTGACTAGACTAGAGCATTAGACAATGTGAATTTACAAAAAAGATTTCTCTGTTGTTTGGTCATGGTGTCAATAATCATGAATAATCCTACAACTGTGATATTTCTGAAATTTGATATTATGACTATTTGGTGATCACTGGTGATCAACTTTTAAGTAACTAACCCTTTCCATAGCAGAACTGTGGAACCCTTTTGGGTCTTACAAACTCAATTTTTTTTTTTTTTTTTTTTTTTTTTTTGGTTGGGACAGTGCATGTTGATGAACAGACATGACATGATAGACATGAATGTAAACACGCCGGGTTATAGCCAGAGGCTAATTTCCACCCGTTGTCCCAAGGGCTGGGGTAGGTGGGTTAAGTGTCTTGCCCAAGGACACAACGACAGCATTCATCTGTGAGGGCTGGAATTGCACCGCCCACCTTCAAGTCAGTGGATCTAACCACTCAACCAATGATGTTTATGTAGAGAGCGGATTTGAACCGCCAACCTTCGGATCAGTGGACCATCACTCAACCTACTGAGCTACTGTCGCCCCAAGTTACACACATCCTTCAGCATGCCACCATATTTTTGTACCTGAATTCCTTGAGTTTACTGGGCAGAGTTTGGGACAGGGACAGATGTGGGTCATTGGCTTGGGCACGTTTCACCACCATTGTCTGCAGCCTCTTCTCTCTCTGCCTCTGCTTCTCTCTCCACTGCTCCTCCTCTGCATCCACCCTCCTCCTCTGCTCCAATGCCTTTCTGTTCAACCACAAACTCATGACTTCATCTGGACTCGGGGCGTACGGAGGAGGAGTGAAGGGGAGGGAGGGGGGAGGAGTGGTATGGTACAGGGGGACACAGGCGAGGGAGGGAGCACAGGAGAGCTGGGTTCAACACATCACTGTGGGAAAGGAGAAACCAGGGTTATAAGGAAATTTCTCTAGGAAACCAAATACAAAAACAGGACCAAGCTAAATTTTACAAAAAAACTAGGAGGGACTGTGCAACAATACGAAGCAACGTATAGGCTGAGATAGGCAAGTGAAAAGGGGCATGTAGACAACTAAAACTAATCATTAGAAAATTTTCATGTTCACTGGATTTTATTTACCATTTACAATGAGGATATTTTAAGGCCAGGATCAGTCAAGCCCAAAGGTAGACAGTACAAAGGTGGGGCACTTACTCCTCACCTAACCCTGTAAGAGTTATGGACCATAATGTGGAATTTCTTGTTTTATTGTAGCCTCTTAGAACTCTGTTTGGTTGACATTTGAAAATGTTTTTATCTGCATGTTATAATAATTGTACTGTTTTAGTCTAGTATTACTGTGGTTCTTATGTTTCCTTTTCTACTGTGTGGATGCATTGAACTTGCTCTATATGTCTGTGTGTGTATGTGTATATATATATATACACATATATATACATATATATATACATACATATATATATATATATATACATACATATATATATATATATATATATATATATACATATATATATATACATATATATACATATATATATATACACACACACACACACACACACACACACACACACACACACACACACACACATACACATACACACACACACACACATACACACACACACACACATATATAATATATATATATATATATATATATATATATATATATATATATATATATCTATATATATATATATATATATATATATATATATATATATATATATATATATATATAACACACATATGTACCTGACAGCCTCTTGTCTTTTCCTGGTTGCGCTGGTGCTCTTGCCGGGCAGGAGCTCTGTGCTGCCGGACAGAGAGGAGCAGAGGCTGGAGGAAGGGGTGTGTGCGGGGAGGCTCTGGGCTGTAGGGCCAGCGCAGAGCCCTGGGGCTCCTTTGCTCCTTCTCAATCTCAGCAGAGAATCCTCTCCCGATGAGACGAGATCTGGGAGGTCTTCAATTCAAATGGTTCACAGGACGTGATGGGTTTCACCTAGACAGATATAGATATAGAGAAAGAATTACATGGCTGCAACAATTAATCATCTAATTGTTCGAGACTAGTCAACTATAAAAAATAATTGTAATCATTATATGGATGGAACCTTTTACATATCTCTGTATCTGTATCTGACCTAAACTAAAGTCAAAATTACACCTGCATGGGAGTTCAAGCAAAAAACAACTATTTATGCAGAAAATGTACAAGGAAACAATGTATTTACATAAAGACAGGCTAAATTTGACACCATAAACTGATTAATAGACTAAATTACTAAAGGCCTACAGCCTTTTAGATCTTTTTTATATATAACAAAGGCAGTGGCATTATTTAATCAAAATGTCAAAAAAGAATAAACTATGTATGTCAATATATATATATATATATATATATATATATATATATATATATATATATATATATATATATATATATATATATATATATATATATATATAGATATATTCATCAATAATACACTTTATTCATAAATATTCTCTATTTAAGAGCCTTTAGTCACCATATTTGAACCTTTTTGCTTTATAATGTATTTAAAATATCTCAATGTATAATAGAAAATAATGGCTAACTAGTCAACTACTAAAATAATTGTTTCCTTTTCTTTCAGAATCAACAAAAAATTGCACCATTTCCATAGCAATTAACCATTTAAAATGAAATCTCTTTTTGAATGGGAAGAACATGTTGTATATTACAAGAAGCTGAAACTCATACATAGAAAAAGATATAGATGGATAAATAGATAGACAATTCCGTGTAAATCACCTCTTTGTGCTTCTCCAGGTGTTTCTTAAACCGCCTGTAGCTGGCGTCAAAATCTGGGAGCTCTTTGTTGATCTTTGGTTGATGAGTGCAATCCTTTTCCTCATCTTTGGTCTTTTTGCGCTGGCTAAGTCGATGTGTTAGCATAGAAGGTGGCATTGAAGCACTGGAAAGCATCTCTTGAGCTCTCATTTGTATCTTGATAGACCGGTACAGTTGTTCTTCCTTCATTCGCTCCCCAGTGGCTGCTGCATACACAGACTTGGGCACTGGTTTTGCTTTAAATGGCTTGCACTTATCTTGATCGGACAATGCCGCTTTTTGCTGTTGTCTCTGCTCCTTCTTCAACCTCTCCCTTTCTAAAAAACTAAATGGCTTCTGGAGACTTTTTAGATAATTTTCTTGTCTGATAGTTTTCCTTCGCTCCTCGCTTTTTTCTTGTAGTTCTTCAAACAGAGGTAAATGGACATGGGCGGGGACTGGACTAGCTCTGAACTTTCTTTGGCATTCGGTGAGCTCCTCCAGTTGTCTTCTCAGCTCTGCATTTTCGTGTTCGATTTCGGAGCGGGTTTTTATCCCTCTTTTTCTCCTCTCTTCTTCTCGAAGCATCATGTGGAATGGTTTAGGTACAGTCACACGATGACTCCCCTTCTCCTTACTAGATCTCTTCCTGCGTCTAAACTTTTTGGGTTTGTGTGGGTCGAGGGATAGACTGCGCAGGGAAGACGAGGAGAGACGTCGTGTTGGAGGGGAGAGTTGAAAGTCCAGCCACATGTTTTTGATGTGTTCATTTGGGGAAAATTGGAGACATTTCTCTGCATTACTGGTGTCTATGTCCTCGTCTTCATCTGATGAGTCGGAGAGCCCATAACGAAGCTCGACCGCTGAGTGAGACTTCCTCAGACGATGGGAAACTAATGGACTGCTGTTGGACCAATGAATCCTGCACATACAAAAGGCAGTGCCTATGTTTATATGGAACCCAAAATCTGATTATAATCTGATTTCTGGATTTGTTTAAAAAAGACTATTTCAATAGCATGCAAACCTCAAATTCTCATGTGAGTAGTCTGTGGGACCATGAGCAGAAAGAAATCAGATTATTCACATTTGCTGCCATTTTAATAATCTTTTAACTCCAAAAATCTGATCAGATTTTAAGTGTACATGTAGAGGGAGGGATTGTATAAATATGAAGGAGTGCACAAGTTTGATTTAGTTCTAAACTACCATTACTACTGCTATGTGGCCTTATATCTGTGTAATCCCTCAGTCGTCCAGGTAGGTTCCATATGGTCGCTGTGGTCTAATTCAACTCAAGATCATTCTAAAGCTATTCAGAAAAGGATCATTTCTATTCTGTGAATGTGACTCAGTATTTTTCAATCAGTATTTTTCCCTGTGATGGGAATTTGAGTGTTGGCCGGAGTGAGATCACCCTACAGACGAACCCGGTCTGCAAGATTACCTCACCTGTGCCCGGCCTCAGTTGCTTCTCCGTCCAGTGGTTCAGTGGACTTGAGTTGTAGTTTCCTCCGGTACATGCTCTCCAGCTCGGCCATGGTGCGGAGGTGGGCCTTCTTCAGCTCCTCCAGTTTGGTGTAGTACTCCTCATTTGAGAAGAAGATTTTACTGAGGTCTATGCGGTCGCCTGAAGCTCTTAAGTTCACCACAGGACCTCTGCTCCTCAGGTAATCTTCATCATAGAACTCAGACCCACAGTCCTCAAACTCCAACTAGGAACACAAAACATACAAGTCATCTTCACTCTGACACAAACCGCTCCTGACCCGGAGCAGTTTGTGTCAGAGTGAAGATGACTGTGGACTCAGGAGGAGAGGAGCTTATTTTTTGATGGATTGGATGCTGTTCTCGATCGGTGAGCGTGGTTTATTCTGCTATTGACATGATTGTAGGTAAATATATATTGTGTGTGTGTCTGTAAAATGCTGTTTAGCTAAGTGTCTCTAATGTTTGTCTTGTAAATGCGCGTGCATGTTGCTCGTGTTTTGCCCTCAGACCCGCAAGACCCTCAGACAGGCACAGACGAAAACAAGTGTCATTGCTGTGACAGAGGCCCCCCCTTGTGGGCAAACACCAAAACTAGCATCTAAACATTGTATTGAAACCAGAAACACGAGGCAGTCTGGTGCCGTAAAGACGATTATAATCGTGCGCGATAATCGCGATAATCACCAGACCGCCGCGGACGATTATCACAATAACGATATCGCAATCGCAATAACGTTATTATCGAGATGCAAAATTTTTCCATTGGCCATTTAATAATTCTATTTCAAAGTGTTATTATTATGTATATTTTTATGGCCCTTAGTTGGGGTAAAAGTGGCAGTTGCAAAGAGGACACACACACTGGTTGAGAGACCCCATTTTGGCTGATTACAGCAGGATTTTTAAACTGTGACTCGGAATTGGAATTGAAACACAGTACAAGAATTGGATAATGTGGTTCATATTTAAAGTTAAAAAAAAAAAAAGTCCCTCTGCCCTGGACTAGCAAGTATTTCTTAATGTATTTAAGAAAACTGTATCACTCACTGTATTTAAAAAAAATATATATAGTAGACTTGAGTTTCTGAACCTATAACATGTACTATTGATGATAATCATGGAACTAGTCCCATTAAAAGCGCCTCTTTTCCTCTTAATGTTACTGAGTGTTGTAGAGGAGCAGGTTCTCTCAGGTCTAAGCTCATTACATGTGTTTGTGTGAGGGAGACAGATGGAGAGCACAAAGGCCAGCTTACAGTCACAGTCTATAACACAGAGTGACCCCTGCCCAAACAGGAGTCAGACAGCTAAACACCCTACAGAACAACTGAGTAAGATTTGGACAAAGATCTAAGGGAAAAAAAGGAAATGGAAACCAAAATAAGATTATATATGTCAAGATTATTAAGTTAATCGCTAATTGTGATTATTGAGGTCACAATATAATTGCAAGAACTAAAAAACATTAGTAATAGTGAGATGAGTTAATTATACATTTCAATTCAGTTAATATTCCAAAAAGTAAAGCCTAAAACACATGAATGCATGTATAATAACATGTATAACTCAGAAATTATGAATTTAAAAATCTGTTTTATATACATATATCTTAGGACTGGTAATTAGACAATGAAAATGAATTGAGATTTTGATGTGCATGTAAACTAAGCCAGTCAAATCCGTATTATTATCTGATTTTTGCACAGATTACTTAAATGTAATGCAAACTACAAAATTTAATGTGAGAAATTAGAGGAATCATTGTCAGAAAGAATTTACATGATTTTGCGCATTACTCTATGTCAACAAAAATAAATGAATAGTCTATGGTTTTGTTTTATTTTGAGGTAAGACAAATGCATGAGACAGTACAAATGTGCACTACCTCGAAAGCATTGTTTTTCCTCCTCAAACACATTGAATTAGCCTGAGGGATTATAAACTGAGAGTGACGTCTGTAATCTGGTCCGCACAGAAGTCCACGAATAGTCAGACAGCAAATAAAACAGGTTAAATCCCAACTGGCACAAGCACACTGACCTGGAAGTGTCAATGGGCTGAAAAGGGGCATAATGGATATAAAGGCAGAAAAAATAAATAAATAAAAGAAGCTACTACAACCAAGTGCATTCAGAACCCTATATTTTCTAACTATATATGTGTTGATGTAGCTTATAATGGACACCTGTAGAGTTAGATTGCATTTGCCTATACATTAAATAAATCTCGACTCTAGTTACACACAGTTAAGTTATGTCCAACATCAATTCACAAATGATGTAGTAGCACTAACACATTTTTTATCAATTAGTTTGAAGGGGACTTAGTTAGAATCGCCCTCGTCATGAACACATAATTGCTCATGTTGGTAGAGTAAAAAAAAAAAAAACATGAATCTATTGCCTGATGGAGCATAGTGCACCCACCGTGACTGTTTGTGTGGAAGAAGACAAAATCAGGATCTAAATCAATCTAAATCAATCAATCTAAATGTGTACCTACAAACATAATAGACTTAAAGTAATTTAGATTTAGATTATCAGGATTGTTGTAAAATGTGTGCTTTGAAATAATGGACCCAGTTACAAAAGCCAGTATAGAAAAAAATAATAATACAAAAATATATAATAATAAATAAATAAATAAATAAATAACATTTAAAAAAAAGTACCTCGTGGTCATATTCCGTGTTGTCGGCGCAGGGCACGACTCGCTCCCGCTCGTATGAAGCCAAAGGGGCCTTGGTGTGCGGATCGACGGGGGTCTTCAGGCATGACGTGACTAAAACGTTGGTCCGATGCGCATTGGCCATTATTATACGGCAGTTTACGTGATTTTTTTTAATGGTATTTTTGTGAAATTGTAGAAGTTCTTTACTCCGAGGCACTACGCCTGGATAAGCGGCCGTTTGTAACAGGAGCAGGTGCGTTACTTAGCAACGGAAGAGCTTGGGAGGAAGTGACGTAAAGAGACAGGAAGTGTGGAAGATTTTTTTTTTTTTTTTTTTAGTGTGGAAGATGTAAATACATTTTTTTTTTTAAAAACAGCCTCTTTGTAATTGTAATGAAACCCACTTCCCTATCAAAAGCTCTGTTAAATATCTAGGTATCCATGTCACCCAAGGCATTACTGCTAGACAAAAGCTTAACTTCTCAGATAAAATTACCAAATCATTCATTCCATATATCATATATATATATATATATATATATATATATATATATATATATATATATGTGTGTATATATATATATATATATATATATATATATATATATATATATATATATATATATATATATCCATATATCTCCAAAATATCCAAATATCTAAAGCGAATGGTTTATCATATATCCATCCTTCTTTCTCTTTTTATATACCAAGCTTCTTTTTTTTTTTTTACATTTTGTGAGTAAAAACAAACCACATAAACTGAAAATATGTCCTAAAGCCTCCAGAGATCTAGAATTTATTGGAAAAAAAACAAAAAAAAAACAGCCCATCTCATTCAGCCTTTCTCTTCAATTGAGAAATTTCCTCTACACTTAAGTCCTTAGAATATATCACCAATAAGAAAAATGGTAAAATGTTAACATGTTACATTTTTTTAATGATTTATAATGTAATCTTTTCATCCCTTATACAAAAAATATTTTAAATATAACTTCATGCCTCACACTGAGTATTCTGTGTATATATTTTAACTTTTTCTGAAAATGCTTTAAGAAAAAAAAGAGACTACTATTTAGACAGCTAGATAAATATGTAATTTGCAAGTGAATTTAGTCAATTTAGTTCATCATATGCATCATTGAAACATAGATCTGATTCCAAAATGAAATTCCAATATTAAATTTAGGATTTTCACAAACTGTTGAAACAAATGTAATTAAAGTCTGCACAATCACCTGCATATATTTGCATCAATATAATGTCTAAAATTACATAAAAGTTTGTCTTCAGTCCTATAATGCAGTATCATTAGGGCACCAAAATATCAAAGAAGGCCTAATTTGTGAAAAATATTTGACAAAACTTGATGAGATTTTTGAATAGCATACAGAAATATAAAATTAATTCATCCGTACTATGGCAAGCATTCCAATTACTAAATGGGATTTTATATTGAGGATGTAATTGGATGCATAAATAATAAATCAAACTGTTTATCAAATGAGTACTTCATATACAAACCACACAGGCAACAGCTGGAGTGCCAACAAAAACAGCCTTTTATTAAATTACTGAATGTAACAACTACAGAGAAATCTGAACAGACACTGGTCGGTCCTCTGGTCGCTGCAGAACTTTAGGACAGTAAGAGCAAGTTTATCGGGTGTTCACCTGTAAAACAAATAAAATACATCGAGGAGTTTGACCAAGGTTTGGCATTTGAAACAGTTATTGTAGTTATTGATTCAAAATCTTACCACATCGTCGATCTTGAGGATACTGCGGACCGTCTCAGTGGCCAAAGTCAGAGCACTGATAGAAACGAGCAAAGGCTGCACCACCAACTCCTCCAGGATATTAGAGATCCCGCCCTGCAAAAACAAAATGTGTATAAAAAACAGGGTCATTTAAACTCTAATAATGAAGAGATACATTTTACTGATCTACAAAGGAATTTACTTGGACACAGTATCTGACAATAACAAAGAGAAATATAAGTACATATTTTGCCATATTTGGTACATTTGCATATAGTATACATTTCGCAAACAAAATCATCTCATCTAGCCATTTGTCAATCAAGTTACAAATTTGCACAGGCCAGTTTAGAATATGAAATCTCAATATTTATTTTAAAACATAAATCACCAAGTCCAGTTTCAAACATCCAGCAGGATTTTCATTTGAGGGAAGACTAAATTATGAACTGCAAAACTAATTCTAAGAATCCCATGCATTTCAGAACATGTTTGTAAAAGTCTAAACTTCAGGATTATATACAGACCCCATGGAGACAGAATATTTGCAAAGTTCACCAGTTTCCATAAGTATTTGGAGCCTATTCCCAATTGTCCCAAATAAATCTTGCAGGACAATTCCCACCTTGCGGACATTGATCCCCGTCATCTTGTCTCCCTGGGCGTGCCTGTTGCGCAGCTCCGTCACCGTGGCAATGGGGTTGAGTCCGGCGTTTTCAGCCAGAGTGGACGGGATTACCTCCATAGCATCAGCGTAGGCCCGGACGCAGTAGGCCTCCATGCCCCCTAGTGTACGGGAGTATTCAGCCAGTCGCACAGCCAGTTCAATCTCAGGGGCACCACCTCCGGCAATAAGAGCCCTGAAGAGATAGAAATAATTGTTACATATTTATTTTGCGTAATTAATATTATGACTGGCTGATGATTGCTTTATCATGGTACAGTTAGTGAATTTAAAAAAAAAAAAAAAAAAGTCATTGTGCAACAAGTAAGTAGGTTTAGTCCCAGGTAGGTTAAGTCCAGCAGTCTCAGTTTGCAGTGAAGCATGTTGGGAGTAAAAGATATTTTAATCTGCAATCAATGATCCTTTTTTTTTTAAACTATTAAAAACTGTATGAAAGCCCTCCAGCCAAGTTACCAGGGCAACCAGGTGTTAAAAACATGGAGGGCTTTTCACTTTCTGTTTCTCTGCTCGTTACGCACCAGCAGGAGGGCAGCCACTGGAGCGCCTTTGTCAGAGAAGAACTAGAACAATCTATTACATGCTTCACATCATTCACAATCTAGCACCAAACACTAGAATGCAGATTTAAACAAACGGTTTAAGTAACTAATATTGTATCAAAAGTTGTTGTAAACTTGATTTGTTTTTGTCACTTGTATTGAAATTACATTTAACCAAAGTTAATGCTAATCCATTACATACAGAGTCTGAAATAAAGAATACATAAAATAAAAATATATCCAGAGTTAAATTGGACCCACCTCTTCTTGACCAGGCAGCGGATGACACACAGGGCATCGTGGATGGAACGCTCCGCCTCCTCAAGCACCAGTTTGTTGGACCCTCGAACCACAATGCTGACAGTTTTCCCTGGGTTTGTGCAGCCCGTGATCTAAGCACAGCAAGATTTTAATTGATAGAATGCTCTACACCAATATAGCCTCACTGTGCATCAGCCTACTCCTCCCCAGCCTTTTATAGCAGCTTGTGTTGATCTTTTACTATTCAAACTGCTCAAAGAAAATTAAATCAAATGTATTACTCAAAATTCGTGTTATTTTAAGACCCCATTCAAGTGTAAAACTAATTCTTAGAGAAATTAGTCACACTATATAATAAGAACTGTAGCACAAAAGAAAAATTATGACCTTAAGCATAAAGTGAGCAATTGGATACTTTGGGGATACACTCATTTAGACATTCCATTACTGCTGTTTTTATTAGTTTAAGAGTATAAAATTACCTTTACAAGTTTCCCAGATCCATCAAGATTGACTTCTTCCACCAGTTCTGCTGTTCCGAGCATCTCTGCAGTGAAATGGTCGATGTGAGCGATGGGTTTGGTTCCAATTGTCTGGAGGAAAAGCGATAAAAAATAAATAAATATGATGTTAAATCTGTTTAAATCTTCTCATGTTTTAGTTTTTGTTTTTATTTAAATTGGTTTAAGATATAGTTACCTTGCAGATGAACTCAATTTCTTCCCTCTCAATTTCTTTTATAACCATTATCTTCATTTTGTTGAGGAAGTGCAGCGCGAGGTCACTCAGAGCATCTCTGAACAAGAACAGAAAAGTTTACTGGAGATGAGAAAAATTACATGCAATCAAAAAGAAAAGATTTCTACTGAGACTATGGTGAAATGATCCATACTGATAAGTAATCTTTTGGGAATAAAATGACACTTAAGTTTGATCAGAAGCTTTACTTCTGTAGCACATCAATGACAATACAATATGCAAAAAAAAAAAAAAAAAAAAAAAATTATCCTCTGTTTTCTTGTTCAGATTTTTTTAAGATGGGGAGAGATTTTAAATATGGGAGCCTCCCAGTTTTTCACAATACATTTTAAAAGATAAGAAAAGAAAATGGAGCTACCTGAGGATGGACTTCTGGATGAGTAACACATTGCAGCCGGCCTTTTTAATTTGTTTGACAAGGTTCAGGATGTAGGCTCTCTCCTCCCTCAACACTCTGTCCATCTGAGCATAGTCTGACACTACGATTTGATTGTCCATCTGCAACAAAGAAAGTACACAAAGATTTCAAGGCACAAGTGATGAGTAGGAGTGAAGTCCTTCAGCCATAGTTGAGATGTTAGTCTCACAATGATCACATACATCTGTTTTTGGAGGTGAGAGGCAGAACTGAATGAGTCCAATCTTTGCCTTTTCCACTCTGGTCACTCCAGTGTAGGCCACTCTCTGAGTCAACACCAGACCATCCACCAGCTCACAGTCATCAATGGTCCCACTGCCAATGAGAAATAATCATGTTTTAGTGGGCTGTCCTTCTTCCTTTCTTCTTTATCTTTATTTGTCAAAGCTCTAAAATATGCCTTCAAACCATTAATAAAAAAAAACATCTTTACTTCCTGTGCAAAGATAATTGTTATGACCTTAAAATTTAATTAATAAAATTTTAAGTTCATAATTTATAGCATGCTCCTCTGGACTTTTAAGTTACACTTCATTACTGGCAAGGACCAATAAATAGCTGAGATATATTTGCTTTAAAAAACAAAAAAAAAACAAAACCAAAACTTTCCAATGTTCTTTTATTGTAGTATTTACCATCTAGCTAACCACAATAATTTGATGTTTGACAATATCATAAAATATGACAATTACACAACACATTCCTAATCTCCATTTTACTCACCCAAGTTTCTTGACGATCTTAATGTCTTGCAGGTCGACACCAGTGGCTGTTTTGGGGTCAATCACCCTCATGACCGCATCCACGCTCATGGGAGCGAGCAGACTGGAGTACTGCGATACCACCTTAGAACATAGGGAGGTGGTAGCGCTGTTCAGCAACGTTTCACGGTCTGACAGCTCCACAGGGCGACTCATGGCAGTGAGCACCTCCACCCCTTTGTCCACTGCTTTCTGGAACGACTCTGAGATTGTGGTCGGGTGGATACCTGAGCAGATTTGAAAATGTCACTGATGTTTGAATAGAAAAGAGGTTTTCTTAGGTGTTTACACATAATCTATCACTAATAGCAATTTTTGTACAAAATCATTTACATTTTTCCAGGCTCCAGTACTTGAATAATACAGTTTTGTTTTTTTGGTACAGTTAATTGAACAATTTTACGTCCCTATTGCTGCCTTAATCATTACATAGAATAACAAAACTATGGTGTTCATAAATCCCTTTTCTTGTCTAATCAAATTGGTGATTAGTGAATTGTTGTTTTTTTTAATTATTCCTGTATGGTGAAGTCAAGGGTTAAACTTTCCACACTATCTATACCTTAACTTTTTTGCTTTGTACCTTATTGGTATATTTAAATGGTTTCCAATATTCCTATATGGAATATTGTAGCACAATTACAATTGAGCTTCCATATTTATATAACCAAGGTAGTTAATGTACAGTCTGGTCTTGAGTAAAAGAGTCCTAGTTACTGACTAGATTTTGGGATAGAACAAATAAAAAATGTACAACTCTAAATAGTAATTAAATTCCACCTGCAATGCAATTAGAACCCACATATTGGCATGAAAGACATTGCCTGCCCCCCCCCCTCACCAACCTTTCTGTAGCAGTCGGGAGCAGGCGTCCAGCAGAGCTCCAGCAATCACCACCACAGAAGTCGTACCGTCACCAGCCTCAATGTCCTGGGCTTTGGACAGCTCCACCAACTAAGAAACAAAACAACCCAGGAACAACCAATAATCACAAATTATGCGCAGGCATTTTCACAGCAGCAGTTCAGCGGACAAGCCACTAGGGGGTACTACTACATAAATGTTAAAAAGTAGCTTACTCATTGCCCTGCATTGGCTGAGAAATGCTTACAAATGAGTTCACCTTTTTTTTTTTTAATTATTATTATTTTTTTTTAAAAGGCTTGTTGATTTTTAGTACTATTAACAGTCCTAGTTTGATTTTGGTACATTTTCTAATAGCTAAAATTAATATGTAATAAAATACCAGATGGCAGGATATACTGTGAAGTAATAATAGTAGCAGGATTCAATTTTATTAATTCATTTCAATTTGGGACTGAAAAAAGTTAATTTATGTCCAACCAAGAGTGACTGAGTGGTACAAATGATTTTTTGTAGTATTTTGCCAATTAAACTAATAGTAGAACTGATAAATATGAAAGCTTATTCTTTAGCTGCAGCCCAATTACAGTGATGCGGGTAGGATTCCATAGTCGTAGTTCAGTTAATTAAAATTCTGTGAACTAAACAAATATTTCATCCAAGTAGCTTTTTCAGTTCTGGTAGGGCTCTGGTTTTGTCCAGTTAATAAAACGCAATCTTCTTTTACTATATAATTCGATCATATAAAATACAAGACCTAATGAATATTAATTGTACCATTTCTTACCATTTTGGCAGCAGGGTGAAGCACTTGCATCTGTTTGAGGATAGTTGCTCCATCGTTGGTGATGGTGACATCTCCTTTCTCATCCTGGATCTGAAAGGAGCAAAAACAAAATCAGATTCATGTGATAGACAGAATAGTAGAGGTGAGCAGATTGACAATGCTACCAACCATTTTGTCCATTCCTTTGGGTCCCAGACTTGTTCTAATGGCATCGGCTACAGCTGTCAACAGGAAAAAAAAAAAAAAATATATATATAATATATATATATATATATATAAAAAAAAAAAAAACATTTAAAAGAAGTGGAAAGCAATAGTGAAAAGGTCCATCACTGCTTTCTTTACATTTTACAAGTAAACATTATCTGGTTGGAAGAAAGGTTTCACATTAAACATAAAATAAAATGACAGTCATAACATGTTGTGGTTCATAGAGATCTACAAATATGAGCTGCACTTAAAATATTGAACATTCTCTTAGCATTTTTTCTAAATTGTGTCATGATAATGGTTATAATATGGTCACCCATCTCTTAGTGTGTGTAGGCAGCTGTATGACTAGAGGCAACACATGACTCTCACACCAAATACAACTGGCCCATGCACAATTTAGCATATCGAGAATTACATGGTCAAGTTGGTAGATATCAAGTCCTGGTCCTCCATGTTTGAAAGACCACTCCCCTTGATTCTAAATGATGCTGATCATTTGCTATGGAAGACTTTACAATGACAAATTAATAGGATACCCGCTCTACTAATTAGTTGCAAGTCATTTAGATGATTAATGAGGAAATGTATTCATTTTGATGTTAAAGTGGAACTTGGAAGAGCGAATGCTACAACATAGCGGTGCACAGTTTAGCATTAGCATTAGCATGGAGAGTTCCTTTATTGCCTTAATTGCTGTTTCTTTACATCATTCACATTATTAACGAACCTTTAGCTGCAGAAATGTTGCTATAGCGGATTTGCGCTGGCTTGTCGCGATCCACGTACGCCCCTCCTTTGTTGCCCCCGATAGAGGCTTTAGATGAAGCCATCGCTACAGGCATCACAACTTTTCTTTCAGTTTTTGGTGTAAAATGTGACGGAGGGTTTGTAGGTCACGGATTAGAGGTGGCGGGGCGAATGCGGTCCGGTCTGAAAACGGATGGACACAGATTTCGGTTCTCTTCAGCCCGGTGCCGGTGAGAACCTTCCAGAGCCGCCGCAGAAGAAGGCTGTCAAAGAAGCGTCGCGCACTGATGACGTAACAGACAGGGCTAAATAAGCTCATGTAGAAATCCATTAAACTTTCTCCTTTTCCTCTATAAATATCAAATTAAACACAGATTTATACCATAATACTGGATATTTAGACCAGTTTTCAAGTTAAATCAGGAGTCTCGTGCCTTTAGTGCAGTTTCGTCCTGAGAATTAGCCTAGTTACTAATTAATAGTGATGTGATTTAAAGCCACTATATGTAACTTTTTAGTCACAGCTTATACTAGAGTATAGAGTAAAAGCTTGTTTTGTTTTGTTTTGTTTTTTTCTAATTTTTCTTGTGTTTATTGCTCTGAAATGGCGTCTTTACAGTGAGTCCACACAAACCTGACTCTTATTTGTCCTGGAGATTCATGTTGACGTGCCACCTACAGATAGTTACATACTGTAACATTAAATTTGGTTTTTTTGTTTTTTTTGGCTCAGTTTGTTTTGTCAAGTTCATCTGGGAATTAATTAACTGTACATTTTTCCTTTATCATATCCCAGTCTGTCTTTTTATACACCTTATTCATAGTAGGCCTATTTTCTTATTGTTTAGGCTATTATAAATTAATCCACCTCTTGACATTTTATAAATTTTTTTTCTTAAGGCTATATCAATTTGATTTGATTCGCCTGTATAATCAGAATCACGTTCATTAGTTAGCACTGCCAACACAAATTAGACTACAGGGAATTGTGAGAAATCTGTTCTTTTAATAATGACTATGTTCAGTTTGAATGATAGACACATAGTTTGTGAAGGAACATTCAAACAGGCCAGATCAAAGTTTATTGCATGATTTGTATACAATGTATATCTTTCAGCTTTTGCGAATTATATGGTGTTAGAAAGGCCCTAAGCCAAATATCAAATATTGTCCACAAGGATTTCCCAGTGGGTGTCTAGTCTGCTCTAACAGTTGGTGAGGAGCTGACCATTAACAAGTTAAATAGCTCCCTCTGCTGGTGGAAGATGAGTACAACATAATGAAGATCGCCAAAAAATGCTTGCATCACCTGACCATCTCCTCTGTATCCTCTTTTCTCACTACAAACTGACTTCATATCCGCCCTCCCTATCTTCTATTTGCTCTTAGGTTTTCTGTATCCGACCATATATTCACATTTTGGTCAATCTGTAAAAGTTATATGCTATTATGCTATGATTAAAATCTATAGTAGTCTCTGTATCTATTGCCAAATGTAACATTTTCAGATTAAAATATTTCAGATGGCAGCGGTAGTAGTAATATAGAATAGCTACACCTTTCAAAAGCAGTGACTATGTTTACATGCGCAGATTTCTGCAGTTATCAGATTATTGATATGTCAAACACTTCTATTATTACATCTAATGTGAGTAATTTAAAGGTTTTGATAAGAATTAATTAAGCAAAAAGGGGTCAACTATGTGGCAAAGACAAAAATAAAAGAGAAAATGTTAAAGATAGAAAAGGCCATTTTAAAATTAATTGTAGATTTTTGTAGAACAGTTACTAAAAAATCACCAGATGTTTTTGATGATTAATTTTGTCATGGACATCCAAACACACACCAAAAATCCAATGTAATTATTTCGTTATCTGATTATAGTTATCTGATGTGTACAGGCCATGTAAATGTACTCAGTGTCCACCACTGCAATGAATTTGAATTTATTCTCAAAAAGACGCTTATCTGAAAACTGTTAATGCTAATTTGAATCAGTCTGCCTCCATCTTAGCTTTTTAACAGGATTACCCAGGAGTCATTGCAGTAACATACAAAGCTTGCATTCTCCTCATGTACACACAGAGCCCCTCCTCCTTCTGTGATAAAACTAGACTCCTCATCACAGACTGCAGGGGCCTCCTTTTGCTGTTTGCAGCCAAATACATTAACTCAATTTAGACTTTAGGTTTAAGGCCCCTCCCATCGCCCCATGTCCCACTATTATGTCCCAGTGAGACGTGTTAACTGTAGCCATATCTGTTATTTTAACTGCACCATCTCTTTAGTTTATTTTTGAAGGATGGCAAAACTTAATACCGAATACAATAATAATTTAAGAATTCAAGAAAACTGAGAGATGGACCACTAGAAAAAAAAACAGGACCACCAAACTTGGACTTAACTAGGTCCAACCAGTCTAAATCGGTTCAATCGGACTGTCTGTTCATTCAAAATATCAGCCACTGATTTCCAGCTTTCAGTCATATAACATTATTTTGGGGATACTGTGGGGGCCAACATGTTTTGCTATCCCATTCATATTTGGTCAAAACAGATATTTTAATTTGGCAAACAGATATTTTAATTTCTCAAAAGCAATAACTCTTACTCTTAACTTATTACAGTATCCCAGTACCACATTTTGTAAGGAGAGAGTAGGGCTGAACATGTTTGACAGTACTGTATGTCCTTTTTCTGACAAATATGTTGCCATTTCTATCAGTACAACAGTTTTTTTGTACATAATAAGACTCCATGAAGACAGGACATGTAGTTAACTGCTGAGGAAATTATATTGCATATACAATGGCTGTTCTTACAATTTTCAATTCAATTCGGGGGTTTCAGCTTCCTGTCTATATCGACTTTTCACCAGTGAAAGATAAGATATTTTGTTTTACATTGTTAACTGCCATGGCAACAGTCCTAATGTTTCATCATTCTGAAATCTATAGACAGCAATTCATCTTGTAGTCAAATGTTAGTGTAGCCTTCCTCCCTTTGTCATGCAGAGGGGAACATTATCCAAATATCCTCGTAGACAGTGTGACTTCTCCGTGTCTGTCCGTGGATCAGCTGACGTCCTGCCCCTCTCCTGTCCCTCCTGCCCCTCTCCCTCGGGGCGATGGGGGGACCAGCGCACTCTATAGTTATGGCCCGCTCCCATCTGTCACCGCGCGCATTCACACAGCCACCAGAAGGCCGCAACATGTGCACATTTAAAAGGAGAACCCAACTTTCCCAGGACACTCAAGCATGACCCGGCAGCCGCTATACCCCCCAAACCCCACATATACCCCCCTCCCCCCCACACACACCCAAGTCCTGTTCCCGCTAGGCACCATCTCCAAGCCGACCACTCCCCTCCACACCAGACCAGAGATGTCCTGTCTGCATGCGAATCACTGAATTAGACCCCCACTTTTGGAGATCTTGATGGATTTCCACCTTAGATGAGGCAGCAGCTGATGCCAGAGGGAGGCAGGGGGGAGGTGGGAAGGAGTGTGTGAGAACGTGTAGATCAGCTGACTGGTAAAAAGTGGAGATGGAGAAATGCAATGCAAAAAGATACAGCGATAAGGCTACATATGGTTACTGCATGATTTTAAATATTGACATAGATGTCTTTGGGTGATGTTAAATACAAGCCTAAAGTCAATTGAATATCTGTTCTATGCCAGCTGGTTTTACTGTCGGAACAAATTATTCCTCACTATACAAATATGCAACCCACTTGTATTACTGAGCAAAAACTAACTAAAATCTTTTGAAGGCTTTCAGTAAGTTAGTCAAAACAAACTGTCTACCAAATATTAGTGATAGGTATCTAGTATAATCTAGTATAATCAGACTGAGTGTAAATTTTGTTTAAAATCCTTATTGAATGCACCCCTCTTTTAGTGTAGGGGTCTTTGCACTACAGTTTTAGAACCACTGGTGTTCATAGGTTTCATCTTCCTTTTTAAACACATTGAGGATTTTGCAAGTTCTTAAAGTGTCAAGGTTATGATTTTTTAATTGCAATGGCAGTTCATCACTCTGAAATCCATACCATGCATTGTCAGATGTGTTGTTAGCCTTCAGCTGTTGACACAAAACTATTGCATCAGTTGGCGGATTGGTAAATCTTTCACTGCACTGTTGCTGCTGTCAAATGAATAAATCAAAAACTATACTCAACCTACCTGCAATGCACCTTTTGAGTTCTTCCTCACCAGTCAAAAATCACTAAAGTCTAAATAATGTAGGCTATTACTGAAGACTATATATTATCTGATGTTGGTTGTAAAAATAAACGCTTGGATCTTTGCCTTGTTCCTCTTTGGAAATAACTGCCAGACTAAATTACACATTACTGACATCTGCATTGCCCAAACATAGTTATTTGCATCACCCCTCTTCTGTCTCCAAACATTCTGCTTTAGTACAATGGGCAGATAAATATATTAACATGGATAAATATAGTCTCAAATTCAACAATACCAATAACGGAAATAAGAGTGTTTGTCCACTGATCTAAAGGTTGGTGGCTTGAATCCCTTTCTCAACAAAGATATCACTGGTTGAGAGGTCAGATCCACTGACTCACAGGTTGGTGGTGCAATTCTAGCTCCCATGGATGAATGCTGTTGTTATGTCCTTGGGCAAGACACTTAACCCATCTCACCTCCAGTGTCTGTGTGAATGTGAATGTGTATGTGAATGAGTGGTTCCTTAACATAAAGAGCTTTGAGTGAAAAGCATTATATAAATTTGACGATTTACTTTTTAAGGTAAGTACTAATGTGGTTAGGATCGGGCGCCAGGAACTGAATGCAAATCCTGACAAAGCATTGAATCTTAACTTTGGTACCTGAAAATATTTTTTAAAACAAAAATCCAATAAACAACATAATTTCTTTTAAGTTCCTTTCTTCTCCAGCCTTCAAACTCGTGCACCTTTGTAACTGTATCCATGTTTTGAATAGAGTACATCCGTGTTGATGTAATAAAACACATTCTTTGTCTCATTTGTGACGCCTTGACCCACTGTGCGACAAAGCAGCATGGATAGAGTTACCCTTAAGGAGTGGTCCCTGTAAACCACAACTGACATCCCGCCTCTCTCTCCCATTGTACGTGTACGAATTCAAAATGCATCACCTGAGCCATGCATGCCGTGAGAAGCGCCTGTTGCAGATTAACCAAATATAGACACATTTGGGACCCCCCTTTCCTTTTTTTAAATATGTGCACACCCCCCTCCACACACAGTTGTCCAAGGGCTGGCCTTTTGTGAGGAGTCTAATAATGATTGTAATGATGCCGTGTCCATCTTTGATAAAAAAAAAAAAAAACAAAACAAAAAAAACAGCAACCCCCCTCATTTAAAACTGGCCAGGCCTTTTTCCCATGGAGGATAAATGATGCTAATACAGCTAATATTACCACTACTGAACTGCATATTGAGGATCATGGGAATACGTTTAATTTCTTCCCACTCACTTTCAAGGATGCAGTATTCTTTAAGGTGCACTATGTAACTTTTCTGTTAGAGGTCTCCATGTTGTTTACCTAGAATGTTCCACATTATGGCTCCACAAGTCATTATCTCCTCCTGCAGGTGACACAAGCAGGTAAATCAGACCTGTGGAGAGGCAAATCCGCTTGCAATAATTATGGTAACAAAACACAAACAAAGTAAAACACCAGTAAATGAAAAAATAAAATAAAATAAGATACTACCCTACTGTGGAACATTCTGGGCAAAGCAATAATATCTCCATGGGGAAAGATTCTATAGTTCATGGAGCCTGCACTCTTACTGCACTAATTAATGATTTACTGCAGGTGCCGGGGTTTAGGTTGTAAGGATTTAGACCAGAACAAATCCTTTTAAGTTTATTTCAGACTGGTTTTAGTTGTAGGATCTGGCAACTTAAAAATTCTTACAATTATTATTATTTTATTTTGCTCTTGCAAGTATAGAGTGAGTTTAATAATCAAATATCAGTTAACCAAATAATATTGACATCCATACTCCAATGCAGAAAATAACTGAAAATGTTTCCCAAATCTGCAACATGCTAACTTGAAATGAACACTACATCGCTTCTGTTATCACCGCTCGTGCCATAGGCTGCGAGTGGGACAGAAGGCGAGGCAGACGACATTGGCACACGCCTGTTGAACTGTGAGACTTAAACAGAAGTGTGCTCCTCTGCGCCCCTCCCTCTCCTCGTCCCCCTCGCCTCCCTCCCTCTACGGGACGTCTCATTGTGTAGTCCATGGTCCCACAGACACAACGCCCCTCCCTCCTCCAAAAACCCACCACGACACACGGCAAACAGACCCCAGCTTATACTCTGCATGTCCTAAAGTCTCCACCAGTGACTATAGGGTTCAACTGTGGCCTATTGAACTGCTCCACTGCTAATGCACACGTCTCATTGAACTCAGGCCAATCTGTATCTCAAGTTACTACTACTGCTACTAATACTTACTGGTGCTAATAATTCTATATGCTGCTATAATTACTACATTTTAAATTGTATCAGCAGTGTGAATATTTGTTAATATTTACTTTTATCTGACAATAATTTTGCTGATCTGCTGCTAATTAGCTTTTTAAACATGCTTCACCCCCCACTGTCGCCAATGGAGAGCGACATACACATCAGTGCAGTGACAGTAGTTTCATTTTGCAAACTTGAAAACATAACATGGACCTCATTTCCAATGTTTTTGTAACTAAGAATAAATCATCATTACGACTTATCAGTAAAAGCTATATTTGATTTGAACCTGTCTACTCCTGGGAACAAAATTATACCAACTTTATGAAATTAAATATCTAAATCCTATATACTGTCCCTTGAAACCATGGACCGCTATTATGGATATCCTCTAGAGCGCTTGTTGCAACAGCTGCATTTTTACCTCTTATAAGATAACTAATGTCCATCTCTTATCTGAAGGGAGGGTCCTGACCACATGACCCCTCTCTCGCTCTCTGTTCCATGCTCTTCCCTCTTTGTGGATGTGAGGTTACAGAGAGGTTAGGCTGTAGGTCCCTGTGTCACACACCGTCACCCCACTTCAAGTTTGTCATAATTAATGTGTGTCCGAAAAACATGTTGCTACTGTGGTGAGCCCTTTTTAATGCGCTGCTGTGGCCTGGACTCAGGGCGGCAGGGGGCGTCGTCATGGTGATGGGGCAGAGGGGATTGTGGGAGGTGTAGTAGGAGGCAGTGTTTCTCATAATGTCAGGAGATTATGACAGTCCTGTTAATTTGGTTAAGCTGAACTCAGCTTGCTATTTCGGTAGTACTACTACTGCTACTACTACTACTACTACTACTACTACTACTACTACTACTACTACTACTACTACTACTACTACTACTACTACTACTACTACTGGAGGTAAAGAAGTAAAATAACACATTAATTGGTTGTCTCCATGGAAATGTTACTGCTTTGCCTGTAATGTTACACATATGGCATTAAATATATTTATTTAGCATTTCTTTCATTAAGGATCCTTAATTGCTCGAAAAAATATCTTGAAATGCCATACTGTAGCACATTCTAGACCAAGCAGTAACATCTCCGAGGACATCAGAAACAGCGGAGCCTCCACCAGAAATGTTAGTCCACCTTTAAATACCTTTTTCACTTGTTACATTTTATTGATTAGTGCCAACCGTGGTCAAAAGGGCATAGACACAATAAAAACAACATTAATACAGTTAAAAAAACATTAAACAAAATAAGATAATCTAAAAAGGTGGATTGTGGGGTGGAACTTGAAGAGGTAATTAGTGTGGGCAGTTAGTGTGCCCAAAGTGCAGAAATATCAATAAACAGCACTGAAGTTGCATTCTTACTCCCCCCAGTCAAACGGGGTGGGTGGAGGTGTGTGCGAGGAGGGGGAGGGGGCAGGGGCATGACGCTGCAGCAGTGGCAGCTGGCGGCCCAGCTTGCAGGGGCCATGTCTTTACAATGGTGAGCCTTCCCCCTGAGGCCAGTGATTTAGGACAGGGCTCTCGGACAGACCCCCGAGTGAGACAGCCTGGGACAGTGGCTTCAGAGGAACGCACACCCCCCCCACACACACACACACACCATCACCCCTCTCTCGCCCCTCTCTCACCCCCTCCTTCCCCCCTCTTATGTCTTCAAGCTTTCTTTCATTCACCTCTGCCTCCAAAAGAAGCTCATGGCTAATCTACAAATCGATACGAGGAGATGGGAGATGCTCGGTACACGCTGATGGAAAGTGACAGAGAGGAACTCACACAAGCAACAATGAAATGAACCTGTTGCAAAGAGCAGTCAATAAAACCATCTGTGCAGTTAACAGCCACATGTGAGCAAATATATTCACCCACTGTTGCAAAATCCTAAGAATTTCTATAAATATTATCTCAGCCCATCAAGTATCTTAGTAGATAAGCAAACAAACTCAATACATTTACTTTTTATAAATTGAGGTAATATGTTTACACTCTTTTGAAATGAAATATCATGAACTTAAATTAATTGCACTTATACAACAGTAACTACAGTACAGATCAGGTAAAACCGACCACTAGGCGGCACTAAACAATGGACTGGACACAGACAAGAATGGTAGTACAGCATCTGGATACAGCTTATAAGTAATAGGCTAGTGTAGTAATATTAGTATACAATTGGTAGTAGTAGTAGCAAGTACATTTAATAAAGCATAATATCATACTTTTCCTCAAGTCATCATTTTCATTCTGTAATTAACATATTATTGGATAAGCAATTGAATTTGAACCACTATTAAAATATTATAAAAGAGCACAAATACAAAACATACATCTAGGCTGAAGGCAGATCCGATTTGCTAAGGTTGTCATTTCAATATCTTCTTTCTATCTCCTATTGACAAAAGCAGGATCAGGCTATAGGCCAGTGGAGCCTCCCCGCTGCTGACCACTACACCCCGCACCCACCCCACCTCATGTCCACAGAGGGGCTAAGCTCTCTCCTGGGACGTCCTGCCTCTGGATGGACATTCCTAAGGTGCAGCCCCCTATAGCTTGACGCGCACAATAGAACACAACAGGTGCTAGGGATCCTCTGTGCCCAGTGTCCTCCCTATATGTCCTCCCTATGTCCCTGCGTGCAGAGGCAGCAGCTGAGGTATAGGGCTGCAGTCATTATCAGTTAGCATCAGTCAGGGATGGGCTTTAGACAATACAATACAATACAATAGCAACACGACTGGGCAAGATATATGATCAGCAAACATTATAAAGTTAGGTTAAAGATGTTGTTTAGTTCTGGTTTATTAATTGTATAGTTCATTTAGAGTTGAACAATAATACAAAAGTTATCATTTTCCTCATATTGACTGATTAATTGATTGTCTTACAAAAAACAGATAAAATGGCATTCAATATCAATTTCCTAAACCTAAACAATGTAGACTTTAGTCATAGTTCTTCCTCCAAAGTCTGAACTATGCTCCAAACCACATACTTTCACTGACAGAGGACTGGCTGTAGACCTCTTAAAAAAGCCCAAACATGTCATTGACGATTATGTCCCAAATTACATCTCGACTTTGATTAACATTTAATCAATTAATTGCACAGCACTATGTCAATTTTATTATCAGTCAGGAATACAAGACAATATTATATAGAATACAATACTACCACAAATGAACAAAGAAATTATTATTAGCTGAGAAATTATTAACTAGCATAAGATTTTCGAAAGATTGTGCAAGATGCTGAAATTTCAGTTTGACTTACAAACTGAAGATGTAATTGCTACATAAATCATATTTTTTGCATCCAGCCTAGGTAAGTTATATTATATATAGAAGATAAATTGGTGATCCACATAATCCTTCAAATTATTCCTCTTTCCAAAAAGACACTGACAATCTCCTCTCCTCTCTCCCATCCATAATAACCATTCTCCACCGCAGCAGCAGAATCATCAACCTACTCAGCCTTCCCAACTCCTCTTCACCACAACAGTTGATCTATTCATACAACAGTAGTCAAAGTATTAATGAATATCACACTTCACTTGTTGCCTCTATCTGTTAATTTTTTTTTTTTTTTTTTGTTCTTGTTCTTGTTTTAACCTGGAAAGTCCCAATGTAGATTTTCTTTTCTCTACATCATGTCCATGATGTGATCAGCCACAAAAACACAAAACTATAGGCAAGACATTTTGTACAAAATATTGAGACAATATGTAAAAAATTATAATGGATTATGTATAGGTCCCTTAGGCCAAAAAAAAATTGGTAGTATTGTGTTTGTGAAGAATGTACCTCCAAAATATACCATGATCCAAATTTGTCTTGAAAGGTTAAACCCCAGATGTCCAGGATACAGACCCACTGTCTTTACACACTGGTCCAGAGTCCAGCACTGAATGATTGGTCATTTCAGTCCTGGCTCTAGCTCTATACTCCATTCACAGTCAATGTGGTCAGTGTGCTCCACAAAATGCCATCTGCTGCTTTAGGCACTTCCTCTGCCTTTGTCTCTGTCTCTCTCAGGCCAGCTTTCACTTCTGGACACACAAAATGTTTCCAAAGCATTTAGTCTTGGTTTAATCCTGGTTTAGTTTTGTTTAGTCCTGGTGTAGCTCTCCTGATTTTGTCTGTTTTGTTTTGTGCTAGTTTAAACCAGTAGTTTAGTCCTGATTTTGTCTTGGTTTAGTTCTGCTTTGGACCTGGTTTAAACCAGGTAAAGTCAAGAAAAAAATACACTGTAAACAACTGTGAATATTGTTATATTAAATTATGACTTCTTTAATCCTGGTTTAGACCTGGTTTAAGGTACAACAACTTTTCTGGCAGTAAGTTATCTCTTGTTCCTTACATAGTAAGTCCTTGTTTGGCCTGGTCTGGTTTAGTTTTCTTGGTTTTATACCTGTATCCCAATTATTCTGGATATTCTGATCCATATTTCCTGAATTACACCAGGGTTAGTCCTACAGTTTTGTCTTGGTTTAGTCATGATTAAGGTTCGCACTTCACACATTGTTGTTGGGTCCTCGTTTGAGCAATTTAGTCTTGATTACAAACCTTGTTTGGTCCTGTTAAAGTCCTGGTTTAGTCTTGATCTAGACCAGGATTATTTTTTTTATTTAGTTTAGTCCCAGTTAGGATGGGGTCTATGTGCAAGTGTGAATGCTCCCTAACTCCATGTTTAATACTGGTTTTGATTAGCTCCAGTATAAGACCTGGTTCAGTTCTGTTGTTGTTTTTAAGTTAGAACTTGGGATCTGAGTTTGGCATATTTTATTAAGTTTTGACTTGGCATTCTTTTGAATTCAGCTTTTGGTCCTGTACAAGATCAACACCGTTATAAATGTAATACTTTATCTCTATTGTTTTCCAGATCAAATCCTAGTCTGGAGTTTAGCCCTGGTTTAATTTGAGCCATTAAATTTTAATTAGCTTAAGTGTCTTTCTTTTACTTTCCCGCGCTGTTCCTTTAAATATTCATTCCACAGGACACGCTTGAATCCCTAAGTGTTATAGAATTTCATTTCATTATCGCCCTAACAATACAAAACAGAGCTCCTCTCTAACATCCGTGCTATTACCGGGAACAAAATGAAGGACTTTTAAGTGTAACCTGGCCCTGTAATGGTTCTGTCTCTCTCAATGGGACGTCCCAGGCTGCACCTGCCACCTGTAAACTCAGCCATTAATCCTGGCTTAGGTTAGAACGAGTCAGGCTTAGTTAGTTTATGATTACTTCAGGTGTGGTCTTTATGGTTGTGGCTGTAGTTTATTCAAGATCCAATGAAGTGCCATCAGCCAAATTCTAGCAAGTGTATAACATTAACTGGCACTGAGTTCAACTAAACTAAAATCTAAGTTTTACTAGTTACATATATTATATTGTGTTTTAGTTATAATACTGGAAAGTGAAAAAAAAAATGTTTACTGAGCATTAAAAAGTTTGGTTATTCTCATTTCTTGTGTGAATTTTTTTTATAATTCATATGATTAGTTCTATAGTCTTAGGTATTATGTTATTAATATTGGTTTAATGTCAATTACTGTACTTTAATTAAAACTTAGACAAAAAAAAAAAAAAGATGTTTAAACCTGGTCTAGACCATACTGCTTTAATCACTTCATTTAAGTCCCTGTATCGTGGTTACATTGATACATGTCATTAGGACCGTCCATTGTCACGGGAATGATCCAAAACAAAGCGACATCCGTGCCTTTAACGGGAACAAAAGTCAGGACTTTTAAGTGTAACCTGGCCCCAAACCCACTTCGCTCTGACAAGCCCCTCTTTCAACGGAATGTCCCACCTAACACCTGCTGCCACTGCAGACGGCCACCGACAATAACCTGAGCACTAGTCTCCTTGTGTAAAACAAAATTAAATTCAGTCTTAAGACTTTTTCAAACTGTATTAAAATTAAGTATAATAGACTTAATTAATACTTGTTTAGAATTGTTTCAGGCCAGGTTTCCCCTGCTAATCCTGGTTTAGTCCTTAAGTGTAAAAATTCCTTGGCATGGTCACAAGTTCTACTCAGTCCTTTATTTATATCCTTGGGCAACACCATAAATTGTGTGAGTGCTGCCAATTCCTTCATTGGTCAGATTTGTACTGATCATCCTTTTTTTTTTAAATATATATGTATATGTGTATTTTTATTTCTATGATTATGTTAACTGTTTGGATGAATGTTGAATGTTAACTGCTTTTTTATGTCTTGTTCTTATTGTGAGGAGAGTTTTGAAAAGTTCCTATAAATAAAATGTATTGTTATTATTGCGCGCATGTCCTGCCATTTCCATCATCCCTAAATCATGTGGAGATTGAACTGACAACTTTTATTGGACAAAGTGTGACCCAAATGGATCAGTTAAAGAAAATAAAGCAATATGCACATTTCTGCATGGATGGGGGTATGTTTTGACTTTGTTTTTGGTAAATATGTCTGTAAAGAGGGGGTATTAGGCAAAATTAATATTTGTTTAGATTTGTACAATGTTATAATGTTGTTCTCTTATCAAAACATGCCTGAAGAGGTTTTATATGTCATCCATGCATGTTTCAGTAATTTAGCGATCTCTCCCGGGCCCTATTCAAACCTTACGATTAGCTTTAAGATTCTGTCCAATGCTCAGCCCACAAGCCTATACATAACAACTCTCCATAAATATACAAAAGCGTGATGCAAAATTTTACACAACAACTTGAAAAAAACTGATGCGATTTGCAGTAGTTTCATTAAGAGGAAGTGTCTGGGGTGAGGGAAGTCAGGGAGTCCCCACTTAGACTGCTGCCCCCCGAGACCTGACCCCAGATAAGCGGAAGAAGATTGATGGATGGATGGATCATAAGTGTTATGCAGGCAAATATTGTTGTGATAGCGCTCTGAAGGGGGAGTGACTTAGCAAAAGGGGGAGACTCAGAGCGTCAAAAATAAAAGTGAAACTAATAAAGCATGTTAATACATTGTTTCCAGCAAATATAGCATTTCAAAACAACAAAAGGTAACATAATGATCTAAATATCAACATCACTAAAATTATTTATAATTTTAGCTTAATCAACGCAATCTATAACTCATTGTACCCTCTTCCAAGCTCACTATTGCAATCCAAGCTGTAGCCACCTCTGTTCCAACACCCCTCCCCCATTTTTGTCTTTTTTAAATTTTGTGTCCCCTTGAATTATGTGATGTCCCAAATGAGCAGTCATCATAGAGCCAGATTGTTTGGTGTAGCCACTTGATATAACTCGTGACAATGGCCAGAACAGAGCACAGGTCCTGGGGGGATAGCTTGTATTTGGTTACTGCTTCCAGGCCCATTGTATTAGCTTAGGGGTCCCGGGCTTTAGTTGGGTTGAAAAGAGGTGGGGTCTTATTTTTGGGAGGGGGGCAAAAAAAGGGTTTTTTAGGGAGGGCAGTGCGCATATGCAGGACGCAGGTGCCTACATCTGTTCTGGGCAGATGCTGTGATAGTGGAGGTGGGAGAGAGAGAGGGAGGGGGGGCAGAGAAAGAGGGTTGAGAGAGTAAAAAGAGAGATAGAGAACGGGAGAGAGAGAAAGACAGAGAGAAAGAGAGAGGGGTGACAAGGAAGGGAGGGAAGAGGGGAGAAAGGACAGAGAGAGAAGAGAGAGAGAGGAGAAAAGGGAAGAGAGGGAGAGGGAGAGAGAAAAGGGGGAGCGGGATAGAGCAGAGAGAGGGGATGGAATGAGGAAAAGAGAGAGAAACAGCAAGAGGAAAGAGAGGGGTGGGGAGGTGGGGAGGGGCCAAAGCTTCATCATTCACACAGGCATCAAAACAAAAACAGCAGTAAGAGAAATGGTGCGTGGAGTAGCACAGTGCCAAAAAGTCACATATGGGGCTACTAGTTTAGTCTAGGTTTAGACCTGGTTTGGACCTGGTTTAGACCTGTTTTAGTCTTGATTTAGTCCTGGTTTAGTCCTGGTTTGGACCTGGTTTATACCAGGTTTAGTCTTGATTTAGTCCTGGTTTACACCTGGTTTAGTCCTGGTTTAGTCCTGGTTTGGACCTGGTTTAGACCTGTTTTAGTCTTGATTTAGTCCTGGTTTAGTCCTGGTTTGGACCTAGTTTATACCAGGTTCAGTCTTGATTTTGTCCTGGTTTAAACCTGGTTTAGTCCTGGTTTAGTCCTGGTTTAGTGCTGGTTTGGACCAGTGACATGCAGTGAGGTTCATGGCTGGTGAGGCACTGATGTCCTCACAATCAGATTTACAAACATATAAACCAGATGTGCAAGTAAATCTGACCCCGGCCTTATTCTGGCCCCAAGTCACTGACTCCCAGTGACTTGAGACCAGAATAAAAAAGAATTTCAAAATAAAAGTTCCAAAGTCCGTATGAAATAGCTCTAATAGTATGAAATAAAAAGCTGGTTTTGTATTGTTTTTTATGCTTATTCTGTTTCCCCAATTTTCAGTGGATTGAAGTCATTACATTTCTTACCATTTTGTACATCTCTGTTTTAAAAGAGCGAGTCTTTCGTCCCGTCATCTGGAGCAAACCATTTAGCTCCTTTAGCATTGGTCTCGGTCCTTTAATTATAAGCTCCTGCTTCGACCAAAAGTCCAGTTTAGAAAACTGCTTGAGCTTTATTATGTAATCTTCCTCCATTTAAAAAGTAGGGCCAGACAAGAAGAAAAAAGTGAATTGCTAAAGTTGACTTGCTAACTCTAAATTGTAGTTTGCGGCTCTTATTCTGCGGGAGTTACAAGAATCCCTGGGCTCACGAGTGCCCCCTAACATGAGGCAGGGTAACTGCATGCCTCACCCGGCGCCTTTTCACAGCCGCTTAAAGCAGCAGCTTAGCACACAGCACAGTCAGTCCACGGTGAGGCACGAACGGCCGGTGGCTCACCGCGCATCTCTTCTCAGGATTTCAATGGTAAACGTAAAAATTCAGCAATTTTGAGTAAAAAAAGAATAAAATTGCAAATTTAAATGAAAAATAACTTTATAGTACAAATCATTGGATAAATATAACCATTTCATTTATTTTTTCTCTGTGAGGCAGGTGAGGCAGGTGAGGCAGTGCCTCACCTGCCTCACCTGTCATCCTGACCGCACCTGAGTGGTTTAGACCTGGTTTACACCTGCTTTAGTCCTGGTTTAGTCCTGGTTAATACATGGTTTAGTCCTGGTTTAGTCCTGGTTTGGACCTGGTTTACACCTGATTTAGACCTGGTTTACACCTGGTTTAGACCTGGTTTAGTCCTGGTTTGGACCTGGTTTACACCTGGTTTAGTGTTGTATTGTATTGTATTTATTTTTCCTTTTTAAGGGGACATATGTAAAATAGACTTTTCAGAACTTTTAACTATAAAAAAAAATAAAAAAATTAATGTTTTCACCTACCCCATATCTCTGCCCACTTTCTGCAGTTGCTTGCAATTATTCAAAGAATTCAGATTCAGGTCATACATGCATGGTTCAAAAATGTCTCGTGGCGATTTTTCAACAATAAAAACATGCCAATGAAAATTTGCAGCTTGCTACTGTAAATTCCTCTACAAAGAGGTCGGCCTTCTCAGTTCTGTAGTTTTGAACATGAAGTCAATGGGCCTGTTTCTATTGGGCATATTAAGACGTTTAGCCGATCAAAATTGTGGTATATAATGAATAAAATGTAAAATAATGATCTATGATCTATCTTTTATATGGTGAGGAAGTGGAAACACATCAGTCCAATGCATGTTTGACCTTTGTGCATTGTGGTTTTGGCCAGATTTGTTCTTTCTGGAACAGTTTACATTTTAACGTCTAAAAATGGTGTTTTCTTATGCCACCGTGGTATTGAAATCGGTATGGAACAACTTTCTTAATATCAAAATTTCTCAGTCCAAATTTTATGACAACACTATGACACCGTATAAATGTTTGTAGGCGTTTTACTTGATTTGCATTACTTATATACTCAGAGCATATATTGACCAAAATCATTCTCACATTTAATCTAAAAGCACAGGTACTTCTCTTCTCCTTCATCATTGTTATGTTTCATTTCCAACTTCTTTGTCTTAATTAATTGACTTATCCAAACGCTCCTTCATTCTCTATTGTTGAAAGCGTGGCGTCAGCGGGCCTTAAATTCATTCATTCACCCATTTATTACACTACAGTTGATGTACGTCCCATCAGCGCACACGGGACACAGCCTCTCCTCGGTACCTGCTCACGCCACTTCAACAGGCCCTTTGTGTCCGGATCCGATTACCGCGGCCAGCTGCTGCGAGTGGGGGTCTTCAGGCTGCACGAGGCTTCCCGGAGCTTCCCACGGTGCCTTGCGCTGCCGCCTGCCCTCCCGCCAGTCAGCCAAACACACCCGCCAGTCCCCGCGCTCGTCATTTG
The DNA here is from genome assembly GCA_019594935.1 of Periophthalmus modestus. Taxonomy (NCBI): domain Eukaryota; kingdom Metazoa; phylum Chordata; class Actinopteri; order Gobiiformes; family Gobiidae; genus Periophthalmus; species Periophthalmus modestus. The sequence continues at coordinate 15,476,552 of JAIEZT010001373.1, forward strand.
CATGTATGGGCAACGCGGGGTTTCAGATGACATCACAAGAGCCCATAAGCCCGTAGTGTTTATTAAGATGGGGGCAGTTAAAATGACTATTGTTAATGAATATGGAGATTGTGGATGTTGGTTTATAGGCTTTGCTTGGGTTCTATTGGCCAATCTATGACTGTTTCATTGTTTGATTTTCTAACTTTATCACGGTTAAATCAACAGTTTGGCAACTGGACTAATAATAAATATAATTTTATGCAGCGTTGTGGTTGGATATGGGCCCTATAAGAACATATATATTATTTATTATTATTAGATATTGGGACGGACAGTGGCACTAAAGATATTTGGTTCAACATTTATGAATATTTTTGATTAATTACATCAAACATCAAAAATACCTGCTATTGTCCCATTCTGAGAACAACAAATCAACATATTCGTAAGTGAAATCCAGCAGAAGCAGTAGAGAAGTGCTGTGGATACGGTTTCAATAGCGTGCCGCAATTACGCATGGGGCGGGGGGCGCGCGGCATAAGTGTGTAAGTGCCACGAGAAGGGAGGGGGGAGCTGAGGCACGGGACGGGGGTAAGTGAGGGGGGAGAGGGGAGGAAAGGGGACAGGAGCCGTACGTGGCGAGTCGCGTGCCAGTGTTTATGAAAACACATCTGCCGCGCGCGCATCGCCCCGTGACGCACCGCGACAGATGTGGAGCTCCATGAAACCGATCGATGCCAACAACTGGTCCGACTCCAAGCCAAAGAGTACAGCGTCAAGGGACGAGGTCAACACGCATAGATCAAAACTTCTTCTTGGCCCACATAAGTTTTATTGGTGGCAGGAGTGGCACAAACTTAACTGCACAACTTTACAACCTAAATTTTTAGCAATTTTTCTGCATGATGTCATTGCCTCAGATGTTCCCCTGTAATGACAGTAAACGCATACATTAATTGCATATTCAATTAAAGGTGTTTTTAATTGCTCAAAAATACCTTGAAAACATGCATTCTTCCTATATGAGTGGGATTGCCTCTCCACAGATCTGACGTGTAACTTGGCCTGGTGGTGGCGTCATCTACTTGTCTCTATGGAGGCAGATAAATATATTAAATGCCATATTACTATGTTATTTATTTATTTATTTATTTATTTATTTATTTATTTATTTATTTATTTATTTATTTATTTATTATTTATTTATTTGTTTGTTTGTTTGTTTTTTTGTTTATCAGCCATTATTTGATCATCAACATGCACAAAACTAAAATTTGCACCATCTTTGTCGAGATATTTCACTACAGTTTTACAAACACAATCCATTGATTTTCTGATGACTGGTAAACATAGGTTTATAGCTTATTATTTATCAAATACACCCTCTTTTCTAAAGCTCTCTCTAAGTCAATATTTCATGCCTTGATGAAGAGCTATCAATGCAAAAAGAAGAGGAAAAATCAATTGATCATACACAGTGGCTTAAGCATCAGCCCCTCCCCCTTTTACCCAATCGTCCTAATATGATCGATATCGTGTGAGGCGTTCTGTGTTTATGTTCCCACGAGTGACCATGCCATGTGCCGTCTACTCCTGGGACCGCGAAGAGAAGGAGAACACGAAAAAAAAGTGGCTTCCCCCCTCACCATATGGCTATGAAGGGCCATACCGTTACAGCCAGGGACCTTTTTTAGATGCTTCTAGTATTAGACCAAACCAGAGATAGGGAGAGAGGGGGAGAGGGGAAGAGAGAGATGGAGGAGGAGGAGAAGGGGGACTTGTGTGTCCGTAGCCCCAGAGAAGAAGGAGAGGGTGGGGGTAGTTTTGGTGGCAGATGGCTTGGAAGGGTCCGGCAGCGTGGGGAAGACCCTGGCTGGCTCACCAAACTATATTCCCTCCCCCGGTGCATTCACAGTCAATGGAAATGAAAGCACAAGAATGGATGAATAGTCACAGGCCGAGTCACCCTCAGAGGTTACAGCAGTGGAAAATACAGTAAAGAAATGCAAAGGGTTAAACACGCAGCACACAGGAAGAACTGTCCCACCAAAATTTACATTTACTGATTTTGTGACATGTTTTTGCTTAATCAGGACACTTTATGGATCCAATGAGAGGAGAGAAAAACGTAACTCCAGATCATAGAACCTTTTCAGAACTGGAACTATCAAGGAACTTATATGATGTAACAAAAATTTCATGCGTTGCAGGTTAATATTCTGAAACTGTATTTAGGTGATTCGTCTCCTGCAGCCAGGTGTTTGTAATCAGAAACACCTGGCTGTAATCAGGGCAGTCTTGCGTGATGTCACAGAGTACTTGAAACTGCAGTGGACATTGGAGCCTGGGCACAGTCATTTTTATACCTTTTTGACCAGGCAGCTGCAAATTTCGTTTGCACTAAAATGACCAAAAAAAGCACTTGGAACAGTAGACAATGCTATTAAAACACCATATCCACAGTTAGTTAGTAGTAGAAAAAAATATGTTGATTTAGTGTTTAATTTCACTTTAAAGAAGTCATGTGTTCATGTGCCTAGTACTGAACACAAGTTTGTTCATTATAACCTTGACGGAAAACAGCTTAGTTGTAGGAAGTAGCAGATTTTAGTTTATGTGCTTTTATCTTTGAAAAGTGGATATTTTAGAACATGTATCACTATCTTAATTTTTCAAATCCACACTACACGGATGTAGGTGAGGATAGGGGGTAGGTGAAAAGAGGAGATTTCTCCACCTACACTGAGAACACAGAACAATAGAATTACTCAAAAATGCATGAATCCAACTACAACTCCGAACACCGCTATAGTGAGGTTAAAAGCTAACTTTGCATAATATCTTAAATATTTTCTGAATTAAAGTTCTTCTTTGTGAGGACCACCACATGTTGGCGTTACATTAGAGGCATGCCCTGATTATAAGCAGTGCCCATTCAGTAAAGTTGTCTCCAATTGAGTCCTGACCAAGATCCTGGGCTCAGATCTGTAGGTGGGTCCCCAGGCACTTGTTGAAGGATGGCCTTTTTCTTCTGGGCAAATCTCTGCAAAACAACTTATATGAAGAGTAAAGTATCTTGGACAAAAATATTTCCAATCCTGACTTTCCAGCACAATGAATCACTGAAGAACTGCACAAGTTAGTTGGGCTTGGGTCAGAAACTCTTCAACTCCTGAGCACTCCTTAGCATGTATTTATTTATTATGTATTGACTTCTATTTTTAATATTTTAATTTTTTTTAACATGAGGCCTTCTTTTAACCTACCTAGTATCTATCTTTAAAACAGCACTACACAACCACGGTTTTTGAGGTTGCCAAGTATGGTAACACTTTAGTTTAGGAGCCACATATTAATGTCTGTCTAGCAGTAATACTAAGTAGTTAATTAAATCAGTTTTTTTATAGTGTGAGTATTAAGTACAGTCACAATTAATGTTTTATACTGTATATACTACAATGTCTTTCTTCATCACAAACATACATGGAGTTGTGTTTTGTTTCATTCACACATGTTTAACACACAAACCCTGCATATCTAGGTAGAGTTCTTCTCTCAGACTGAAAACACTGTTAAAACTTGAGATGTCATGTGGTAATACAGGAATTATTTCAGCGCTGGAATTGCCAATTTCTATTAAATAAAAGGTAAAAGGTAGTTGTTAACTTGAAAACTACAGCTTTATGTTATCACGGGGTTGAGCAGAGCATTTTGAGCTTTGGAGATGTAGACAGATAAATAATGCAGGGTTACTCAAATATGTGTGAATGAAACAAAACTCAACTCCAGGTATGTTTTTGATGAAATAACAACATTATAACATGGCTAAAAACTCACAAGAGTTTTGCAAAATATAGGACCTTTAATCACTGTTCAGCATCAACATTATCTTAAATGTTATCTTAAAGCATTAATAAGTACTTGACACCTATTACATGAGTGACTTCTAAGTAACATGCCAATTACCACTTACTTAGCCCCAAAACTAAAGTGTCACTGAAATGTATTTTTTGAATGTCAGATGTGCATTTTACCAGTATGTAGTTGCATGAAGCCAGGGCTACCCCCACCAGGTTCCTGTGATTTTGAGGCTGATCTTAATTGTTTTGAAAACACTATGATTTTGACGTGGATCTGGATGTTTTCCATGGTCAGACGTGGCGCTGGATGGTCCCAGTCACCTCCTGTTTATGTCACATTAATTTCACTCACTTCTCTCACTGCATTAATTTGTGCAGTTGAAAGTTTGAATGTTTTATTCACCCTCAAGACAATTTCACTGACTGTATAAACATTTTTTTATCATAATGTTTTAACCTTCCTCAAAAACCTCTCTGGAGCTGTGTTTTGGTTTCTTTTTATTTTATTTGAGTGTTTAATTAATCCTTCATTCTTCTCAAGAGCTTGTAATAGTAGCAGTAGTAATAATAGCATTAGTAGTAGTAATAGTAGTAGTAGTAATAATAATAGCATTAGTAGTAGTAATAGTAGTAGTAGTAATAATAGCATTAGTAGTAGTAATAGTAGTAGTAGTAATAATAGCATTAGTAGTAGTAATAGTAGTAGTAGTAATAATAGTAGTAGTAGTAGTAGTAATAATAGCATTAGTAGTAGTAATAGTAGTAGTAGTCGTAGTAGTAGAACTGAACTTAGAGGGTGCATTAGTAAGTGGAAGTGGACGTTTGATCCTTTAGTCCTGAGGTAGGTGACTTGGTTTGGCCATGTTCTCATGTCCTAGTCCAGATTGAGTTCTGTTCTGTTCTAGTCAAGATTTAATCCCGTTTTAGTCCCGGTTTAGTCTTTAGTCTTGATATAGTCCTATAGTTTAGTCCTGTTAAAGTTCCAGGGTTAATTCTAGGTAAGTCAATTCTAATGTGGTGCAGCCATAGTTCCACCATGTACTTCATTTTAATTGTAATATAGGCTTAAGATAATACAAACAAGGAACATAATTGTGATAAATTATGTACAATTAGTTCCTATTCCTCTAATGATTTTCTGAATATTGAATATGCCAATGGGAGTACAATGCAGTGAAGTTTTTGTTGTCTGAAGGTTCATTTAGTGTCACAATAATTCTTCTTTCTGTGCCACAAATCACAGCATTGAAAAAAAGCACACATTTCCCCATTTGACGTTAATTGGTCATGGTTCAGCTGCTATTTTGGGATGGTAGAGAAAGAAAAGAGTGACAGCTTTATAAATGAGTGTATTTTGTTTAGGGTTGGTTGCATTGACTGAGGCTAATCAGTAACTACAACACATCATGACCAGGCTAAAGAAGGCAGTGGGAGGGGGAGATAGGGAGCAGTGATAATGCTAAAATCCTACTGGTTTAAATCTAAAAAGGACTCTCTCTGATCTGAATCCTCACTACCTAAACTCTAGCCTACAGTCAATCAGTCCCCTTGTATGTGTCTTCTATATACATGTTAATTTACTGGCAACCCAGGTTCAGGGGTTATAAGGGGGCTATAAGGGGGCTATAAGGGGGCTATAAGGGGCCTTGCGTCCATGTAGTTGTTTTCATTTGAATGTTCCACAGGATGGCATAAATGTATCTATCTTGCGTTTATACAATTAGAGGTATTTTTGTTTTTTGTTTTTTTAACTACCTTGCATTTTGATAAATGGGGTCACCTTCCTTCTACTATAACTTGACCTCCTGTTTGTCTCCACGGAGGAAGATTTGCTTGATGTCTTAGTTTAATGGAAGAATTCACCCACCTTTTCTATGTGTAAGCAGAGGCACAGATAGTTGTTGGGAGGCACAGATTGGCTGCCACACTTTCATCACTCTGTCCCACAGTAGCAGAAGAAGATTAAGTAACTTTGAGTAGTACAAAAATACACCAAAAGACCCCTTCTACATAGTATTTATATTAGTACAAGTTTTAGCAGTAATTGCAGCAGTAGTGGTAGACTGCAGTAGATGTTGTAGTAGAAAGAAAGTAAGGCTAAGAAACACTTTATTGTCTGAGTAGGGAATTTTGTCCACTACAGTGAGGTCCCATCTCCACATTTTCAGATATGGGTTTAGCTGGAGGAATTTACATGTATGTTCCGAACATGGGACCTTCTTGCTTAGAGGTAAGAGTGCTGGTCACTCAGCGACTGTGCTGCCTTAGTAGTAGTAGCAGCAGTACTAGCAGACAGTCCAGTACAGTCATATATCTCTCCTTTGGCTGTGCAGGACACCTGCTTAGAGAAGCTATGTGTTACTATGGCCCCCAGGAGCCTCACAAACCTCCCACTGAAGTCACCAGAGCCTTTGTCCAGAATTTATTATATCTGCACCCACACAACTGAGAGGGGTAGAGAGCTTCACTTTCACAGGGTTTGTTTAGTAGAATTAGGCGAGCTGTAGTAGACGCTGAAGGTAATATGGGCACCCTGGACACAAATTAGCACTGAAGATGGTCCAAAATAATCAAATTCTTAACTCCCTATGAAATATATACACCAAATTGTACCAGTGGCTCTATGTTCCAGACTGGTAACATGGCACAGAGGTAAATATTTATAATGTTCTATATTTTACATTGTTATAAAATGAATGGATTTCTTTCATAAAAGTAAACAAAAATCACGATATTTTAATGAAAAAGTTGGCAAACTTTAAAATACCTTTAATTGTTTGAATCATTTCAATGTTTGGTAGTACCAATAGTGGCACTGTAGCAGTAGAATACTCTGTACTGTCATTATTAAGCAGACTATTACAATGCAATTAAGTAGCCTAGAACATTACTCTAGTAGCAGCCATACAGATAACGAGCTCCTCCTCCATGCGCGCTCTTTGGCCAAACCCCAAACTGTGGAGGAAAAAAACGCAGAGAACCAGAGTCATGAGCACGCGCTGAGAAATGTCCGGCTTGTTTGATGTGAGTGAGAAGTGTGTGAAGGAAGACAGGTGTTTGTGCGCGTGCGGACGTGTGTGTGTCTGTGCGTAACGATGTGCGTAAAAGCCGGGGGAGCGGGAGCGCGCCTCTCTAAGCTCTGCGCGCTCCCGCTCTCAGAGGAGCAGGTGCGCAGCGCATTACCATACAGCTGAGGAGAGGAGCCAACTCACTCCGTGCACTCTCACAATGACGCTGGCCACGCGAGCCGACTCCGCTATGCGCGTGCCTTGTCGCTCGCACGCGCTTCTTTTCTATTCACTGAAGGAGAGCGCGGGCAGGCAGGAGTCGTTTACCTCATCACGTTGCTGTGCCAAGGAATGTTTTCTTTTGGTCGTCGCTTTTTTGGTGCCAATTCAAGACCCAAATTCTTCCCACAATTAGAAATAACTTAAGAAATGTGCCGTGCGCGGGAGTGGGTGTGCGCGTGCGTGTGGATGAAAGAAAAAAGGGATGGCTCAGCCAGAGTTTCTTCTGTTTTGGAGGTTCATGTCAACACACTTTTCTTGGCAATTGGAACACATTTTAAAGTTTAGAGTAAAGATAGGTTTCAAAGCATTCACATTCAAATGCACTAAGCATGTTTTCATCACTTCATTGGGTAGCCTAACTGGGTAGAGTACTGTTACATTTACTCTGTTAAGTAACAGCCAATTCACTTTGAAGTAACAGTAATCTTACCTAAGTAGTAAGTCTAAGCTAAATGACAAAGCTTTATCTTGACCATATTAATATAATTTGTTTAATATAATATGTTTTTGCACCACTCCTTATACCAGATTATGTGCACTATTTAATGTTTCCTTCCAATTAAATTAAATTGAAATTATAAATCAGATGTTAGGTCCTGACTCACTAAAGTAGTTTCCCCAAATATTTTTTTTACTCTTACTGGAGTAATTTCTTGGACCCCTACTTTGTATTTCTACTTGTGTAATAGAATTTTTGAAGTAATGTCACTTTTACTTGAGTAATTTTTTGACTACTCTACTCACTGATGTATTTTCTGTTTAGATTTGCAGTTGTCTATAGCAGATTGACCAGGGCCTTGGTTTGAGGGAGGGACAAACATGTTCCTTCCTCTCTCTGAATTTGTAAAACTTTATTGCCATCATGTTAGTAGTGCTGTATCTATTGTTGACTTAGCATTTCCTGTTTGAACAAGGTATCACACATTATCTATGTCACAATGCAAACTACAAAACATGGACCCACCTCTATAAATATTTATGCTGAATAGCTGAATAAAGGTATATATCTTTTCTGTAACCTTATACTTAAATTACTGTAACATTCTCTGTCTTGTTGGCATTATATTTTAAGACCAAGTAAATCTGAGATTGATATTCAAAACAAAAAAAGATAATAATAATAACATTTTAATAAATGCAGCCATTTCTAATTGTATATTTATTTTTTCACATTGGCATGTCTTATTTAAAGTTTTCTGTTAGAATCTAAAAGGGTCTGACATTGGACCATAGAGTGTGACAAACCATCGTCCTAACTTGGACGTGGTCCAACTTGTATCACATGTCTCTCAAATGCAGAGAAGACATCGTCCCTAGAAAATTCTCATATCATTTAGAACAAAATATATAACTTATTTTACCTGAGATAAGTAACAGTTTAGTGCTTCGGTTGTTGATTCTGCAGAAATCAGCGCTGCTTCTTACTCCTCTGCACTGTTTCTTACTCCATGCGTCCCTCTGATTGGTTAAACTGCCTGTCAGTCTTGTCAAACTCAAATCAGGGAGACAGGACATGTTTCCAGACCCATTCGTCTTCATAAAGTTTTGTCAAAGTGCGTGGTTCTGGCTGGCCAGGTAAACAACATACACTGCAGGACCTGGCCTTTCTCTGTCTGTTTCTCCCCGTGTCTGAGTGGGTTTCCTCAAGCAGTAAAGTCTCCCTCGTCAACCCAAAACATGCACAACAGCAATAGTAAATCTCTATGTTCTATCTAAGGATGCCCTTTATTTCTATATTTTATGTCCGTTTTGTTAGTTTCTCATTAAAGGGCATAGCTGTCATGGTTATATTTTAAATCAACACACTTGCCTTTCCAGAGTGCTTACATGGTTAACTGGACACCTGCTTAAAGTGACAGAATCTTCAGCCACAAAAGTGGTTTACAGTTGATATTTGAGAATCTCACACAGAGTTTAAGATTGTCCCCCAATGACTCTTATTCAAATCTAAAGAAATACTAAGTCTGTATAATACAGTTATAATGCCAATGGCTGTATGGATCTGTATCTTTTCAGTTTTGGAGGGTCCTTTAGCAGGTTATTGATAAATTTGTAGCATATCTGACTCCATGCAGAGGACAAAAAGGGAGTGGATTGACAGTCTCATTGTAAAAACCTCTAAGACATTCAACAGTTTTCTGGAGTCTTCACATCGAGAGGACAAATTTGGTCTTAACTAAAGAGAGAGGATACCTTTTTGGAGCTTTCTACCATGTAATACCATTGTCTCATGAAAAACATGTTTGAAATGGGTTTATGTGTCATCCAATAAATGTTTGAGTAACTTTGTGATCTCTCTTGGGCAACATTCAAACTCTCCTTATGATTAGCCATACAATCCCACAACTCCCGCAAGTCTACATAACCAGGAAGCTCTTGCAGCACCACAATTTACACAGAAAACTGCCTGTTGTCTCTCAACTGTGGGTGTGAAAATATTGGATTTAGTGCATATTTAAACCAGTAGCTGATATTGAACGGCCAGTCTTCAGGTTAGTGGAACTGTGTAGGGTGCTGAATAACTGTTGCATCATGCTTGTGCTATAAGTGAGAAATTGATACAAGCTTTAACCGTCTTGTGTTTTCAATTTTCTCAGTTAAATACAACCAATATGATACATTACATTTATAATACAAGACAAAATGTTTGGTCACATTGGTCATATTTTTATATAGCATTTTTCCACCTTCAAGGTACTCAAAAGTGATTTACATCAAGGAACCACTCGCCCATTCACACATACATTTATACACCAATGGGGGCAAGGTTGGTTAAGTGTCTTGTCCAAGGACCCAACAACAGTATTCACCTGTGGGAGGTGGAGTCACACCACTAAACCAATGATGCTCATGTTGAGAGCGGGATTCAAACCAAAAACCTTCAGATCAGTGGACAAACACCCTATCGTTTGATCATCGTATGCAAACACAAAGAGGCAAAAGAAACTCCACTTAGCCTGGGAATGAAAACCACAACTACACCACTCTGCCATCATTAGCAAATCAGGTTTCACCACACACACTGACCAGCTACTTTATTAGATACACCCGTCCACCTGCTCATTAACACAACTCAGTCAGTAACATGTTTTTGATGCAACTTGAAGCTTTTTGTAATAGAGAAAAAAAAACCCACCAAATTAAACATCAAAATTACGCTGATGTCCCATATGCTTACTACTACCAATATTACTGGTAATACAGCTGCAATACTGCTGTTAATACTTATGCTATACCCGCATTACTTCTGCTTCTAAATGTTTAAAATGTACCCTTAAGCACACACCGAGTACAACGCAACTGTTTTCTATTCTAAATGAAACAGCAAAAACTTCTCATAGTGTTAAAGTACTGTGGCAAAAAATAAAAGAAAACCTGTCAAGAAATCAAGGAATTTCAAGCCTGGTGAAGAACATGTGTTTATCCCATGTGTTTGTTCTATATTGTAATTGAATAAAAGGTAACTATAATCATCCCATGGGGCAGGATATGTTGAACCATGTTGCATCCCTTATCCCAACCCAATTAACTATAAAAGGCTGGTTCCTGTTGCTCAGAAAATGTCCATGAATCACTTGAAGAGCAGAGAATTCCCTAATTAACAACCCAAAGATATTATAGATTAAGATGTTGTATGGATATTTCTTCAAAGCAGTTAGAAAGAGCAACAACATCATATTTAATATATATTAACTCCAAAATCCTATGGTCCCCTGAAGCAGCTGTGGACGGTCAAATGTGAGTCACTGTGAGAGAATACTAAATGCTAATGCTAATGTGACAGTGCAGTGTAGGAGGACGCACAACACAGCACCAGGTCCGTGGAGGCGCAGGAGGAATATTTTACAACCAGCTGTCAATCAAACGCCTCCCGAGACTTTCAACTGGTGGGTCAGGATCCAAGAGTGTCCGAAAAAATGCATACTGTTTTGACTAAAAAATACATTTAACCTCCAGACCAGATCACCAATTTATTAAACCTGTGTTATTGTTATTAGTTAATATTATTAGTCTCATAATTGAATAAAATTACATTTCTAGGCAAGCGATAACATCACCATAGAAACGGTTACGTAGAAAAGGTTACACAGTGCACCTTTACGCCATTAGTCTTACATACCCCTTTTCCAGGAACTCAAAATGTCTTTACAATATCATTTATTGTCCATTAACTCCAAACTTGGTGGTGGTAAGCTAGTTGTTTAGTCACAGCTGCCCTAGTGTAGACTAATGGAAGCAAGGCTGCCGATCTGTGCCATCAGCCCCTCCGACCACCACCCATCAGTCACCAACACACCATTCATACATAGGCAGGTGGGTGAGGTGCCTTACCCAACAACAATACAATGCACTGGTTGTTGTCTGTCAGAACTTGAAAATGCACTGTTCCAATTGGTCTTTCTCCATCGACCACCTGTGAAGACCTATAGTCAGTGGGGGTGTCTGTTTTAATAATGAGAAGTGGACACCAAATATTCATGTGTTCACTAAAGTTCAATGAGTGTCCCAACTTATGGCTACTACTAATACCATTGATGTTAAACCTATTCTAACTGGATTTAACTTTTTTTTTCATTTAAAGGTGTTTAATTGCCAAAAAATACATTTAAACATGGATAATGTGAGTCTCCACAGATATGACATGTAACTAGGGCTTGTGGTGTACTGCTATGCTGATTTCAGGAAGTCTGTGTAATCCCTCATTTGTCCAGGTATGATCTAAAGTCAAAGAAAAAAACAAAAGGTTCTTCACTCAAAAAAAACCCCTCTATGGAAACAATCAGGTGCCATAACTTCCACCAAAAGTTATGTAATGCACTTTTTAAATCAAGAAGTGAAAGTGTGGTCTGCTTTTTCTATTGAGACTGCAAAATAATGGGTTCTAACTGCACCAGATTGTAATTTAGTCTCTAAACTGAAAGGTGATGTTGCTTTTCCAAACTATGTCCATGCCACCATTAGCCAGTAGCCTAAATGCTAAAGGCTTACTCCACCAAACACAATACATGGAAACTTTAAGATTTTCTAAACAAAAACTAGACGTGAGGCAACAGGTGGATGCCAAAACCAATCATGAAATAACCCCGTCTAAACTATAAACAGACCAAAATAAACCCATAGCCTAAACTAGGGGTAAAGCAGGGCTAAACTAGGGCTAAACCAGGGCTAAAGCGCTCCCACGCTGCTGTGATGTTGCTCTATTGTAAAGGCGCAGGGCCAGATTGGGAGACAGTGCAGTGTGGAGGGAGGAGGAGGTGCATTTCCATGTCATTACCATAGCATGTGTCCGGTGGTATATAACGGCACAGAGGCACGCGCACAGCCCACAGAAAGACACAAACGGGACAAGGGAAGCATGTTGGACAATTGAGAGAAAGAAAAACACCCTGTCCACGCTTCCACCATACGGATTTTCAGTATTGGATTATAACGCGTGGTGGACTCAAGACGCAGCAAACTTTTGGGAATTACCGCTTTTTTAATATATATTCGTGCTCTTCGGGACACGATTCAATGAATGAAATAGACAGAAGCGCGCTCTCGATGCATCAACAACAGCGGGACTGAAACAGAGGAGGCACCCAAGCTCTTCACCTATTTATTTTTTATTTATTTTATATTTATTGAATATGGGGCACGTTATCCTGCTGACTCTCGCCGTCATGTCTGTTCTACTTTGCCAGGTAAGAGTCGCTATACTTGACTTTTACGCACGCTTTAAAGTTACGTAGAACAGATAGTAAAAGTGTTGAAATTGGTATTACTGGGTAGTTTTCGTGTCAAGAAAGTAGATTTAAGTTGCATTATGTTGCTCACTTGTACTTGTTTGTTCTAAAGCTGACTTGGACTTGATTGGATGAGTGAAAACAACAGCATCCTTCAGTGCGCTAACTAGAGTAACTGTCTTTGCAGGGCTTGTGTTCGGGAGTCTTTGAGCTGAAGTTACAAGAATTTTTGAACAAGAAGGGAATACAGGGAAACAAAAACTGCTGTAAAGGCGGACTGACGTCGTCTTTCCAACAGCAGTGCGAGTGTAAAACATTTTTCAGAATCTGTCTCAAGCACTACCAGCCCAACGCGTCGCCGGAGCCCCCGTGCACGTACGGCGGGGCTGTGACGCCAGTGCTGGGGTCCAACTCCTTCCAAGTCCCCGATGCCATCCCGGAGAGCGCCTTCACCAACCCAGTCAGAATAAACTTCGGCTTCACGTGGCCGGTAAGTGCGCACAGTAGTAAAGGTAACCGTGCGTAAAAGCGTGACAGATGAAATGGCGCCTTTTTGTCTCTCGTAAAAGCGGTGTTTAGTTTCAGTGGGTGCAAGCTAGCGCTACAGTCGCCTCGGGTCTTTTCTTGCCTGATGTTATCGCCGTAGCACGCTGGCCACCTGTCTCACCAAGCCATTTGTGTTCCCAGGGGACCTTCTCACTGATCATCGAGGCATTGCACACGGACTCCAAAGACGACCTCTCCACAGGTAACGAGCCCCGCACGAGCCTTTTACGCACGCCACGCGCACGCCACGCGCACGCGCACGTTCCCTTTCCCATGCATCTTTTGTCTCATAGAGGATTCAGTGTGTGCGTCCTGGACTGTGTTGTAGTGTTATTCGTAAAATCCACCAAATAAAACACTACTGTAAACATTGAGAGTGTTAAGACAGGTTTCCCTTACAAAACGTCTTCACTGATTAAGAATTGTAACAATTATGAGATAGTAGAAGAACATTTGAATACTGTCTAATTGGCTGTAGCAATGTTTAATTAACCCAAAGAAGCTGCAAATTAGCCAAAAGAAGCTGATTCCATCATTCATATCCAGAAAAAAACTTGTTCTGCTACACTTTTTAACTTTTTTTTATCAATTTTAGAAAACCCAGACCGCATCATCAGCACTATGACAACACAGAGGCACCTAACTGTTGGCGAGGAGTGGTCTCAGGACCTCCATAGCGGCGGAAGAACCGAACTCAAATACTCGTATAGATTCGTATGTGACGAGCACTACTATGGCGAGGGATGCTCTGTCTTCTGCAGACCCAGGGATGATGCTTTTGGACACTTCACCTGTGGAGAGAGGGGAGAAATCGTCTGTGATGCTGGCTGGAAAGGACAATACTGCACTGAACGTGAGTATAACAAATAACTGGGAAAGAAATTGGTTGATTTAACTGGAGAGAGTGCCAGAGAACAAGTAGGTTAAAAGTTGGGGATGTGTAGTTTCTTGTATTGTGAATAGTCAGGGAAGTATTTATACACCATAAGAGGATTAGACAAAGCTTAACAGTGAACTTCAAATGTGCAATGATTCTTGATAGGAGAAAGTAGAGAAAAAAACAGTGAAAGTTGTACATATCAACTGGCATATTGGTTCAACTTACATAATAGTATTATTCAACTGGCATTATTTAGAAATTGGCTAAAATCCTTAGAAATTCCAATTGCATCTTAGGTAATAGAGCACACTGTAAGGAGGTAATTATTGAGATGTATAGAGTTGATTTGGTTTAGCCATCAAAACAACTATTCATTCATTTTAATTCAGTTGAGTGATAAATTATGTATACCAAAACATAGCCAAAACAGCTCAAATATCAAACTGAAAATGATGGCTGAGCTTTGTCTGTTTTGCCCAGTTTCTTGTATCCAAAGTGCAATTCAGCTTGACTAATGAGTGAGTGCCGTTAGAAAGGGCGAAGACAACTTGTGCGTAAACAGCCCCAGTGCCCTAACTCCCCCTCCTCCTCTTCTCCTCTCCTCCTCTCCTCCTCTCCCACACGACCACTTGATTTATTCTAAGGAAAGTTTTTTGGGGGAATAATCTCACGCGTGCCATAAATTTACATGCTGTCTCCGGATTGGCCCGTGCCATGGTGGGCTTGGCTTTTGATTGGTCGAGGCGGGGCGTGTATTGTTTGAAGTAGGCAGCTGCCGGCAGAGTGCAGACAATGGAGCAGCTGTCTCGCACTGGCAATACACTCGCCACCTGTCCACTCTTATCTGCCCCAATCCGAGACATTAAGGGGAGCGCGCAAAAGAGGGGGGGAATAAAAGAGTTTTGACCCTGAAGCAAAAGAAGAAGGGAGGAAAAAAGAAAGGAGTTTGGTGGTGGTAGTGGAGGTGGGGTGGGGTCTTAAGGGGGCTTGCATTCACACACTATTGCCTTTGTCCCAGGCCTATGTTAAGCAGCAAATTCTTCCACGGTGATAAAGAGATAAGCAAGAGGTAGCATCCACCAGGCTTAGGACAATTGACAGGGCTATTGTAGTCAGTAACTTTGAATTTAGTTGAAAAAGTTTGCATTCAAAGTAACACAGAGAGATTTTGATGTTTTGAATTGAAACAGGTTGCTTACAAAAGGGTTAGGGTAAAAGGCATTGGTCATTGTTGTTGTTTTAGATTTTGAGGTACACCAGATACTAAACGCATTTGCTTGATTGATATACTTTATGAATTGCTTGATGTAAAATTTTTATGAAATTTGTTTTTGAAAGTTACTTACATCCGAAAACAAAACCTCAGTTATCAAAATCTCCAGGAATTAATGTTTACATAATAGAAATATCAAGGGGAAATTAATAATAAGAAGGTTTAGGATAAAAATGAAGAAATGCTTTATGAATTCAAATTTGTTCATTTATCAGTGGATAGATTTTAAATTGAAATATAATGCTTACTTGTAATGGCTTTATTTTCTGTCATTACTTAAATACGAATTTTTGTTTTTTACAGCTATCTGTCTTCCCGGTTGTGATGATGAACACGGATTTTGCGAGAAGCCGGGCGAGTGCAAGTAAGTGTGCCACGATTGGCTGGTTATCTAGTGAAAAGTAACATGACTGGACCAAACTCACCTGTATTTTCCTTATTTTTATGTGAACAGGTGCAGAGTAGGATTCAAGGGGCGATATTGCGACGAGTGTATCCGCTATCCAGGCTGCCTCCATGGGACCTGCCAACAGCCCTGGCAATGCAACTGTCAAGAAGGATGGGGTGGTCTCTTTTGCAACCAAGGTGAGGGTCAGATAATAAATAAATAATAAATATACACAAGACTGATGCAGGTGTTAATAAAATGGCATATTATTACCAGCAAGTAGATCTATAATCAAGTTATACATTGGTCCAACTAGTCCTAACAACCAGGCTTGTATGTATTAAGAGTATTGGATAATTGAAATGTAGTCTTCAATAGTATAATTGAGCGTTCATTGTCCAAGGAGTATAGTCGCTTACAATGCATAGTTTCTAGGAGAGGCTTACCTACCATGGTGCCCTGAATGGAAAAACAGGGGAATGAATGGCTTTATTAAATTAAAGACGTCTTATAATCAAGACGTTTTTCATGTATACAATATTATATTATATATTCCCTTTATGAGTTACGAGGCTCTCTTAGATCCAAAATAGAAAAAAAAAACAAATCAAAACTAAGTAGGATTAGGCAATACAGTGTGTTTTAAGTTAAAATTTTTTCCATTACAGATATGTCAGAAATCGCCTTGTGAGCATTTACTTAAGTACATGAACAATACCTAATAATAAAAGGTTAAATTGGGCTCCTGGACTGAGGCTTTTTAAGTTGTCTGTGGGTGGCAACATGAAGGTATTTCCAATGTATTTGTGTGCGCCAGACATAAAAAGGAGTCAGAGTGGATGGGGTGGGTAGTTTAAAGGGGGGCAACAGAACAGCAGTTGTTTTGTGGGATGAGGATCTTGGACAGCAGGCCAGCGGCGACTAGAACGGTAACAAAAAACCACTGGAGAGACAGAAGCAGAGCAAGAGGAGCACAAGTGTTCATACAACAAAAGGCCTCACTGTCGCCAGACCTAATCCACATGTGTTACTCACTCTCCCTCTTTCTCTCCCTCTTTTTTCCACAGATCTAAACTACTGCACTCACCACAAACCATGCATGAATGGGGCCACTTGTAGCAACACAGGCCAGGGCAGTTACACCTGTTCGTGTCGCCCAGGATTCACTGGAGCCAGCTGCGAAATCCAAGTCAACGAATGCGCTGGAAACCCCTGTCGCAATGGAGGGAGCTGTACGGTAAGCCTGCTAAAAACCTGCTTAAAAGATACACAGTTTAAACAATAGGCAATATGTGGCATAGTGACAGTAGTGGATAGCTGTGAAAATTACTTGTTGAATAGTTGTTAGTAATATAGTGTAGTATCAGTACATTGAAATAAGCTATTCTTGGGGTCAGCTTCCTGTTACTGGTGACATTTTGAAGCGTTTTCACCATTTAAAAGATATAATGTTTTGATTTAAATTAACAATCACAGTGGAAAACTGAAATCACTGTCCTATTTTTTTTATCATTCTGAAACCAATAAATAACAGCGGTTCTCAAATGTTTCACACCAATTGCCACATTTGAAAAGAAAGAAAAAGCTTTCCCAAGTACTACCAGATCTAAAACAGCACTATTCCAGGTCTAAAATTGGACTAAATAATTACTTCAGTAGTTCTATCCAAAAATGACCCAAAGGAGTACCAAAACGTGGGTAAAAGTGACCAGACAAAGATAAAAAAAAACAACAGACAAGGATAAAAATACTTTTGCCAAAGTGAAAACAATATATTATATTTGGCACTTACTCTGAAAAAGTAAAAACAATTTTATAATGTGGGCAACTGCAACTGAAGAACTTTTTTTCTTCGTCATCCTAATGCTTTATTCATTCCTAACAATACAAATTACTTAAAAAGTGCCAACTATTACATTTCAACATTATGTAAAGTTTTAATCTCTTCCTCTGTAGGATATGGAAAACACGTACAAATGCACCTGCCCACATGGTTTCTATGGTAACAACTGTGAACTCAGTGCCATGACTTGTGCTGATGGGCCGTGTACCAATGGGGGGCGCTGCAGCGATAACCCTGACGGAGGCTACTTCTGCCAGTGTCCCAGCGGCTATGCAGGCTTCACCTGTGAGAAGAAGATCGACCACTGCACCTCTAGCCCTTGCTCCAACGGTGAGTGACCACAACCACACTAGTCCAGAGTCTGGATACAAACAAGTTTTTTTCTATAGAGATTATACAACACTCCTCTTATAAGTTTTGTGTGTTTGACTGACAGGCGCTCGCTGTGTGGATCTGGTGAACTCGTACATCTGCCAGTGTCCGGAGGGCTTCACTGGGATGAACTGTGACCACACGGGCGACGAGTGTGCGGCATATCCCTGTCAGAACGGAGGCACCTGTCAAGAGGGTCCTGACGGCTATACCTGTACCTGCCCCCCCGGGTACACAGGTCAGAACTGCAGCTCGCCCATCAGCCGCTGTGAGCACAACCCCTGCCACAACGGAGCCACCTGCCATGAGAGGAACAACCGCTACGTGTGTGCCTGCGCTCCGGGCTACGGCGGCCGCAACTGTCAGTTCCTTTTGCCTGAACATGCGGCTGTGCGGGGGTCAGATGTGCCCTGGATGGCTGTGGGCTCTGGGGTGGCTCTGGTCCTATTACTGTTAGCGGGCTGTGCGGTTCTGGTCGGGTTTTACCGCTCGAAAGCACAGCGTGGAGGGCCCATCGAGGTCACAGGTGAAATCGAACCAATCAACAACCTCAATCTGACCAACAACTGCCACCGCAGTGACCGCGACCTGGCGGTGAGCGTCATGCCCGGGGTCAAAAACATCAACAAGAAGATGGACTTCAGCAGCGCAGACCCAGAGGAGGGCTCCTCCCCAGGACGCAGCAGCTACAAGAGCCGGCCCCTCACTGGAGACTACAACCTTCAGGAACTGCACTACGACCACAGTGGCAAAGACGCCATGTTAGAGGCTGCCTGTGATGACAAGTGCCACTCACTCGACTCATTTGAGTTTGAGGAGAAACAAAGCAAACGATTAAAATGGTACATATCTCCCTCCTTAAATTGTATATGTTGCTCTGTAATGTAATGTAATAACTGAGCTCACCTTTCTCTTCTGTTTCCAAACAGTGATGCTTCAGAAAAGAAAGCCCCAGAACTGTCTGCATGTGCGGACACCAAGTACAAATCTGTGTTTGTCATGTCGGAGGAGAAGGACGAATGTATAATTGCAACAGAGGTGAGTAAAATCCACATCCACAGACATCTACAGTGTTGTTTGTAGTCCTTATCTGTATCACTGCTCTTATGATAGTGTTGTATGCCTGTCGTCCACGCCCTGACCTGTGTCTCTTGTATCCACAGGTATAGAGCCGCGTTGGCTGCCCGTTGCACATTGCTCTATGGAGAGTTTTAACTCCTCAGATGCTGCTGAACCCGGGGGGATGTCCCGCCTTGAGACTGCTGCTGATAGTTTACTGATATTCAGATGAGCTGGTTCTCTACAGGAGGCTGAGCGCAGGGGCGCGGCCTGTGGGAGGAGGACTGGCGGGGTAATATTATGGTCATAGAACCACTAGCTTTCACTGCCTTTTTCGGGAAAGGGGTAAACGATGTAATGGACTCATGCTCCAGTTTCTGCAACATTTGCACCCAGGCCTTTTCTGCCCCACGCGCCGAGGCTGAGCGCTGCATGGATGTGATGTTTGGCCATAGTGGCCTAATGTACTGATCACTGTGTAACTGAAGTGTCTCCAAACCCCATGACATAGTATTGTTCTTTTCTCTTCTTTTGGACAGGAAACTTTGTCTTAATTACATATGTTTTTGATACAGATTGCCCTTTTGTAAAATACTGAAAAACAAGAAAAAAGATTTAAAGTTATGATTTAATTTAAGTTAATTTAATTATTTGTGTTGTTTTATTTGATATTGTATATTTGTGATGTTTGTTATCATTATTTAAGTTGCTTTTTATTTTAATTATGATATTTGCAAAGGCACTTCAGGTCAATGGGACTTTTGAATAAAATGTTATTTAAATGGGATTGTATTGTACAAATGTTATGTCACTGTGTCCTTTACCATTTGTTGAATGAAGGAATTAGCCAAGACTATTTTTCCAAATAAATATTACTAAATGTGATTTTCTGACTATGCAGTGGTGCTTTGGTTAGGAATAAGGACTTTGTAATGTTAACAAATATCTTATTCATTTTCATTCAAAATTTAGATGATAGCACAGTATTTGTGGGTTTCAGCTTTCTGTTATATGGTGCCATTTTAGGCACTTTTCATTCAGATGATATAATATATTGTTTTTAATTGTTAATCACTATGGCAACAGTCCTAATTTGTAAACCCATGGATATCACATTCAGCTGTAGGAATGATTTCACTCTATATATTAAAAAAATCTAACAAAAAACTTCCTTCCCAAAACAAGCCTTTTAAAGTTGTTTTTGGATTTGGGTGGAAGCAGTGCTGTAAACAGGCTCCCCAGTGAGACATCCATCTGAATTTTAAGGCCATGAATTACCTGACTTTCTTTGGGGCGAGGAGGTGGGAGGGGCCAGGGTGGTGTGGCGGCATTGTTTTTGGTGAATGGGCCTCTGTGCGTCTCCACGGCGACACTCGGAGCTCGTGGCAGCAGAAAAACTCACCAAGGGGTCCAGCCGCCAATACAACAGATGTTCATGATTAACTTTGTTCACAGGAGCACACAGCCTCAGAAAGAGACTGTATGACTTTTAAAAAAATATAAGTTGTCTTGACTAGTTTTGATCAGTTATAAATACAATTAGGTACATTTGGTTGGGACAGGTTGTCACTATTTTTCAGAAATAGCCAACTACAAAGTTTTTTTTTTTTTTCTTTTATACCTTTATTTAACAAGGAGTTTTCTTTGCAATTCAGAACCTCACAACACACTGCAAAAAGCATGAATTTAAATCTCAGAAAAAATCATTTGTTTTGACTAGTTGTACTAGAGTATTGGTAAGTACAGATTTCCACAATTTTACAGCATGACAATAAAGTTGCCCATCCTAGAAAATGACATTATGACTAATAGAAAATAATTTACAGCTCAATGCAAAAACACAATCTTGAACAAGTTTCATTGCTTGAGCAGGTTTACAACAACTCACACTACAACTGGATATACACCACATTATTTAATATTTGAGAGACATGGATTCCTTCCCCAGGATCTTAGGTCTCTCTGAAAATGTTGGCTGCTCATCTGTAAAGAACTGAGTCACCTGCCACCAGAAACATCTTAAGTGGAGAAGGCAAAAAACGACACTGAACTGTACTTTTACAAAACACAAGAACAAAAGGACGTGGCAAATAAGCATTACACCTTACCTGATAGTAAAACAACCAGACTCTGTTTACCTGTAGATGGCATTCACCGAGAAAACAGTTCCATGGAGAAAGTGGTGCATGGCAACCCACAGCCTCTATTGACAGGACCAACATTGGAAGAGCCTTTAGGCCCTCACCCTCCACCAGGGTGATTAGAGGCGTACTACCTCAGTGTTAGACAGAAGTCAAGTGCAGTGTGCCACTGTAGTCATTGTGACAATGTAACCTCTTTAGTTGCTGTGGGTGTGATTTGTGTGTGTGTGTCACTCTGGCCACATCTCAAGTCTCTTTCCTTATTCCCTTCTCCTCGATTCCTCTCCTCGATTCCTCCATTTTTCAGCTGTCAATCAAATAAGTAAGTGGTGTCCCAAAGCTCAGAGGAGGCAAGGGAAGGAAAACACGGAAACAACTCTCTCCTCACTCCTCCGCTTCTCTCTTCTCAGTGTGTCTCCTCTCTCCTCTGCTCCTCACTGTGTCTCTTCTCTCCTCTGCTCCTCACTATGTCTCATCTCCTCTGCTCCTCTCTCCTCACCGTCTCTTCTCCCATCCCTGTGTCACCCCTCTCCTCTGGCAAGGCAAGTTTATTTGTATAGCACAATTTGTACACAAAGTAATTCAATGTGCTTTACAGAATAAGAAAGACATTAAAATCACACAAATCAAATAATCACAAATAATCATTATAAAATTAACATTAAAACAGAAGAGTGCAGAAAAAGAAAAAAACTTTCAGTCAAATGCACAGCTAAACAGAACTGTTTTGAGTCTGGATTTAAACATTGTCAAAGTCGAGACCTGTCTCTCCTCTCTCCTCACTGTGTCTTCTCTCTGTGTCTCCTCTCCGTGTCTCCTCCTCTGCTCCTCACTGTGTCCCCTTTCTCCTCTACTCCTCTCAGTGTCTCCTCTCTCCTCTCTGTGTCTCCTCTTTCCTCTCTGTGTCTCCTCTCTCCTCTCTGTGTCTCCTCTGCTCCTTTCTGTGTCTCCTCTGCTCCTTTCTGTGTCTCCTCTGCTCCTCTCTGTGTGTCCTCTCTCCTTGCTGTGTCTCCTCTGTGGCTGGGACTTCCTCACCTATTTCCTACACAATCGAACAAAGGAATCAAGGAGAAGGAAGCAAGGGAAGAGAAATGAGACAAGTCCACAGACTAGTTGGGAACAATCACTTTTCTCCTCAATTTAAGTGCAAGCTCTGTCTCTCTGTGGTCTTTATCACATTTGGACAATGCTTCAGAGAAAAAAAAAAAGGCAAAAACGCACTTACCTGTTGAAAATGACGGCATTTACCTCAACCAGGTATGAGAGTGATCCGTACGATGGCTGATTGCAGCACGAAGGCCCACGCTGCTGTCAGCACACACTCGGCCTACCTGGCACTGCCACAGCAACAGCGCCTAACCTGGTATACCTGCATTTTAGTTGCTACTTCCCATTTTAACTGGATGGTTAATATTTGAAACATTTTGTAATAAATTAATAATTTTCTATATATGTGGTCCCTTCACTCATCTGTCCACTATTCACACTGGTTGATGATTTGTATTTGCATGTGGTAGTTTATATGGCAACATTTGACATACTTTATGAGAGTAATTATAAATGTGGAAATATGGAGTGTGACTTTTTTAAATGAAAGAATGGGAGAATGTGTGGTTTAATTGCAAATGCATAGATAATTGGATGTATTTTATTTGTTTGTAATCTGCCGAATGACTCCAGATGGAAATTAGCTTTAACTAAATCTGGAGAAAAGCATCTCTTCTGTAATGAGATGAATGTGTTTGCGGATGGTCCCTGTTAAAATAAACCAATAAACTAAAACCAAACTAAAACTAAATTAAGACCCATTTCACTTGAGTGTCTACAACATACAGAAGTAAAACCAAGTAATGCAGATTATTTAAATGATCAAATAACATATTTTTAAATACTCAAAAACATAAAACAATCTTAACCAAACATAAACCCAATAATTCATATGAAGAGAAAAATAGAAGAAGGGAAAGAGGTTTGGAGAGAGGGGAGATATATAAATAAAGAAGGCAGAGGGCAGTGAGAGAGAGAGATAGATAAGATTTGGGGGGAGAGGGAAGAAGAGAAAAAATAGATGAACAGACAAGCAGAGAGAGAAAGAGAGGAGATCAATAGAGGGATTGATAAAGAAAGAGTGAAGTTGAGAGAGGAAGAGAGGGAGGGAAAAGCATCATACATTAAAACTGAGTTATCTACAAGTTACTATAGTGGCCATAAAGTGTTGTTGAACAAACAGCTTTAGACTTACAGAGGCACTGACACAGGGAGACAATAATGGAATTGACAATGGTGCGTTAACAAAGGCTGTCCCTCCTTCGGCATGCTGGGTAATGCAGGCCCATTGGTGAACAGATGTGCCAGAGGAGCAGATGCCTCCTGGCCACAGTACAGGCTCCTTCAATGGGACACACAGACACAAGCTGTTGTGGTGGATACAGGAGATAAAAGGGGAGATTATAAATTGATGCGTTATATATATATATATATATATATATATATATATATATATATATATATATATATATATATATATATATATATATATATATATATATATATATATATATATATATATATATATATATGTATATTATATATTTTATATATATATATACATACACACACAATATGTGTATATATATACATATATGTGTGTATATATACATATATGTGTGTATATATATACACACACACACACAATTTCTGTATCATTTTTTAGAATTTTTTAATGGATACCTTATGCAACACTGGAATATTCTAGCCAAAGGAACAACATTTCCATGGAAACAAATAAGAGGCCAAATAAGAGTCCGTTTTGATGCAAGCCTGCTCACAAGGAACATGTTTTTTGCAGTGCAATAAACACACCTATAATGAAAAAAAACATGCTTTTATTTTAGTCTGTTTTTTTTTTTTTTTACAAAAATGTTATACTATGGCTTTAAGTGCAGACCCAATTTACTTAAATAAGCAATAAGTAAATAAAACATACATTGACTTTACTAGGTCTAGCTTTTTTTTTCTTCCAAAAATATAGGCTTCATATTTCTTATTAGAAGCATAAATAATTAAAAAATATTTAAACATTACAAAAATATGTCATTTATCACAGCAATTACTGATTTTAGCCGGCTGAGTCCATTAACTTTTAGCTGTATACAGTAGTTTGAAGTCTACACACGTCAACAAAAGTGTAGGTTCCTAATACTTTTAGTTCATTCAAAATTGGCTTTTACTTTAGCGTAGTTTGTACTTTTGAAGTAACTAGAACCTCTTACACAACTGGTTATTTAGGCCTAAGTAAGGTATCTATTTTGAATATTGTGTCAAAATACTTCAACTTGCATGAGCATTTTGAATGCCACTATGTATCTTCTGATGGTTAAAACTAAGCTTCCTCCTGTGCTCTAAAATATTATATTACTTAAAGACATGTTACTGAAAGCACAAGTTTATCCTATGAGAGCTAAAACAAATGCCTTTGAGACAGAATCACATTCATACATGGATAATCCTGTAGTCCACGCCCGCTGCCCCGCTGAAAAGAATATGTGGTAAACTCCATTGTTAACATGCATTAGCAGCTTTTGGGTGTGGGACTATCAGCTAATCACAACACAGAACAAAATACAGTCTATACATGACTAAAGGTTGTTTTTTCCTGTGATCTGAAGTTTGTTATGGTCTATTAAGGTAACTAAACACAAAATCAGACAGGAGACATTGTTTGGCCTGAAGCCATAGAAGACTTTTATTTGGAGAAAGAAATCTTTGAAATCACTCATTTTTAAAATTCAATTAATTAATCGAGTACGACATCGAAGATCTCAGAAAAAGTTAAAATCATGCCTTTAGCTTTTTACAGAAAACATGTGGTTTTACCATGACTATAAAATGACCATTTCTGTTCGGACATATTTTTACCTTTGTTAAAGAAATAATGTAGAAAAACAATTATTAAGTTCCCTCCCAATGAAACAAAACAGAAAGGCAAAACACAGTACATTACAATGCGCTGACATGGCTTTAAGCACACATATACAGTACTGTACAAGGGTCCGCCTCGACAGATGCACCAAACTTCACTGAAACAGTTCAGCCTTTCTCTGTGAGAGGAGCAGCCTCAGAGGTAACACTCAGCACCAAGTTTAGCACAAACTTTAGCTTTAGCCTAGCTCCCTTTGTGGTTAGCTTTAGCTTAGCTCACTTTTGGGTTAGCTTTTGCCTAGTTCACTTTTGGGTTAGCTTTAGCATAGCTCATTTCTGGGGTAGCTATAGCTTAGCTCACTTTGGACTACAGCATCACAGTATCCAGCCTGATGGGGGATACAGTGTGCAGAGGCCTAGCTCCCCTCCAAGAGAAGAGGCTTTCCCACATCAGACATTTCATGTCACATATTATAGTGAACTCCAGACAGAAGGGATTTTAATGTCTTAGTTGGATTCACTTGTATTTTAAAGTGAAGTTAAGTTGAATTTTAGGCATACTTTCTTGTCACTTGTCAAATCTGGCAGTGACCAAGGTCCATATTAAGCAAGTTTCAATTAAAGGCTCTTAAGCTTCAGAAAACTACAGAATACTATAGAATGCTTCGACTCACAAACATTAAGAAAAAGCTGGGACACAAGGATTTAAAAATCACCTTTTAGGCGTAAAAAGGAACTAAAAAACAATCTTAGGCCAAATACTTCTGGGAACAACATCAAGGTCTAAGTTACACTATGTGCAAACTCAAGTGTGCATAGAGATCAGATCTAATAAATATTAGAGTGGCAGCTCACACTGTCACCGCTTTGACTTTGTCAAAACTCAAGGGCTGATTGTACATGTTATGATTAATTTAGTTTTACTAAAACATTAAAAAGTCTTTTTCATAGTGCTGCAAGATTTTTTTTTTCATTTTTTAAGCAACAAACACTTCCCATGTTTTAAAGATCCCAAAAAGACGAACACAAACACTTAATAGAAATCCTGAAAAAGTCATTGATTTGTCTTGATTTCACCTGGTTCACTTTTGTGAATGGCTCTTATTTTAAAAAGATTTTTAAGCTTTAAGCCTTATTTCTGCATCAAAGAACCACATGAGCAACAGAGGACAGACTGAGCGCTAAGCGATGTACAGGAACTTTACACAAGGATTTAGTAAACTATCTTAGCTTTCACTGTTTCGGATGTAGCTTACAGATGTGGAGCACAATGCCTGTCTTTGGACCACAGAGGTAATCATAGGTGTGTGTGGATGTGTAAAACTTGCCGAAATGTTTCCCAAACATTTCAGGAGGATAGTGTCCATCCTGGTTCGAGGTATATGATCCTGGGGCCGACCGGAGGCGCCGTGGAAAATGTTAAAAGCTGTTTTGATGATGAGGTGAAGATCATTCACAACACTGGACCCGTCCCCCTCCCCCTCCCTTACCCCCCCCATCCCACCATACCACCCCCTCCCCTCCCCCAACAACCACTACGTTATGCTAGAGCTTCCACTACACTACTCTGCTCTTCTTCATAGCATCATTCAATGACTGTGTCTTTGTCGATGCTCGGAATTGCTTCATTCACTTGAATTCAATGAATTCAGGATCTGTACATCTGTGAAGTCCCTGTAGCCTTCTGAACAGGCTTAAAATTATATATTTAGTCCTTTTATGGTTTTCAAAGCAACACATTTTAGGAAAAAAAAACTTTGTAAGTGGTCTGTTGAGGGTACATGAGGAGGTATTTGTGTATGAGTGTGAGTGAGGTACTTAGGCAGTGATAAAACATACTCTTGAGTTGAGTTCCTATAGTACTGCATTGTATTGAAAATAGAGGAAGAGTAACGGTTTGCACTGACCAGCCACAACTTTATGACCAGGTTTTCAAGATAAATAGACAGGTTTTTGTGATGCACAGTGGCAAAGTGGTTGGTGCTTGTGCAAGAAAACTTACAATAGTCTATATTGGTTGATGATAGCAAATTATCATTAATTAAGGATGTGTCGTCCTGGTTTTGTCCTGGTTTAAACCCAGGTTAGTGCTTATGTAGACTTAGCTTGGCCCTGTTTAAGTCCTGGATTAGTTCTGGCTTATAGAAGTATAGTCCTAATTATTATAACTTATGCAACTGTATTTTTTTCAGTAACTATGGATATATAATTTTATTTATGCTCTATGCTAATTAATCTGCTTGCCCAAAACCAGTTTGTCATAACTTAAGTCATTATATTTAATTTGTGATGACTAGTGGCTATTACTTTAGCTTAAATTTCAATCATAGAAACATCTGTTTACATTTTTAAAAGAATGAAATGTTGGCACTCAAAGGGAAATCTATGATTGCCTGTTTAGCCAATCCTATTGCTAACTCACTGTTTACATTCATACAAGTTCACCCATATACATTTTTGTATCATATCTTTCACATAGATTTTACATAAATTCATGCTAAACTCCTGATAAAACTTCACAGGATAATAATCTCTAGTGGGGTTATGAAAAATATTGCATTTTTAATTTACATTATTTGTCCTGGTATATGGCTGATTTATCTATAAATCAGCCATATACTATGTTATTTATAAACAAACACTGGTATACAATTCAACGTTTCTCTATCAACGCAAACAAATTCGAATGATTTTTTTTTTTTTACCATAACTACAAGAAGTCGTGCCATTATTTAATCACAGTATGTATTTGTGTCAAATTAATAAATTTATGCCATATGATTAATATGGAAAAATGTATATGGTTTGTGGACAATAAGTTTGGGTATTTCTTTGAAAAACAGTGACTTGCCCATATAGTTATGTAGGCCCATGTCCTCCAACATATTTTTCTATGCCATGTTCATATAACCTATTCTCCAGGGAGTTTAATAATTTTAACTTGAAACATTTTGTGAAGTAAAAAATATTAAATAAAAAATGCAACCCCACAAAGTACCCTACAATACTAATATCTATAGACAATCTACTATAGCTTATCTCATTAGTTAGGAAACTGAAACCCAAGAATATATATATATATGTATACTATACTATATTTTAGAGATTTGTACTGGTCATAATGATTTGGCTGGTCTATATATGTGTACATGCAGGTCCTTTATTTAATAGTATTAGCACCAACACTGTTTTGGCCACAGTCAAAATATTGCACAAGAGTTCAGCTTATGTTAAAAGAGGTAATGGTTGGATAACAGTAGAATGTGCGACCCAAAGAAAAAACTGCTTATAAAACTGTAGAAAATACCCGTGCAGAGGAGACCAAGTACACTTAGTTTTTCTTTAAAATGTGTCACTTTTTGTGAATTTTTAATTTAGATTCTTTCGCCTTGCCATTTCACATTATTCTTTGATTGACAGGTTTCAGCTGATCAAACAACTATCTCTGCGGTGTAGTGCTAATGGTAACGTTACCTGCATGCCATTATTATTACGGCTAATGGGCTTCTATGTGACAGCTGTCAGAAAAACTAGCTGCTCTGGCTATTTCACATTTAACCAGTTTAATAATAGACCTACTACGACATATTTCCATACCTATTGCCTTGGTTAGTTACAACAGTACTTTGTCCCTGATTGTTTTATGTTATATATGCATTTATTTCTATTCAAAACCTATTATGTGGAGGATCCAAAGTAAGACTTTAAAGAAGACCTACTGTGCTTGTGTCTGCTATATAGCTGTAATCTATGACACCCGTGGATCAGTATGTTATGATTTACCCATTTTAAATCGCAATATTCATCTAAAAAAAGAAACAAGTCTGCTGACTTCCTCCTTAGAAAACTACTGTGCCCAAAGAGAGCTGATGTTGCTATTAACATCATCACAACATGCGATTAAAGATTGCTCAAACATTCACGAATCACTCCAAAAAATAACTTCAAGAGGGTAAATGAGGAGAAACAACTATAATGTGGTTAAAATCTCTGAAAAGTTGATTTTGCATAATAGGTCTGCTTTAATGTATTATTATGTAGCTGTGAAATGTACTTAAAATAACTACTATGTGTGTCAGATTAAACTGTCCAGTCACTACAAAGCTCCAGATAACTGACTCCCAATCCATATAAATTCTTATTATCCAAATATTTAAAAAAAATTATTAGTTCACATAAAAAATGGGTTCCCTAAGACATCACTGACTAATTAATCTCTACCATCAGTATTACTGTTTTGTTGCAACGCAGAATAAACATTACCTCTTGCGACCATGTAATCTATTCTAAATGTTCTTAAGACTTTTGCTTATGTGAGGTTTCACTCATGGACCATCATACCACAAAATGAGGCATCTTATATGATGAATTTGCAAACTGTGTGTGTGAGGTTTTTTTTTTTTTTTTTGCTACACAAGAAAGAGAAACCATTTTTATCTTGTATTTTTTGCCTTTTGATCCTGAATTAGTTGAATTTGTGAATGAAGCATGTTTTTAGCATTGCCCCTTCCCACCCCCATTATGTTAACCCTTTTCGCGACTGCTTTATGTTACTAACCTCTTTGGTGACTCCAGGTGTCTTAAACAGGGTTCCTACTCTTAACTTTCGCAAAAACCTATTATATTTGGCTATTTTTTTAATATAGCCTACGTTCTATGGCTGTTTAGCATTTATGATTGTTAGCGATGATTACAGCATTAATGTCACAACACAGAGCAATGACGGCTACGTTTTTTTTTCTTTTAAAACTACAATTTACATCTTAAAAAACAAGGTCTGTGTCCATGTTGAGTTTTTCAGTTCCTTCTTTAGGGGAAAAGTGCTGGGATATATGCAGTCCGTGCAAAAAAGTGAACATTTTCCTTACAGTATGGTTTCCATGACAACTCGGCACCACTGTGACTGCAGTAAAATGTATAGAAGGCTATAGTTAAAATGAGAGCTTTGCACATGCAGCAAGGAGGTATCTCTATGAATATCTATGTAATTTTACACAGACTATGTTATTTTTGAGCCAATATACAAGCAGTTATGTTATGCTGCCTATAAGTAAAAAAATTAAATAAAAAGGTAGGGCTAGAGGTAGCTTTCCATTGACAACTTAGACAATAGAAACAACCTAAGCAGCAAAACCCATTCTAATGTAATGCAATATCAATGTAATTTGGAATAGTGCAAAAATCCGATAACATTTAACTGTCATTTCACAATCTATAAAAACTTATATATAACTAAGTAATGGTCAGATTGAGACAACTGACAGATTTGAAGGCTACAATATTTATACTCTTTTCAGTGCAATATATTATTAAAATGTAAACACCTAATTATCAAATTGATAAAAACAAGGTAATTACTACATTATTCTTAATCTACTAAGACAGCTTTCAGCTCACCTCACTTGAAAAAAGTGCCAGTTAGACTAGCAGCCTTATACTAGTTAAAATGTTCTTTGGGTCACTGCACATAAAATAGTGCTTGTAACAAATAAAGTGTTTAACATCATTTTTTATTGAAGGAATGAACTATGTCAAAATGGACACAGACCTCAAGGTTACTTTTTTCAAGGGGTTTCTTCCCAAATATCTTGTGCAATTTCCTATTTAAGATCTTATAAATGTACATGTTACCTGTTTGTAGGAACCCTGAAATGTGTCTTTAACTGTTCCCACCACAAGAATGAGGCTGAATTTGACTAACAGTATCCTAAGTGTACTTACGTGGATGCCATATTGGACAGGTCAACTGTGCAGTCATACAATATTGGCAGTGGTACATACACATTATGAGATTTCAAATTCTTCACAAAAGTTGTGGTTAAACATTATTACATTGTGTTGACCTGCCCAATGCGGTGATCCAGTTGTATCTATGTTTTAACAAAATTCTTATAAGAGCTGTTGAAAGAGAGTTTTGCAAGTTTTGATGCCCATAAGTCCTCTCATTTTGGCAACAACCAATGACTGCTACATGTGTAATGCACTGGGGTCTATAAGCCTTGCCTATAGGGAAAATTTTAAATTTAAGTGCAATTGTTGACAAGATTTATTGTTAATAATTATTTTTTGGTTATACCAGAACCTCCCTATTAAAAACATAAAATTCTTCAGATTATAAACTGGTAATTTTTTTTTTATATTTCACCTCATAAAGTGAACGAGTCTGGCTGCTCAGGATATTTTCCATTTACTATAAATCAAAGTATAATCTTCATTTTCAGGGACATGACACTTGGAACTACTGAGAGCAGCAGAGAACTTGCTTTGTCCTTACTCTCTTTCATGGCTCTAGTTTTGGGCTAAAGATGTCTACATTCCCCCTCCCTCTCCCCTGTGTGATCACATCCTGTGCCTAAGAGGTGGGCGCCCCGTGGCTGGGCATGTTGGCCATGCCTCCAACCATGCCCTGGTTCGGGGCCATACCTGAGGGCCCGCCCAGCGCCGGGGGACTGTGCTTGGTGCTTGGTGAGGTCATGTCTCGTCCCGGGGCCTGGGGGGCGCTGTGGTGCGCGTGCTGCAGGGCGTGGCGCTCCAGGAGGGTGCGGTGGGTGAAGGCGCGGTGGCACACGTTACATTGGAAGGTGCGCTCGGCTCGGTGCGTGCGCATGTGCACGTTCAGGGAGCTCTTCTGAGTGAAGCGTTTGCCGCACATGGAGCACTGGAACGCCCTGACGCCTGTGTGCACCACCATGTGTTTGAGGAGGTAGTCGCGCAGTGAGAAGGACCGCCAGCAGATGGAGCACTGGTGAGGTTTCTGACCTGCACAGAGCAAAAACGTGCGCCGTTAAGCCGATATAGGATTAATCATTAACAAGCCTAACATTAAATAAATGATACATGAAACAATCATTTTTGGGTTTTTTCTTTGTACTAGAGGGGAACCCTTCTGTACTACAATAAGACTGTGCTATTTATTTATCATGATTTAACAATATTGTATTTTTAGAAATACACACACACACACATACACACATATATACACACACTCTTTTTCCACGGATGGGACCTCTACTAGAGGCCTGGGAGCTTGAGGGTTCTGCGCAGTATCTTTGCTGTTCCTAGTACTGCACTTTTCTGGACTGAGATGTCTGATGTTTTTCCTGGGATCCGCTGTAGCCACTCCTCCAGTTTGGGGGTCACTGCCCCGAGTGCTCCGATGACCACGGGTACCACTAATGCCTTCACCTTCCAGGCCTTCTCCAGCTCTTCTTTGAGCCCCTAGTATTTCTCTAGTTTCTCATGTTCCTTTTTCCTAATGTTCCCATCGCTTGGTACTGCGATGTCCACCACAACTGCTTTGCTCTGTTGTTTATCCACCACCGCTATGTCCGGTTGGTTTGCTATCACCATTCTGTCAGTCTGTATCTGGAAGTCCCACAGGATCTTGGCTCGATCATTCTCCACTACCTTTGGAGGTCTTTCCCACCTTGACCTTGGGGTTTCTCTGCACAGATGTTTCTGTACACTATGCCCGCCACTTGGTTATGTTGCTCCATGTATGCTTTCCCTACAGCATCTTACACCCTGCAGTTATGTGGTGGATTGTCTCAGGGGCCTCTTTGCACAGCCTACACCTTGGGTCTTGTCTGGTGTGATAGATCTGGGCCTCTATCGCTCTTGTGCTCAAGGCCTGCCCCTGTGCAGCCAGGATGAGTGCCTCTGCGCTGTCCTTCAGTCCAGATTTCTCAAGCCATTGGTAGGATTTCTTAATATCAGCCCCTTCACAGTTATGTTCCGGTGGTACATCCCATGCAGGGGCTTGTCCTTCCATGATGGTTCCTCCAGCACCTCTTCCGCTTCACCACTGTCTAAGACATTCGCTGAGAACGTCATCTGTTGGGGCCTTGTCCTGGATGTACTTGTGGATCTTGGATGTTTCATCCTGGACTGTGGCTCTCACACTCACTAGTCCTCGGCCTCCTTCCTTCTGTGGTCTGTATCTCTTCCTTTGGCCAGCTCATAATTCCTGCTGGATATGTGATTACTGGCAGGGTGTAGCTGTTTATTGCCTGGGTCTTATTCTTGCCACTGAGCTGACTCCTTAGGACTTGCCTTACTCGTCTGAGATATTTGGCTGTGGCTGAGGTTTTTGGCCGGTTGAGGTTGGGATACTAAGGTACTTGTAACCTCCTCAGTGTCTGCTATTGTTCCTTCTGTGGGATACCTTCCCTCTCTTTGTCACCATCCGGCTACACTTCTCAAGCCCAAATGACATTCCTATGTCTGTGCTGTAGATCCTGGGGTGTGAGATTCTGTGTGGACTACCTTCCCTCTAGCGTACAGCACCATCCGTAGAGGAGGTGACTGTCCAATGTCTGTGCTGTAGATCCTGGTGGTGTGGATCAGTGAGTCGATGTCTCATTCTTAGCGTACAGCTTGATGTCCTCCATGTAGAGGAGACTGACGGTGGCCCCATTCCTGAGTCGTATCCATAGCCAGTGTTGTTGATGATTTGGCTGAGGGGTTCAGACCTATGCAGAACACAGCAGTGGGGACAGTGCATCTCCTGGTATATGCCATATTGAGGGTCACTTGTTGTGCATTGGGTGGTGTGTGTGTGTGTGTGTCTCTGTTCGCATTTCAATATTGTCATTTTTTTCTTCAGCAAAACATTCCACTTAAAACTTAGTTACTGCACATAGGCCTGTCACAGCAACAGGTACAAGCAGAGCTACATGAGACATGACAAAAACAGTGATATTTGCTTAAGAGATGTACTGAAGAACAGTAAGACTTTAATTCAATAAAGAACACGACTTTTGAGTGACTTTGCTAAGTTGTCATAGAGAAGGAATGGAGCAGGAAGAGCTGATCTGAACTTATGAGAGCGTGAAAAGGACACAGTGTTACACATTAAACTAAGACAAACAAAATATTCCTTCATTCGTTACAATCCAGTAAGACATTAAGACATATTGTGCTTCCTGCTATATTACTTACCACGTAGCTGGTTAGCCGCCATGATGTCTTTTAACCCTTAATATTTGAACTTATTCCCGCATGCCCCAGTACGGTAAGTCGCCATAAACGCTGCAAAATCCTACACGTATTAAGAAATAAAATTTGAGAATGAAGTAAGTAAAGAGCAGTGGGTGTGTATCGGTGGCGGTAAAAACGGGTAGAATGGACAAATGACGTCTTGAATGAAAGTCAATAAATACAACTTTGAGAGGGTAAATAAAAAGGGAAAACAATTATAACATGTTTAAAAGCTCTGAAAAGTCAATTTTGTACAATATGTCTCCTTAAAGGAAGTATTCCTGCACAGCTTGAGCTCACAAAGAACAGCCGGCTGTAAAATGTAATGTAAACGCTATAAGAGTTTAGGCCCTGAGGTCGTCCTTCCAACAAAACAGAGAAACTTCCTTAAGTACTATCAGCTGTGAAATTACTGCAGAGCACTTAAAGAGTTTGAGTGAGTCTGAAAAGTTAGAACTTATGGATTGCTGCTACTACTGCATAGCCTATTCGCAAGCTTAGTCTTACTTTATCAAGACAATTTTAGCTCTAGAGGACTATAAAATTGTAGCAAATGCACAAATTTTTTAAATTATGAATGTGCATAAATAAATACAGTAATAGCAGCAGAAGAGAAGACAAAAACAATCTCACCCAACTTAATTTATCCAGTCTGTAATTTTAAAGAATAAAAAAAAAGCATTGTGTAAGATTTAAATTACTTAATAAACATGACCTATCTATGTTGCCAGACACAAGGGAAACCTGTTCAAATGAAATATGAATCTTATTGACAACCATTGAGAAGTTGATTTATTCTGGATTACAAAAACATTTCACACAATTGTCAAGTAGTTTATGTAATTTTGTGTTGCCAGATCCTATAGCAGTTAGAAAAGAAAAGAAAAACACAAAAGGGGAACTCCTTGGGGTCCCACTGAAGGAGCTGGAGGACGTGTCTGGGGTGAGGGAAATCTGGGAGTCCCTGCTTAGACTGCTGCCCCCGCGACCCAGCCCCGGATAAGCGAAAGAAAATGGATGGATGAATGAACAAAAGGTTGACTCAGATAAGAATGCTCACTCAAAAGATCTCAGCATCTTTATTTGTGCTTCTGTCAGTGGCTCTGAACTAGTAATATTCAAACTCTTTAAATCAACTGACAACAAATTGAAACACAGATGATGTGAGAGACGATTGGGGACCAAAAACTGGTGGTCAATACCAAAGGGTTTGGTACAGATAATTAGAATCTGTCATTGTGACAAACGACTAAACAAAACCATCATGTCATCTGTCATATATTTTTCCAGCATGCGATTACACACAGTGCTCCTGGAGCTTTTTAAAGGCAAGAAGCTAATCACACTCTCACTAAAAAGTCAGACTTCTTTGTTACAGATGTAAAATGGAGGCTTCTTTGTATATCATCCCTTTAAACTTAGTAGTTTAGAAACAGCAAAGTAACACAGGAAAATATTCAGCAATTTTATCCATGTACCTGCAAAGCACACCAACACGTGCAAGCACCCGCAAGTGTTTGTATCCTCTTGCTGCCACACTCCTCTCTGTTCTTGTCTGCTTTTATGATCTAAACTAGCTCTCTGCCTATGTTATGCTACACATGTGTATCATGTCCACTGCGGCACTAAAAGGCTGAAGGGAGAGAGAGAGGTTATGTTGCTATCCTATGTAAAATATAGGCCATTATCTATTCAACCTGACAAAAACTCACTTTTCAGTCACAACTGAAAATAATCTGTCTTTGATTGAAAAGAGTTAATGTAACCTCTGGTCAATACAGTAAATGATTAAAATGAATTTAGCACAGGTTAGACAGAGCCACTAGACCTGTATTCGGGCTTTGAATTTTAATGGGACACACTAGTAAAATGTTTGATATTGGATTTTAACGATAAAGAAACAAACAAATTGTAGTGTATATGATGTACTAATTTGGGTAAATTTGGGTCAAGAAAAATTGGTCTGACAGCCTCATTTGGCCCCTGGGCCATTATTTGAACATGCCTGTTCTGAGCTTTCAAATTCATATAAACTGAGAAGAGCAAACTTGTACTTATGTAAGTGAAAGCAGTGGCAATCTACATTAAGTTGTGATTGTAGTTCCTTTTTTTTTTTTTCAAACCAGAGCACATCCTATATACCTTTAACCTACCTTTAATATAACCTCAGGAAAGTAGGACTCGGCCATATCATATCGCCGGTAATATCGTGACATATATAAGGATGACATTAAATTTGGAATATCATGATATAACTGATCAGCTGATTTTATTTTTACCTAAAGAGCTGCTTATGCAATATATCTGTACTGGGTCAAGACAAACTTTGCTCATATACATGGAAGAAAATTGCATACAGGATTTTTAAATACCCCAAAACAACTACAAACCTTTTAGGCCATATCTGTCCTACCAGACAATGAAATATGTGTGAAATATGTGTGGCATCTCACCAGAGTGGATGAACATGTGCTTGCTGTAGTTTTTCCGCGAGCGCAGAGATTTGCCACAGTGCGTGCAGTCGAATGAGGTTTCCGATCCCTGCGACGAAGGAGAGGGCCCCGCCGAACAGGACGAGGTGGAAGGGGGAGGGACTGGCGGCATCTGAGCAGGAGGCGGGGCCTGTTGGTTTGGCTCCGCCCCTGTCATGCTGTCCATTCCCGTCATTGGTCCTCCCACGAAATACGGAGCGGGCTGCGATTGGCTCACTGGGTACTGGAACAGGAGCTAATGAAAAGAATAGGAATGTCACAATAAGAACTTTTAGTGTTATGATTAATATAAGAGGAAACATCACAACAATAATTATAATACACATAGGGACAGTTAAAATAACAACTGTTAAAATGCTGATTTTTGTTGTAATACAGTGAGTTCTAGTGTCTAGTCACCTACATTGTGCAGTTACCTTTTGGAAATTTCATGGCAAAGTTCAATGTATAATCAATAGAAAAAAAATGGTTATTGCCACCCATTTGGGAGTATGACATCATCACACAATAACTGCAGAAGGTCTAATAGTTTACCACTCATATTTTTGAACTGAATACAAATTATCTAATTGTAATCGCAATGTTTGTCATGATACAAAAATTTCAACCTACATTTTGAAACTAAGGAATAGACTCGATACTCAATACCGATTCCCATGCCACGATGATAATAAAAAAACACCCTTTTTTTAGACAATAGAATGTAATTTTCAACATTAAATCGTAATACTTTCTTATATATTATCATGTGGCAATCTGATAATATCTGTAATCCCTCAGTCGTCCACGTAGGTTCCATAGTGGTCCATGGGCGTATACTAGTTTATGTGGTCTTATACTTATAGATCAAGCTATTCGGGAGAGGTTCATTCCTGTGAATCTGACTTTTTTTTAGTACCGATACTTGTTTCTAGTTTCAGTTCTGGTTTTAGTATCGATTAGGGTCAGATTTTCGATAGTTTTGACAAACCTACTTTGAGTACAAATTATGCTATAAAAATAACCTTGCCTTTTCTGCCTATTTATGCACATTTTGATACCACAATGACAGTAGGCTTGGGCCCGACTGATATGTCGTTTGGCCAATATAATAGGCTGAGATGGGGACTTGGAGACATCGGCTATCGACCTAAATCTAGCAAATATGGGCCGATAATCCATGTCCATACAAATCTTTGACTGTATATTAAAGCTGTTTTATCCAATTTACAGATAGATAGATATTTTTTTTTTTATTTATTGCATCAATATTTATCTGTGAAGCAGTTTTTCTGTGTATCTGTGATGCTCCTGAATGCAGCCCTAGAGTCACGTGCTTTTATTTACAACAGTGCATGCGCTCTGAGGCAGCATTGAGGCACTGGCTTTAAATGCTCCTGTAGTCTGAACTAAGTTACTAACTATAGATAAGTTAACGTCAGCGCAGTTTAGACCAGCAACAAAAAAACTGCTTGTTTTTATCAAAGTGTCAGTATGGAGAAGAGAGAGAACTATCGCCATGAACAGAGGAAGCACCCAAATAATCCATCGGTCAGTCCCTACAATAGACAATATAATGCAATTTCTATACACACACATATTCTTGTCAATGAGCTTCCAGATTACATTACCCATATAATGCATGAGGGAAACCACAGTATTTATCTTACCGGGTTAGTCATGGACTGTGAGGTTGGAGGCGGAGTCAAGGGCTTATTGACACGCCCCCTGGGGTTAAACTGCATGGGCTGAGCTGGTTCACTTTGAGGCCAAAAACTCTCAGAAAACACGGCCTGTTCATCGTAGAAATCCTACAGAAAAAAACAAGCAGATGTCAAAATTGGATTACATGCAAGTGATTTTTTTTTTTTTTCCAATAGCAGCTGGTGAAAACATTTCAACAAGAACACATTGAAAATAGGGTTGCAAGAACAGCTATTGCATCAAAATCGCAATTTGAATGGACGCAATTAGCAAATTGCAAAAGCTATACTTTTTTAAGTCACAAACAACAAAACATCTTGTCTTTTTCTGCATAAAAGGGGCTAACCCTGTAGTTTAGATCTGTACAAACATGTTCTGATTCTTGTATTAGTTTATCAGTTCATATGTCAGTGTTTTTGTCAATTCTCCTTGTCGCATTTTAAACAACCATATAGTCCCATTATTAAAACATAAATTAATCATAATTTGCAAATCTAATCACAATTTCAGTACTGTTCTGAAAAATTTGATATTTTTCCCAAATCGCTGTCTTTGTGGATCAACCAATCACAGCCTTAGTGTTCGTCGGAATTTTTGACTTTGCATAATATCCCCTCTTAAATGTCTATTTGATGAAGTTAATGCTAACCAGCGGGCCAATGTTAGCATGCTAATGCTAAGATGTTAACCCATGCTCAGATTAGTTGGTTAAGTATTCTCTGTGCTTTTTGAGTATTTTTGTAATGTTTTCTGGTATGCTAATGTTAGCTTACCCTTAGCTCCTGTGTGTATTGGGAACCTATTACTATGTTACTATTTTATTTGTACACATAGATGTTTAGAATTTGAATGGCCTCATTTGTTCTATACAGGCTAGATCCCCCGTGTTGGGTCAAATGGTGAGCTAAGGAAAAATGACCCACCTACACCTATAACCACAGTCTGGTACGAGGCTCAGCAGCCTGTTCTTTTCACCCACTACTCAAAGCTAACGCAATCACTCCATAAACCAAATCTCTGGATCATTTGCACAAATGTACATTTCAAACTGAACAAGAAATAAATAACTTTTGTCCGGTGCTTTGTTCCCCTAGTTTCCAAATTGAACTGAGACATGCCATTTTAAATTTTGGCCAAAGCCACCTCGAACTCTTTTGCTAATGCTGAATTATGCACAATTATTTGATTTCATTATTTGATTTCATTTGGTTGATTTACTGGTATTATTTTGAGTTTCAGCACAGTAAATATATGGGTTATTTCATTTCACATTATTTGTGCAACACACAACCATAACTCAATATTGTGTTCTCTGGTCTTTTATTTACCGGCCTCGACCCTCCAGCGGTTGTTCCTGGCCGATACTGGAAAATGTGTTTGCTTTGACTATTTATTGGTCGTAGCTGGTCCAGAAAGTCTCATAATGTTTGAATTTTATTTAGAAAAAGTTATTCTGTAGTTACTTGAGGAATAAACTGCTACATACACACTGGACCAGTTTTGTCTCTATAGTTTAGTTTAGGTTTAAGGAAATAAAACCTGTTTTCAGTCTCTGCACTGGTATTGGTTGATATCGCAGATACTTAAGGCCATAGTATTGGAAACAGAACCGTACTACAGTACTACTTACCATCTACCATACTACATCTGCTACATTATTATTACACCAAAATAAACCAAATTAAACTAGAATTAAATATCAGTCTTTTTTGTCAAATAAAGCCAATGTGAAAATAAAATAAACTTACATTAATTTGCAGTAATTGCA
The DNA here is from genome assembly GCA_019594935.1 of Periophthalmus modestus. Taxonomy (NCBI): domain Eukaryota; kingdom Metazoa; phylum Chordata; class Actinopteri; order Gobiiformes; family Gobiidae; genus Periophthalmus; species Periophthalmus modestus. The sequence continues at coordinate 15,516,755 of JAIEZT010001373.1, forward strand.
GTAATTACAGAATTATTAACTATAAACTATGCCAAAAACAAGACTAATTCTACCTAATAATAATAATGCTAATTATAATAATTAATCTAATCAATTAATTAAGATTTTCTATTTCATTTCTTACTAAAAAACAAATGTTAATTATTATTACATTAATTTTCTGAACATAAACTATACTTGTAATCATAGCCATTTACCACAAAACAATCTTCAAATTTCTTTGTCCAAAGTCCTTGAAACCACATGCTTTTACTGACAAGAGGATTGATTGTAAACTTCTCTGTTAAAAAAAAACGTGTCATTGATTATTAGAAATTACTAAATCTTGGTTAAAATTTGATTAACTGGACAGCCCACCTGAACCTTAAACTATAGGATCCTTATATTGTTGTGATGTACAGTGAACCAAACCCATTTTACATTGACACAACCAAAAGCACCAAGCAAGAACATGCAAATTCCACACACCACATTTTTACAGTAAGGCGGCTAACCACTGTGCTGCTGCAGCTTGCTTTTGAACCTAATAACCTCATAACAGAGAAGAAAATACAATCAGATAGTCTTTTTAAAGGTGTACTATGTAACACTTTGGGTTGTCCACATGGAGATGTACCTGCTTTGCATGGAATATCCCACAGTATGGCATTAGACTTGTCTATATCAGTAGAAACAAGCACTAGAATATGTCACAGGTCAGATCTCTGGAAAAGTGAAACCACTCACAGTAAAATGCATAGCAAAAAAACACCTATAAAATACTAAAAGCAAGATATATACATTCAATGCCATAATGTGAAACATTACAGGCCAAGCAAACACATTTCCATGAAAACAAGCAGGTGATAGGGCCACCGTCACAAAAGTTACATAGTTTAAGTCATTTTGAAATACTTACAAACTGCATTGCGTCTGTCCTCACATACTAGTCACACACTGAAACTAGCTTAAATTTGTGTGACAGTCTTGTGTGAGCAGAGGTAGTTTTCCTGTTCCTCTCGTACATTCATATGTACAGAGTGCCTGACATTATTTGCATACACAACATACAGTATTTTCACCCACCAAAGATAGCATGTTGTGGTTAGACCTGTCATGCGACTTTTCTGTGTTGTACAATATGTCCCAAAGCTGAGATAATAGGAGGTTTTGCCAAAAAGGGAGGGGCTGGATTAATGTACATACACATGAAATATCACATGGAAGAGATGTTGCCAACTATTATGTAATTTTATATAAAAACTGTAGTAACAAACAGGGATTAACTAGATAAATGAAAACTGAACTTAACATAAAATTTGATTTGTTCATTTCAAGATTAATCAAATTGAAATTTTTTATTTTAACGCAATTGGCAAAATCGCAAAGCCTGCAACTTGAAGTACGATCCTCTGCAAACAACAAAATGATTCTTGTATTACTTTGTGAGGTCATATTTCATGTAATTTGTTGTCAATTCCTCCGGTTGCGTTTAAAATGTAAACTTTGTGATTAGATTTGTGATTCATGTTTTAATAAGATTCTGTTCAATTGAAGTACTAGTCAGAAAAATTTGTTAGATATTTTCTATTTTACTGTGACGTCTTGCCAGAAACATCATGCGACTCTACTGAGAATGACTGCAGATAAGCACTCAAAGTATGTCTATTGTTAAAGAAGACGACATGAATCTCTTCAGGGCTGGGCACTATGGTGAAAAAAACAAAAACATTTAAATGTGATCTAATGCTGTGGCATTATGGTATTTTGATGAGTTTATCATCACTCAGTGGTTTTCTGTCTAATGCAGCATTTTGCTCAAGCACAGACACTTTTCCCACCATGCTCATTGACAGGTGGTTTTAACCAATCACAGTAAAGTGAACGGTCAGCAGCTGCACATGGCTTTAGTTACTGGCATAAGAAATATACAAACTGCCTGAACTGTGATGAAATGAAATCTAAAAATTGTGCCATGTTTTTTTGCCTATTGCCTAACACAATAGCTGGGCTGAATAGTATTAGTATATATTATTGTAACTGCGATAAGATCTGCAAAGTTTTAAATTTAAAAGCAGATATTAAACCAGGAAATTTTACATTTGAGCATAAATTATTTGATAAATTTCATAACGTTTTTCCTAGAGGTATAACTACATTATTAGCAGGTTTATAGAATCAGATATCATGGAGATAATGTATTACCTAAGCAATAGCAGGATTCATAATCGCAGATTAGCAACCACACAAAATGCTATTTTGATTTTATGCTTAAACTTAGTGCAGTTTAGAGGAAAAAAAATATAAATGATCCATTGTGCCTTATGTTATTATTATCTCCTGTTATTAAAGGGAAATACTGTGTCTGATGTCTCTAGCCTCTAAATTGCATCTCCCTCCCTGCACCTGAATGCCTCACTTTGGAGGACTCTGACAGTGGAGTGTCTTTCTCTGTGTGGCAGATGTTCCTGGTACAGTCTGCAGAGTACAGCAGGCTGCGGCAGAATCCAACTGCTTCTCCTTCACTTCAGCATGGAGCCACCGGGAATTACTGCATATTATTCACATAAGCTAATGCTATACAGTAGATTAAGTTTCGAAAAATAAGTTGCATTACATTGACATCCCATATATTGTAAAGCCTTCCACCAAGTACACTTTTCTATTTCAAAGTGGTTGAATTGCATAAGAAGCTAAAAAATATGGGATTTTTTAAAGGTACACTGCGTAATTTTTCTGGTGCAGGATACGTACTTGCTTGTCTCCATGGAAATGTCATTACTTTGCCAGGAATGTTTGAATATATGGCGTTAAACTTATCTACATATCTAGCATTTTTTCAAATACAGGTTTTGTTATTGCCCGTGCAACTTGGCCAGATGGTGTCACCTCCTTGCCTTCATGGAGATACATACATTTAATGCCATACTGTGAAACATTCCAGACAAAACAATAATTTCTCAGTGGAAACAAGCAGGTCACAGGCCTTTTACCAGAAAAGTCACATAATGCATAATCATTTTTATTTTATATATATATTTATTTTTTTTTTTTTTACATAGAAGTTGAATGTATGCATGCTTCTTTCTTAGTTGCCATCAGGTACAAATATGAAATTTATAATACATGTTATTACATGATTACATGAGTATCATGCAGTAAGTCTAATACTGGAGAATTACAAGTCTAGACTAGGACTTAAACTGGGTTAAAATGGGTCTGCACACTTTCCTAGTTCTAAACCGGTTACAACCCAAAAATTTGACAAAATGTGGATTACATTAACTCTAAATTCAGCAAATATTTGCACTGCAACGTAAAGTGCCACAGTTTGAGAAACAGTGTCCCAATGTATTGATAACACTTTACAATAACTAGACCTTAGTTAATCTTAATAAAGCATGAACAATGACTGAATTCATAATGAACAAATACTTTATTAAGAATGCTTTAGACTTGGTAACAACTTAATTAAAAAATTAGGATTATGAATTAGGGTATTAATTAGGTAGTTACAGAGCCTGGATCATTATTAATAAACTATTTGTTCATTATCTCATTAAGTCTTTGTTCATGCTTTATTGAGGCTATCAAAAGTGTGGTTAGTTTATAAAGTGTTACCAAGGTACCAATTATAAAATGTCTCTTTTGCGTATACATTTTTACATAAAGCATTTTTTTTTTTTGGCTTTTTAGATATGGCTCACCTGTCCTAATCCTGCAATGGTCTCTTGTAACCAGGCCTAAAACTGGACAATAAGAGGTCTAAACTAGGACTAAACCAGGTCTAAAATACGTCTGCATGATTACTCTACTAATTCTAAACCTGCTATAACACAAAAGAGGACAAAAAGGTGCATTAAATTAATATTTACAGCAGAATGCAACACAGTTTGAAAAACACTGTCCTAATAATTAATTATGTCTCTTTTGTGTATACAGTTTTAAAAGAAGGATTTTTCTTATCCCTTTTCTTAGGTCTGAAAAAGGTCTACAGTTACTTTCTAAAATGTGGATTAAATTGATATTTGAACAGCAACATAATGTATTATAGTTTGAGAAACACTGTCCTAATGTATTTAAATTAGTCTCTCTTGTGTATACTAGTTTTCTCATCTTTTTAGTTTTTGCTTGTGCCTCACCTGTCCGAATCCTGCCATGGTCTCTTGTGCATCCTGGTGGTCTCCCTCTCTCCGTCCGTCTTCCAGCGCATACACCGACCCATCAGTGTCCTGGACCCCCTCATCCTTCACCACCACGCCTTCTCCCCCCAGCACCTGCACACACAGAAGTACAGCTTAGAGAGAGAAAATACACAGCACGGAAAATGCATTTGAAGGTAGAAGCAGTAGCAGCAGCGGTAGCAGAGAGAGCGACAAAGACAGCAAAAGAAAGAGCAGCCTGCGGTTGTCCTTTTTTGCAAGCAGCAGGGGCTAACAAGTTTAATGACCTACAGTAAATATGCAGAAGTCCATAGAACAACAAGGCAAAAGGTGTTGAAGTTAGGATGAGGGCTTGTCTCCGATTGTGCAAAGTGCCGAAACATCTCAGCGCTATACGCCAATGCAGTGAGAAGAGGGAAAGCCAGCAGAAACAGAAAAGGAAAAAGCGGCGCGTTGCAGCTCTGCATGCCTGAAAGCTGTAACCATGGCAACCTACCCCTCTCACCCCTCCTCTTCCTCTTCCTCCCCTTCTCCCTCCTCCCTCCCCTCTTACCTGAAGTCGGAGCGGCTGCCTTTGCTTGCGACTGTGGCCGGCCCCTCTATCTCCCCTGCGCTCACGGTCCAGCTCCTCCTCCTCGCTGTAGCGGTCCATGCCCACCAGGTCGTCAGAGAGGTCGTTGCCGCGGAGACTGTCCCGGCTGATGCTGTCCACGCTGCCCACCCCGGAGCTGCAGCCACCCGAAAGGTTTCCAGTGCTACCCCCGCTAGCACCATTAGCCGTCTGCGCTAACAGGTCACGCAGCTTGTACCTGTGTGGACAAATGCAAGAGCTCAGGGTTATTTATCTGACCAGACAAAGCAGAATGGGAGAAAAAAGTACTAGTAAGACTGCAAGATTCCTCAAATGCAATCTTATTGAAATTAGAATGGGTGCAATTAGATAAGACTGCACTTTCAAAAAAATATGTACATGTTCTGAAATGCATGTGATAATTGTATTAGTTTAGCAGTTAATGTTTCTAATCCTAAAATTAAAACATAAATATAATCACAATTACACTATGGTCAGAAAAAAACAAAAAACAAATAAATACTGCTTAGTTTCAATTGTAAGGGCCGCCAAAAAAATCAATACTCAGACACTAATTGCTACTAAAAACTACACTAAAAATAGACACTTATTTCAACAAGCTTAGATACAGAAAGAAATCATAGATATAGGATAAATCTGGATCTTTCCTGGATAGTTTAGAATGGTCTTGATCTAAATCAGGACTAGTATAAGACATAATAACATTTATTGTTGTGAAATATATCAAAATCACTATTAAAGGGTCCATATTAGATTATTGTCTGATCTGTTATAATGTCGTTTCCTCATGAAAACATACCTGGAGTTTTGTTTTGTTTCATTCACACATGTTTAACACACAAATCCTGCATATTTAGGCTGAATTCTTCTCTCAAATGGAAAACACTCTGTTCCTACTTGTGATGTTATGTGGTAATACAGGAAGTGCTCCATTGTGTTTTTAATCACTAGAATTATTTGGATGATTTCAGCCTTGGAATCACCAATCTCTACTGTCAAGTCATGAACAAAAGGTAAAAGGTCACTGTTAACTTAAAACCTATTGCTTCATGACATCACAAGGTGGAAGAGAGCATCTTTGGAGATGTAGACAGACTAACAACGTAGGATTACTCAGACATGTGTGAGTGAAACAAAACAAAAACACATTATAACATGGCTTTAAGGTCACAAGAATCGATTTTGCGTAATATAGTAATTTAAGTTTTTTTCCTTAATCTCAAAATTGAGTCTGAAATTTTAACACAGAAACTAAGTGGTATTATCACGATATTAAAATTTGAAACTCAAAGAATAGACTTGACACACAAAACCAATTTTGATAACCAAATTATAATTTTAAGAGCTTTTTTAGACAATACTCTAATTTGCAACACAAAATAAGTATTTGTTTATTATACCATGTGGTTTTACACTAGTTCTGATGAAACTGTTTAGAAAAGGTCCAAATGGGACCAGTTATGTTTTGTTTGTTTTTTCCAATTACCGATACTTGCTCAAATGACTATCAAGTTTCAATATTAGTTTTAGTATGGATTAGCATCTGATTTTTGACAACCATCTTATAAACTATTTATTTATGAGCATAGTCCCCTATTAAACAATATTTAAAACAAAAATTCAACTATATTTGTATGTCTTTTGATGCTATAACTCCCGATGCGATAATAATAGAAATAGCAATTTATGAGACAACAAACTTAGCACAATTAATAGTGCCTTCACAGTATTCCTTAAACAGCACGTACCTACAGCAAAACGTACAGACAAACTTTATGAGTCATCTACTGCAGTGCATAGCAGCAGCTCCAGCAGAAGTGAGCTACTGAATATCTGAAAGCAAAACATCCCATTTCATCCCACTGTGGCATACAACATCACCAGTGACATAAGGCTCCGGGTTTAATTACAATTGAGTCGAAATAGCAGTTTGAGTGGTCACAATAGACAATTTAGGCAATATGGAGTTTACAGCAGAGAACTAAATATAAGATACAAGATAAGACCAATATCCCAGTGCCCCCATGGAGATCCATTGTGTACCAAACTTATAACCCTGTACTTTAGGCCCCTACAAAGGCGTTCTTAAATGCATGTAATATTTGCATAGTTTCATTGTTCTGTAAAGTTTTAATTCTCTTGTGAACTGAATCAACTAGATGACAATATGCAATAAATGTCAATACCATTTTTTATTTTTTTTTTTGTAAAGACCCTCAGCCTCATTGAAGATGTGGGTAGTACTTACTTGGTTGCATTTAAGTACAGTTGAGTTGACACTTTACAAGAAAATATACTTTTCTTGAGTTAAGTTTGTGTTACTTTTCTCACTGTCAGCAAGTCAATGGTGACAAAAGCTTTATGCTGACATACACCCTACCTTCAAATATATTTTTGTACATTATTACATTTTTTTGTCTGCCATATTACATCATAAATCAGATGTGATTTTTTTTTTTTTTTCATTTTACATTCAAAAAAGTTACTTTTACTTTTTTACTTTTACTTAACTGTTACTTACTTGAATATTATTTTAAACTTTCTCCACCTCTGCAATGTTCAGTGTGCATAGGGCCCAGAAAACTAGGCGTCAGTTATGCAGTTTTGAACAGGAAGTCAATGGACCTGTTTCTTAACTGCTTTATATCAATACTGCAGTTTGTAATTAACACTTAATTTAAAATAATGCTCTATGTATGCAACAGTTTATTAGTAATACCAGGAAAAAAAGAAAATATGTTTTCTTTATGTCAAATTCAACCATAAAGATGGACCAGGGTTTCCTTTTTTGCTGAAATTTAATAACGAAAACTGTAACTCAAAACAGGAGTCCCCATTCATTGAAATTAAATGTGAACTATGAATCTAAAAGTGCATGGAATTTCTCTGGTTGGGGTCAGGCATATAGGTGTTCATCTGACCACCAAACTGGACTGATATCGCAACACAGATGCACTGTACAGGAAGGGCCAGAGCAGCTCTACCTCCTGATGAGACTGAGGGGACCATTTCTGAGGACCTTCTACTCTGGTGGCATCGGCCATCCTGTACAAAGGGGTAGGGGGGAAATGCAGGACCAGATGCACTGTCTGCTCTGGAGAGCAGCTTCAGTGACAGACTGACCCACCCTCGCTGTGTGAAGTAGAAGTTCCGCAGATCTTTCCTTCCTGCTGCTCTTACACTGTACAATGAACAATGCTATCCCTGCACTTGTGTCATTGTTCTGTAGTAATCATGTACAATACTGTAGCAGAATGTGAATCATCACCTGTAGAATACACTGAAGTCACTTTACCTGTTACCCCGTTCATATGCTCCATTGTACATAATAATAGTTAGAGCATTAGTGCTGTGGCATTAAACTAGACTGCAATTGAATAAATTCAAAATCTATTTTTATTGCTCAAAATACTTTGGAAAACATGTACTCCTACTATAAATGCCTCAGATCAGAGGCCTGCACTACAAAGCTGGCTGAACTTATCCTGGGTAAGTTCCTTTACCCGCATAATCTAAGCCATATATGAGTGTTCACCAACCAATCAGAAGGAACTTCACAAAGAAGAAACTGTCAATCAAAATCACAAAACATTTGAAGAAATAAATAATAAAGATCAAGCCAAAGGAAATGCAGTTGCTGCATTCAAGTGAAGGTGGCACTTTCCAATCACACCCACACAAGCTACACCACGGAGAGTATAGCCTTTAAATATTTAAATATTATTCATCGATACAGATATGCTAAAGTCATGAAACACAGACTATGACATCATCATACAGCGCTGTGGACTGAATGAACGCCACTTATGTCTGTGCCGAGTAGTGTGTAAAGAGGCATGCCACTTACAAATATGTGCAATTACATTTTTGTTTTTTAATCTTTACAGATTAGAATAGCATGTATTTAGTGTAATGCAGAATGATTTAACAATGTGTATTCAATCCAGGCATAACCTTCTAAGATGAATGCGTTAATTATCATTACTCTTTATAAATCCGTGCACACTGATATAAAAGAATACTAGCTGTATCCATTTCCTCATGTCTCTCCTCCCGGCCGCTCGCTGGGCTCACAGCAGCTGGATTCTTATGTCTGATTGGTCACAGAGTCATTGTCTTATCTTATTCGGGAACTTAACATGGTTCGAAGCAGGTTATAAGTTAAAGGCATGTTACCATAGAGATCTCCCTCTATAGAAAGTGTTGCAGCTTTGTAGTACCCCCTAAACCAGTGTTAACCCCAAAAGTTGCTTGCTAACCCTCTAATCCAGCTACATTGTATAAGCCTCTGGTCTGGTATTTTTTTTTGTTTTTGTTTATCTCCATGTGATTAATTATGTTCAATGCCATAATGTAAAACATACCAGGAAAATCCATAACATCTCCATGAGACAACCAGTTGGCATACCCTCCATCAGAAAAGTTACATAGTGCACCTTTAAATGGCCTGTACCTGCTTTCAAAACATGAGATGGTGACAAATCTTTTAACTCAAATGAATCCCATGGTAATTTTGGCCATCAGCATGGTGAATTTAGGAGATGGATGCCTGGTTCAAACAAAAAATTGAGTGTGCAATATTCTTCTTCACTGCTCTGTATGTGTGTGTGAACCTGTGGAGGATGAGAGGAGTGTGCATGTTTACTTCACACACACAGAGCAGGAGAGGAGGTACTGCGTCTGTCTCGTCCTCATTGTCGTGACTCAATGTTAAAATCGCAGAGTACACTAGCAGAATGTGGGGTCTGTCCTCTCATGTGCAATAGCCTTCCAAAAGTACTATAACTTCAACAAGTCCCGCTGTGTAAGATGTCAAAGCTCCACTAGTGTAACTAATGCTTAATAAGTGAATCTTACACAATAAAAGTCTCTGTATATTCCTGCTTCAGAAAGAGCCTTATTATGAAAGAGTCAGACAGTAACAGAGCACATTACTGTTGAACACTTAACCGTAAAGTCCAGGGCTCCAGACTAATGATTTGAGTTGAGTGCACCGGTGAGCATAAGATTTTCATTTTGGTGCACCAGAACATGATTTGGGTGCACCAAAACCTGCCGCTTATTTGGAAAAAAACAAAACAAACAATATTACTATAATAAAAATTATACTTCAATAATGACAAATTATATCTAATGAAAAATGTTTATTTGATCAAATAACATTAACCATTTATATTTTGTTTATGTTAAAATGGAATGAGTCAGAAGCCAATAAGTTAAATTGATAAAAAACTTAATAAATAAATATTGGCTTCAAAAACTAGTCAGAGTGAGAGGCCATTGCTTTTAAGCATCAGTTCACTATAGTAAGTGCAAAGTGAGACCTCTTCAATTTCAATAGTTTATCTTTGACATCTTTTGCGGGCTAAATTTTTCTTTTTCACCTCACACAAGGACACACAGTGTGGAGGATCAGGTTTGTAAATAACACACAGTAAATACAGCGTCTCATTCACAAATAGATGAAAAAGCCAAACTTATGAGGGCCACGGTGCATGTAGCTCTATGCATCAGAATGTGACCTAAGCGGTGAATGGATCCTGATGTGATAACTATAATGAAAATTACATAATATAGTGACATCATAATGTCACTGCTTCACATTAATACAAATAGGCCTATATGTTTTTTTTCCCCCCAAATCTCAATTCCAGATAGTATTTATACCTACAAATAAATATATTAGTAAAGTAAGCAATGAGAAAAAGAGACAAATGCAAAAAATGTTATTAAAAAACGAAATATACCTTTAAAAAAAAGTCAAATTAAATGTGATTAATCACAATTAAAAAATGAAACGATTGACAGCCCTACTTTTAACTTTTAGTTCCGCCCAGTTAGTCCTTTCTGCAACTGTGAGATTACACTATGACACAGCAACAACTGTCTTGGATAGTGTCATGCAGTTGTTTTCTTATAGGTCTCCAATCTAACTACTATTACCTTTTTTCTTACGCTTGAAAATGTACCATGAAGGAGAATCAAGTGTCGTGCATAGTGTCAGGCAGTAGGTTTCCGTTGATTCTTTGTATCAAAGTGCTTGATTGGACAAAAAGAGGTGACCATGTAAGTAGCTTCTAGATTAGTCATTACCTAAAACAATGCTATGCACTGAATAGATTACATTTTACAGTCTAAATGTTTTTTTCTTATTTAGCAGCTTTAACAATACAATGTATGATGTAATGAGCATTTATCTTGACAAGAATGAATTACAATCAAGTAGGCCCTTTAATTGTGCTTCCAAAATTGAACAGCCCTAAATCAAATATAACCATGAAGGCAAAATAGTCAAGAGAGCTCCAGACCCACTTTTTTGGAGACTGTCCTGAAACCATACCACACCCAAAACTGAGCTGCCCCGAACGGACTTCCGTCCGTCCCAATATAATTAAATTTAAAGTAAAAGGTTTATTAATAACATTAATATTTATATTATTAAGAATTTCCAGAGCATTTCTGCTGCATATTCTAGTGCACATATACATTTGTATTTAACCCATTATTAGTTTTACCCACTTACAGTTTCATTTCTTGTATTATAATTTCTCAATGATTTTAATAAATTATGGGCTTATTTGCTTAAGTGACTTGACCTATAGACCCTTGGTTAAAAGTATTTGATTTGTCTGTGACAAGTGACAATGTTTCTTTTTTTTTTTATTAGTGCATTGTTTTTCTGCGAGACTGTGACAGATTGGTTTAAAGCAGGTGGAACATAATAACAGCAGTTCTAGTGCAGCTTAGCTGTGTTAGCAGCGCTACATGCTATTTGCTCCTGAAAAAAACTTAATGGGGGAAAAAGGCTCCTGCTCCTCTGTCCTCTGCTTAGATAAAGTGTGGAGTTTTACAAGTGCATTTTGCACTAATGCAGTAAGCAGACGGTCTGCAAAGTTTTGAAAGAAGCTAATGGAGCTCTGCAGCTCGTGCTGTCCCGTGTGAACCCGTTTTCACCTTGAAGCTCTTTAAAATGACCATAATAATAAAATGCATGATACATGTGCTGATGCTGCATGTTTTTCAAACACCTGTATGACTGTTACAAGGGAGGGGGCTGTGTCCGTCTCGAGACCATCCCAGTGAAAAGATCTGATCATCCCTGGGACAATGGGATCTCGTTACTCTTGAGCCCTGGTATTAAAATTTGCACCTACCGGACATCCTGAGTGCAGGTTGGGCTTTGCTTCATCAGCATTTGTCCTGACCCGAGTCCGTCTCCTCCGCACATGCCTGTGGGCCCCATGTCTCCGAGCCCCATCAGACTCACGGCGTTCTGCTGCTCCATCCCTCCACTCTCTGCAACATTTACGCCGTTCCCCATCCCCGACATGTTACTCGCGCAATCGGCCATGAAGTTGGAGAAGTTTGGATACCCGGCCGGATTTCCAGAGCAACTCCCACTGCTGTCGCGGCCTTTACCCCCTCCACGGTCTTCTTGTTTGGGCAGGATACCCCCAAGCATAGCGCCCCCACTGGCTGCTGCAGCGGCCGCTGCTGCTGCTGCCCCCGCTGCCGCTTTCCTCTGTGAAATGATCTGCGTGCACTCGTCAATCACCGTTTTGATTTGTAAGATGCTGGCTGCGGTGAGGATGCACAGAGCCTGAGATTGGAGCACAACCAGGGAACCGCTGTACATAAAATCCACAAGCTGTTTGACCGTTTCGGCGGGCACTAATGGCGGGACGGAGATTTCAGAGTGACCCAGGAGCAGTTTATCTTGGAAAAACGGACTCCCAGCGGCTAGGACACAGGCGTGGGCTCGGAGAGAAGAGTCGTGGATGCGGACAGTGACGTCACAGAATAGGCCTTCTCTTCTCTGGGTGCGCAGAGCTTCCAAAACAGACTGGCTGGAGTTGTGCAGGTGGATGTAGTGTACCGTCTCCGTGCCAGGGGCCATAGCAGCGTGTGGCGTGGGCGGAGGAGGGGGGGAGTCGCTGGGGACTGGGTGGGATATGGGGTGGGGGAGGGGAGGGAGGTGCCTGGGGTTTTGCGTCAGCTTGAGGGAGCAGGAGGACAGGGAGGGAAACGGGTCCAACGCATGGGCCACGGTGAGCCCTGTCAGGTCACACAGCCATGAGGCTAGTCGAGGGGGAGAAGTCTGCTGAGGGTAGGAGCGGGGGGGGTGGTCCTGAGAGAGAGAGTACAGCTTCAGTCACCTGTAGAAACAAAATTACAAAGTGATTAGTAGAGCGGCCAGTCATGATAATTACTATTAGAAGTGACAGATGTATTGTAATATAATTGTTGTTTTGACAAAATTTGAAAATTTAGTATATTAATAGATTAAAATCTATTTTAGGGCTATAATAAGAGCATGTAATATAATCTTACAAACAGTCCTATGACATTTCTATACTTTTGTGGTTAAATTTACATTTATTTGCAATACTTTAACCTCAACAAACACAATTACAGGCATGCTTCAGATAATTATGTATTATCTGAATGTTGGTATCAGGATAAGCCCAAACATATGATATAATTTTTTTGTCAAAAATGCCTACCCCTAATTACGACAGTAATTTTTAGTGGGTCAGTATTTATGTCACATTTTTTTGCACAAGCAGTGCCTTTCTTGCATAACATTTGAACTGTACAGGGTCTCTCATTTTAAAAGTTTTAAAAGTTTAAAGGTTAAAGGTACACACTTGTACACATTGCATACTGCATTTCTTTCACTTTCACTTTCTTTCATTTCTTTTGTCTGTGACCGACCTAGTTATTTGCCGATGTAGTTGTAATAGAGAAGCACATTATGTGAATTTCTCTTAAATGAATTAATTGGTAAAAACTATGGCATAGCTTTTTTGAAAACAGTTGTTTATTTGCATATTTATTTACATGGTGGGCAGATGGCTCCAGTCTCTTCAATAGATTTTTAGATGAACTGTTTTATTTGGAAAACAATGATTTTTAGAAGACATTTTCTATGTTTTTACACAATGTTCCTTGACAAAACTTGTTTACATTACAATTTCATAATCTGATAACTCCAGAAATCAGATAATTATCAGATAGTTTTGGTATGTAAGGATAGCCACTGTTCATAGCAATGTATTTGTTCAAGTGGGTTGTGTTCCATTTAACCTTAATTATTGATTAACATTAACATTAATTATTTTAATTAGCACATGAGAAAGGCATTCGTGCTATGTTACGCTTTGATTGTAACTGGCAGAATGATCATGACATGATTATGACTTAATTAGGACATGATCATTATGAGTCTCTTGCGGTGCTTAATAACTAGGTGCAATGACAATTATCAATATGATTTTCTTGGTTATAAAGGTGCAATATGCAACTTTTCTGGTAGCAGGTCCACCATATACTTGTTTTCATGGAGGTGTTATTGCTTTCTATGAAATGTTCTGTAGTGTAGCATTAAACTGATCTAACCCTGATATAGGCAGTTGTCACCAGGCTAAGTTACAGGTCAAATCTGTGGCGACTGAGGAGACCTGCTCACAGTAAGAATGCAGATTTTCCAATATATTTAATGTAATCGAATTTAAGCGAGATTCATTCGTTTAATACCATACTGTGGAGCATTCCAGACAAAGCAAAAACATCAGAAAAGTTACATATTGCACCTTTAAGAAACGGTCTTCTATGGCAATGCTCGCGCTCAGTCTCTTGGCAAAATGACAATAAAAACGCGCGTCAGGCCTAAATCCCGAATGAATAATTATAATTCTGGACATTTGGATAAAAACAGTTCCCCACATAATAGAGTCCCCTCTCCGCGCGGACGTCTCTGTGCATCACCTGACTCACCTGTGGTGACAGCACGTGCCGCGGGTCAGTTTGTGCTGCTCTGTGGGTGGCCCTAATGCACCGCACATGACACACTTCTGTTACAAACCCGACGAGTCGAGGTAAAGGTAAAAACAATAAAACCACTACATTGTGTCATCGATACACGCTGTTCTCTACAACAAATGGTTTAATGCACAAACAACAAGAACAAACTGGTTAAGCGCTGGCAGCTAACAGTGGCTATCGTTAGCTGTTGACATTAGCGCCCAAGCTCTCGCGCAGAAATCTGCAAAAGCATCTGGGTTTACTCGTGCAAACCGCAGAATTTTAACAAAGAAGTTCTTACGGAGTCACACTTAGCACGTTAACCTAGCTGGCACGTTGCCTAGACTTTTATTTATCCGAGTTCACCCCATGCTACGAAGCTTTGCTAACGTGGCTACAATGCTGGCTAGCCATCACCGTCTGCCAACTATCAAAGTTAGCATGCTGCCGGTTCTTTATGTTCCGAGCACGTATCGTTACATGTAATAAGCTCATTGTTCGTGTGGCGTTATTAACGAGTTAGATGCGTTACCTACCTGCAGTGTCAGCCCGCCGCTTGTGTGTTGGAGGCAGATTGATGCCGCAGGAAGCCCTCCGTGATCCAACCTGAGCTGCAGACAAACAGTAGACTAGACCGAGACAGACAGCCCGACCCACGCGCATCGGGCACTGCAGGAGCTGCTGGTGCGACTGCGGATTATTGCCCCTATCCACAGCCGTGCATGAATGCTGCCAGGCGGGTTCTGTTCTACTGTTTCAGCCCTTGATCACACCCATAGTAAAGTAGGACAAATACCTGCACTGTGCCAGCTGGCTGCATGCAAACTATCTGCAGAAACACCCACACACTTTCTGGTTATCTCAACAAAGAAACATAGGGAAAGTGAGGCTATTGTTGAGCTTCATTTGCATTAAATTAAAATAGGAAATAGCCGTGTTGACTCAAAGTACTATGACATGCACGAGTAATTAAGGATGGACTAATAGCTTATGATATACTTCAATAATGTAACAAAAATATAAATAAACAATAGCAACAACGTGATTCATTGTTAGTTAAGCCACATTGTCAAATTTGAGTTGAACCACTAGGCCTATAGTGAAAGTATTTGCAATTTCAATCAATTTGTGACATATTTTGATTGCTGGAGAAGGGTTATAGTAGGGTACACATTAGATTTTTTTTTATTATTCTAAAATGATAATTATATAGTCAAATCAATAATCAATAATAATTTGTGTATTCATTTACCCAATATATAGTTTTGATAAATATTTTTGGCCTTTCTCCTGTACATAATGTTTTTAAACTTCCGTATGTGTTTGCTATCCTCTGGAGACAGACACCAGATTTTTATGGCTTTATACATCCTATACATCCTGTTTATAATGTTCAGTCCCAGATGTAATCTATTTTAAATATGGGATGAACTAACTCACTTTTAGTAATGTTATGCTTTCACAGTAATATGACACAAAACTGAAATTGTTTTTTAATGAGGAAGTAATATCCTAAATGAACAACAGTATAAAAACCACAATGTAAGTCAATAGATTGCTAATTGGTAAAAATCTGAACACTACTACTTCTTTTTGAACATGAGTCAAAGCCTGCATTCACACAATTTTCACAGATTAATTGATTTTAAACAAGATACCTTCATTCCCCTCTCTGTAATGTAAAATATTTTGATAATAACAGAACATGACCCTGGTTTGTGAGGCCGTTGATCAATACTTTATTATTTCCACAGATTTAAGACAAGAATGTGTTCATCTGTTGAAGGTTGTCTAAGGTAAAAACTGTAATTATTTTTGAAGGTCTGGGATTTAGGTTTGAATTCTTGTATTAAAAGAAACAGACATTTATCAAAAACAACAGATATTTGCCAAACATACCTAAACCATACAACTTTTCAAAAATTACTACACATCAGAAAATGCAAATTTGACTTGCATAAATGTTAACAAACTTTAGCTATATTTTTTTAAATCACACAATTTAGTGCAAGTATGTAATTGGCATTAACTCTTACTTCCCATACTAAAACATAACATATTTGCCTTTTTTTCCCTCCAGTTTCTCAATTAATAAAGACATTAATAGTCAATAATTTATCAAAATAAACAAGCCAATTTATTATTATTATTTCTTAAACAAACAATTTAAGACATGCAACAATTGACGATATTATTCTCCAGAACAAATTGTTTCAGGTGCCCAGCACACAATTTTAGTAATACAAGAAAGAAAATCTCTTTTATTACACCGTGTTCCAAATTATTATGCAAATTATGTTTAAGTGTCATAAAGGTACATTTTTTTTTACTTTCCAGAGAAACTAATGGACGGTATTGTGTCTCAGGGCTCTTTGGGTCAGTGAAATCAATCTCAGACACCTGTGCCAATTAGTTTGCCAGGTAAGTCAAATTAAAGGAAAAACTACAAAGGATGTTGCACATTATTAAGCAGACCACAATTTTCAAGCAATATGGGAAAGAAAACGGATCTCTCTAGTGCCGAAAAGTGTGAAATAGTTGAATACCTTGTACAAGGTATGAAAACCTTAGATGTTTCACGAAAGCATAAGCATTCATTGTACTATTAAGAGACCTGTAGCCGATTCAGAGCACACACAGATTCACACACAGATAAAGGCACAATGAGGAAGGTTTTTTATGTCAGACAAATACATTGGATTAAGAGAGCAACTGCTAAAATTCCATTACAAAGCAGCAAACAGGTATTTGAAGCTGCTGGTGCCTCTGGAGTCCCGCAAACATTAAGGTGTAGGATCCTCCAGAGGCTTGCAGTTATGCATAAACCTTCTTTTCAGCCACCCTCAACCAATGCTCACAAGCAGAAACGGCTCCAGTGAGCCCAGAAATACATGAAGACTAATTTTCAAACAATCTTGTTCACTGATGAGTGCAGTGCAACCCTGGATGGTTCAGATGGATGGAGTGGTGAATGATTGGTGGTCACCATGTCCCAACAAGGCTGCGACGTCAGCAAGGAGGTGGCAGAGTCATGTTTTGAGCCAGAATCATGGGGAGAGAGCTGGTCAGCCCCTTTAGGATCCATGAAGGTCTGAAAATGACCGCTGTAATGTATGTGGAGTGTCTGAATGACCACATTCTTCCACGGTACCAAAGGAAGAACCGTGCTTTCAGTAGCAAAATCATCTTCAGCACCATCTCATTATGCAAGGAATACCTCTGCATCATTGGCTGCTATGGGCATAAAAGTAGAGAAACTCATGGTGTGGCCCCATCCTTCCCTGACCTCAACCCTATTGAGAACTTTTGGAGCATTCTAAAGTGAAAGATCTATGAGGGCAAGAGGCAGTTCACATCCAAACAGCCACTCTGGGAGGCTATTCTGACATCCTACAAAGGAAATAAATCAGAAACTCTCCATAAACTCACAAGTTCAATGGATACAAGAACTGTGAAGCTCCTATCAAATAAGGGGTCCTACGTTAAAATGTAACTCGACTTGAAACTCTGTTGTGCATAATAATTTGGAACAGTGCATTTTAAGTTTTTTTTTTGAAAAAAAAAAAAAACACTTATTATCGGGAGGTTTAGTAACATTCGAATTGTAGTCTAAAGGTTGATGACGTGAAAATTATAATGACTCACCTAAAGGATTATTAGGAACACTTGTTCAATTTCTCCTTAATGCAATTATCTAATCAACCAATGACATGACAGTTGCTTCAATGCATTTAGGGGTGTGGTCCTGGTCAAGACAATCTCCTGAACTCCAAACTGAATGTCAGAATGGGAAAGAAAGGTGATTTAAGCAATATTGAGTGTGGCATGGTTGTTGGTGCCAGACGGGCCGGTCTGAGTATTTCACAATCTGCTCAGTTACTGGGATTTTCAGGCACAACCATTTCTAGGGTTTGCAAAGAATGGCGTGAAAAGGGAAAAACATCCAGTATGCGGCAGTCCTGTGGGCAAAAAGGCCTTGTTCATGCTAGAGGTCAGAGGAGAATGGGCCGAGTGATTCAAGCTGATAGAAGAGCAAAGTTGACTGAAATAACCACTCGATACACAAAGCATTTGTTATTTATTTGGTTGGGACAGTGCATGTTGATGAACAGACATGACATGACAGACATGAACGTAAACACGCCGGATTATAGCCAGAGGCTAATTTCCTTTGGGTTAAGTGTCTTGTCCAAGGACACAACGACAGCATTCATCTGTGAGGGCTGGAATTGCACCGCCAACCTTCAAGTCAGTGGATCTAACCACTCAACCAATGATGTTTATGTAGAGAGTGGGATTTGAACCGCCAACCTTCGGATCAGTGGACAAACACTCAACCTACTGAGCTACTGTTGTGAAGCCACAACATGCTCAACCTTGAGGCGGATGGGCTACAACAGCAGAAGACCCCACCGGGTACCACTCATCTCCACTACAAAAAGGAAAAAGAGGCTACAATTTGCACGAGCTCACCAAAATTGGACAGTTGAAGACTGGAAAAATGTTGCCTGGTCTGATGAGTCTCGATTTCTGTTGAAACATTTAAATGGTAGAGTCAGAATTTCGCGTAAACAGAATGAGAACATGGATCCATCATGCCTTGTTACCACTGTGCAGGCTGATGGTGGTGGTGTAATGGTGTGGGGGATGTTTTCTTGGCACACTTTAGGTCCCTTAGTGCCAATTGGGCATCGTTTAAATGCCACGGGCTACCTGAACATTGTTTCTGACCATGTCCATCCCTTCATGACCACCATGTACCCATCCTCTGATGGCTACTTCCAGCAGGATAATGCACCATGTCATAAAGCTCGAATCATTTCAAATTGGTTTCTTGAACATGACAATGAGTTCACTGTACTACAATGGCCCCCACAGTCACCAGATCTCAACCCGATAGAGCATCTTTGGGATGTGGCGGAACGGGAGCTTCGTGCCCTGGATGTGCATCCCAAAAATCTCCATCAACTGCAAGATGCTATCCTATCAATATGGGCCAACATTTCTAACGAATGCTTTCAGCACCTTGTTAAATCAATGCCACGTAGAATTAAGGCAGTTCTGAAGGCGAAAGGGGGTCAAAAAACGTATTAGTATGGTGTTCCTAGTAATCCTTCAGGTGAGTGTATATTGACAATTTGGCAAACTCAGAGAAAAATATAATTTTCATAATAATTTGGAACGCAGTGTATGAACAGATTTTCTACGGAAGAGCATTCAATTAATGAAAATATAAATATTTATCTCTAATTATGAGATAGTTTCTCATAATTATGGGATAAGTTTGCTATAATTATGAGATCATTTTACCATAATTACAACTTTTCTTTTTGTAATTTACGAGATAATATAACTTTGTCGATCTCTGTAAAGACACTGCGCTCAGACTAGTCCAGTCGAAGCATGCCCACGGCATGTTTCAGATTATGGGACAGATGTGGGCCGAAGCATGGCGTGGTTACTGTACGAGCCCAGTCAGATGCACGATGTCAGTGGAAAACGGCCTATAAATGAATGAAGAATGAATGAAGTGAATCTGCGCTTGCCTTGAATAACGACGGTGGACGGAGACAGTCTTTGGCAGTCTCTCGTCTCCTGTTGCCCTCGCCGCTACTCACTAACTCCACTGTTAAATCCAACATGTTTAGCTCATATCCAATGCACTGAATAGGAGCAAGTCACTGCAGGCCTGAGCACACAAACTGTATGTGTAGCAATGTGCAGGGGAAGAGCCATTAAGTGCTTATCTTGTTGCTTATGTTTAATGACAGGATATGCTGCACGAGAGCACTCCTCAGACTAAAAGGCATTGGTCTACCTTTGAGGTGTGGTGCCAATGCGCCTGAATATCAGAACGCATCTGTCTGTGCATAACCATAGGCAAACATACACTTTTACAGACTTTTACAGGCTTTGGGCTGTTGTGGCATGTCTGTGTGCACTTTATCCAATGGCTGGTGGCACCGATCATAACATATAAACCTTGGGTCTTCCGTGCGCGCATCTGTATTGATATGGCATTGCTGCATTTAGCACAGTTGCTTGTGTGCCTGAACATTAGTCAGTCCAAGGCATCCAATAATTCTGCTTTATATGTTGGGCTTCAAGAAAAATCTGGTCCCAAAATCTTTCTGTGTAGCTCCAGAGTTGCAGTTTATAGCTACTGATTCTTTCATGCCACCAAAAAGCATGTGAGCCTTCACCCACATGGGGATACAAAATAAGGTAGATTTGGGACACATAGCCTAGACGGTTGCGCATTTTGCACTATTCCAATGAGAAAGCAGCAATTTTCCCAGCAATTATTGCAGAGTACAACAAAATGGCCTGTCAAATAGACCCTGAGGCCAGCGCACTAAAAAGGACCAGTAGTTGTGTCCAGACATTGTTGGTTAACAAAGTTATGTCCCTTCTCCTCCTCACCTAGGCCCCAAACCTGCCAGTCCTAACACAGAGAACACACACACTAAGGCTAATTTGGCACAATGGCAGTGAAATGAAATGCCAAAGCTATTTGATTAGTTCTTTCTAATCAGATGGGGGCATTTGTTCTGTGACACGAAGAGAGCCAGGGTCTGAGTCACGCGACACGCTCCACATCGGACCTGGACCATACACCGTTTATGGGCACAACTCATCATGCATTAACTAGGCATCATTTCCAAGCGTTTTATGCACAAGGAGGTCTGATGAGTCAGTTTGCAAAATGCTAATTAGGGTTATAGGATCTATATTGGTAGGAGTGCAAAATAAATAAGATTCATAGTTTCATAACAAAGACTATAATGCTTGTGAGTAATGTGCACCTTCTCATGCTCAAGGCCTCATTCAAAAGACCTTTCGTGTTTAGAAAGAGGACATAGTTCGACTTAGTCACCACCTACTGTGCGAACGATTGATTCTCTCATGTATAGGCACCGTGGCTGGCTCCCTACTTGGCACTATGTGTTCAGGTGTGTGCGCACATGCACCCCGTGCAGCCCTCCTCAGAACAGGGGGCGGAACGTATGTGGAACCCAAACTGCTCCGACCCCACATATCAGAAACATGCTGCTTTTACATTGAACTACAGCAAAATACGCACTATGGAGTGTTTAGGCACACAGGTGTGCTCTCGTGGTGCCACACAACTATGTGGTATCACTGTTTCTTTCCTCGTGCCACAAAAGAGTGCATGAGTTTTCACCCACACGGAGATCCAAAACGAGCTATAGACACATGCGTGCGCATTTTGGTCAGCTCGAGTGGTTTCACTTATGGTCAGCTCCCTGTTCTGCTGCGATCTAGGCGCTGCCAAGGAACAAACCTGTCACCACGCCCACATAGCCTCAGGATGTTAGAGAAGGGACATGGCTAACTGAACTATTGCTGGAGTCTGGGCAAAGCTACAGGTCCTTTTTGGTGCTATGGCCTAGCCAACAGATGCCGTGTCTGAGCAAGAGACCCAGGAGGTAATCAGTGGATCTTGGGTAGATCCAAGTAGATCCAAACAGAGGAAATGAAGCTGGTGTCTGTCTTTTTGAGCAGCAAGTTACCTCATTGATAATGGTATATTATCTCATAATTACGGAAAAAGTATCTCGTAATTAGAAGTAACTAATCCCGTTTGAATACCTATGCTGCCCATCCCTTTTTTGAAGTGCATGGCATGAAATTATTTGAAACCAACTGCCAATAATGTACTACTAAGACCATGCAGACTGTTTACATGTACAGTCCCTAAACAAGGAGTTACAGCTCATACACGAAAGGCAACATATGGTTTATTTATTGCAAGTGTAAAACTGTACTGAGCTCAGGGATAATAAGAAACAGTATTATTAGTCCACACACTACATGATTGTAATTTGGTACACGAATAAAGAAGCCCAGTTTCATAGTAGTGTGCAATATCACTTGATTTAAGAGTTAGTTTGCAGAGGCTCTGGGATGATACATTCTGTTGTTGTGTCCTTGGGCAAAACACCTCACCCACATTGACTGCAGTGGCTGCCGTGTATGTTGGATTCATGTGTGTTTTTCTAGGTACGAATGATGGTAATTTGACTATGCCTAGGGAACAAAAATATGTAAATATTTTTGGAGTATTACAATAACAATATCCAGATGATTATGTCAGTCCAAAAAATTACTTGAGGGTTTAGTATCAGACAAATCAAATAACTGTACAACTACTTGACACCTGAATGGAATAGACTGAAATCTTGAAAAGGGATTTCATTAAATTATTGAAGGAGCTTGATAATGTGGAGGTTAAGACATTGATCATTGCCCCTCGTTACAGGCCTTGAATTACTCGGTATTTTTTAAATGCAATGCACTTATATTGTCATTTTTTTCCATCAAATTTTTCCCCATTATTTTGAAACAATTAATTGGAGACCATTACACAATTGTCAACAAGATCAAAAATCCTTATTCCTTCTTTCAAGAAAAAGACACATTATTTTCTCCACAACAAAATAATTTAATGAGTACACTTTTTTTGTTCGACACAAATCTA
Source organism: Periophthalmus modestus (assembly GCA_019594935.1). Lineage (NCBI taxonomy): Eukaryota > Metazoa > Chordata > Actinopteri > Gobiiformes > Gobiidae > Periophthalmus > Periophthalmus modestus. Next base: position 15,539,796 of record JAIEZT010001373.1, read on the forward strand.
GAATAATAATAAAAAAGGAAATCTGACGACCCATCTCTCCTCTTCGTCTTAATGTAAGGCATGCATTCTCCATAGAGCTCTGGACATTTAAAAGCTACAGGTTTTGTTACAGAAAGACGCACTGACACCCAGCCACAAAAACACAACAAAAGCTCTCAAATTTCCGCTCAACACAAGGGGGCTCCATTTATTCTTTTGCACGTTTACAATGAGTAGAAGTAGAGGACGTCATCACAACATCAAAAATTCACAATTAGCAACAGGTTAATAATATACTAAAATACCTTCACTATAGGGCCTTTTTGTTCTACCTCTGTAAATGGGGGAAGCAGTATGGAGTCCACTATGAACAGAGGAGGATAGGGATGAGTTACAATTATTTGAGTGAATTGTTTCAAAATAATGTGAACTCTCAACAGTAGGCTAGTTGTAACTCAATATTTCTACTTGAGTCCAAGTCCCTTTCAAAACAATACTGCTGAGTTTTTTTGAGTACTAGTAATACTTATCAACTATTCTACCCACATCTAAATTTCACATAGGCCTATATGTTGTTCACATGCTGTGCACCGTAAAGAAAAAAAAAAGTTTCTCATACACTTTTTAGTATTCTATTATTAGTTAGTTAATCATTTGAATTAATAATGATTTGTTCTACCTTTTTGGACAGGCTGGCCTCTACTCTATAAAACTACATTCACACTGCCCATGCAAATTGAAAGCCAATTGAATGATTTGCCAAACGATTACTCAGTACTAGTAAATAGTAGTTTGTAGTAGCTTTTTTCACATTTGAACTACTTTTACTTCTACTTGAGTAATATTATTTGGAGGTAAAAAACAAAACAAAACAAAAAACATTTTTTTCCTTCCTCTACCCTCCTTTATCCATGTGTTCAGAAGTGGAAGTTGCAGTGACAGTTACACAAAGAGGCGTCAGTAGCTTTAGCGAATCGCGTGAACAATGAATTTTATCAGCCGTGACTCGACTTTTCAAGCCTTTTTGTGAGTTTGAGACCTTGAACTACCTAGAAGAATACATTACAATGCTGCTTGGCCTAAATTTCCCATAAATATATATATAAAAAGTGCAGGTATTTTCTACTTTATAAGCTCTTGAGTAGTAAGTGGTTTCCAAATGGTGTGTCAAGACCTGTACTAAAAATTCATTTAAATTGTTTTAATTTCCTGAAATGGTTAGACATATCTTTATACATGTATTATAGTAGTAGTAGTATTTGTTGTGAAATAGCATTAACGTTGCCTCACCCATAATAAATAAATAAAGGTTGTCTTATAAATAAATAGAAATGCAATTATTTGACACCATTTGAAAACCACAACTCAGGCCTCAGCTGTACTGTATAAATACATTTACAGTATATTTATCTGGCTTTATATAAAAATAAAATCAGCAGCACACACATATATTGCACACCTAGTAGTCATGTGATTATCAAGCCCAGTGAAGGAAATGTAGAAACAAACAAGATCATAAAGGTGCGATAAATAAATAGTGACTTTAGTTACAGGGGTGAGAAAAGTATTGCCCCATCTGATTACCTTATATTGTGGTATATTTGTCATACTTTTGCAATCATGAAATACTTTTGCTGAGTAGTTAGCAACGAGTTCCTAGATTCTCCCTGTGTCTAGGGCATTTTAGTTATCCTCATAAACCTAAAATATTATGCACGTCAATAGACACATTCTCCAGCAAGGGACTCCTGACCAAGATCCTAGCTCGTATCTTGTCCACTGCTCTTGACAGGTTTAACCCTTGCAGAATTGAAGGATAGGTCTACAAAGTTAGTCTGTCTATATTTTGGGTTTTAAAAAGTGTGAACAGTAAAATGTCACAAGAACTAAACTTGCATACATAATACTTATTTAAAAGTGCACTATGTAACTTTCTTGGGTGGAGGGTCTGCCATTTGCTTGTCTCAACAGAGATGCTATTGCTTTAACATTAAACTTATCTATTTTCACAGAGACAAAAAACGCTGCACCATGAGGCCAAGTTATGGGTCAGATCTGTGGAGAGGTGACCCTACTTACAGTAAGAATGCATGTTTTTTTCAAGGCATTTGTTTACCCATGAAAACAACTGAATACATGCAAGATAGATGAGTTCAATGCCATACTGTGGAACTTTCCAGACTATGCAATAACATCTCTATGGAAGCAAGTAGGTAAAGGGGTCCCCACCAGAAAAGTTGCATAGTGCACCCATTAGTAGTAATATTTTTGTAATCCTGGAATTTAACATATTTTTACTACTGTTTTTCCTGTTTTGCATCAACACAACAAATTTGCAGAATATATAATAAATCCAATAGAGGGCGTACACTTCTGAACATCACTGTACTGAATAATCTTGTATAAAGCAGCATGTCTCTCTGGGCAGCGCACGGAGTCACGGCCGTGGTGGATCATATGAGCGTGGAAGAAATACAGCAGCAGCAGGTGAAGGTGAAAACACACTGGAAATACAGGCTGCATATTATAACGCTATCAATCATTCAATATATCTTTTCATTTGAATCTGGCAATCATTTCAACTGTGAAACCAACCAATTATGTTAGTTAACCCGTGTTGCAATTGTCTTAATTTAGGTCATAATTGTGGTTCTGATTCAGGCCTGGGTTAGTCCTGATTGAGACTGGAGTAGAAGTGTTATATTGTGCAGCCTTGATGGTATAGGTGAGGGTGGTGGGGGTTTAAACTTGTGGGTGGGGGTCCTATTGGGAGACATTGGGACAGTAGTAATAGTTTTAGTAGTGTATTTAAAGTCCTCAGTGCTGCTGTGCCTCTAGCTCTCTCTGGCGACAGCCGACTGCAGTGATCAGAGCTGCCCCCTTGCCGCTTCCATCCTCCGAAAGCAGGAACGTCACGTCACATTTGGGGGCCAACTCCTTCACCGTTTGTTGGAAGATCCGTGAGAAACTGTAGAAGAGAGGTAGAGAGAGGGAGAGACAGGGAAAGAGAGAGAGAGGTGGAGGGAGTGGAAGAGAGAAGAGTGAGTAACTTGTATGTATGTAGGATTTTTATTTAAAATTTAATAAACATGTTCTGTTCAAATCAAATATTGCTCTTATAGTTACAGATACAGATAATAGATATATATAATAGATAATTAAGAACAGATTTATTCTTAATTACTAAATCATTGGACATGATGGCCAAGTTGTTTAAGTCAATCAGAATGAACCGCACATGAGTTTCCCATTTGACTTGCCAGTTTCAATACGGAAATCCAGTTGGTTTAAACCTAAAAAGGATTCGCTCTGATCTGAAACTGTTGCAACTGCAGCCAATCATCAATCAGTGCTAGTGCATTCTGGTTCAGTTGTTCCTTCCTTTTTTAAACCAGTAACATTGCAGGCTACAAACTGATTCTCTCAAGTGCCTGTACCTGATTTTTAACCAAGGAAGTTCTGAGCTTTCACATGAGACGTTGGCCGTATACTGAGAAAAGTGTCTTCTACATTCAGGTTAATTCTGGCAACCCATGTTCAGTTGTGATTGTACTTCCTATTTTAACCCAGCAAGATTGCAGGTTACACACTCTAACTTTAACTAACCACTAACCATTTACTTAGTCAACCAAATTTTGTGTCTTACTGTGGGTGCAGTTTGTAGAGTGTCCCATCCACTCCCACAGTCACGTCCAGGTGCTCCAGGCCTCTGTTTTCCCGGATCTTGTCAACCACAGCAGCCATTCCGGCTCCACAGATCTGAGCAGCACGACGGGACACGGTGCCACACACCTCCTTCACGATGATACTGTCATCACACGTACTGTCCAGACCCAACTGCTGTAGGATTGCCCTCACCTGAAGCAGGGCCAGACGGTCACTGAGGAGAGGGAAAGAGGGAGAGAAAGTTAGATTATATGGCATCACATATAGTTTTACTCAACAATCTTATATACCGTAATGTCACGACCATAAGGCGCGGGTAAAAGTTGCGAACATCGTGGGAGCGATGGATGACAGACGGCAAATACAGTTTTACAAAGACCAGGAGGCAGTGCCGGGCGAGTTACGCCACGATTTGTGAATGGATTGTGGATGCTTGGGCTAACTTATCTGCTTGCACTGTTCTTTGAGCTTTCGCAAAAGTCGACATTGTTCACGAGGAGCCGTACAGCAACAAAATGGACTCTGGTGTAACCTGGTGTACTTCATAGAGATCTAGCCCAGCTGTTCATTTCAGATGCAGAGGATGAAGACTTTGATGGATTTGTGAATTAATTGAAAAAATGATGTGAGCATATGCTAAATACTTGAATAAAGCACAACCGAACACAGTATGTGCTCTAAAAAAGGCAAAGGAAGCAAAACTAACATGCATGTTTTACCGTGCCTGCGCCCTAAGGCCTGGTGCGCCTTTTGTATGTGTTAAATGCAGAAAAAGCACCCGTAACTGAACTACGCCTTATAATCCGGTGCGCCCTATGGCTGTGAAATTACGGTACTTAGATACAAACAAGGTAGTTAACTGCTACCACAATTGTCAGTACACTCCATACATTCAATAACATCAAATAGCTAAAGAAAAAATGTTATTCTGTCAACTGAAGAACTGGTCTTTTGCTGTGGAACCTGCCTGCATGACTGAGGGATTACATAGACAGTTACATCAAATAAATATATTATATTATACGCTCTATACACATGCCGTATGCACATATTTTTTATTTAGTTAATGCAGCTGTATAGACATATGGTGTGCTTGCACTAACATGATATGTTATGTTGCTCAGTCAGGAGAGGCAAAGAGAAAAAATAAATTAAATGGTTATATTTATCCAATGATTTGTACTATAAAGTCACAGAATTTTTACATTTACTGTTGAAATACTGAGAAGAGACGTGTGGAGAGGCACCAGCCGTTCGTGCCTCACATGGACTGACTGTGCTGTAGCTCAGCAGTGACGCTGCTGCTTTAAGCGGCTGTCACAGAATAGTGACGGTAAACTACAATTTTGAGTGAGCAAGTCAAGTTTAGCCATCTGTTTACTTTTTTCTTCTTGTCTGGCCCTACTTTTTAAATGGAGGAAGATTACATATTAAAGCTCAAGCAGTTTTCTAAACTGGACTTTCAGTCGAAGCAGGAGGTTATAATTAAAGGACCGAGACCAACGCTAAAGGAGCTAAAGTGTTTGCTCCAGACTACGAGATGAAAGACTCGCTCTTTTCAAACAGAATGGTACGAAATGGTAAGAAATTCAATTACTTCAATCTATTGAAAATTGGGGAAACAGAATAAGAATAAAAAACAACACAAAATCAGCTTGCTTTTTATATCATACTATTAGAGTTATTTCATTTCAGAACTTTTATTTTGAAATTCTTTTTTATTCTGGCCCCAAGTCACTAGGAGAGGCCCAGGGCCAAATTTATTTGCCGCCACTTGGTTTACATGTTTGTAAATCTGATTGTGATGACATCGGTGCCTCACCAGCCATGAACCTCACCGAACGTCACTGATGTTGCTGATCTCAATTGCCTACTACCCTTCCATATCTATACATAGAACTACAGCTTTTACATGTAGTTTACACAGATCAATACTCAGGGTTACGAGATGGTCTTAGGGCATTTTTAATATTAGCAAAGTTAGAAAAGGGAATTTGTTTTATATATTTAGCCTCTTGGTGTATACAATTAAAATAATTTAATGATACCCAATGTAATTTATATTTATGCAACTATATTGATAATAAAATTGTTATGCACATTTGTACCTCTACTAAAGAAGTCTAATTATTCCTTTTTAACAGAAATTTCTCAACTATAAAGTTTGGTATTTTTCTTGCTGTGTAGCTACTATAAATATAATTTGTCTGAAAAGAATTGCTCACCTCTCGATCTGTGACAGGAACTTGGTCTCGAAGATGCCCCTGGTCTTGAGTGTCTCTGAAATCTGTCCTCTGAATAGGAATCCTCGTTTGGTCAAATCGATCAGAATCTGCCTGACTATCTCTCCCAGGTACATGCCACTGCACATCTTCTCATATCTGAAACACACACCAGACACAGGCTTTATATCACACATGCCATTAGTGCTTCATTTAACATGGCACTAGAATATGCACTCCCCCTTAAAACTATAACTATAACGATATATAATGAAGCTACTGCACATGCCATCATGTTTGTGAAGTTGTAGTGTATTGTTTTGTAACAGCAATTGTCGAGCAGGAGCATGGAGGACGTAGGCTTGTAGGCTGCATTGGAGAGGACAGCACTGCTAATTGTAAGAGTGGTTAGAAAAGAGAGAAATTGCTAGATTACTCAAACATGCATTGGTGACATATGAAACCTCTTCAGGCATGTTTTTGATGAGGGAACGGCGTACATGGTAGAAATCTCCAAAAGGTCGATTCTGCATCATACTCTTCTTTGACAACAGAAGTGCAGACTGTGTCACTTCTTATCCTTGTTTGGGAGATTATACTATATCAGGGGTGGGTAAACTTTTTGACACACACGAATCAGAATGGGTATTAAAATTTGACAGAGGGGCCGGGACAGGATGGAGATTGTATATATATATATATATATATATATATATATATATATATGTATATATATATATATATATATATATATGGTGTGATATATATATATATATATATATATATATCCCTATATATATATATATATATATATATATATATATATATATATATACATATATATATATATATATATATATATATATATATATATATATATATATATATATATATATATATATATATATATATATATATATAGGGGCCGGGACAGGATGGAGATTGTGTATATATATATATATATATATATATATAGGGGGGGACAGGATGGCCATATATATATATATATATATATATATATATATATATATATATATATATATATATATATATATATATATATATATATATATATATATATATATATATATATATATATATATATATATATATATATATATATATATATATATCTCCATCCTGTCCCGGCCCCTCTATATATATATATATATGTATATATATGTATATATATGTATGTTTATATTGTATTAGAGATTTGGCCTGTAACAGCATGAATATGCAAGGCTTATGGGACAAATTGTTTTCCAAATCCATAAATTAAATTAATACATAATTTATAAATTTCAGATAAATAAACACAGCAGAAAAACTTTTTACCCTTACCTATTTTAATATAATTTGGTCATGTTCGGCGGGCCGGATTAATAAGCCCAAAGGGCCATGTGTGTAGTTCGCCCATGTGTGCACTAGATGTTCCACAACTATATACTCTATATAATATAGAATACTATAACTATATTCTAATTTTGCATATATTCAGTTGAACAATTACAATAACCTTTTTTCAATATATAATGCCTAGCCCGTATGAATAATCCTGTATTGTCCTGCATTCGGGGCCTGAGTGCTCAGAAAATGTGTTTTCACTCACCAGAAAAAGCCTCTTTAAGTCTGCCTTTTTGTATGTCTTGCAGTTTTCTATAATGTTATGGCAGTTACTTAGTTAATATAATGTCTAAATTACTGTTACAGGTTTTACACTTCTGATAACTTATTCTGATTTGTATTAGTTAGTTAGTTAGTTAACAGTTCATATTGTATTATGCTTTATTATTTATCCAATATTGTTAAGCCATAATTAAGAACTAAATCAGGGTACTGTGAACTAGATTTACTTTACTGAAATCTAAGGGAGAGAGCAGTAACAAAGTCCCAAATTCAATTTTAATTTAATACATGTCTGGTTCCCACCTCTGCTTGCCCTCGTTGAGTGAGTTCTCGTCCACGGACTGATCGTAGACGGTCCGGATGTCATCCAAACAGCCGTTATCCCCAAACGCTCCCCACTCCATGTTCACACACATCCGCCCCTCATTCCCCTCCACCATCTCAATGTTCCTCATCTCCTCCATGTAGCATGCGTTACTGCCCGTTCCTGAACAATACAAGGGACAGCTTGTGAGGTGCTTATTTTACTTTTAAGTAGCCTGAGTTCACAGCTTTCAAAAATGTGCTTCCCATGGCAACAGAGTGGTTGATTGCTCTTGTGGCTACCTGGCTGTCAGTTTTTAGCATCATATTGCACTATGTATGCAGTTGCGCAGCTGTGCAAAGCAGGGCTTTACAATACTAACAGGCTCTTTGTCAACTTGTGGAGCTCAAGCTCTAATATAGGAAAAGTCAGTAACTGTATTCACCTGCGATGAGTCCGACTTCACATGTGGGCTCTTCATAGGCACAAGTCATCATCGTCCCTACTGTGTCGTTTACTATGGCAACTACATCCAGCTCAAACTCCTGAAGAAAACACAGCAAAAGGACACATTATTCATAACGGGTCATAATAACAGAGGCAAGTGATGTTAGATGTTATGGTTCCCAGATTAAGATGATATGGAGAAATAGATGGTGAACATATGGGTGGAGCAAAGCTGAGGTTAGAGCTTCCAGGAAACCAGAGGCCAAAAGAAAGACCAAAGAGGACACTGTATACTTAACCCTAAAACATGTTCTGAAAAGCATTAGTATTTTTGTTAGATTAATGTAACTTTTCTGTTGGAGGGTCTGCCCCTTGCTTGTCTCTAAGAGATGTTGTTGCTTTGCTTAGAATGTTCCACTGTATTGCATTAAAACTGGCAAGTGATGCCACCAGGTCAAGTTATAGATCAGATCTGCGGAGATCCATTTTTACTCACAGTAAAAATTAATCTTTTTCAAGGAGTTTGTAAGTTATAAAAACTCTCTATTTGTGTCAAAACAAGTTAAATTTGCTATACTGCACAGTTAAACAATGAGAGACAGCGCACCATAATGTAATGCATGATCACTGAAAACATGTCAGTAATGTTGCACTTCAAAACCAGATTAAAGCAACCTGTCAACCTCAGATCACTACATAAAATTAATATCAAACTTGGCACAATTTCAACTCCACACCAAACACAATGCAGTTCATTTACACTGCAATACTTGTCACTAAAGAAACTCCCATTTATTTATATAAGAAAGATATACATATGTGTTATCTCATGCCGCTTTTCTTGTACAAACCTGTTTACCTGGAATTAATGATTTACAGCCATTTGTACTTACAGGGTTCTCCATCTACAATCATGAAATCTGGATTCAATATTGTGACAATTCATATTAGGGGTAGAAAATGAAAAAAAAAGAAGACAATTGTTTTTACTTTTCTGGATCAATCAGTTTTCAATTTGACTTTGATGTTTTCTTATTAAAAACAAATGGCTTTCAATTAAACTCTCTACTTAAGACCAGTTTCTTCCTGTAAAGTCTAAACTTCAATCCAAACCACCTGCAAACTATGTCTCTTTTTAAAAAGATGAAAGTTATTCATTAAAGTTTTGTAAAATCTGCCTGGCTTTGATTAGAATTTCATTAATTGACAATAAATGTTGCCTCTCAGTTTTAATAAGACCCCATATTTTTTATTCTTTAGTCTTGTGTTATAGTGTAGATCTGGTATAAACTTAACTCATTAACTCCTACTTGAAATCTGGTTTAGTACAGATTTTGTCTTAGTCAAGACTTGAAAGCCACTTTTGAGCGACACTTTTACTACTATTACTATTTGTCCTAACTGCATTTCAAATATAGGCATAATGACGATAATCTTTACAGAATTATTTTTGAAATGTCATTAGTCCCTGAAAATTAGGTGCATTAACTGTTGGAATAAAGTGTATTAGAAAAGTAGAAACAATAGTGAAAAGTAAAAAGTGAGAAGATTACTCATGGGGTTATTTTATTTGGCTTTTGTTTGGCTTTGACAAGAATTTGTGATTTTTGCCAGTTGTACATACTTAGATCTCTATTTTGTGGAGTCATATTTCTCAAAATCATCAAGGGGTCCAAAGGATACATGCCAGGAATTAACATATACCACCCACATGTTGGAATAGATAGAATGGTACTCTGGAAACTCAGTTAACTTAAAATGGTTTGCACTGCACTAGTAGACATTATTGCAATTACCTCTTTTCTCTTGATGGCCTCTCTGAGCAGATCCACCACATCTTCACCTTCACAGTCTGTGGCTTTGAAGCCTTTGGTCCATGTCACCAGAATCCCCTAAACATAACACAGGCAGAGTTCAGGTTTTAGTTAAAAATTCAAAAATTGAAAATTGTTTATCGTGAGGATAAACCCCATCTTGTTATTGACACAGTTTGGGGGCATTTGACTGAATAGCTAATATTGCAATACATAGCTAATTTGAATACAGATTTCCACCACTGAGTGTGGAGTGACATAATAAAGCATTGTAAAGCACATGTCTTGAAAGACACTATATGAATCCAATGCATCATCATCAATAATAGTAATAATAAGGCATTCAAGTTGTTGGAAATGATTAGCAGTAAGCACTTTCATATACTGTACTTACACAGTAGATTATTGAAGAACATCACTTGCACAGATGTTAGTACTGTTGTTTCTCATTGCATGATAAGGGTATATGACATAACATTAGAACACCTGTCCTAATGTTATCATATACCCTTATTATGCATGATAATAGTTAGGCACCAGTAGTGATAAAATAAATGTTTTTTTTATAGTATTACTTGTATACTAATCAAGCTATGACTAGGTCTGTCACAGTAGTTAATGTATCCACTTATTGTTCAATATATTACAGAAAGAACAATGTTTTTTTGAGGCTCAATCTCACATGTACCTTTTCTTTGTACTAGCAGGACATTCTATGCTTCTCTTTGAAAAAATATTTACTGGGATTAAGGATTGTTGTGTCAGTGGTATCAATAGTATCATCATTTATCTGGATATTTTTTTGTAGCATTATATTGTTATTGTGACCTAGCAATAACTAATTACTGTTATGTCAAATTACAAAAATCTGAATAAGAGGTGAGTTTTGTGTAGGAAACAACATACAGCATCCAGGCTGGTCTGATAACAGGGGAAAGAGAAGGTGAAGCCCAGAGGAAGACGAGCGCTCTTCATCCCCATGTAATCCAGGAAGTCCGAGATGCAGTGCACGATGTGGTCAAACAGCTGCAGAAAACACAATATCACATTTAGGATTATTATGTTTTAAATGTTTTTAATTATTCGGTTAAATGATAATTGTGATTATTCAGGTGTATATACAATGTAAGAACTAAAAAAATATACTTGTGACAAATTTAGAATTAAATTATTTCAGTTTGTATGTTTAAATTATTTCAGTTTTCAATCTGTAGTGCAAAAATAGTAGACATAAATGTATAGTCTGTTTTGTCACATTAACTATATTTTATCATTTGTAAAGTTTGATTTCATAAAGCTGCTCACATATTAGAGAAATGTTGATTTATTGATACTTTTATTGAAATCACGCTGAGTGTTCTGCCTGTATGCCTATGGTGGGATGTTCAGCAGTTAGCATAGTAATAATCATGGTGGTAACACTGACATCTGATATTGCTCATCTCTAGTAGACAGTTTAAATAAGAGATGATAAATGTGAGTGCACCTCTTCTCCTGTGCCCTGCATGACTTCTATGGGGATGGCGTAGATTTTGTTGTGCATCTCAACTGTTCGCCGCGTTTTCCACTACGAATCTTAACCAAAAGCACTCGGAAGTTTGTGCCTCCCAGATCCAGAGCCAGAAAATCACCATTTTCTGAAAAAAAAACAAAAAACAAAACAAAAAACAGTTCAACTTCACTATTATTTAATTTTATTTTACTTGTGAAAGCTTATTACTTATATTGTATTTTTTTCAAGGGGCCTTATCCTTGATCCAACAAGTGTTCTTTTTTGTTACATTTAGAATAGAATAAAGTAAATGTTGGTACATTTTGTACAATCACATCACCATAATATGAATTTCTGAGTACACAACCTTGTCTGAACCTGGGACATTTGAAACTTTTCATGTAATAAAGCCATAAACTGCAGATACAACACAGGCTTTATTGTGTCTGGGAAATGAACAAACACTCAGTGAACTTGACTGACCTAGTTATCACTTTATTTTATTATGATTTTTTTTTTTTTTTTTTTTTGTGATTTTATTTTTATTTGTCTCATTTTATCTTTGTTAGACCAGAGAGAGACAACTGAGATTCACAATGTTTTTCCATGTTTAAGAGGTGACAAATTAAGAGTTTCAAATTTTTTTTGTAATCTTCTTTCAGTATGTTTAGATTAGTAAATTAATTTTAATAGTGCAACATCAAAATTAAAACTTAACAGAGACCTGGTCCCACACAAAGCCAAATTAGAAGTAAATACTAAATTAGTAAAGTAAACTACTAAATATTACTAAAATCTGACTTTTTGAAGACTGTCCCGAACTTGTGCAGAATTAGTTGTTTTTTAACGTATTATTTTTAAATATTTTTGTGGTATTGAAATGTATACTTTGTAAACAACACCTCAATGATATTTGTCTGAATAATGCAAAAAATATCAAGTGAGGCCTGAAAGTGTTAAAACATGCCTGTTTAAGTGTCATGGTAGAGATTCAAATCTAGCACAAAATGTGACTGGACCATAAAAAACCTCATAAAGGCAGAAATATCACTTTATACCTGTGTTTAGGAGATTACACAAGAGTAATTAGTTCTCATGCCATTTAAAAAAAAAAATGTTAACAACTAGCTTTATTTAAAGACAATATACTCGATATTCTAATTCTAATTAGCATATCTCCAGAACAACAATTGCATTATTATACATTTTTTGATACGTCTTCCACCCCTAGATTGTAGATATATATGATCTAGATATTGTGCTAGCTGATATCTTATTATATTGTGCAGCCCTAGACAAAACCATGTTCTTGACTCTAAATGTGACTGTCTCTCACCTGTCCCATCTGGTGTACTCCTGACAAACGTGGGCAGCATTTTGACTGTAGCCTCTTTGTGTGTGTTTTTGCCCAGTCCTCTCTCAATCTCGATCCTCATTCTCTTCTTCACCTCCAGCAGCTGTGCTTTACTCAGCCTGAACTCGGCCAGGGTCTGCTGGATCTGCCGCGCCTGGTCTGTGAGGCGGTAGGCCACAGCGGTAACCATGGCAGCACCTTTTCCACTGCCGCTCTCTGAGAGAAGGAACCGTACATCTGAGTCCGGGATTAGGCGCCGGACGGTCTTATGCAAACGGCGAGCGTATCTGTGCAGAGGAAAATAATATTAAGACTTATTATTATTATTATTAATATTATTATTATCAATTGTATTTATTAGACGCCTTTCTGGACACTCAAGGTCACAAGTATAAACACATTAATATACAAAACTAAAAAATTAAGTCAATATAATGTTCAGTTACAGGCATAAAGTTAATGCAGGACAGTACAGCAAAGGTCTGGTGGTTTGGTGGAATGAACAGGCCATTTTAAACAGGTGCGTCTTGAAACAGAAATCGTAATAAATGTGAATTAGTCTTGGACATACTGTGGGTGCATTTTGTAGAGCGATCCGTCGATGCCGACAGTGGTGCGGAGTCGGGCCACACCCTTGTTGTCTTTGAGTCTGCGGAGGATGGCGCCCAGAGTGGCTGAGATGAGGTTTGCCGACCTGAAGGACACGATGGTGCAAACGTGCTGTACAGCCAGACAGTCCTCGTCCGAAGGCTCCACTCCCAAGCTGGTCAGGATCTGCATGCACTTCTTTAGGCCCTCCTTAGACCTAAAACACAGACAGAAGATCACACGTTTAATGAGATACTTATAGACTTCGACAAACTTTATTGACCCACAAGGGAAATTACTTGGCAACACAAATATCAACTCTTCACCACAAGGCTGGACAATTAAATATAATTTCAAGATTGAGATTTTGTTATCTCTAAATGTCAATGATATACTTGGAACCAGTCCTTTGTCAGTGGTTTTGGGAAGAGTTCAGATTCTGGAAGAATAAATTTGACTAGTTTTAGTTTTAAATAGCAGTGTCTTGTTTTTGTTTAGAAAATTACTATTCAAAAGCCATCTTTAATAAAACTAAATAAAAATCAAATTGATTAATATGAGAAAAAAACTGACTTTATTTATTTTTGGTTGTATTGCCCACCCTTACCTATTACCATCAACAGTGAACACAGCCTGCTTCTTTACCTTTTATTGTGCATACAGGCCAGTGAATAGGAAGTGTTATTCCACTTTGGTTAAATATATTATACGATAGGCAAAAAGAATGGGAGTCTAAGTATTTTTTGCAAAGGTTTATTATTTGGCTTAAGAAATTGCTTTATAACATCTGCAAATAGTTTTACTTCTCAGTCATTCCAATCTTTTGCCAATTATTTCTTTTTGCTAATATAGATCTTACTTTAACTTTTACAATTGCAACTTATTTTCTGATTTAGGTTCATAAGAATTTCCTAAAGACATACTCACTTTTCGATGGCGGAGACGTGCTTGGTCTGGATGGTGCCTTTGGTCAGTAGCTCAGGAGTGATGCGCCCCTCAAACAGGAGTCCCTCTTTGGCCATTTTCACCAGAATCAGACGCACCAGCTCCCCCATGTACATCCCACTGGCCATCTTCTCAAACCTTACACAAATAACATCTCGTCAGATCTAAAAAGCTAAATAGGGCTGAGCCTGGTTAGTACTTGAATGGGAGATCACTGGGAATACCAGGTGCCAAGCACCAGTATCAAAAAAAACTGCTGAATAGTATAAATGTGATGTGTGAGTGTTGGTGGTGGTTGGAGGGTCTGATGGCACAAATTGGCAGTCTTGCTTCTATTAGTTTACCCCCCGAGGTAGGGTTGTGGTAAGTTACCACTCCTCTACCTCGGTTGTGGTACCTTACCACAACCGAGGTATGGAGTGAATAAATAATGCACAAAACTGTAAATCAGCTTTGTGGATCTGGAAAAGTGCTATATAAAAGTAATGCATTATTATTAGTATTACTATTAATCTTTTCTAATGGCATAAAATATGGCCCTCGTTATCATTCCCTGCTTTAGGATCTGACTGGCTGGGCCATTACATTGATTTTACTCAAAGAAGCTTATTATTAACAAGTTGTTTTATTTTTTTGTCATATTGCCCAGTCCTACTAGCACGGCCTGGAGTTTGAACTCAAGACTTTGCTGTGAGGTAAAAGGAGATTTTAAGTTCACTAATAAAATTAGAATTGTCAACTTTGTCAATGATCTAACTTGATGTGCATTCACAATTGTAGAATCACTAGATGAAAATTGGGAACAAGCTGGAACTCAACTGGGGACTAAGTTTTACATAAGGACAAGTGTGAAGTGTGAACACATCCTTAGTTTGAGTGTAGACTACCAGCATTTAACACATTCACTGAAAACCACTTTTTAGATAGCCTACTAACATTCTTCCTGTTATAATCTCGACTCACAGTTGTTTTCCTGGGTTTACGGAGCCTCGGTCGATCTCGCGGTCAAACTCTGTGCGGATGTCTTCTAAGGAGCCATTATCCCCAAACGCTCCCCACTCTGTGTTAATGCACATGCGGCCCTCGTCCCCCTCCACCAGGTCTATGTGCCTCAGCTCCTCCATGTAACACGCGTTTGTACCGGTACCTGAAATAAAACAGAACAGTAGGTTTGTGTTCAAGGCTAAATGTCAATCTTGAATTTGATGTGATCATTTCAGATGGGTGGCAGGAGACTAGGAGGTTTTAGAATGATTATATTAGTAGTATAACAAATTTTAACAAAATCATTCAATCATTTAAATTGAGAAAAGCTTAACAGGAAGCTGAAATCCAGGGGTAGACTGTGGGCGATTCACTGTTTTTTTGAAAAAAAAAAAAAAAAAAAATCCAAATGTTTTAAACAATATCTTCTGGCTAAAAGTCCTTTCCACCAGGGCTTAGGTGATCACAATAAAACCAAATCTGACATTTAAATAAATGCATTAGCAAGTTACAAAGACTGCCATCATTGATGAAACATAATTTCCAATCCACTGGAAATAAAATATTTAATTGAAAAGGTTAGAAACAAACATAACTGTGCCTGTGTATTTGTGTTCCTTATGAGTGCTGTAACTCTGGACTTTGGCGCCATCATCTGTTGAACTGTAGTCATTGTGCTGGGATAAAAGTGCAGAGTAGGTGCCATATGGTTATATAAATATTGATTGGGTCTATTAAAATACTGCTTTTGGACAACTCTCTCTCTCATGAAAATGTGGAGACAGGCTGTTTTGCCATTATTAGAATTGTTTGCCGAGCATCTGGACAATACGTCTGTCTTAACCCAGATAAGCTGCCCTCACCTAGCACTTGTTGTGGTTTAATGTTATAATAACAAACAGTTGTGTTGTTACCTATAATAATTCCCACTTCACAGCGCTGGTCGTCAAACCCACAGGTCATCATGGTGCCTGTTGTGTCATTCACCACAGCCATGATGTCGGCCTGGTAATCCTGAAACACACAGAATATATGAACTATGAGCATTTGGACATTCAGTTTGTTTATTTTTTCTTTAAATTATTATTACATTTTATCTTAGAAATATAACCTCTGAGTTGTAAAAATGCGATTATCCTTTAAAGGTACTATGTGACTTTTCTCTCTGTGGCTTGTCTCTATAAAGACGGTATTGCTTTTCCTAGAATTTTCCACAGTATAGCATCAAAAATAACTGATCAGAGGTATAATTGTCAGATGTTTTTATGATGTTTTAAAGCATTAGCATCTCCAGACAAGCTGGTGGCAGACCCCACTGGAAAAATTGAGTAGTATACCTTTAACCAGGAACTTTACTATTATAGTTCTTATCACAGTTCTTATAAACACCCAATAGTTTGCTATGTTACTTTTTATGATAAATTTAAAAAAAAAAAAAAGTAAAATTCAGTACAATTAAACTAAGTTGCTCTGACATATATTATTCTTTTCAGAAATAATCACTGCAATAAGCAAACATTGCATAAATGAACACCACTCACCCCTCTCTTCTTGATGGCTTTATTTAGCAGCTTTACCACGTCCATTCCTTCAACACCACTGGACTTAAACTTCTTTGTCCACGTCAATAAAACTGCCTGCAAACAGTACACTTTACTAGCACTGCTTTTAGTTACATTGACACAACATTGGCCAGATTAAAGCCTATATTTTTAGTATTCTGTCCACAGAGATGGTCGAAAACACATTTCAAAGTCTAGAGTAGTCTGGTCAGTTAAGTTCTCTATCTATTTCTAATGCATCCAAGAATGTATCTAGTTAATGCAAAGTTGATTTTTACATCAAACTAATTGGAGCACATTGAATTACAATATGGGAAATTACTATACAGCAAAATGTATAAAATGTGTAGAGAAAAACAAACAATAGACAAACTACATATTAAAAGTAACTACCCAATCGGTAGTAAAGTTGGGCATATTCTCCAACTTTAGCAGTCATACGGTTAAACTGGAGTAGAAGTAAATGCAAATAGTAAATGTAACCAAGTACTGCACCTTCAGTGTGATAATCCTACATTTACTTTTTTTTTTTTTTTTTTTTTTTTTTTAAATTGTTGAGAAAGATTTTGATTGATAAATATTTACAATGCATTTGTTGCTTCTTAGTATAGACCAAATGTATTTTCATTTGTAATGTTTAATCCAGGTCTTACGAGCTAACTAACTAACTAACAACAAAAACTATTCTCAATGTAGCATATTGTTCAAAAATCATGAGCTGCAATAAATAAACAGCAGAATAATAATAATAATAATAATAATAACACTTTAGTACATTGTTTACATCTGTAATGAGTCATATAAGTTATTTATTCAACCTTTTAGAGCTTAAATCTCATCATATAGCCAAAAAAATAACCAAAGATTTCCCAGCAGTGCAAAGAAATGGAAAATATATTGTTCTAGCTTTCCTATATTGAACGATAAATCGATCTAGTAATTATCGTAACAAATCTATTGAAATCACACTTAGAAATGTGATTAGTTGCACATAATTTGTTATCTGATGGCACATTTCTTGTCTGTGTAAGGATAGATATTTCGCATTTACCTCGTCCAGTTTGGTTTGGGCGCAGGGGAAGGAGAAGGTGAAACCCACTGGGAGCTTCTTGTCTTTGATTTTCTGTTTCTCCATAAAGTCGCCCAGACAGTCGGCCACATGGTCGAACAGCTGCAGGCACAAAGCAAGTGTCAAGTGTTAAATAACAATCAAACAACATAGTATTAAATATCATCGTAGAATATGAGCTTTATGGACAATAAAGAGAGACCACTAAATACAATAGATTCATTACATTAGAATGTATTTTTACAATTATCTATTTTCAGTTATTAAACATTTTTCAGGGACCATGTACACATAAGTTACTCTTAACACTCTCATCATCACTTGAAGGTGCCTGTGTAACATGTTTACTGGTAAAGGGTCCACCACCTGCTTGTTTCCATGGAGATGCTATTGTTTTCTCTGAAATGTCCCACAGTATGGTATCAAATGTATTTGTTTTAATTGAGACAAGCAGATGATGTCACCAGCCCAGGTTACATGTAAGTATGGTAGTTTTTACGCATAAAGTTTATCAACTGCTAAAAGCATGATGATTGATTAATCTGGTTTCTATTTTGTTACACCATTGCACATTGCATTAAAATCTCCTAAAGTCAAAATAGTCAGTCTATAATGTAATAGAATATAAACTCAGAAACCAGTTGTCACCAGCAATTTTATTCATAGATAATCAAATTTTTACAGCCCATCTTCCATCTCCACTTGCAATCTATTGTCAAAAATCTGTTGCTGTATCTAGTTTCTGTTCAGCAGCTGTCCCATTATGTTTTTTGTTTTTTTTCTGTTTTGCCGGCCCGCTACTGATCGGTCAAACTTGTTGTTGTGGTATAAAGTTACACCTCGGTCTCCAGCTGTTTCTTATGAAGGAGATCTTTCCCCATTAAAAGTCACTGGTCTGGTTTAGTTCTGGGTAATTTTACACTTATACGACAGCTGCAGAAGGCCATTAGTGCAGCACTTAGCCACAATAATAAGGTTATAATTGATGGTTGCAATAATTTATACATTACATCTTCTTTACTTCACCAATTACATGTGTATTGTACTTGTACTATTGATAGACTAGACAATTACATAGTAGCAGAGCAGGCGTATTTGTTAAATTACATCATTTTGATTATAAACTGCTGTATAAGCTTTTGTTTGGCCAAACTTAAATAAAGGAATAAGGTAGAAGATGAAAATAAAATGGGGGACATTAGGCAACAGTACTTTTTTTTTTTTTTTTTTCCCCACAATTTGATACAGGGGTTGGTATATCTATACAGCATCTATATGATATGTTTTAGGCTTCAGAACCAATAAAAAGCATTCTCTGTTATTTTGGTAGTAATTATATAAAGAAAACCTTTTATTCAATTACACTATATACTGTTAAAATATGTAGAGTTAGGCCTATGGAGCTGTAGAGTCATGCTATCGGCTACATTTAAAAATCTTGTAATTGATTTTGGTAAATATCACTTATTTGTAAGACAATTAGACAGATATCAGTACTGGCAGTAAAAATCTATTGGACCATCGCTACTGTTTAATATATGCAGGCTTTCAGTGAGTCATATCTGCCTGTCACAATGACACATTTTGAAGTGTGATAAATTGCTTAAGACAATATAGACTTTAAATGATGATACTGACTAATTATGCAACAAACTCAAATCTCAAATCTCAAATCTTAAAAAATAAATTAAAGTTCCCCTTTAGGGCTGCACAATATATTGCAAAAATGAAAATATCACAATTTGTTGATACAATAACTGACACTGCAAGAAATATATTGCAACAACACAAGGTTCCCCATTTTGTACAAATGTATTGTTTTTGAAAGGAAAATAGACAAAAAGGAAGATTATATTCATGACTTTCCCTAACTAGGTGTTACATTAGACTTGGCTTCATCTTGATTTAGTTTACTTTTTTCTTTTACACAATTTAACTAGTAATTGAAGGCATGTACATTTTTGTTTTAATTTAACTGATCTAATTGTGGCAAAATATATATTAAAATATCACAAATGTCACAACACATAAATCTCAAACTTGATTTTGATACGAAAGAATAGACTCGAAGCTCAATATCGATTCTGATTCCACATTGATAATAAAAACCTTAAAAAACTCTTTATTAAGCCAATAGAACATGATTTTCAACATTAAGTAATAGCATTCCCTGTAGAATGCACTTTTGTTTGGCCTTGTATCTGTAATGCCTCAGTCGTCCAGGGTCCATAGTGGTCCATGGGCGTATACTAGTCTACGTGGTCTTATACCTGTTCTAAAACAACTCAAGATCACTCTAAAGCTATTCAGGAAAGGTTCATTTCTGTCCTGTGAATGTGAAAGTTATAGTATTGATACCTGCTCAAGTGAGTATCTAGTTTCGATACTAGTTTTAGTATCAACCTGGTTTTCGATACTTTTGACAAGCCTATATTGAATATTGCATGCTTTTCTCATACCATGTAGCCCTATTCCCCACTAGAACAAGAAAAACTACCCCCCATAAATATTAACCCCTAAAAATCTGTCATATATTGAACAATAAGTCGATATAGTAACTATCATAACAGTAGTTACTGTATGCACTGTCCTCTTCAAATAAATAAGTAAATAAAACATATTGGTTTCAGGCGTTATAGACAGTACTGTTGTTACTGTAGGACCTGTGTGCCGCTGCCGTGGATGATGTCATCTGGAGTCTCGTACACCTGGCTCTCCATCTGAACCGGCTGCTTCTTGTCCTGTGTCACTTTCACTCTGAGGATCCTGAAGTTAGATCCACCCAGGTCCAGAGCAATGAAGTCCCCCTTCTCTGTGAAAATAAACACAAAATCAAGACAAGATTAATAGATTATACCGGTCACCTGAAACCCAGCAATTACGATTTTTAAGCGCCCTGATCGTGATCTAGATTCATGTATTTTATCGTCTTTTGGAGGTAACTAAAGCTGTCTGCTGCTTCTGAGAGTTCACTCTCAACTGTGATTGGTTAAATCTGCCTGTCAATCAATCATCGAGCATGACAGAGGCTGAACAATAAGATGAGTTATGGGGAAAAGTGTATAATACATAATAATTGTATCACAATTATTTGTATCATCACAATTGTATCACAATTTCACCAAAATAGCATATTGTCATTGGACATTGATCACAATTAAATGCTTATCACCGTATCGCTCAGCCCTACTTGCAATTTATCAATTTATATAATTCTTTCACATCCAAAACATCCCAGTTATCATTATGAAAGTAGACTTTATTGTCTCTCTAAAAACAACATTCACCCTATGCTGTTGGGGCAATCTTTTGGACTTCTATAGGGTTGCAGATGCAAACTGAAGTGTATCTTGTGGTATCCAAATGTATTAATTGGTAAATAATTCATCATAATATGATGCTAATGAATCACAACTCGACTAACTTTGCAATAGAAATCAGATTTCATACATTTTACAGTGTATAATTTCTATATAAAGTAATAGCCTCCCAATACACACATTTGCAGAGATCAGACGTTTCAATAACCCTGCATCATCAGAGTTAAAATCTTATGTTTGTGTACTTTAGTAAGCCTAAATGCAAATACAATCCCACATAGTAACAAGTTTTCCAAATAGCACTGTTTAACTTGAGGCCAAAGTCAAGTTTGTCTTTAGCTGTTGGTAAACACTGGATAGACCCAGAAATAGTCCTGGGGCTGACGTCCCGGGGCAGAGCAGGGACACAGCTCCTAGATTAAAAATAGACTCCACCACAATAGAGCCAAGAGGATCAGGGGAAGGCCAGAGGTGAAGGCTACAACTTATATGAAGTGAGAGCGGACAGTGCTAGGAATGAGGAAGCAATAGGCAATAGCAATGACACTGTGAAATGCTCTTAGTAGAGATTAAATGCATGTGTGTGTGTATCTGCATCATTTAAAAAAAAAAAAAAAAGTATATATAAATACACCCTTTTTTTGTGAAATGATGGAGCTCTTTGATCACCAGTCATTTGCAAATTAAATTAAATTCATCGCCCCTCTGATTAACAGAGTTCTGCAGAAATTCGCAATGTTTTTCAGCATCCTGTGATATTTTTTTTCCCTTTATTTTTTGTGAAACGGAGGAACCATCCATGTCTCTGATTGGCTGGTTCACCTGTCAATCACACTCATCTGAAAACGGAGAGATTCACTGATGATCAGACTCACATCTTTGGAAAGTATTGAAGAAGTTTGTATTCTGGATCCCAGGCAAGTACTATGTAATTTTTCTGGTCCACTGCCTGTTTGTCTGCATGGAGATGTTACTCATCTTCCTGGAATGTTTCACAGTAATGCATTAAGCATATCTATCTTGTATTCATTCAATTACAGATGTTTTTATCACTAGGAAATACATGCAGGGTCTCCTCTCCACAGATTCGACCTGTAACTTCACATAGTGGCGTCACCAGCTGGTCTCCATGTAAATAGATAAGTTTCATTTGACACAAGAACATTCCAGGGAAAGGAATATGATCCCCATGAAAACATGTACCTCCACCAGAAAGATTATAGTGCATCTAGTTATTATGTAAAGTGGTACAGAAATGTCTCAAATTAGTCAAATTTCTATTAACTACCCTCCAGTAAAAATGCATTTGTTGTCCCTCGTCTGTCTGTTATCTGACTATAAAAGTCAAAGGGATTAACACATTTGGAGTTTGTGCACTCGTATATTGAGCTACATGCACAGACATTTGGCAGAGGGACGTTAGTGCGGAGCATACTGCTCTCCAGCGTTTACATATCAAAATGGGGTCAGTTTCATTCCTGTGCGGTCAAGGGGATGGACAATGCTAAAGCGCTAAAGCTAACACCATCCAGACAGCAGCCGCGCAGTGACTGACATTCTGCTGTTACTATTTGGAGTTCTTTGGGCTCTGGGCATTTGACAGGACACATAAATAACCAAGAGCAATAGTTAGGCAAGGGAGGAATTTGATGTATTTGGAGTTCTAAAACGCTTTTGCATTTAATTATCTTCTTTAAGTTGTCTGGTTTATATTTTTAACTTCACTAATCTTTACAAAAAATGACACAAAAATTGGGGTGGCTTAGAAAAATACCAGTGCCAAATATTAGCTAAATTTTCATTACTGGACCTAATTCCTATTCCCAATATCCAGGAAACCCCTTCAGTATCACAGAAACCGATATTAGAACTAATATATTGCTCATCTCTAAGAAACACACCTGAGCATTTGTACCATCTCTACCAGTCAATGGACTTTAGGTCAACGACTCTCTTTTACCTCCAAAATTAGGTCCCATTAGAAGGTTTGTATTTCTGTGTTTCTGTTGTCTGCATAAGATGATGCAGTGTTTGGCAGTGCACATTAAACAACAGTGACCAAACCAGGCCAATCCAGTGCTCTACAAAAGAAGAGAGTCATCAGCAGTTTTCTCCTAAAGGCCACAGAAATGACACACTGGGAACCCACTGTTTCACTGTGGAGAGAGTTATATAACGGTGCACGAATCCCTCTATAGTTCAAACATGTTCTGGAGTTTGGTGTAATCTCAGACGGTGGTTGGCAATGTGGTCTAACTCTATTGGAAATTTATTGTTTCATTATTTATTATAAGAAATATTTGGATTGGGTCCACAAACCTGTAAGCATTAAACAACCAGAAGCTGTCTGTTATACAGTTTTAACAAATGACACAGAGTCATATTCCTCTGTGAAGCAGAATTAACACACATTATTAGCCACTGGAATTCTCACCGATTGTGGTATAAACCATATTAATCTCATGGTTTAAAGTCCCAGTGGAGCTCAACAGCGACTGCCCGTTTTGGATACGAAAGTAAAATTTTTCCCATAGACATTTTGTGGTGACTATCCACAAAAACACTGTTGATTTGAGTCCAAAAAGCACATTTAAAATGCAAGATTTGGTGAAATGCTTTAATAACTTAGTGGTTTATAAAGTTTTTATATATATATATATATTTTAAATAAAATTATAAGTGGCCATTAGTTACCATGTAGCTGATTAGCCCTGAGCAAGTGTTCAAATTTTTAATACACATTTTTCTATGGGGAAAATTTATGAGGAATTTACTTCTGGAACTGTTGAACTGACGAGTCCTGACAACAAATCACTCGTTAAAACTTGAATGATGGCACCACTGTGAAAAAGTTATGTAATTTTTCTTTATTTGTGCTGACAGAGACTTTGAAATTTGTTTCAGTTTTTGTTATTTATTTTGTTTGTCCTTTGGGTTAGTCCTTGTTTAGAACTAATAAACAACTGTGCAGACCAGTAGTTTAAACCTAAAATAGTCCTGTTTGAGATTTGGATGGACCAATACCGGATCAGTATCAGACTCTCAAATATCGGTTCAGCTAATATCCGGGTTGGTCCTATGAATGAATGTAATACGACTGTTTACTGAACCAAGAAGTTCCAAAATGTTTCCACTTTTATTTATGCAAATCTGTTCTGTTATGGTTTGTACAGTATTGGACATCACTTAAAAATTCTGATGGCAATTTATACATTTTAATCCTTTCTATAATTGAATTTGATTTATTCAATTTTGGGAATGAATGAATAGTGGGAAGAGGCATCTAGCAAACCATCGCACTCAGGATTGAATCATGCGACACTAAACTGCAGCACTCAGTGTAGCCAGAATGTGTGTTTTTTGGGTTTTTTGGGTCAGAAAGTGAATGCAAAAGTTGCTGCATCTGTAAACACAGTGCCTTCTACCCATATTTGGCCATCATTCATCTTTGTTTGTATCTGTTGGTTTACCTCATAAACTCCTGGGTTATATTCTCAAGGTTATGGGTTGCAGTTCTTCTTGTTTCTGCTATCCAAAAACATGCAAAGTAGGCTATTGTCCAGCTAGGTATCTTCTTCACAGATGCAACCACCGAACTCAGGTGGCAGGCAAATAAATCTGTTTACTAAAGAATACTCACAATTATTCAAATTATTATATTTTCTTGTTTTAACGATACTGATGTCTAAAATGCTACAAACCATTGTGTAAAATGGACTATAAACATTTTTTTTATTAAAAAAAACTGTTGCAACCATTATTTCTACAAAACTGTTCTAAATGAAACTAAATCTGGACATAATTGTGAGACATTTGAGGCAGAACGATTTCTGAGAAGTATTGTATTTGCGATTAGATTTGTGCATTATGGTTTAATAGCAGAATCCTGTTCAAAGTTCACATTTTTAAACACATATAGTATAAATAAAAAACAGACTGAAATATAAAGTGGCAAACTAATACAAGAAACACATTTCAGAACATGTTTGTACAGATGCAAACTACAGCGTTCGCAGTTTTTTTATGCAGAGTAAGACTTCGGGATTTTGTTTGTGAGGAAAATGATGGCACTCCGTACTTGCAGCCTTGGCCATTTGCTGATTGTGCCAGTTCAAATTGTGATTTTTCATGTGATACTGATCAATCTTGCAGCCCTAATTTGAGCATCACTCCACTGTCAAAGTTTTTTTTATATTACATTTTTTTTTTTTTT
This sequence comes from Periophthalmus modestus, assembly GCA_019594935.1. Taxonomy (NCBI): domain Eukaryota; kingdom Metazoa; phylum Chordata; class Actinopteri; order Gobiiformes; family Gobiidae; genus Periophthalmus; species Periophthalmus modestus. Next base: position 15,565,384 of record JAIEZT010001373.1, read on the forward strand.
TTACAGTACTAATAATTGTGTTGTGTACCTGATCCGTCAGGGATGGAGCGGACGAAGGTAGGCAGCATCTTGACAGTGGCCGTGGGGTTTGTGTCACGGCCGAGTCCGTTCTCCATCTCCCTCCTGAAGCGGTTCATGAGGTCCTTCAGGGTCTCATCAGAGAAACGCATCGAGTACAGGTACTTATCGATCTGCAACAACACAACACAGACATAAGACAACAAACTAATCATAACACACAAAATACAACACAGAGAAAACCTATTAGACCAAGAGGATAGAAGATACACATTAGGGAGATTCAGTCATTTCTAGGGCTGATGCTTGTGGTTATTTAGTCGATTTAATCAGTCGATGGAATGGTCAACCAAAATTCTTATTAGTGAAGTAATTTTTTTTTACATTTAAATATGCTGTTTTGTAGTACTTTCCTGTATACCTACTAGTTATTGCGTGAACCTCCATGACCTTGCGAGTGTACTTTGGGTCAGAAACATGGTCAGATCAGTTTTAAGCATGATTGGTTACACAGTTCTTAAATAGTTTTCTTGAATAATACTGTTTTGCAGTATTGTCTCTCAGATAGATTGGGAACACCTTGATCTGGAGGACGTGTATGGGGACAGGGAAGTCTGGGCATTTCCCACATCAACTATATTTCACTTTGACATGGATTCTACTATAGCTAATGCCTTTCATTGATTCAATCCATATCTCTAAAATGAATGATTAACAACAGATTTCTCTTATAAAGCAATATAACAGCCGCACCAGTTAAATTGCTAACCTGTCCAATCACCAAATTGTTTCGATTCAGGTTACTGAAATGAAGGGACTTCTGTTAGCCTAAGGATCAATATTGATTTTAGATTAGGAAGTGACCAGCAATCAATCAACAACAGGCAGCGGGAAATACAATGTGGAAAATGTCTGTGTAAACCCTCAGTCTTCCAGGTCTGATCCATAGCAATAGACGAAGTTTAAATCTGTCAACTGGACAAATTGTTGTAGGAGTGAAGACGTTTCGCTGCTCATCCAAGCCACTTCTTCAGTTCTGGTCAGATTGCTGGTGGCCACTGCCTTATATCTATCTAAAGGGAGGGGCTACTGTGGAAAATGTATGGCAAATAAAATGGGAATAATATCAAAGATTGCTAAATATAAAATCAGATCACAATGAGGATAACACTATTTATTCAGCGCTCATTGAAAATAACAGAATAAATCTTCCATCTGCTGTCCTGTGAGCTTACACATTTACACAGAAGGCATTCAATTATTATTTATATGGATCAATCATTATTCGAACTACCATACAAAAATATGTATTAGTGTAGGGTGGGTCTACATTACTAGCATTTGTAACTCCACAAAGAAAACGTATTTATATAGATTAATTTGTATTCAAGCAAAGCCCCTATACTTGTCGCCCCCTTATTTTATCACTCCTTTTTGCTTTTATAGTTCAACATATTTCCTAAAACTTAAATTTCTTTCTCTGAGAGTAAAGAATAATTATGTTAACTGTATTATAAAAGGACAGATTAGGTACATATTTGGTGGCCTAGTTTAACAGCCTCATTTGACTTTTTGGGGCCTGCTCATTGATTAGTAAAGATAGAGGTCACTGGCCAATAGGACAGTAAAATATACAACACTGATTCAACATAAGGTTTATATTTAGAACTTAATATGTAAGTTCTGTTAATGTTTAACAATTACTCGAAATCTTTAAATATAAATGGTGAAGAACCAGCAGGACCAGACCATGATGAAATTTGGACTCAACCTGGCCAAAGATTGGACTAAAATAGACCTAAACCTGGACTAAAACTACTAACCGCCACTACCACTACAACTACTACTACTAACACTGCAACTGGTAGACTTTTACTACAAGTACTAACTATGATAACTATCAAAATAACAATTATTTTACAGAGAGAAATTAGCTCTACGCACTATCACTAACTACTAGCTATTCAGTGCTTACTTATTGTCACTGCTACTAGTGCTGCTCTACTAATACTACAACCAACTACTTCTACCTAAAACAAATACTACAACACACTGTAAAAATATTTTCACTTTTGTTCCAATTAAAAGACAACCCCCCCCTCTTCCCTTGCCCCTGGTTTGGTGCCATAGTAAACCTTTTAATTACACTGGCTGGAGGATTTGAGCCGAGGTAGAGTTATGTAACCTCGCCGTGAATGCCACAGGGTACAGTCTATCACAAAATCTATTCTGTGCCAGGGCAATGCAGCCATATTGTACTCTGCTCTTTACGATTACTATTTATATCAACCTACGTAATGTAATGTAAGTACTGGCCGTGTTAGGAAGAGAGACGGCTGTGATGCTTTGACATTTCATTTGAAGATTACATTGTAAGGAGAGATAAAGTTGCACACAGAGTGAAATATTGTAAGTATTTATTTGTGTTTTTGATTACATGTCAGCATTGGGAAGTAGCATAGTTGATTGAGTATTCACCCATCAACCAGAGAGTAGCTGATTCAAACCTGGCCCAAGTGCTTAATCCACATTGCTAACTCTAGTAAAGGTATTAAGGGCATCCAATGTAAAATGAAAATACATTTACATTTGGCCCGTTCTAGTCCTGATTTAATCCAAGTCTAGTCCAGGTTTATTTCTGTGTTTAGTTCAGAGCTAAACCTAGTCCTTTGTACGAAATACATTCTCAATAGACTGATGAGGCTGTTATCTCTTGGCTATTTAAATGAAGTTGTATTTTATAATATTACAATATATTCTATAATTAAATGTAACTGACATTAGGTGTGGTCACATTTGCACATTCACCACATCAGAATTGGTGGATCACATCCATAATAACTCCCTTGCTTGTGATATTCTAATTAATTTCATAAATCAAATCTGGCATCCTATGCACTTTTGTCATGTCATTACCCTGTGAGGTGCTTGGATGAGCTGATGGGGCAGAGGGGACTTCATGTTTGGACTTGAAGTATCAGCAGTGAACCGGGGGATGGAGAGGGGTGTTAATTAGTGTATGATACTCAAGTTTAATTTTTGTAGTTTTAATGCAGTGCAAAGGTGGGAAAAAAGTGTTCTTCCTTAATTTACATATTAATTTAATACTTTTATCAAATATGAGAATTAGATGTTTTGTAAAAGCACATAAATGTTGTAGTGTATCACATGTTGAATGTACATACTTAGCTTAGTGTATAATACTCAAGTTCAATGTATTAAACTTACTAAATGAAAAAAGTAATGATACTTTTCTAAGAACTCACTTTCTTATACATCTTGTCTCGTATTTGTTACAATACTTTACTTTAGTACAGCTTTGGCCTTCCGTCGTTTGGTTGTTTAGTTCTGTTCCTTGTCCATATCTTTCTTGCTTTTAGCTGTACATCATCATTATTTTATTTTTAATTAATTAGATATATTGTTTTGAGACTTATTGACCCACTTCAGTCCATGCATGTGCAGCTTGCTGACTTCACTCACAATGTCACAAACCCTTCCATTTTAACCAGAGACTGTGCTGAGCTCACGTTTCACTAATGCCAAACATCTGCCTAAGAATAACTCGTTTACTCTGTCTGCCGTGGACCTGGTGACAGGAAAACGATGAGATGAACAGACCACGCTCACAAGAATCACATCAGACATGGGAACAAAAATGGATTTTCTACATTTAAATTTGGTCTTCAATGAATAAAGAACAGGGGGCTGCAATGTACCCTGGACCCTTTGAAAGACATAAGATTGAATTTTTTTATTTAACTTATTTAGTTATTAGTCAGTTAGTTAAAAGGAACAGTACATTTCGAATTGATTGGAACCATAATTATAATCTCAGTTAAAATTATGTAATTGAAAAATGTGTATATCTAATGGATGAAGAAAATAACACTGGCTACTTTAGCTACACTCAAACTAGTCTTACAAACGCCAATAAACTAGATAGGTTGTAACATTAGACTACAATTATGTATCCCAAATGCACCGATATTGTACCTGCCACATTTGGCTACATTGAGAACAGCAGTAGTGCACCTGCTGCTACCTCTCCTTTGCCCTCCTCAGATTAAGCAATGTCACCTCTGCCAAAACTATGTAGGCACACTCCAATAAAACCAAATGCCCCCTCAGCAAAAGTAGCAAGAAACAAAAAAATGTGAATTTTAACAAAGACTGTATTTAGCAACCAAGCAGCAGTTAACTTACTATAGATGCATTCACACTATCACATCGTAACCACATTCAAAATAACATAAATTCCATATAGAACCTTCATTAATACAGGGAAGCTAAAGGTTGTAGTTGGCATAAAAATCTCACAAATTCTAACTACTTCTAGCTTATGTACCTCTACTCCACAGCCTCTGTACAATAAAAAAAGATTTGCGGTATACATAATTATTTACTTACTGCTACCCACCTCTTATGAATATCTTGAGGAGCTATACAAAACCATTTATAGTTCATTTTGATAGAGCCTTTTGCAGAATGTCCTTAATCTCCTGATGCCCGTGGTGGTTGCATCATTCCTCCTCTCTCTTTGGATACACATTGATTCAGTGCAAATCTAACCACTTCTCAAAAACTACCTAGTAAGTATTCAATTCATGGTCTAATATTTATTATATTTATAAGTGGGAAGTTGTGGAAGGGATGTTGTCTATTCTCTCACAATGCCTTGACATTATTTTAGTGCAACCATCTGATTTTGTATGAGATGTTAGTTATTTCATCATGTTGGCTGCATTGGATAGAGCAAAGTATGATGTTCTATGAAGTCTCTTAGCTGTTTTACCAAGCAGCTCCAACAATAAGAGGCAGTCTAGGCCTAGAAGCTAAACATTTGACATTGTGAAAGTTCCTGATAACATTTTGAGATTTCTTATATTGCCACATCTGATATTGGCAATATTGTCACATTCCTACCTCAAAGATATCAGTTCTGTTGGCTTTATTTGTACATTTTTTTCAGTTTTTCTTTTAACCAGAAGCAACTACCAGCATCTAATATTAAATTATTTAGTAAGTCACATTCACAAGTGCAAAATAATACATAATATGTGTATGTATTTTTTAAGTGTTTGTAAGAGACACGTGTAACAGATATGTGACCTGATATCTGAATTTATACTGCATTTGCAGATATATTTTTATTGATTTTTCTGGTAACTGTTTATTGATTTAGCAGATTTGATCATTACAAAGAGTACTTTAGCTGATTATCTTGTCTTTTCCATGTTCTGTTGTGTTTTTATATACCCTTTCCCCATCGTAGTGCAAAATAAGGTTCTCACATCCTCTCATATCTTAATTAGCAAATATCCCTATCGAAATCCTGTACTTAATTAACTTTGATTGCTGTCTCCACTTGTGCATTAAAAGCAAGTAACACGTTTTCCACTCGTATCATCTTATCTTTGCAAACCAAGCCTAATAATAAAAAAACACAATTATTCATAATATAAAAACATCTTTCTAAGTCATACTGAAATTGCTTTATTTAAATATAAGGTTTATGTGCAAAATGTTCCTGTTTTCCTCCCTTAGGTGTGCACTGACACCACAGAAGCAGCTCACGACTTTCCTCTGACACCTGTCTGCTTCTGGCGCTATGGCAACCACCGCTCCGGAAACGCGAGGCACACCATCCCTGTCTAGGCCTGTTCAAGGACATCCAAAAACTACAGCCAAAATGTACCCAAATCTAACATTTTTACCCTGTTTTAAACAAATCCTGACTTGTTCTTCCTCACAAATCCCCTGTCATTATGTGTGAGTGTCAGACTGCATATAGATTTCCATGACATGTCACTATACCATGCAAAAACACTAGTACTGGGTATGTACTTCTACTACTGCAACACTACATACTAACACGAGGCTTACCTTTTTGAGCTGATCATCCTTCAACTCGGTGAAGTAGTAGGCCAGAAGCTGAGCGGCTATCATCCTGGAGCTGTCAGTGTTCAATGAGCCAAGAGAGAAAGACTAAACCAAAAAAGCCTGTATTTCAGATTGTCTACAGTCCCCCTATCCCCCTATTGTTTAAACAGGTCCAGATGCAGTACAGTGGATGATGTGTTAAGCTGTTTGCAAGGTTAAAAAGGAGCAAGCAGGCAAGCAAGAGATGGCCGTGCCTGTACACCCTGCGACAGGCGCACACACTTGGAAACGCATAGAGGTTGGGTCAGCCCCGCTAAGGCCCGCCCCCGAGGAAACCGGCTTCCTGTGCTTGTATTGGAGAGGAAGACCAATGGTGGATGAGGCTTGTGCTGCTAGTGGAGCTATGCCCAGCCCCCACCGAAGAGCGTGATTGGATAAACATAGGAGCGTGAGATGAGAGGGGGAGAGAGGAGAGAGGAGAGTGAGAGGGGGAGGGGGCATGGGTGGACGTGCAGCGGGGCAGGACGCAGTGCAGTGATGTCATAAGTGTCCTGCTGCCTCACAGAAAGGGAGGGGGGTGAGGGGAGAGAAGAGGCATGGGAAGAGATAGGGGGAAGCTGGAGGTTTGGTGGAGAGAAGGAAGAGAATAGACAAGAGAGGGGAAAGGAGGGGAAAGGGGGGAGATGAGGAGGACGAGTGGGGTAGATACAGAGAGAGAGAGAGGGAGAAAAGGAGCAAGAGAGAGAAAGAGGGACAAGTTCGGTAGATAGAGGAGAGAGAGTGGGAGAGAAGGGGGGAGAGAGGAAAAACTAGAAAGGATGGAGATGGACTGGGAGAAAGGTAGAGTAGGAGTGGGGTAGATACAGGAGAGGACGGGGGAGAGGGGGAAAAAGTGGCTCAGTGGTTAGAGCATCGGTCCTCCAACCCGAAGGTCAGAGGATTGAGTCAGATCAAGCTCTGTCATTGTGTCCTTAGGCATAGCACTTCACCCACATTGCCTAGTATGAAAATGATGTGTGTTGAATGATTGGTGGCGATCAGAGGGGCTGATGGCGCAGATTGGCAGCCTTGCTTCCGTCAGTCTGCCCCAGAGCAGCTGTGGCTACAATAGAAGCTTACCATCCACCACGTGTGGAAGTGAATGAATATTGATTATAGTGTAGTGCTTTGACAAGCCTGTAAAGCTCACGGGCGTGAGTGTAAGGTATTATTATTATAGTAGCAGAAAAGGAAGTGAGAAAGAGAGAAATACTCTAAAAGGGTTCAAACTGGTTCAAATCTTATCTGCCCGATCGCCATCAATTCATTCAAATAAATAAATTAATAAATAATTCAAATCCTTCAAATCATGGCAATTTCCCCTCTCCCCTGCTGTTCCCAAGGCTCTGTTGTCGGTCCACTCTTATTTATCATATACCTTCTCCCTCTTGCCCATATATTCTGTAAATTAAAAAAAAAATCGCTGACATGCACATGACACCTGGCTCTACCTGTCCATGAAACTCACCACAACTGTCTCTACCTCCTCCCTCCCTACTTGCAAGAAATTAAATCCTGATTCTACCACAACTTACTCAAACTTAACAGTGATAAAACCTAGGTCCTCCACATCGACACTAACTCCACCCATATCCAAAACCATCAGCTTCACCATCACTGGTGACAACTCCTAAAAAAGAAAGGAAGAGTGAAGTGGTGGAGAGAGGGGGGTGGTGGAGAGAGGGGGAGGGGAGACAAAAGGACACAGGGAGACAGAGGAGCAATGTAGGGTGGGAGAAGGACCAGAGTAGAAAGGTAGAGAGAAAAACAAGAGAGGATAAATGGAGTAGGAGAGTGGGAGAAGTGTATAGAGACAGACAGGACGGAGTGACCGAAAAATAGAAAGAGATAGAGAGGGAGAGCAACAGAAAGGTATAGGCAGATAGAGGAGTAGAAAGAGAGAAAGGGGAAGAGGAGTGAGAAAGGGCGAAAGAGAGAGAGATATAGAGGAGAGAGAGAAAGGGGGAGTTGGAGGGCATTAGAGACACTAGAGGTTTATCTGCTGTGGCCTTCACTGTCAGCTCCTCAAAGAGACTTAACACTCCACTCAGGACACAACTCAAAATACCCACTAGTGCTGAACGATTTGGGAAAAATATCTAATTGTGATTTTTCTGACAAGCATTGTGATTCAATGTGTGATTTATTTTTTTAATAATAGTATTCTGTTCAAAGATTTCATTTATAAACATGTTCAGATAAATTGACAAAAAAATGAAATAACAGACAAACTAATACAAGAATCACAAGAGTCACATTTCATTTCAACATGTTTGTAGATCTAAATTAAAGGGTTTGTAGGTCTTAAGTAATAAGACATTTTTTGTTTGTGGAGGAAATTATGGTACTTTCAAAAATTGCTGGTTTTGCTTAGCTAATTGTGTCCATTCAAATTGTGATTTTGATTTAATTGATTTAGATTTTTTGTGATTAATCTTTCAATCTTCTGATCTCTTAATTTGACCTTTCATAAATGAAGGTTAAACTCTGTTATGAGTAATTTTAGAATTGATTCATGCACCACTACTGTGGAAAATAATACATGTAGTGACTATCAGACATGAAAGTATCTGTGGATTCTTCTTAAATAGTATTTTATTGACAAATTCAATAAACACCCAGCCCAAATGACTCCGATATAACTTGTGGTGCCTTATGGAGCTCAACAGTTAAAGCCACCCCGCGATTGGCTGTTTTAAGTCTAAAGCACATTTAAACACAAAATTCTGTGAAATGCTTTTTATATATATATATATATATATATATATATATATATATATATATATATATATATATATATATATATATATATATATATATATATATATATATATATATATAACATTTTTAAGATGTCTTTTATTAACGATGATAGACTCCTAATGAACAATAGTTCTCACACCTCTGTGTGAATGTTACACTGCACGTAACCTGAAGTAACCTCAGCCTACCCCACACTCCCCCTCCCTCCCCTCTGCAGCTCAGTGACATCACAGCCTCATGACTCTGTGACGTATTGTCCTCATGCCGTCCTGGTTTTTTTCCTTTTTAACTCTTCTTGACTCAGGGTTTTCCTCTCTCTTCTCCCTCCTTCTCTCTCTTCCCCTTCTCCCATGAATGAATACACACACTCTCTCTTCAGCGGATCTGTCCTGAAATGAGCAGATTTGTCATTTACTTCGAATGGAGCAGGTGTCATGGTGTCCACTCTGTAACCTTCCCTTATGACCTTCAGGTTTTTAAATCCCCAGTACATAACATGTTAGTCTAAAAGTAGGTTTAAAAAAAAAAAAGTTATGTTTTTGTTTTGCTTTTTTCACGTGGGGAACCATGCATCCTTACTGTCTACTGCTGCTTTGGCTATGATCTTTTACAGTATGGCTATTTCTCCATGGAGACTGTTCCGAAGTATAGTCTTCCCATGCCTATTTCCTATTTCCCTATTCCTATTGGCATCATCCATTTGTCTTGTGAAATTAAAACACTCAGCGGCCTGATTTTGTCACAAACTGCAATTTTTCCAATATACTCTGGGGGACAACACAAAATATACTCCAGCTTCAATAAATATGTTGAGCCCGATAAATTATAGTGACACTGTTTTGCCTCCACACCACCTCAATTAAACAACATTCACCAGAATCTCATGTGAAAGTCAGGCATTGTCATTTACTGATTATTCTTTTATGTGGTTGGACAAATAGTCATTTGCATTTGACCTACCCCCCCCCTAAAACTTTTCTCTGCCTCTTGTGCATGATCTCCTCACGCTCTGATAACCTTCTGTGCTGCTCTCTAAACAGATCAGAGGTCAGGGGTCATCACACACAGGAATCCAGGAAGTTCACCAAAATGTGTCACAGGTTCACAATACACTCTACATACAGTGACCACCCAAAGCAGGCATGTCCTCTCATAAAACACTTTGTCCAAGGACAGTTTCCATCATTCTACCTATCCATGGGTTTCAGAATGATGAAGTTTGAACCATTAAAAATCGAATGCCCATCGTTTGAATGGGGTTTTGAAAATGTCACCATATAAGAGGAAGCTAGAATTCATTATTTTAAATTGGAGATAACATATAACAAAACATGTATATTATTACTATTGCTGTTTTGTAGGTGCAAACTTAGTCTGTCAAGAATAAGTCTATAATAACAATATTTAAAGGTGCACTATGTAACGTTGTTGTTGCTTGCCTAAAATGTTCCACGGTATGCCATTACACTTGCCTATCTCAAATGGAAACAAGCATTTGACGTCACCAGCCCAAGTTCTATAGACATTTTTGTAGAAGAAGCAACTCCACTCTCAGTGTAATTAAAACACCTGTGATTGACTAAATGCAAGATAAATACATTTAGTGCCATGCTGCAGAACATTCAAAGCAATAACATCTCCATGGAGACACCTAGGTGGAATATCCTCCTCAGAAAAGTAAAGTTTTTGTTGTTTTTTTTTTTCAACCTAAGTTTACTTGACGGATGATTATTTTATTATTTAGAAATTTAGTAAATAATTTATGGTTACTTGCCATAAAGTATGTACTACCATCAGCAAACGTTTTCCTTTTTCCACGAGGGCTGCCGTCTTCAATTTGGCCACTAGAGGGCAGGGCAATTCATACCTTGAAACATGACAGGACACAAAGTTTTCTCTCATAAAATTGAGTTAATTTTGCAAGATTAGTTGTTTCTTTAATAGTTTTGTTGTTTTTTTCCCCTCATTTTCAAGTTTCCACAGTAAGTGGAAATAGTTGACAAATATGTATTCTAGACCTATAAATTGTAACTGCAGTTATATAGTCAGAAATTACTTATTTTTAGTATTTGGATAATTGATGAAAAAACTAATAATAAAGGACAAAGCTGGACAGTTAGCAGAAGTAACACAATATTTTATTGTAGTCATGTTCAGCATTTTGTACAATTCATAAACTTGCCACCAGAGGGAGCCAGCTTCTGAAGTTGATAATTGGTCGGAAAGAAGTACTGTAATACATCAATTCAAATTAGGTTTTATTAAAAAGTATGGTCTCTTATCTGATCTGACATTCAGAATATACCACCACTCAATATCTAGCAAATTAGGAAGAAAAAAGTTGAAAGCTAAGTGCAAGTAAGGGCAAAACATTAACATTTTTGCACGAACACAAAGGTAATATAAAAATAACCTTGTGGTGCAAGTTGGATTATCACGAGGATGGAGGTTTCAAACTCAAAAGAATCCACCCTGTATGTCTCCTATTGATCTGTTTGCGTTCCCAGACATTTTGGTGTGGAGCACAAACCGTACATTTTCCTAATAGAACATTTTGTTTATACTTGCTAATAGGGTGGCAAGAGTATATGTAGTTGGTACGGTACTTATTCATTCAAAAAAACATATTGCTTTGTGTTAGATGCTGTTTTTTGCTAAGACACAACTTCCCTCCTCTTCTCTAACAATTTCAGTGGATGCCATTCCAGATCAATACAGACAACCTTACTAGCACTGAAATATGTACATGTGTTCAAAGAGGAGTACATATCGGATTTAAAAGTATCAGTATATCAAAATGTACTTTGGCATAAGTAACCACTCCTCTTTTTAACACCTTTGTAAATCTAAACAAAGTCTGGAACAACATGGCACCTGTCAGTTTGGAGGCTGTAAAAGCAAACTGCAGCTGCCTCTGAATCTGAAGCTCTTTATTTCCTCTCCAGTCTTTCCCACAGAGCTTTAGTCATTTGAATACTGGGTATATTTAGGCACGGTGGTCTTGTACTGTAAAAATTGGAGGTCTCAGAGTATCAGTGGTGGGTTAAAAATAGTCTTGACTTCTGCCGACAAGTGTGAACTGAGGAGGACGGCGTCTTGAAAACCTAAAAAGGGCTCCAGGGTATTCGTCTCTGGGACCTGCAAGAAAGAAATACACTCAATGAAATTTTAAAGTTTTGTTTTACTATTTTGTTGACTTTTTCACAATTTTACAAAGGTGAGGTGTTTTTTTGTCACTGTTTATTTTAGTAGCCAAGTTGATATTCTGGTGTAATCTTTTCTTCAATTTTTTTCTTCAGTAATAACTTGGGACTAAGTAATGATTCACAATTTTAATAAGGTTTTTGTTTTTCCCACTTTTAATTAATTTAAAGGATTTTCTTCTATTGGTTCATTGACTGGTTCATTTTCAGCTGCAAAAATGGCATTTGTTAATAATGAAGCTTTTAGTTTTGCTGGAGTTTAGTTAGTTTTTTACTTGTCCAAGGGTTTTTTGTAACTGGAAAAAAAATATATGTTGGTAATTTCTGCCTCATGTGTGCAATACTGCAATTTCAAAAGCATTAATTTGTCCATGTTTTAAGTTCAAGAAAGCAAATCAAAGTCTTAGTTATGTCCAATCACACAAATAAAATCCAAAATATTTAGATAAAATTTTTGTATCCATATTCACAGTTGTCACTTCTTGCCCAAAGTGTGAAATGAGTGTAAATTTTGGGGGGTAAATGCTATATATAGTTGTGAGTGCATCCATACATGGGGTGGAAGGGGAACAGCATTCCTACAGTGACACATCAGCAAGTGCTTCCCAAGGCACCAGGCTGGTCTACCACTGCTTTGCGCTCATTTAATCTCTCAGGGTGAGTCCAATTTTGTATTTTTACCTTTTAAACCTGCTCCAGAAATTGTACAATGTATTTTAATGATTTGCTGACATGTTTGGATTGATAATAAATGTTTGGGATCAGTATAGGACAGGTGGTTATGGCACTTAAGCCCTCTTATGTGCATGTAATATCCCATAGCGCTTTTCTCCTAAGACTGCTGCATTAGAGGGTGACTGACCTTTCGTAATTTGTCAGGAAATGTGTTGAAAGAGTAGATTTGATTGTTTTCCCTATACGATTATGTTTACCTCGCACTATTGTTGTCATAGTTTGCTAAGTCAATCAGTCCCATGTAGCCTATGTCTTTTTCAGTTCATTTCTGCTCTTGTAGTGAGACTTGCTTCGTGCTAATCTATTCATAGACACATGGGCTCTGGTGGTTGGTGGTGATATGTGGGGACTGTACGGCTGCTTCAGAAATGACATTGGCTTGTCTCGGTTTAAGATTAATGGTTACAGCAAGTTTGGTTTAAATGCTTTATAAATTGGTTTTCTGGTTGAAAAGAAAGTTATGGAGAGAAGAGGATTTACATGATTGATATTAAAGGTGTACTGTGTAGCTTTTCTGGTGGGGGTTTCACCACTTACTGTCTCCATGGAAATGATATTGACTTGCCAGGAATGTTCTGCATTTGAGGCAATGCAATAACATTTCTACGAAGGCAAACAGAAAAGTTACATTGACAGTGCACAAAATGAGTTATCCTAAAACGTTATCCTAAGAACTGGCTCATTGGTAACTGGTAATGCTAATGGACTATCAAAAAGTTTATCCAAAGTTTACGCTGCCCCAGCCATGTTCATTTACAATTTAATAGCTGAAGTGATGTGGCCTTTTACATTACAAAACATGTTAAGGGTTTAAATTTCTACTGGTGACAGTGGTTTAGGTGGTAAAGCATTTGTGTTATAACACCATGGTTAGCAATTTATTCCCACCTTCAACCTTTGCATCTGCTGTTGTATAATCCTTAAATTATTACCTGGGGTCAGAAAGCCCTTGTTGTAGATTGCCAGCCATGTTTCAGTCATTCTGAGTTAGGGCAGCTGTGACTTCAGAGGCATATTACCATCTCAGAGTATGGAGAGTCAAAGAATAGTTGCTTACAATAGTGCAGTAAAAAACATTATAATTTCAAGCCATTGTTGTTGAGACTTAACAATACCAGAGATGGGAGATATATCGAAAAAGACAGTTGCTGTTTTGAAGATATGCAAAATTAGTATGTAGTATTGAAAAGTATAGAGTCTAGTAGCCCACAAAAACAGCTGATTAAAAAATACTTGCAGTATAATCTTAAAAATCTATAAATCTAGACTTCATCCCTAGTCATCAATACACATGGTTTTGCAGAGAGAACAATCCACTGCTTAACAAATTGCAGGTCTATATCGACAGTATTTCACTTGAGCCTTTTGAGCTTGTCATTTTAACAGAACTGAAGATAGTATAGAAGAGACATCCTGGTTTACCTCATTTTGTTTATTTTTGTCTGAGAGCTGAATGTACTGAGTCAAAGAAATGTCAAAACATGTACCTACACCAGAAAACATGAACTGAATGTATTCATCGTGTATTTTAGCACATACCATTGATTTTCTTAGCAGTCAAATAATAGTTTTTGAGAGAGCAGCGGTTCTCTACATAACCTTTGAGAACTCTATGATCCCTGAAAAACATTTAACTTGAACAAAATAAAAAGAGAACTAAACCAGCTTCAAATCAGGAATAAGTCAGGACTTCTCACTTCTTGGAAACCAGTCCTACTCCTAACTTGGGACTAAGGGCTGGACGAGAACTAAACCAGGCCTAAACCAGGTGTAACTTGGCTTTACTTATCATATGGTTCCAAGTTGACTCCAGGATTAAAGTGGTACTAAACCAGCACCAAACCAGATCCAAAGAGGAAGATCTAAACCAGTGAATATGTGCCTTAGCCATGGTTAAAACAGTACTTTATCAAGCACGAGTGTAACTTTGCATTATTACAGTAATCCACCAAACCAACTCAACATACTCCTAACCCCATCATACATTCACTCACACATCTCCCTACCACACATTATATCAGTGCAGCTGTAGCAGCAGCATCTTAAAATGATTGTATTATCTGTAACATCACTACTTTAGCAGCAACAATTAAAACAATTGTATTAAAAAGTACATAATATATCCCCTTTAACCTGCAATGCCAATAACCCCAATGATGCAGTCTGAGAACCACTGCTGCTATAAACACTGACTTCTAGCTCTTTCGTTTGTTTCTCATTTGTGTTTTCTGGTTTCTCCGGTGGCTCTCATCAGGTCCTAAAGAAACATCCCAGTATGGCGTCCCAAGTAATACCGTGGTATAAGAAGAAACTTGTGAGCCATGTTAAAACTGATTTCGCTTATCACCACACGGCTCAACAAGTGTCTCAGAAAACAACGGTCAGGTACGCAGGGCTGCTGGCTTACCCAGGGTGACCCAGGGTGACCCAGGCTGACCCAGGCTGACCCAGGCTGATGCTGCTTATGGAGGGGACAGGAGCTGAGGAGCTAGGCTGGCTTTGGAGTCGATATTTGAAGTCACTGAGTTGTGTATTAGACAATGCGTTGGTAGGCCTGTCACGGTAACACATTTTAGTCTCAAGTCTCAATAATTTATTGTCATTGTCAGATTAACAACGAAATTACATTAGAGCATCTGTCCTTCACTCTGGCAGTAATATTATTAGTGCAGTTAAAGTGTGATATATTGCTGAAGTAAACATAGACAGTAATAGATTATTGAAAACCAAATATAAAGCTGAATTATCCCACAAAAAGTATTCTAAATGTACAAAACTATTGTAAATGCATAACAGAATGCAACACTTAAGTAGTTAGTTTGTGCCTATAATGTGTCGTAGAAGTTCATAATTCGACATTGTACATCTCATGGTACAACAGAAAACTCACCAAATATTTCCCACTATTACAAACAAAAAGTACCATAATAGATATCGACCTACAAAAAATATTGTTCCATCTGTTATATACTGAAAGATAAGTCGATATAATATTTATCGTGACAGGCCTACGTGTTGGCAGTAAAGAGCTTTGCAGCAGCTGTGAACATTTGCTATTGAATATATTTTATCATTGCAAAAAGTTAGGGCCTGGACTTCTGCCTATACAGTTTCAGACTACAATGACTTTAACATTTTAAGTAGCCTTAATAAACTATGAAAAATACTTAACTCATGAATGAACAAATAGTTTAAACTTAACCTTAAACTAGTAACTGCTTAATAAGGGGTTAGTATCAAGTAGTTAATAGGCCTGAATCATCTTGTGTTTTTGTTCATTAAGAATTAAGTCTTTGCTCATGCTTTATTAAGGTAAAGGTACTAAAAGTATAGAATAAAGTGTAGTCATACGTGTTACAATATCTGTATGATTATGAAGAATGATTATAGTGCCAAAATATATGTCAATTAAATGGTATTATTCAATCAGACAGTGTTAAACCCATACACCCTATCTTGCATTAACTTCAATAACTGTAGTGTTCATACTAGGGATGGGACGATATACGGCAATAGCGTTAATCGCGATAAAAACCCGGTCCGCGATTAATCGTTCGTGGCATTTTTCCATAATCGTGATCATCGCCCACAATTATAATAGTCTTTACGGCACCAGACTGACTCATGTTTCTGGTTTCAATACAACGTTTAGATGCTAGTTTTGGTGTTTGCTCACAAGGGGGGGCCTCTGTCATAACTATGACACTTGTCTGTGCCTGTTCTGGTGCCAGAGTCTGCAGAAAAAAAGTTGCGGGTCCGATGGTAAAACACGAGCAACTTACACGCGCATTTACGAGACAAACAACAAAATATTAATCGTAAGTGACATAAACTATTGAATGTAGATTGTGTTGTGTCTTGTTAGCTAAACAGCATTTTACAGACACACACACGATATATATTTACCAACAATCATGTCAATAGCAGAATAAACCACGCTCACCGATCGAGAACAACATCCAGTCCATCAAAAATAATCTCCTCTCCTCCTGAGTCCACAGTCATCTTCACTCTGACACGAACCGCTCCGGGTCAGAGACGCCTCTAGTTTAACTTGTACAAACATCCAGAGTGTCCTCGATTGCGTACTTCCTTTGTTTTGTCCGTTTCATCATGTGTAGAAGCAAAACAGCGCCTAGAATGCGCCGCATTAACACGCTTCGTTTACTCGGTAAAGTCCGTGTGTTTACGGAAAGTCTCGGCATGTCACATACGTGCTCGCTGCTCATTGGCTGTGAGGAGAAAACGTCACTAAACGTGTGTGATGTGATTGGTTGATTCTACACGGGGGAGAGTGGGGCGTAAACTTTCAGTCACATGTAGCACTGATTCGCTGTTTGCGGCTCCAGTGACACACACTCCACCTTATTAACAACACTGGTGTCAATCAGAAGTTAACAAAGTGTGGTGTAGCTCTGAGAAACAAAGTTTATTAGTTTATTGTCTGAAATCGACCAAAGAAATGCAAAAAAGTGACGGAGCAGATTTCGCGTGTGGAATACTTTCCGGCAGCAGATTGGACATGGAGGATCTAACTTATTTTGTGGACATGATTTCTTGACTGGATTATATTCTCTGGACCTGTACGGAACGAATGAGACCAACTTTGTGGAATATGTTGATGTTTGACAGAATCAGAGCCTCAAAGGTGAGTGAAGTTCAAATCCGCATTTTTGGCTTTTCTGTAAAAACGTCTTTCCTCTCAGCACGGTGGTGATTCCAGGTGAACATTGTTTGCATAAACGAAAAGAGGAGAGCTGTAGCTTTCATTTGATGTGTAGATTGTTTGCGTGGGTGACACAGAAGTACATGTACATTCCCGTAGAGTTGTAAAGTAGGCCCGGGCCGTCGGAACGTTTAGAAATTAATAATTTAATCGTGAGAATATCGTTAATCGCGATTATTTTGAACACGATCATCATGAGTCTAAATTTTAATATCTTCCCATCCCTAGTTCATACTGGATTCTGATCAGCTTGATATTTCCCTAATACAACTCATAAAATGATATTAAAAAGTCACATTTTCTAAATAAAATGTGGTCGCAATATGTGTGATGTACAGTGTTAAACCATTAAGGACTGAAATGATAACACACTGGAATATTCAATTAAAGTGCGATTGTTGTCCTAATCATGATCACTATATGTACTTGTTAGTTGTTTGGATGAAGTCCCACCTCCCTGAGCCTCAGTATCTGGCTGTAATCTGCTCTAATGCTCAGAGCTTATGGAGCTATCACTGACCCTGGGCTGCGGCTTCCACTAAAATCATTTTCGTAAAACGTTCACTGCTGCATGCTCCTCTCACCGCGCTGGAGGATGGCTCGCAATGAAGAGCTGCTTTTAGATGTAGAGAACAACTGATATTTGACTTATGTTGGAAATGTGTTTGTTTTCATTTTTCATTAACTATTTTGATCTACAGTGTCTGTAATTTCTATAATTTCATTTCAGACTTTCAGAAAAGTTCAAAACCTCTATAACTTTATAAACCAACGCTATAAAAATGCTTTGGCCTACAACTATGGTAGCCCTGTTGGATCAGATTTGTAAAGAAGAAAGGGAAAGTACATCCAAACATGGCACTGATTATGTATTATCTTAAGGCAAAGTTTGACAAGATTTAAAAGCTTCTTAAACTTGTATTTGTTGCACTGCTTTTTTAGTCTTGTTATAAGAAAAATATCATGTTAAAGGTGCAATTTGTAACTTTTCGAGTGTAGGGTCCACTGGCCAAGTTACTGTTGTGAGCTAAACCTCGTGCATACATGTTTTTCAAAATATTTTTATGCAATAAAAACATGTTTTATTTAATAGATACGCCTATTATAATAGATAATCCAAAATAGATATGTTAAAAGTCCTAAGGTGGAACATTTCGGGTGAAGTCGTATCCATGGAGACAAGCAAGTAGCGGACCCCTCAGTAGAAAAGTTACATGCTGCACCTTTAAATCATATGAATCAGTGAGACAAATATTAATATTCCTGTACCATACATTTAACATAATACAAATGTGTCAAAATAAAGACAGTAAGAACCACAGTTTAAACATTTACACACGAGTAAACCACTAATCTTGCTAATATTTGCAGTTATGGTAGTGGTTTATGTTAAGGTAGTTTTAGTATTAGTTTTATTTGCTTGTAGCAGTTTCACAGTGGTGCAGTGATAACCTCATAGCCCTGAACTGTCCCTGGCTCTTACAGTTAAACTCTGTCTGCAGCGGCCATCTTGGATCGAGTGGTTTTAGTCTGATGTCAGAGTTCAGAGCCTTACCAAGTATACATTGACCCACATTCAAACCCAGGGCCACAGATTAGAGACTTTTATGTTACTGGAGTTTTATATGTGCAACATACAAGTCTAACAGAAATGAAATGATTAAAATGTCACATTTGGGGTCAAGTTTAGATAAATGAAGGCCAACTACCTAAATATTATGGCACTAGCTCCCCCTTTTACCTGGTCAGATCTTTTCAGGAGAATAGCTAATGGGGTCTTGTATCAGAAAATTACAACACAAATGTATTAATGATGGTACCAATATTCAGAAATGGCGTACAGATTGAAGCCAAAAATATATATGTAGCTTTTCTGGCATCTACGTTGGAATATATTTATTGATGTAATCTGGTGTCAGATGCTTGCTATCTGCTTCACTGGAGTAAATGCAGTCTTGTCATAGAGTTCTGTGTGGTAATCTCAGTGATAATAACTCTTAATTACTCTTTATCAACCAGGAAATCAGTCAGTCACAAGCAAAAGAGCCCAGAGCCCCAGGCCTTTGAGGCGATGGCACAACCAGCCTACACCGTCCCGGCCTTTCGGGAGAGGTGAGCTATTTCTGGCATGTAAGACAATACGGAGGTCACACACCACATACATGCACTGGGACTGCTTTTACATGCAAAATCAGCCATGATCTGTAACAGTACTTATAATATTTACATTTTTAAATAAATCATGCTTATTTATGTATGTATTTATTGATTAAATTATGTGCCATGTTTCAAAATTCAATAGAAATCTGCACAGTAATATAAACACCATGTGTCACCATAAATTACATCTTAATTTGAAGAACTTGTATTCATGGTTTTCTAGTGTAAGGATTTGGCACAGCAACGGCCCTCTGTTGTCATAGCCTTAGTGCAACAAAAATGTTAAATATTATATCTTGTATGGGGAAAGGCCCTCACAAAATCCTTCAGTTCAGAAAGGATTTGCCTGAAATCCTCCTTTTCCTTTGTGTGTTTGTGTGTGTTTAAACGCCCTCTTGTGCGCTCAGGTCCGAGGATGACTCCACCCCCGAGTACCAGCGCGTGTCTGCTAATGTGGGGAGGGGTCTGGCCGTGATCCAGGAGGAGCTGCACCGCATGAGGGTGGCCACCAAGGCCCAGGTCGACAACATCGCAATCCAAAAAGAGGTCTGTGTGGGGTACCCTTTAGTTTGGTCAAATCACATGATAACCACCTTGACATTATATTGAATTATATAGAAGGTGTTTTATGCCAATAAACATTGGACCTTATGCCATCAGTTCTTCAAATGAAAGTCCATTGTCATACCAGAGGCAATAACCTCTGTTTTTAAAGTTATTATTAATTTATATGACCCATAAAATGTAGAGCCGTGTTTATCAGTTATCCTTTAAAGTCAGAGGGGATATCTATCACTAGAGTTACTTTTCATAGACTGACCACCAGTACATCATATTTGAGCTATACCTTTTGTCTTCTCAGGTGAAGGAGAGGATGTCAAGAAAGTCAGAGTTGTTGGATGATATTGGGAAAATGCCGGACTTCCTGGTGGCTTTGAGGCCTCACACTGTTTGGGAGAAGACTCCAGTGAAGTTGTTCTGCACCGTGCAGGGAAACCCCAGGCCCATCGTCAAATGGTATTAATTAAAGGGACTGTACACTTTGTAATAAAGTACAATTTGTTTTGCCCCAGTACATTTACACTAAGCATCTCTTAGCATCAAAAAACAGGAAGTAAGACTGTTAATATGCTCATTGTTGTTAGAATTACCGTAACAGCAAAACTCTACTCCGACCCTGCCGTGAAAACCATTTATAAACTTATTGCAGTGAATAATTTGGATGCTAGGTATGTGTTAGGAGAGTGAGGAGCAACTTGGATTTGAATACATAGCTAGTTCCTTCACAGTAAAAATCGGTACAGCGCCTTTAATGTAGTTTATTATAGTATCTCATGTATTATTTATGCTTTTTGAACTATGTCTACCAATTTTAGCATTTTTTTTTAATAAACTTTACATCTGAAATGGTTTGTCTGTTAAAATCCAGTCAGAGTTGTTTTGGGCTCTACATATTAAGTACATCTTTCCTCCGTTGTACAGGGGTACAGTGAATGTTGTTTTTGTTGTTGTAACCCTGGTCGTCACCTGTCATCGCCCTCAGTGAATTATATGGTTTCTACTGGTTGTTGAAAAGTGTTGTTCTTTATTGTTTTCTAAATATGTCCTTTTGTATTTAGGTACAAAGGAGGTGTGCCGGTCGACCCCCTGAGCGCTCCTGGAAAGTACAAGATTGAGAACAAATACGGAGTCCACAGTTTGATTATTAGCAGGTAAAACACAGTTAATACATTCCCTTGCCTGTATAGTTATTATTATAGCATTAGTTAATTAGCAGAATTTTTTACATCTTCCGCTGAATAGTCAAATAATTGAATAACTTGATTTATCTGGGTAACTAGCAATTAACATGCACTGTTCAATCAATTTGTATCTATTTATACTGGTAGATTTGCACTGTTGTTCTGTCCATATGTTTTTTATTTACGTGTATTTTATTCAGGCCCTATTTTACGCACGACTTTTACCATAGTTTATATTTTATTTTATATGTTGCACCATATGTCGAGACAAATTCCGAGTTTGTGAATTTTGATCTCCAGCAATGGCAGTGAATCTTATAGGGACCTTTTGAAGTGTAACAACATGAAATCTCATGATATTGGAATAAAAGCACAAAAATTTACGTAACTAAAAACAGGAGGTTACATAAATGTGACACTCATTTTGATCCTTCCGGGACACTGTACAGGCGTCAGGCTTCGGGCTTGGCTCTTTCCTTCTATTCGTCATCTTGAAGACCATCAGCTGTTCATGTCAAGTGCTGACCTCTGCGTCATTCAAGCCACAAATACCGCACTCCTCCTGCTCCCTCTCTCCTTCTCGCGCTCTCTCTCCACCCCTCCACCATCTCTGTCTTTCCCCCTCGCTCTTTTTCTACCCCTCTCTCATATCTCTTATTCCCCCATATCTCTCTTTCCTTCTCTCCCTTTGTCTCTCTCTCTACCTATCTGGAAACCCTCCTTTCTCTTTTCCTTTAACCTCTTTTTCTTCTCTCTCCCATCTCTTATTCTCGGCCGTTTTTTCTCTCTACCCCCCACCCACCTCTTATCTATTTTTTCTCTACTTGTCTTTCCCCTTTAAATCTCAACATGAATCAATCAAACTAGTTCTAAAACCTACCCATTCTTCTTGTCTTACTGTCCTCAACATTGTAGAAATGATTCACAAACGTCCTTTAATTTTTAGTCTGATTTATGACGCAAAGAGCTGAGAAAAAATGTGTTTAAAATAGCCGAAGGTCGCGTTTCTTGGGTCTCACTACAAGTTTTCTTCAATGACACCGCTCCCTTCTGGCCATGCCTTCCTAGTTTATGTTGCAATAAAAGTCATTTACAGATAAAGAACAATGTAAACTGACAAAGAACAGACTTGTAAATGTGTCTATGAACTAAAAACCTTCAAAGCTTAGAGCAATGTAAAGTTTAATATGCTCTTTTACACATTTACAGAGCAAGTTGGATATTGATTTACTATTGGAAATAAGCTGAGGGATTGTTTGAGCAATGATGAAAATATACATTCACGCTTTTGATTAATTCACAATTTTTATACTTAGCTGTATATAGAGAATTATGGCGTATTTACAGCAGCATTTTAGAGTTAAAGGTGCACTATATGTGTGTATGTTTGTGTGTGTGTAATTCTAGCTAGACAGGATATCTTGGAGTTTTATTGGTGTTTTATTGTTTTATTGATCTTTGCCTATGTCTGTATATTTGTTGACTTTTTACGTGAAGCACTTTGGCCAGCTTAAGTTGTATTTAAATGTGCTATATACAGTAAGTAAAATTGTGTTTCAGGGGAGGGGGGTATGCCTCCTGCTATTTGCACAATATGACATTAAACTTACCTATCTTTCATTTACTGAATTACAAGTGTTTTCTTTGCTTAAAAAATACCGTGACAAACATGCATTCTTACTGTGAATGCGATCGCCTCTCCACAGATCTGACCTGTAACTTGGTCTCAGCTGCTTGTTTCCATAGAGATGGATATGTTTAATGTCATACTATAAAACATTCCCTCAGGGAAGACCCTTCACCAGAAGTCACACAGTGCACCTTTGAGGCTTGAGTTTTAACTGTTTAGACCTATTTGGAATATTATTGCCCCAGAAAGCAACTCTTAAAACAAGTGATCACTGTTGTTTCATTGTGGCGTGTGTTGGATGTTGTTTATACAATCCCTGTGTGTGTTCTGCAGGTGTGTAGTGAGTGATACGGCTGAATACAGCGCTGTGGCCACAAACCAACATGGCACCACAACCAGCAAGGCAATGGTCATTGTCAAGAGTAAGTTTATTTATAGAGTGGGTGATAAAATAAGACACTAACAATAACACTGCAAAGAATGAATTATAAAAAGACAAGCGAATATATACATTTATCAAATTTAAAATGACTTGTACTACCTATTTTACCACTTGTTTTACTAGTAGATGTTATTTTAATTATTGTGGCTATCTTATATGTAACACGTAATATATTTTAAAAAGTAAAAAATGGAGCAAATCTTATACAGTATTCTCTTATAATTATAATGAACTTTTCTCCAAGCCTTTTTAAACCATTGCCTCCATAGATAAGAATAATGATATGGCTATTTGTATTTGTTGTGCTTTCCATCACTCTGTATATAATAATGTAATTATAAGTGATTGTTGAACATTCATTTTAAAACGGCAGTATCTCATTGTTTAATGGTGGTTTTTCTCTTCACAGGAGCAAGTGGATCTGGAGAGCCCTGCCATCTTGGTTTGGGTCAGTATCACATTTTAACATGACTGAAAATCTTTTATTAAATTTAGTTTGGATCAAGCTCCAGATATTTATTGACGCTGGTCCGGAAATAGACATGAATTTGAACATGTGAGAGATAATCTGTGGAAAGTATTATAAGGAGCTGCGGTAGTCCCAGAAACTAAACAACAACAGCAGTGACCATGACCAACTTTTAGAGTCAAAACATAAACAAACAAATAAATTCAACTTCAAACTTTAGCTTCAAGGTGCACTGTGTAACTTTTCTGGTGGAGGGTTCACCACCTGCTTGTCTATATGGAAATTCTAATGTTCCACAGTATGACATTAAATTTATCTACCTCCATAACAGCAAGAATGCTTTCAAAGTATTTTTGACCGATATAAGACACTTGTAATATAATACATCCAGAATAGACAAGTTTAAACTCCTACTGTGGAACATTCCAGGCAAAGTAATAATATCTCCATGGAGCTAAGAAGGTAGGGACCCTCCACCAGAAAAGGTACTGCACCTTCAAAAAGTGTCCTTATTCAAAATATTCATATCAAATTCTGACACTATAATAATGCATTGTCTTTTATAGTCACTTTTCCAAATGTTCAAAGTTGCTTCAGAGTGTTCAAAATCACTTTTATGCATTATTCATTCATTCAGATAATACTTGGTGGTTGTAAGCTGCCATCCACTCTAGCTACAACTGCCCTATGGTAGACTGACTGAAGTAAGGCTGCCAATCTGCGTCATAGACCGCCTCGACCACCACCAATCTCACTCATACAACACATTCATACATACACACGATGGGTGAAGTGTTTTGCCCAAGGAAACAACCACAGTTTGCACATGAGGCACTGCTGTTCAACTGGAGCACCTGGTATTCCCAGTGGTCTCCCATCCAAGACTTCCCAAACCTTTATTAAAGTAGTAATGCCTTTTTTTTTACTTTGTCTTATAAAAAGCTTACTGTTGCTAAAATGATCAATCAGTCAAAATATTCCAACACCGGACCCCTTGACACACTTGTTTTCATCTGGTTTTATTAATGTTATTTTAGTCTTTTTGTTTTGTTTTTTGTGCAGTGCCCCATCTGTCGGAGATCCACCCCAGTAAGCTGGAGGTGGCTTTCCTGGACTGTTTCCCTGTGAGTTTTGGAGTGGAGGGTGGGACCATCAGTCTGGCCTGTACCATGGTCGTAGTGCCAGACCTCCCCAACGTGCCCCCTCTTGTGCAATGGTACAGAGACGGTGAGTTACAAATCCAGAGGAAACACATCAGAAGGTGGGACAATGGTAAAACCGGTACTACTCTAACCTCACAGGTAGCAGGTTGTGGGTTGGATTTTCAGTCCAGGGGTTTGCATGTCCCCCAGAGGTTTCTTTATCGACCTAAAACACACTACGTTGTCCTCCAGCTCGTGAGCTCGGTGGGTAGGTCCACTTGGGGCTACATTTTATATATTTGTACTCATACAGGGACTTTTTTACCATATCCCCTCTCATTCTCTTAAAATGTAAGAAATAAATACAAATAAACAGCTCAAATGTTATTGTACTAGTTATCTTCCCAACTAGTACAAAGAGTGATGAATATTAACCCCCGAAAAATATTGTTCCATCTATAATTTTTTTAATAATAAGTTGATATACTAATCATCGTGAAATCTTTGTATGTTTTCCTTCAGATAAGCTGCTGAAGCCTAGTAAACTGGCTGAGATGTGTGTGGGAGGAGGAGCGGCTCGTCTCACTCTGCCCTCTCTGGCCAAAGACGACGAGGGTCTGTACACCGTCCGCATCTTCGCCAAGGACGGCACCGTGGACCACAGCGCTTACCTCTTTGTCTCAGGTGTGTAAGTTTACCATTTGTGCATTGTTTGATTTTCTAACCTTCAGTCAGTTAAATCAGTAAATCTGCTGGCATTTTGGGCTCTACAAAAATAGATTTAATTTAATTTAAATCAAGTTAATTCAATAAAAGGATGAATAAAGATTATGTGGACAAAAACTTCTTCAACACAACTGTCAGCTTCTTTCTGGGTCACCACCACAGGCTCATTGAGGATAAAAATCTGATTTGAATTGAAATCCGACAGTGGCTATGTTTACGTGTGCAATCTGATCTGATCTGACTTCTGGAGTTATTATATCATTGAAATGTCATGTATTGTAAACATCTCATTTCTCTCTACTTGTTCATACCCGTGAAGTTTGAACAAGCCAGCTAAGTATATCAGCCAGCTAATATAGAAAAGACAAACTAAAAGATGAAAATGTTAAAGATTCATATCATTATTTTAAAATTCATTGTCTTACAAATCCATAAGTTACCACTCATTAACAAACACATGGTACCAGTTTTTTCTTGATCAGATTTCTTTTGTGCATGTAAACACGCTAAAAATCAAATACTACTGTTCAACTTGGCCCCTTGTAGATGCAGCCCCCTCCTCTGCTGGAGCCCCTGGAGCCCCCATAAGCGTGAAGGCGTACGACGTGAACGCAGACTTTGTGCTGGTTGCCTGGAAACCCCCAAACACCGTCAATGAGGCACCTATCACCGGATACTTTGTTGACCGGTGAGATTTAACACTTAAAAAACACATCACTCAAAACTGATAGAATTTAATTATGTCATAATCTCAACTAGTTTATGGGAGTTGCACTGTTTCTGAATAGAATATCCAAAACAGAAATTCCCAAATGTTGATTCTTATCATTATTTGTTAGGGATTGGGTTCACAAATTTACTATGTTACTCTCACAGCCTAAAGTGCTTCCAGTTAACAAAAATCACATCTTTGGAGTTGAATTATTTGAGACTACTGAAGACAGTGAACTCTGTTCTTTAGCAAGTCAAAACACTAATTTCTTAGAAAAGAAAAAAAAAAAGGATATGCCACTAAATCCAGTGAAATTAATGCCATGCCCTGTATTTGTTTGTTTCCAGTTGTGAGTCCGGCAGTGACACTTGGGTGCAGTGTAACGACTCCCCAGTGAAGGTTTGTAAATACCCAGTCCAAGGGCTGAAACTGGGCCACTCGTACCACTTTAGAGTCCGGGCCGTAAACAGTGCGGGCATCAGCAGACCCTCCCGCAAGTCTGACAAAGTCACCGCCATTGACGCCGTGGAGAATGAACGACTGCAAGGTACAGACGAAGGTAAATGTCAAAACACACAGCAGCAAGATCCCAAAACATAACCAAACCTGTGTCTGAAACAGTGATAAAAATACCTGGGAAATATGACATAGTCATCAAGGAGGATGATCTCGAAGGTAAAACAAATTTGGGTTTAAAGACTTTGCCTCTTTCATCCACTTTCATCATAATCCCACAGACATTTTTAACATTTCCCCTTTTTCTTTATCTGAAATAACATCATGTGTTGGACTAAACAAGAGGAGTATCACACTGAAATGTACATTATAACTCAATAGTACACAGGGCAACAATGACTTTGCCCTGATAGTTTAACCAATTGTTCCGATTTCAAGCAGCAGCTTAGCACACAGCACAGTCAGTTCGCGGTGAGGCACAGGCCTGCCTGCCTCACCGCGTCTCTTCTCAGGATTTCAACTGTAAACATAAAAATTCAGCAATTTTGAGTAAAAAAACAGAAAAGAGAGTTAAACAGAAAATAACTTTATAGTACAAATTATTGGATAAATATAACTATTTCATTTATGTTTCTCTGTGATGACAGGTGAGGCACTGCCTCACCTGACTGCACGTCACTGCCTATCATATAAATTTCAAAGAAATATATTTTTAAAAAAAAAAAATAATAATAAATCTGTCCATGTACCATATAGTACACTGAAACAACTTTTAAATATTGCATTTACTCAGCAAGTACTGAAGCTTCCTATATTCCTATATTAACAATTTTAAATACTACTTATAAATATTATTTTAGTTTTGTTGTTAAAAAACTGTGCTGTGTTTTGCTATTCCATGTTGTTACATACTGCTGCAAATTACAATTTGACATTGAATAACATTACATCACTAGTAGTTAAATTTACGAGGTAGAGGGGTCACATTACATGTTATTCAATGTTGTTACATAGTACTTAATCAGGAAGGTACATAGTATTAAGGATGCGAACATCAAATATGAATGGCTTCACTGGCATGTAGCTAATATGTGTTTTCCCGGATTGTCCTTGCCTGCATTTGGCCCCTGCATGTCTAAGCCAGTCCTGTTGATCTGACATTTGTTCTGTTGTGGATGTCTTTACTATAATGCCTTTCATGTGATTTACAAAGGTGACTTATATATATATTTATTTTTTTTATTTTAAAATTTCAAACAGTTGTGGTCTGCTTCTCTGTTGAGCTGCTGAGGAAGTCCAGATTCTACTTTTCTTAGCTACCAATTTTAAGGAATTAACACATTTTGAGAAAAACATTTTTTCACAAGATTTGCTCAGAATAGTCTAATTCATCTGAATCAACAAAAATGAAATCTTTATAAATAAATGAATGCATTTTAAAGGTGTGCCAACCTTTCTATCAGAGGACCACCTGCTTGTCTGCGTGGAGGTGTTATTGCTTTGTCTGGTATGTTCCTACTGAATCTACTGAATCTCATGGAGAAAAGTGGATGAGGCCACTAAGGAACATTACAGGTCAAATCCATGGAGAGGTGATTCAGGTCACAGTACCCTGAATGAATGCAAGATGGAGAAGTTTAATGCCATAATGTGGAGCATTTCAGGGAAAGTAATAACATCTCAATGGAGACAGGTTGTAGATACCCTACCTGAAAATGTGTGCACCTTTAAAAATGTTTCAAATTAGTGTTATACCTAAAAGAACGCTGCAAGTATTTTTGGGACTTCCTCATCAGTTTTGCCTTGTATCTGACATGAGCTTGACCCTGTCCAGGCGACGTTACTGTTCCGGGGGAGCCCACAGAGCTGCATGTGTCTGAGGTGTTTAGGGCCTACGTGGTTTTGAGCTGGACTCCTCCCAAACCGCGAGGACGGGCCCCGCTTTGGTACGTCATCGAGAAGGTGTGTGCTGCTCTTGTCTGCTCTGCTCTTCATGATCTCTAATGTAATCTGCATTATGCACAGTGAATGTTTACATCTCCAAATAAGACAAACAAAGCACAGTTGAAGGCATTTATACATCAGTTAAACAAATTATTGATCCTAATTTGAGTAGTTTGGAGGTTGTTTTTTTTTCTTTAAACTTAAAAGACTAAAATTTGAAAGATTTTGAAATATTTGAAGTAAGTATTTCTGATTCATGAGCATATTACTTCAAGATGAAGGAAATATATTACTACGAGTGCTGTTTCTTAGCAACATACATTCACATAGATAATGACATTCAAAAATAATATTTAAGAAAAGTGGTCAGAAATATGTCACATGATCTAAGCCTATATATAATTTATAATCTATCATTTTTCATCAATCAAGCAAGAATATTCTTCTTATTTGTTGATGTTAAGCACAGTTGTTTGCATTTTGCCATATAAACATTGACAGATTGTTAATAAAGGCTACAAAATTCTAACTATTTTCTTCAATTAAATTCTGTGCCAATATGAAGTAATATTAAAGATGCATTATGGAACTTTTTTATGTAACTTTTCTGGATCTATTATGTGGTTGTCTCCCTGGAGATGTTATTGCTTTGCCTGGAATGTTTCACGGTATAGCATTAAACCTTCCTATCTCCATGTTTTCTATTACAGTATGAAAGCATGTTTTTCTAAGTATTGTTTAGCAATAATAACACTTGTTGAATAAATGCAGCATAGATACATTTGATGTCATATAGTGGAACATTCCAGGCAAAGCAATAACATCTCCATGGAGATAAGCAGAAAAGTGACATAGTGCACCTTTTATATACAAGTACATGTCTGTCAGTGTCCACTGTAATTTCTATGTCTTGTGATTATTGCCTGTTCATTTGTTGATGCTTTTGTCTGCCTGGTTCTTTGGTTCTTGCTCTTTTCTGGCCCCGCCCTCCCATAGTGCATTGCAGGCACAGAAGCATGGCAGCGCATCAATACAGCCGTCAAAATCAGCTCTCCGCGATATCCTGTCTTTGATTTAGAGGAGGGAAAGAAATACCAGTTCAGAGTGTATTCTGTGAACATGTACGGGTCGAGTGAGGCGTCCCTGCCCACTGAGCCTGTGCAGAAAGTGGACATGGGCGGTAAGTTTCAACTAATTGAAGCAGGGGGAAAATTAAATTAAATTGGCACTATCTTCAGTTGTAACAATGCCTTTATTCTTTATGGCCTAGTTTAGGCCTCAGAAGCACAAACACAATCCTTAAGTAATAATATCATATTTAAGTAAATGGACATGGGTAACTAACTACAACAATTATGACAAATAATTAGAAGTTATTTAAAAGGTTGTGCACATGAAAAAAGAAGATAAAATTGGTGAGTTGTCAAATGTCGTATCAATATTTTTCTAAAGGTTAAAAATGTCTTCCATTTTGAAATATGATTTAAAGAAAAAGATGCAAACTTAAAAGTCACAAATAAACACAATCAAATCAATGTGTAGTTCAGAAATCGATTTAAAAATGTGTTGTACTTTGCAGACGTGGAGAAGCCAGTTGGTATGTACTGAGGTCTAAGCATGAAGTCACTTTCACTGTGTCTCTTTAACTTCACCTGGGACATTTTTATTTATAAATTAAAGGTTTTGTTGCCGTTATGATTAGAAACCCAACTCTAACTCACAAATTCCTTTTAAACACACTCAATTGAAGATTTTATCCTTTATTTATTTAATTTTTTTAAGAATACATGTTTAATATTTCCGAAACAATTGTGAAATCTATTTAGTGTTTGACTTGTACTATGATCCTTCACTGTTTAGCTGTGCTAATGAGTAAGTAACCGTTGTATGGTCAACAGAATCCTCTTGAAAATGTGTAATTACTATTATTTGAATACTTTTTCTAAATTAACTGTGTTCCCTCTACAGGCGTCCCATCTGCTCCAGGGCAGGTCACTGCCACCAGAAACACAAAGTCATCCGTGTTTGTTCAGTGGGATTCTCCCAAACACCTGAAGAACCTGATGGGATATTACATCGATGCTAAAGTGGTCGGCTCCAAGGAGTGGTTCCCCTGCAACCACAAGCCATTCAGGCACAACAGGTGACAGCACACGAGTCTGTGCCAGTGAATTACAATAACATAATCTCTGACCACCATTTTGAGGACCAAAGAACAACAAAGTCAAAAGGTCACAGGATGTGACGTAGCTGAGTCTGTGCTGAATTTGGTTTCTGGTTCAGCACCAGTTTAGTTCGAACCAGTAGACCTGGTTTAGACTTTTTCTTGTCCTGGCTTAGTCCTGGTCTGTTTTAGTTCCAGTTAGGGATGGGACGGTATGGAATTTTTTCAGTATGATAACTGTGATAAAAAATACCATGGTATGACAGTTTAAAGTTATGTATTTTTTTATTAAAACGAACAACCTCTTATCTAAATATGCATATATTTGGGTAAACAGAAGAAGTAAGAAGAATCAGGGCAAAACAAGTTGACTTCAGAGATTAGGTCTAGAAGGATTGGCATACATGAAAACAGACTTCAGAATATTCCAACTTGACTATTTACATTGTCTGTGATGTATAAATGGCTAGGTAGGACTTATGATGATGAATGGTAGTTAGTTAATTAATTCAAGGCTGTTAGGAGAGCTGCTTTTTCTAGAAACCCAGTGAAATAAATGAATGCCAATACCATCAGAAACCCATCCTTGTGGTACTGATATTGTGGCATTTTAATACAGCGTTGTACATTCTTGTCTCATCTCTAGTTACAGTTTAGTACTGCAATTTATGTGATATGTCTGTTATTGCGAAGGTAGACTAAAACTAGGTAGGCTCAGGTGTCTAAATGTTAAACTGTAAACACCCTGAATAATGGTTTCTTCATGAGGAGATAGCTACTGTGAAGAGGAGGATTAGACTTTTATTTATTTTTCCTCAGGTTTGTGGTTCACGGGCTGGTTCCTGGAGAGACGTACGTGTTCAGAGTTCAGGCCGTGAATGTGTTTGGTTTGAGTGAAGAGTCTCAGGAGTCTAGCCCCATCACAGTCGAGCCCGCCCTCGGTGAGTATTCTATACACATTCACATTTATAGAGCTGCATTTATGAGACTGTTTTCACTCAGGAATAATATCATTTTAGTATTAGTGTTCAACCCTCAGACTGTATATATAAATGGACTTAGCTAGCCCGCTAGCCTTTACGTTCCAAATAGGAACTTTCTCCTCCATCAACTCCAATTCACTTTCTATTAAAAAAGGCCCCTCTCCGTAACAGCTGCTGTCAGGCTCGTCATTCTGACCTTAAAATGTTTATTTTAAACCTCTCTATATGATTTTGTATTTTTTATTTATTTATTTATTTTCGTTATTTTGTCCATAAATCAAGATTGGAACATTAATAACAGACCAATCAGCCGCCTTCTTTCCCCGGGTTCGATCACACTAGTGTTAGCAACAAATTTCACTGCAGGCGGAAAGGGGAGTTACCTTCAACAACCTTGCTCCTGATTGGCTCTTTGGTCAATTGTCTTCATTTGGCTGGAGCTGAACACTATGGGTGATGTCACACTCCCTGAGTCCACTTCTTTATACAGTCTATGGTTCAATCTGAATAATAAAATGTGTTTTTCATGAAAATCACAAAATATACTGTTGTTACTATGAATCTGTTTAGTTTATTCAGTCAGATTTATGTATTTTGCCTTTTTTGTCTTTCATCGTTTTGTCCAGGCAGAGGTTTTGAATATGGTATGTGTCACTTGTGACTGTGTATGAGTCCACCCCCAGAATGGAAATCACTTCAAAATCCACTGCACACTGGATGCATCCTAATACACACGTTTTATAGTACATCTTCCTGGATCACTGATATCTATGACCCCACAAATTTAACTGTAGCATTAATAGTTTTTGACACATAACACTTTGTAAATTGTAGTAATCGTAGATAGCCTAGCTTATTGGTGCATACTCAGTAAACCTTTTTTGACAATCAGTCAAAATGAGTAGCCTGAGTTGATTCTGATGTTTCCTCTCCACAGCAACCCCTAGTGCCCCATTTGGTATCACAATGTTGAGTTGTGATGGTTCGTCCATGACTGTGGCCTGGAACAGCCCTAAACACTGTGGAGGATCCAAAGTAAATGCTTATTACATCGATAAGAGAAACGCAGACACTCTGGCCTGGAAGGAGGTCAACCTGCAGGCGGTCACCGAGAGGGTCTGCAAGGTGAGGAAGAGGGGGGTAAAACTTAGCTGCATTTTACGGGTTGGTCAGTAAAAATGTTTTAGTTTCAGTTACATTGATTGTGTTAGTTACCAGTAGGTTGCATTTAGGGCTGGGCAACTAATAAAATTTGATTTAAGATTGATTCAGTTCAGTATCTTTTTTCTTATTGCTGATATTGTCAATGATATGCAAGGTCTTTTTAACTAAGAGGACCATAACCAAACCTCTGTTAGTAAAAGTATGATTGGTTGTTTGGTAATTTGAAGTGGAGTTCAGACTTTGGATGACAAAATTTGGCTATTTTGTGTTAAATTGCACTAATTAAAAATCTAGTCTATCTTTTTTATGTTCCTGAAATCAGTACTGAAAACCATATTTGATCAAAATCAGGATGTTTTCCATGTTGTTCAACCCTATTTGCATTAATGGGATTTCATAACATTCTTCATATTTCTGAGTTTTAGGTGCTGGGTTTTTATGTCATGCAAAACCATGAGAAAAATATGAAATGTAGCTTGTTATTTCTTTATCTTTTTAGGTGGAGAATCTGACAGAGGGCACTTTCTACGAGTTTAAGATCACAGCTGGTAACATGGCAGGAGTGGGCATCCCCTCTGCCCCCAGTGCTCCCATGAAGTGTGAAGCCTGGACCATGGACACTCCCGGTAAGAGGCAATGCAGTGTGTGGGCTAAAGGTCCCGTATAATGCAAAAGTTGTGACTTGCCATCAAAGTCGAGAATAAGAAATGATACAAGACAAAACTGCATATCTAACATAAATTTTGCAAAATGGCAAATCTATAAAGGAAAAAATCACTTATTTTTCAATGGGGCGATAATCTTTGTGGTATGACATTTTTGTTCCAACTTTTTTCTTTTTGTCCAGGACCAGCCTATGACTTGAGCTTCAGTGAGGTGAGGAGCCACTCCCTCGTTCTGCTGTGGAAGGCTCCTGTTTACATCGGGGCCAGTCCAGTCACCGGGTACGTCGTTGAAATGGCCAAAAAAGGATCTAAAGACTTTGTGGCTCTGAACGAGGAAGCTGTCAGCCATCGCTACTTCCAGGTAAGTCAACAGTAATGATACAACAATGACTTATTTATGGCATTTATTTAGTTAATTCATAAAAGACATTAAAACACAAACTGTGTCATTCTAAAGTAAAAACTAAATGAAAAGATGCAATGAGAAGCACAATTATGCTATCTAACATTATATCTTCCAAATAAGGGATATGAAATTAGAGTTTAATTTTAGATGGATCCATAATTCATAATGATTTTATTTTTTTCTTTGATGGCCATATATTAATTGACTCCTGTGAGATTTAAGACATGTTTGTTATGTCATCAAAAAGACTTTTGTTTTGTTTCATTCAGACATTTTGAGTCTGTCTACATTTTCAAAGCTCAAAATGCTCTGTTCCATCTTGTAATATCATGTAGATAATAGTAGGTAGTTTTCAAGTTAACAGCTCCCTTTTACCTTTTGTTTAGTAGAGAATGACAATTCCAGGGCTGAAATTATCCAAATGATTCTGGGCTGTGAATCACCTTCTTTTCCCGTACAGTGCTGGTTCCAATGCAACATCCATGTGATCACTGTGTGTCTTTATCTCCTGTTATCCCGCTTCTGTTATATTGCTTCCGCTTCTGTCAAACTGTTTGTAGTCTGTCCTGGGCTGAGGTCACTACATCCAATTATTCAAAACTTGCATGCTGTTAAGTGGCCTAGAGGTTTGGCTATTGTACACATGATTGACTTTGTGCCTGCTTCAGTATCATGAGATGATCTTCCTGAACGATTTACTGAATGTGTCTTCCAGCTTGTCACCCTTGTTTCACGCTCACATTTGTCTTGTCCAAAAAAGCTTAATGGCCAAAAACCTCACGACAAAATAAAAAAAAAATCTGAAGACATTTTTGTTGTGACATTCTGGATATTTTTTCAAACAGATTTTCTTCTGTCAAAATGTGCCTTGAATACTCATACATGTTTGGATGTCTCATTGTAGGTGTCTGGACTGGAGGAGGGTCAGTCGTACGTGTTTAAAGTTCGTGCCGTTAACAGCAGTGGAATTGGAAAAGCTTCACTGGTGTCTGAGCCAGTGTGTGCCAAAGCTCTGCCAGGTAATTATGCAAGGCATTTTATAGAGACAATTATAAATACAGAAATGGATAATTAATTAATTGCAGAATAAACAACAATGCTTTATTTGAACAAGTAGTTGGACTTTAATTTATAAACTACACACTCAGTACTGTACTTGGAGTGAAGATTGGATGGATTGTCTTCATTTAGGATTTTAGAGGGACTCTATGAAACTTGAGCAGGTGGTAGACCCTCACCAGAAAAGTAACTTGGATAGACACTATTTTATTACTCACAGTTCTTTGTATTTCAAAAGTATAATGACATAAGTTTGCTACGATTAATCAACTAACCATGACTAGTTGACTATAAAAAAAATCATAGTTGTAGTTTAATAACTGTAATCATTATATGGATTATACAGACTCTAAAACACGTACAAAAAGACTTTTGTATAGCAGCATTATTAAATCAAAATGTCAAAAATAATCAACTTCTTCTGATTTCCATGAATAATACACTTAATTCATACATTTTCTCTAAGCCTTTAGTCACAATATTTCTACTTTTATTTGGTTTATAAGGCATCTTAGTGTCAATGTACTGTAAAAATAATAGTTTGACTTGTTGTCTGCTAAACCAATTGTTAGCTGTAGGCCTAATGACCAATAACTTGATCCCAGTGTATGGAAAGTTACATGTTTTTCCCATGATACTTTGCAGGCACCAAGGAGATTGAGGTAGGAGTGGATGAGGAGACTGGAGACATCTTTTTGTCTCTTGAAGCCTGTGAAATCAGTGAGACATCCAACTTTGTCTGGTCCAAAAACTACAGCCCGGTCGGAGACTGCCCTCGTGTGTCCATGAGCAGCAAAGGAAGAACGTAAGAACGGCAAATATTAAAATCAACATAGAGTCAATCAATCAACAATGTAACAATAAGGGAAATTAATCAATTTCCCTTATTGTTACATCTAACCAGGACAGCCAGACAGTTTCTTCTATAGAAAGGTGCCATAAACCAATTGGTGGTTTTCAGATTTTAAAATGTGATGATGTCATACTCCCAAATAGGGGAGCCGCTTTTCCAGCTGATTACATTATGCATAAATATCCAAAAGGTAAATGCACAAATGTTGAATCTGATCATCAGAACCCACATAAACATACAATCCAAAGACTGTCACATGTACAGTCTTACCCACATGCACGCGCACTCACACGCTCACACACTAAAATACATAAGGCTATAGACAAATCAGGCTTAGTACAGACGAATCAGTTGAGGAAGAATCATCAGAGGAGCCGTCTGCTCCACCCACAGCTACAAGGACACCAGCACAGGGATCGGGAGAGATGAGGCCAAAACACCACCACCAGGAGCCCAGGAAACAGGCCCCAGCAGCCGCAGCCAACCAACGCTCCCGGTGCAAATGGCTCCTGCAGACATTAGTCAGGCAGATATCCCATGCAAAGTGACATCTAATCTAATTAAAGAGATTGAACAAAATTTTTAGTGTCAAAAATGTGAAAAACAGAACTAGTACATTTTAAAAGGTTAGCAGTGGTCCAAAGTTATTTCTCATGTTTTTAATGCATTTCTAGTTTTCTTATTATTCACTGTGATTAGTTTATAAGCACATTTCACAAGCCGACACTAATGCTAACAACAATTAGCCTTCTAAGAGCAAGCTAGCCTGCTAAGAGCACACCAGCCTTATTTCCTGGATGCCTGAACAATTAAAAAAAGCCAGCTCCCAAATATTTTGCAGTGTAATAATACAAACTTCCATCTTCAGGCCTTATTATATTTTAACATTTTAGTTTGGGTTTTTCTCTCCAGCTCCAGGCTGACGTTCACAAACCCGGACAAAGACGACCTGGGTCGATACTCTGTGGTGGTCACTGACACCGATGGCGTCTCTGGCAGCCACACCCTCACTGAGGATGGTATGTTTGGGGTGACATGACTATAATCCATATTACAATATGGTATATAATAGATGATGGTGCTTGTTTGTCCACAGCCCTGAACACCATGTTGGAGCTCAGTTATGCCATCAGACATCCAGGTGAGTCCTGAAAGCAGACTGGAGGAGACTCTGAATTTTACTCTATATTACATAATTTATAACAACAAGTCTCAAATTTTAAAATGTGTTTTGTTTTCCAGTTGTTCCTCTGAAACACGGGCTGAACTATGAGATCTTGGAGAAGGGGCATGTTCGCTTCTGGCTCCAGGCCGTGAAACTGTCCTCCGCTGTGTCCTATAGGTTTATCGTCAATGACAAAGAAGTCACCAGTGGAGAGGTGAGCGAGTAGAACCTTTATTCATTCAATCTCATTGGGTTCATCCCCATGACCCACTGATTAGTGCCAAATTTTCACATGTGTTTGACTGACTGTGGTAGACAGTTGGAACCATTGGCAAACTGTTGGAATGGGTTAAATTAATTGTGAAAACTGCTCAAATTAAGATTGAATATAAACCAATGGATTCAACCTCTCATGGAAACACCAACTCACTGGGAGAACACTGTGCTTATATTATTGTGTTAACATGCTTACCACTGTATGTCTCAGGGCTATAAGATCAGTCATGATGCTGCGACCGGAGTGATCCAGATGATTGTGGAGAACTTCACCAGAGCCAACGAGGGCACCTACACTGTACAGCTTCACGACGGGAAAGCCAAAGCTCAGTCTTCCCTGGTGCTGGTGGGAGACGGTGAGAGACTGTTTTTATGGGCTTATATAGTCAATAATTTAATTTTAAAGTTTAGTTTAATGATATCTATCTTTTTAGTGTTCAAAGCTGCTCTGAAGGAGGCCGAGTTCCAGAGAAAGGAGTTCATCAGAAAACAAGGTACATCACTACAACATGGTATAAGCCAAAAGTTGTTGTTTTTTGGCTTTTACCATGGATCAGACCTGGACGACTGAGGGACTACACAGACATCACTACATTTAAATTTTTTCCAAACCACATGAGCATCCTGTTTTGTATCTGCTTCTCATAAATACACAGTGAGGTGCAGGGTACTTAAGTACCACTTAAGTATCGCAGCATTCAGTTTCTAATGTTTACTATGGTGTGTATTTCAGTTGCAGGTGCAGTGTCAAAACACATAACCATTCTTTTTCAAAGCATACTCCATTTTTATGGATAATCAATTTCGTAATTCTTTGGTTTAAAATGTTGCTCTAATGTTGTCCAAAGGGGGCCCCTTAAATATTTGTATACTTTTTTATTTGCTTTTTTATTGTTGCTGTGAAAATCTTTCTGCAATTTTAAAATGAAAATGTCAATATTCCATGACCTGCTTAACACAATGTAAATTAGGGCTGCAAGAGTAATTGAAATTGCATTTCAAATGGGAACAAGTAGAAAATCACAAAGACTGTAGTCTTTTAAGTAACATAATTTCCTCCACAAACAACAACATATCCTGTCTTATTCTGCATAAAAACTGCTAACATCTGCTGTGTAAACATGTTATGAAATACAGTCTGTTTATATTATATCATGTTATTTCAGGGGTTTTTTGCCAATTTTTCTGGATGTGTTAAAAATGCATTATTATTAAAATGTAAATCGCAAATCTAATCACTGCTTTACAGAATTTGTTTCCCCAATTGTTTAACCCTAATGTAAATGTTTGTCTTCTAGGCCCTCACTTCTCTGAGTACTTGTACTTTACTGTTACTGAGGACTGCACTGTGCTGCTGGAATGCAAGGTACACACCATTGACCCATACTTGACACAAATGTTTCTCCAACCGCATTTTGCTAATTTTTTATATGTATTTTGTGCAGGTCGCTAACGTGAAGAAGGAGACAGCTTTCCACTGGTACAAAGAAGATGACGAAATTGTCCCAGAAACTCCTCCCAATGTGGTGTCTGGAGCCTGTACTCTTCCTATTCCCAACGTAAGACTTTTATTTACATATATCCGTCATATAGTAGGTTTTACTTGTGTGTCTTGCTATTTCATTTGTATTTATTTTTAATGTAGTTTTCCAGAAAGGATCAGGGCGTGTACAAAGCAGTCCTGGGCGACGACAAAGGCAAAGACACGTCTGTGATCGACATCTCTGGACAAGGTTAGACTCTGCAGACTTCTGTTAAGTTTCTTCCCATTAAATACTGTATTAGAACTTAGTATTTCTGCTATAAATATAGGGCACAGAAGTAATTGCTACCTACACTTGACACAGTTATTATTAATATGCTTTATTCATTCACTCTGCCTCAGTTGGCCTTTGGCAGACTGCGAAGGGCCTGTGATTATACAGCCACAATACCTATAACTGCCTCTTGGTCAGGTCACTACTGTAAAAATTGCATTGGTTGTCAATGGTTAAAAATTCCATGCATGAATAGGCAAGTTAAGTGAGTTTCTTGGCCAAAAACACCAACAGGAATCGACTTGTTAACTATCAAGCTTATGAGTAAATGTGCCTTCCACTTTTTGTACAGTGTCTCATAAATCTCAAAAGTTGATGAAGGGTTTTGTCTTGTTTTGTGTAATACGTGTTTTTTTTTTCTTTTTTCAGTTTTTGACGACATCATTAATGCCCTTGCTCAGGTTGCTGGTAAGTGAGCATTAATCTTCAGCCTCTTGATACTATATTTCAAACTTTAAAGATACTTCTGATATATATAAATCATGAAATTAAAATGTGTCCATGCATATAGGGTAGTATAGGGGAAGAGTTGATGAATCGTTTAGCAATAATAGGATATATTTTCCTGGTCAGGTGCGTCTGCCTCTGACCTGGTGCTGCAGTGCACTCCTGAAGGCATCAGGCTCCAGTGTTACATGAAGTACTACACCGAGGAGATGAAGACCGTCTGGAAACACAAGTCAGTTGCAACTGTGTATTTATACAACAATACTAACTATTCAAATACTTGAACATGCAGACAGTTACGGAAGCCCTGAGAGGCAAGCAAAATAAATAAATAAAACTGCTCTATTTCCTCCTGATAATGACCCCTGAGAGGACAGGCCAAAGTGTTTTTCCTTACTATGCTGGTGGATCTGATGAGAAAAGTGATTTCATTGTGTATTTTTTTAAATAGTGAATTAAGCAGATTGTTTGCTATAGTTGTTTAGCTTACATGGTAAATAACTAGTATATATGGGATAATATAATATAATTGCAAGTCATAGCAAAAGATGATTTTTAAATCTGTTAACTGGACAAATTATTTTAAGAGTGAACTTTTACAACGATTTGTCCAGATTTAAACTTCGGATTTTGCTATGGATGAGACCTAGACGTCTGAGGGATTACACAGACATAATAGCAAGTCAATAATACCTGATGCCATTGCCAACATTCAAACACAAAAATGCAGTTAATAGCTGTGGTTTGATTCGACTACATTGTGTGTTTTCAGGGAGAGTAAGATTGCATCATCAGAGAAGATGAGGATTGGCGGGACAGCGGAGATGGCCTGGATGCAGATCTGCGACCCATCCGACAAAGAGAAGGGACAGTACTCCATCGAAATCTCAGACGGAGTTCAGACACACACACGGACCTTTGACCTCTCTGGACAAGGTACTATATAAACTCAGACTAATATGTATGTCTGTGTAAACTAAGCTTGTAAAATAAAGTGAAGTAATTGAGCCCTCTTATAGACCTGTCACAATAACAAATTTTGAAGCACGATCTATTGCTACAGAGAGATATAGCGATAAACTATAATATTGAAACTACCTCATGTCACTGGTACAAGCAGGATAATGCCCAAGGACACAATAATAGTATTAAGAGGAGGGAGCCTCATTGGAATCTATAATTTTCTCTTACAAGATGAGCCATTATCACCGTTCTAAGTCAGAAACGGCCTGTTAAAACTTGTAAAGAGAGCAAGAAGTTAATTCAGCAGTTTAGCTGAGTGGTATTTTTTTAATTACTTTATTTTTAAATGTCCCAAGCGGTTTAACTTGAATGTCGTCTCCTCTGCAGCCTACACTGATGCCTATGATGAGTACCTCAGGCTCAAGTGAGTTTATAAATATATATATATATATATTTAATAAGAGAAATGAGTTTGTTTTTCTGTTGAAAAACTTACATTTCATTTGTCTTTTAGGGCAGCTGCATTTGCTGAGAAAAGTAAGTATATGTAATCCACTATTTATCTTAATATAAATAAAGCCTGTTCTTATATAGCAAAGTTTAATTAACTCTTTCTCCTCAGACCGTGGCAGAGTTGTTGGTGGTTTGCCTGATGTCGTCACCATCATGGAGCAAAAGGTAAAATATACTTAGATTAATCAAAACAATACAATGATATTTTGAACTACTTAAAGGCTGTAATTTGAAGTGATGAACAAATGTTCAAAATAAAATAAAAAATGGAAGCCTAGGTTTTACAAAAATCATTATAGGTATAAAAATGGGCTCCAGTCACACTTGAGCCAAATTTTAGGAGGTGAATGGATCAAGTTAGCATAAATATGTAGTCAATTCAAAGTAGCTAACCATACGTGCCAGGCCTGGGCGATGTCACAAAAATATATTTTTTTCCTCCTCATGTTGATCAATCATGATTTCCAGTTAAATTTTGTTTTAGTACAAACACATAAAAATGGCTTAATTTAATTAAAATTACCAATACATATTTTTGTTACACAATACACAGTACAGACAGTTTCTTCTTCCAAAGTTTGAACTTTGTTCCAGTCCACTTGCTCTTACTGACTACTTATTGGCTGTAGACACCTTGATTAAAGTAACTCAAGCAAATTACTGACACCTAGAAATTACACAAGCTTCCATTAATCACACAGTATGTGTGGATGAGTGACTTTCTTTGTGTTTGATCTTGAGTTTGACTGGAACAGCAGCATTCCTATGTGTTATTTACTTCCAGACGGTTACAAAAACAGGGATAGAGAAAAACACTCAAGTAATAAAGTCAAGGCTGGATTCTGAGCACAACTCTGTAACGCAACATTTTTTATTCTTTTTATGGTGGAGGACTTGATTTCCTATTTTTGTACATAAGTTTTAAATATGTTAACATTGTGATCTGTTTATAATTGGTCATGATAATCCAACCCTCTTACCCCTCTCTCCCTTTGTGCCCTCCAGTCCCTGAGCCTGACCTGCACTGTTTGGGGTGACCCGACTCCTGAGGTCACATGGTTCAAGAATGAGCAGGAAGTCGCCTCCACCGAGCACACCAAGGTCACATTCGACGGGGGCAAATTTGCCAGTATGGTCATCAACCAAGTCACGCCTGAAGACTCCGGCAAGTACAGCATCAATGTCCGAAACAAATATGGCGGCGAGTTTGTGGAGATCACCGTGAGCGTCTACAAGCACGGCGAGCAGCTGCCAGAGCCTAAACTGGGTCAGGCCAAACCAACATCCACACCTACACCTGTCGCTACACCTGCCTCTACACCTGCCCCTCCAAAATCACCCGCCCCTTCCTCCAAGACGCCCACCCCAACGCCCTCCAAACCCCAGACCCCCGCTCCCTCCGTCAAGAGCCCTACTCCCGCACCCTCCATGAAGAGTCCTACACCTGCTTCTACTCCTGCATCCACACCTGCACCCAAATCACCAACCCCCACCCCGAAGTCTCCGACCCCCACCCCGAAATCACCCACCCCAACCCCACCCCGTGGAGTCAAGTCGCCCACCCCACCACGTTTCATGAAGTCTCCGACCCCTCCCAGGAAGTAGAGCCCAAAACCAGTCTGAGATTTACTGTAGTCCAGACCAGGGCTACAACAGCAGTGTGTGCAGTGTGGAGTTTGATGTTTAGATGAAGATAATGTTTTAGTTCAGGTTTAAAGCACTGGACTATATAACAAGAGGGAAAAAAGGACTTTAAGAGAGATCTGCCTTGGTTACATGGATATTTTTGTAAAGATATTAATGTTTTGTTAGAATGTAGTTTCATTCACATAAACAGAAACAAGCAAGACATCTTTGGTGGAAAGCAAAGATTTTAGCTTTTTGAGTAACAAATGGTGAAAAATAGAATTATTAGTTTATGGCTTCATGCTTGATGGCTTGATTTCTTTCGCTACCAACCAATTACAGTGACAATTATACAAGAAGTGTCTTGCCCAGTTAAGTAAAGTAGCTGTTGGACCATCAACCTTAGTTAAATGATAACCACTAGATCAAATCACCAAAATGTCTTCGTAAAAATATCTATGTGGCCAGGGTTGTGTTGATAGTGTCACGTGGAGTGACTGTTCAATGGAGACAGCTAAAATGAAAGTTACAATACATGGAAATAAAGAGTTGCACCTTCCACAAAACAAAGTGGAACGCTTATTTATCATATTTAATTTACATAATAAATATGTAATAAACACTTACAGTTGTTGATAAAATATATGGAAAGTTAACATATATTTCTTGAGGCCGTAGTTGCAATAAATTTACATGGGGGATGTATGTCTTTATTTCGAGGTTGTAAGGAGGATCCTTTTTGTCTTTTGGGGAAAATAAAAGTTTAAACATTTTAAGCCTGGTTTTAACACTGGTCACATGTGTTTGAAGCTTGTGATGACAATAAACGTCACTTGTCAACCTCCCAGGCCTAACTGTCCTTTCTGTGTGGAGACAAATGCATGGGTTATACATGAAAGAAAATTAAGAAATACAAAAAAAACTATGAAAGCAAACACATTAAGCAAAATCTAGTTCTCTCTATGTTATATTGGCTTTCCCTCAAGCCTAATTAAAGTTGCAGTAAGGTTGATTATTGCATGTTTGTGTAATACTATATTGTTTTGCATTCAAGGCTTGAGTGAGTTTTCAGAAAATTTCAGTTTTCACCTACTTTTTTATCCCTGCCCACAGCCTAGCACTTGAGAATATTTCAACAATGTAGACTTTGGTCATACATGTAGAGTCAAAAAAAAAATTTAAGGTACACTTTACTGTCCTGAAAATGTGTCATCTTCATCTGCCCACATTCTTCCCAATGTTGGTGGGGACCCATCTCCAGATCTTAAACTAGTCTTGGTCAGGATTATTTTCGCTATTGCTTTTTTTTCAGAAATAAACATAAGCGTAAATGTAATACAGTAAAATGCATTACTTTATTCTCAAATGAACAGTATGCCACATATGTTAATTGCTAATATCACTTCCAGTAATCACTAGTGTACCTTCTTGAATAATGGCACACACACTTACAGGTTTAGGTGAGACCAGGTGGGCGGAGCTTGATTCTGCAGTGGGCGGGACTTGAGACAGGTACAGCAAACACTCGAGAGTTTCACAGATCGCTCCACACCTCAGAGCCTTTCACACAAGACCGCTTTGACAGGTCTGCAGCAATGAGGTATGCTTTCTGTTTGCATTTACAATTTACCCG
Organism: Periophthalmus modestus; assembly: GCA_019594935.1. Classification (NCBI taxonomy): domain Eukaryota; kingdom Metazoa; phylum Chordata; class Actinopteri; order Gobiiformes; family Gobiidae; genus Periophthalmus; species Periophthalmus modestus. Next base: position 15,609,908 of record JAIEZT010001373.1, read on the forward strand.
TTCTAAAATAATGTTTATTAAACTGTGGGGTGGGGGCAGAAATATGGCAACTTTAGAGAGATTTGGGTATGAAAGATATTTAAGTGTATAAAATCTTTTGAAATTCTAAAACAATAAGGTAAAAACACCAATAGCAATGTACGGATTAAAAATATATATTGCCAGTTTTACATTTTAATGCATTTTTATATAAAGTTTGATAAATATGGCATAATGTACAGTTGGAAGTTGAAAGGCAAGAACAAGTTGCTGTTCATTCTTAAACACTAAGATAGATGTGTAGCCAAAATGTATCAACAAGAATATTCTGCATTCAACATACTAACCCTGTGTAGTGTAAAATATGTTAGTGTAGTGTTTAAATTAACATATTCTGAACATTTATTAAAAAATAAAAACTCTATATTTATGAACTATATTAGATTTAATGTAGTTTTCTGACCTGTATAAGTACTCAAATTAACAAGAGTGTCAATAAAATCCTTTCAGTCATATTTATAGTTAAAGGAGTCTTTCTGGGGGAGAATCTGTCACCTGCTTGTCTTATGGAGGTGCCTGAAATGTTCCACAGTACGGTTTTATACCTATATCTACCCTGTATTTATTCATTTACAGGCATTTTATTCCTAAAACTTTGCTTTAGGACTTAGCTATGCATGCTTCCATGGAGATTGCAAAGGCTAATGCAATTTTGTGAAACATTCCTGCAAAGCATATCCTTGGAGACAAGAAAGTTTCAAATCCTCCACTTAGAGAGTTTCTCCTTAAAAAAGAAGTTGTGAGTCCAAACCTGAACAAGTAGAGACCTGTCTTACATCTTTAGGTGTTATATAATTATTTTCATTATTTATTGATTCGTTTTTTAATTATTCGGCAATAAAAAATCCTGTATTTTAATATTTGCAAAGATAAATATGTTTATACCATAATGTGGAACACTCCAGGCAAAGGAGTAATTTTCCTTCACCAGAAAAATTACATAGTGGACCTTTAAAGCTGCACCACAACTCTTTCAAAGTTTTTATGCAGTTGTAATAGGCATGATCTGAGAAAAGTATAATAAGCTGCGTTTGGTTTCACGTGGTTTCCGGTGGAGTTGTGTTGTATTAGTGGAGACAGTGAGAACATGCCTCTGTATTATTGACTGAGCTGATTCACACTGGACTGACTGGTTTTGTTTAACATATGTAAACGTGCTGACGCCTCATATGAAACTCACAGCTAGGACTCCAGTCAAGAAATGTGCAAGGCAAGAGAGAGGAGTAATATCTGAGATAGAGAGATTTAAATACTTACTCCTGTCTTTTATGGTTTGAATTGGATAGTGCTGTTTAATAGACATAAAAAGGGGTTTGTTTGTTTTGGATGGGATGAATATCGCTGATAACATCCAGTCAGTTAGAAAGGTAAGAGATGAAGTATAATAGATAGGAGCTTAGACGCTGGTGGTGGAGAGGCGGAAATTAGGAGGATGTGGAGGCTCTTGGTTCTGCTGTTGCAGTGGAGCTGCAAAAGGAAATTAATTTATTGTATGATGGATTCAGAAAGTTAACGTTTTAAATTATTTTCAAATTAAATAAAGGTTCAGCTAGTATTTTTTTGCCCTGAAGCCTTGAAGTCTCCAGGGTGAACAAGAAGTCATTTGCTAATACCTGAACTTGTCTTTCATTTTCTCTGCAGCTAAAGTCTAAAATCATCCATCCAAATCATCATCCATCACAAATGGATTCCAGTCTATCCGGTCTGTCGTCACTCAAAGATGACAGCCCTCCTCTCTACATCCTGCCCCATTATAAAGAAGGCTACCGATTGGCTATCTACGCCCTCCTATGTGGTGGTATCGAGGCTTACGAGGAGTTCTTACGTGCTGAACAAATCAACCACTTCCTCTCCGAACAGGAAATAGCTTTTATTTTGGAAAATGCTGAACTCCCTATAATTGAGGATGAGGTGGACGGTAAAGGAGTAATCCCGGAGGAGAATGGGGTGTCCACGTACTTCCCCACGGAGTCCGATGAGGTGGTGCCGGACTTGGATTTGGGATGGCCCGAAATCTCACTAGAAGAGACGGACACAAGTATAAGTGTACTGTTCAACCCACCCAGACAAGACACACCCAGCATCAAGGAGGTAGTGCGCAAACAGATAGAAGAGGCCAGACAGGTGAGAAGGGAGGAGTCATGCAGAGTGATGTCATTGATACAAGGTTGCTGGTTTGATTCCCTGACCATGTGGAGTCTTTTTTGTTCTTCTCTAGCTACATACTCCTCAACAAGCTATACATTTATCTCCTGCATTTGACCCTTAACTGAGTCTGACACAGAAGTAGGGGGACCTCTTCAAATTGTTGTAAAAGTGGAAAAAATTGTGCATTAAGACATGGTGGGACAGACAAGAGCAATTTAAAGCTCCACAATGTAACCTTTAGTGTAACTCAAACAAAGGCATTTTCATTTGGGATATTTTATTGGACTAAAAACATAGAAAAGCATGCATTACACACATTACAAGAGAGCAGTCTTCCTGTCTGGATGTAACAGTTCTGTTGGCTATAATATTTCACCGTGTGGCATAAAACCTATTTATCTCATGGAGAATGTTCCAAAATATGTTTTAAATATTTTTTACTTCCGTGGACTCATGCAGTAGATGTGCAACCTTCAGAAAGCTTAAGCTCATAGAGGAAGACTTAAATAGCTTAATGATTTTCAGTCAGAGAGAAATAGGTCACATAATAATCTATTTGTCTTTTAGTGTATTATTCAGTCACTCGGTGGTGGTAACGTACTATCGTAGCCACAGCTGCCCTAGACTGATGAAAGTGAGGCTGCCAATCTGTGCCATCAGCGCCTCCAACCACCACCAACACTCACACACCACACATGCATAGGAAATGTAGGTGAAGTGTCTTGCCTAAGGACACAATGGCACTATACACTAAGGCAACTGCTGCCCCACTGTGGCACCTGGTATTCACAGTGGTCTGGCACCCAAGTACTAACCAGGCCCAACTGTGCTTAATGTATGAGATCTGATGAGAATGTGCATTAACAAACATCTGCCTTGTTGGAGTATTACTAATTTGGCTTGAAATGTTAACACTGTATACATTCAAACATCACTGACATTCAACATTAATTAAAATGTTGTCAAACCTTTAAATACATCTATACACCAATCTATCCTTCATCAGATCTACATGATGTTTAAAACAAATTACTTAAGTGTAGATACAAGATAGGAAACGCAGCACCCCAGGCCTCAGATGATCATGATATTGAAAAAATCAAACACTGGCATAAATTTGCTGAAGGCTTTATTGTGTTAAAGGTGTCATGAAAGATTTCTCTAAAAATGCAAAATTACAAGTTTTAATCTGCCCAATAATTGTCTTCTGTCTGTTCGCCAAGAAAATTACTGGTTGTGTCAGCACCTGGCCACAATAATGGGTACAATAGATGATACAATAGGTATGATAGGTGATTTTAGTGCTTTTAAATACATTTTCTGTTAACACAGCCTCCCAGAAGTTATCATATGGCAGGTTATCATAATCAGATGTCAGAAAAGCGCCAAGACTAGTGTAAACTGTCCTTGTGTCCTTAGATACCTAAGATACTTCACCCACCTTACCCCAGTATTAATATGTTATATGCAAGAATGATGAGGTTAGGGATAAAAACATTTACAATGATAATGGATTTTAACAAATCAGTACAATCTGTTACTTGTCCTGGTTTAAACTCCATTGTGTCCAGGTTTAGTTGGAGTTTAGTCCTAATTTTGATATGGTGCATGTGCAAGACTTTCAACCTGCTTTAGTCCTGGTTTAGACCAGGGTTTTTTGAGAGCAGCTCTTGAGGCTCTGTGTTTCCAGTCTGCAGTTGTCATTATGCATGAAAATAAGTTTTGCAGCACAATGAATCCTCTGTGTGTTATATATACAGTATGTTATAACCATGTTGCTGTAGTGATGTTATCAGTAGGCCAAACCCAAACAAACAGCAGTTGTACTTTTGCCTGGAGCGCTCCCGCTGTAATTGTCCACTCATTCCTGATGAAACATGCTCCTCCGTTCTTTAATAATCTTCTTATTTTCCAAAGGTGGAGTCTGAGGCAGCTTTCACACTTGTCTTGGTTTGATCCTGGTTTAGTCCTGTTTTGGTCTTGGTTTGGTTTTGGTTTGGCATAGTTATAATGTATTTCTGGTTTGGTCCTCTTCTAGTCCTGGTTTAGTCGTGGTTTAGTTCTGAGTTTTGATGTCAGTCTATTCCCTACTCATTCTTGGTAGAGGTAAGAATTTTCAAACTCTGAAATAGCAACAAGGTGACGTCATACCAACCACGCCATGTAATTACAAAGAACAATGGAGAGGCACCACTGCCTACTCCAGTGAAGGTAACTCCCATTGATTACAATAATAAGTTGTGGAAGGAAAACCTATATAGTGCACCTTTAAAATCCTGTCATGCCAGGAACAGTATTTTAAGATGGGAAAAATTATAGTTGAGTCACATTGATCTAACTCAGAACTATATGTAACTATAAAAACTGGTAAATATTTAATTTGTCTTCATAAAAAGGTTCAAAGCATTATCTGTACAGTTGGACATAAAATGCAAACAATAATTTTAAGATTACTGTGTATTCTGTATTCTGATTTTTAATTGTTGTCACTGTAATTGTTTCTCACCCAGTTGAAGATGTGCTTATACTAACAATGGAAAAATATAGAAGGTTAATGTTTGAGTTATAACATTCATCTCTAAGATTGAATCGATATATTTTCTGCTTTGTCTTTTTGGTTTGCAGCTGATCGCGTTGTCGATGGACATCTTCACTGATGTGGACATTTTTAAAGAGCTCATTTGTGCTGCTCTGAGAGGGGTAGTGGTATACCTCCTTTTGGACCAAACCAACTTCAGCAGCTTCCTAAACATGTCCCAGAAACTCGGGGTCAACCTCAGCGACATCAAGGTAAAATATGCACAATCTGTTCTAATACTCAAGGTCATAGTTATTGAGCACTGAGATGAGAAGAGGTGTAGTGAATCACTCACTTTACTGACTAATGATGTAGACTAGTGAAACCAGACATTTTGCAGAGGGGAAGATGGACTAAATATGCAAACTTAGGGTCAACTCAAACATGCCTGAGTAAATCTAAACAGAACTCCAGGGATTAAAGGCTGCTTGGTTATTTTTAAGAAGTATGTAGCTATGTATACTTGGAGATGTTATTGCCTTGCCTGGAAGGTTACAGAATCAGGCATTAAACTTATCTATCTTGCATTTCTTCCATGATATGGGTTTTTATTTCTGAAAAATGCCATAAAAACATCTCACAGATCTTTAATAATAATATATTAGTTTTATATAGCACTCTTCCAGAGGCTGAAAACTGCCTCAGTTTTTTAAGCCTAAATGTAAATCTTATATCACATTAACTCTAGTTGTTACAGTATTCCTTAAATCTGAATTATAGTTGATGAGTGAATAGTTGGTTTTGTCTCACAATAATTGTAACACTAAAATTTGATATTGTGACATTCCTATCCTCATGAGTATATGACATAAAACCACTGACTCACTGTCTCTCACATCAATTGAAGGTGATGTTTCTTTCATAGCTTTGTTTGTTGTGACCTTTTCTTCTGTTGGAACAAGTGCTCAGAGGATTAAAATTGTCTACACCGCTCCTGGTTTAAACATTCCTCACAGGCACCAAACACCAACTCAAGTCAGCTGGATTTTCAAGTTTAACTGGAAAACAACAGCAGATACTTTTAGCGTAATGACAAAATACAACAGTAAAAATGAAGCACGTGTTTCTACCTGTGCTCCGGCAAAGGTTTTGTTTGTCTTCATGTCTTTGTTGAGTGGAGTTTAGCTGAGAAGCTACATTTTTCACAAGTTTTTCCATGAACTATTAGCTAACACACTTGACTTATCATTTTAGTCCTAGTATGTACCGATTGCTCATCATACACATTTTACTGTAAAAAAAAAAAAAGAAAAGTCATAGGTGGAAAGTATCCTTAATCTGAAGATGTGTAAGTGAAAGGTTTTCTATGGGCTTATCTAAAGGATCCACCACCAGCTTGTCTTCATGGGGATGTTATTGCTTGTCTGCAATGTTCCACAGTGTGGCATTAAACCTGTCTATAACGCTGGTGATCCATCCAGGCCTAGCTACAAGATCTGTAGAGGCGACCCAACTCACAGTAATACTGCAGATGTATGGGTTATGTAATGGGTTCTTGAAGAGTCCTGTCTCACATCTTAACCACCTACAAATGCTACCATGCTGATCCCCAGTGTTCCTCATAATGCTCTTAATTAGTATATCGTGTTGAACGATTTTTATTTTCCTGTGGCCTGTAGTCTCTGTGTCCTGGTTTGACATGTTTGTTTATGATTTAATTGTTTCAGACCATTCGAGTTCGTACAGTGCAGGGACTGCAGTACCAATGTCAGTCCTCTATGAAGTTTAATGGCGCTCTGGAGCAGAAGTTTATCCTCATTGACTGCAGAACTGTGCTCTTCGGGACTTACAGGTCAGAATAAATATCTATACAAAACTTTTACAAAAGTTTCTTAACTACTGCTCAAATACAGTAAAATTTAAACATGAGTCACACATACACTGCTTCCTCTTCTCCCATATCAGCTTATTTAAAGGTGCAGTATGTACATTTTCTGCTTGTTTTCATGGAGATATTAGTACAGAACGTGGAATGTTGCACAGTATGGCATTAAACCTATCTAACTCCATGAAGACAAGAAGGTGGCATCACCTGTAATTAAGATCAGCGTCACACTGTAACAAAGCCATTCAGCTCTAGTTCACATGCAAAAAGAGAATGCCTTTATAAAGATATGTGTGACATGATTCGCTAAAAGGCAAAAGTAGTTGCCTATGATTGGCTAAGAGCAGCAGGTCAACCAGAGGTAAAAATGAAGGAAATATGTCTTTCAAGTTTCAGTTGAATTTTGTGCCTCATAAGATATCCAACCTAGTTTTGTCATATTACATCTTTTTGTTTAGTATGTTTTGTAATTTTGGGCTTGGTTTAAAATATAATATATATCTTTTTCCATAGCTACACGTGGACTTTTGAGAAGCTAAACTTGAGCATGGTCCTGGTCATCACCGGTCAGCTAGTCTCTTCTTATGACGAGGAGTTTAGACGCCTCTACGCCCGCTCCACCGTTCCACCTCTCCTTTTCCGTGAAAAACTGCACCCCGTACACTACCTGCACAGCCCTTCTTCCAGCCAACCCTCTCTGCATCAACTCCACTTGAAAAACAAAGCTATCAATGGCTTTGCTAACAATAACAACATGCTAACAAGAGGCGTTAGCATGCAAGACAGGTTGCACTACTTTCCGGAAATGAGTAATCTTGTAAGAGGGCACAGCTATGGAGGAGATCTTCAGAAGTTTAATTCATCGCGCTTAAGAATGGGGACTAAAGATATTGGACTGGAAAGACATACATTTAGAAAAAATGAGATACAAAACAGACAACATTTAAGGCACCAATCTCGATATGGCGCGGACCATAATTTAATTCCATTCAATTCAGAGACATCCCTAAACAAGTGGAAAATGGATGTTTACTTGAACGGACCGCTAGATGCATCTTACGAAGCTTTGACACCATTTGGATCACCTTATAGCAGTTACAACGGGCTAAACGAACCGCCAACCCAAAATGTTCACTTAAGATCGAAAGATATTAGGCAAAGATTGGAAGAAACGCGTCAAAAGAGGTTGAGTTTGCAAGAATATGCTAACTTACAACAAGGGCAGGAGCAGTATTGGAATATGTATTTAACACAAGAAAAACAAAAACCGAAGCATTTGTCGAGGGGCATGGAGTTACGGCAAAGTGCAGCAGATTTGGAAGCTTTTGCACACCAAAATGACTATAAGAAAGAAGGAGAGCGTGTTTTTACAGATGGAAGAAGAACGATATCGCATAATGATTTTGAAAGTATGACAGAGAGAAAGATGTTGATGTACGATTGGCAAGAGACTAAGTCAAGATCAACCACAAATCTAGATTTAAAATTAAACGATTCAGTTGGAAGGGGGCTTGGTCCAAAACACCAAAGACACAAGGAATCACTGACAAAAATCCCAGAAGAGAAAGAAGGAGTTAGTCGTGTTAATAGTTCAGATTTGCCACTGCAAAAAGAGGAACAGACTAGAAAAGAAGAAAAGGTTGTAAGTTTTGAAGAGAAAATAGTGACAGAGCGAAAGGAGCCTGCAGACAAAATGGCGGATGGTTTGATTTCTGGAATTGCAAAAGAAAGCAAGAAACTGGTCCTGAAGGAAGTAGAAAATGGACCAAAGAAAACACCTCCAGAATCCAAATCAAAAGATGAAGCAAAGCAGCAAGACAAGACAAGTTTACAAAGAAAACATTCTGTTAAGTCCAAAGTCTCTTCAGCGCTGTCAACAGACGAAAGGAAACCAGGGAAGAAAGATTCATTGCCGAGGAAATCCTCTTTGCGGTCGCAGAAAATGTCTGGATCAACCACATCGCTAAGGACAGAAAGTTCAGTGGGGTCTACAATTGGGAAGCAAGAGCAAACACCCAAAAACTCTCGAAAATCTGCATCATCACACATGGAAGAGAAAACAAAATCAGCATTCAGTCGATTATCTCCTCAACGTTTAAGCAAAAGAAAAACAGACAGTGAGAAAGGGTCTCGGAGTAAACTAAATGATGACGCATTGGAAGCCAGAAAGGAGAAAGCATTGGAAGCATACAGTCGATATGAGCATTTGCTACATGAGACTAGTTTAAGAGTTTATACCACAGACAATGAAAGTAGTGCTGGAACAATGAAGGGAGAGACGAGTGACTGTAGAACTCAGACTCACGAACAAACTCAAAATACAGGGGAAAACAACAAGATTGGACGTTTAATACAAAAAGTAAAGAGTAATCTGATGAACAAAACCAAGTGAAATGGAATCTGCATTTTTCATTCACTCTTTATTTGGTGGTAAGCTACTATTGTAGCTGCAGCTGCCCTGGGACAGACTTGACGTAAGCAATGCTGTTATTCTGCGCTATCAGTGAACAGCACTCCAAACAACACTCACACAGACACCTCGTTCATACTTGGCAGTGAGTGTGGGTGAAATGCCTTGCTTATGGACACAACAACAGTTTTGCCTCTAGTGCCCCACTGTGGCACCTGATATTCCCAGCTGTCTCTCATCCAAGTACTAACCAGGCTTGATTGGCTTCTAAGATTTGACAAGATCATGCTTTGTTGTGTGGCCAGTATGGCCACAACTACCATGTACAATAGTGACTAGTACTTATGATTCTCTAATATTATGTTTATATGTTGTTATGCATGGTTTAAAAATGCTATGTCAAAACTATGTCAAAAACAGGATTAAGATTACAATATGTCAGACCTCTCTAACTGGGGGGAAAACTAAGACAAAGTAGCCAATGACTCACCCCTTTATTTATTTGGGCTTGGGACTAGTACAAATGCAAATGTTGACCTCCTTAAGTATGAATCCACAAATCTATCTTTAACAGGATTGTCTATGTGGTGAAATTACCCATTTGTGTTACAGATTAGACAATCATTTTATTTCTACTGGGAGTTGATTTCCATTGTACATTCCTGTCATTGTATAAACATTGCTCACAGCTTGGGTATGTTTAGGGTAAGTAAATATATTTATGTAAAGTCTGTAAAAATAGATAATTTGAAATGACCTAAGGTGCAATGAAGAACTATTGTGCTTACCCAGAAGGCAAAGTTCTGCTTAAAAGAAAGGGCCACTCCCTTTCTTTTAAGCAGAACACTGACTTATGTTGGGCAAGTTTTATTATTTACAATTAAACAGCCTATTGAATGTCACAGAAAAGCGTTTAATGTTCATTCATTGGTATTATTATTTATCTGTTATTGGTTGTGGTAACAGACTATGTACGTTGTAGGTTGTATAAGGTTTGTATAGTGGAACATATTCAGAAAAAAAAAAAAAATCATGTCTTTATTTGAACACCTCAAATGTCACATCACCACTAATGTATTAAAATGTATATAATGTAAAACAATATAAGTTACCTCTTTAAGTGCTCCTGTTCACGTGTTTCATTTTTCTGGCCAAGGAAGGAATTCACATAGCTCTTTTTCATAAATGTTCAAATCATTAAAACAATATATAAAAATAATTTCACTAAAAACTAAATAAAATATTTAAAATTATAACTTCAAAATGCAAATGCAAAATGCAAACTATTTTTCTTTAAAAAAAAAAGAGAGGAATTTACGATGTTCTGAAAGTTAACACCACAATTTGGTGAGCTATAATGGAGAGAAAATAAATATATGTTTGTTCAGTAAAGCTCACATTTATACCTGTTTCTGCCGTCTGTCGCTGATGGCCATTTAACAAATTCCAAGATACTGGCTCGCCATTGGCAGGGAATCTATAGACTGAGGGTCTGTTGCCCTCTGTTGGCAATAGTGGGGAATAATTAGAATCCAACACAGCTATTAGCAAAAGGATGCTAACAGACACAGGAGTCTGGACCTCAAGTCTTTTCCCTCTTTAGTTCTGGAAATATTACACACCCTTTTCTACAGACAATCTAAAAGCAGCTTTTTGTAAGAAAAAAAAAATAGACTGAATGAAATTGCCCGAGTGAAATGATTCTGATGCATGAGAACCATATAGAAGATACTGCCTCTGCCGATACCGCGGTTTGATCTGCCATCATAAAAAATCAGGCTGAGAAGAGGTTAAATGGGCTAAAAGTTCAAATTCTGTCCTGTTTCTCTATCATGGTTCAAAGTTAGGTACAGAGCCTTTTAATAATGGATTTACCATAATATGGGACTTACTACTGTCCACACAGATGCTAATAGTTTTATATAAAGTACTCCAGACATTTGTTCCTCTCGTCATCGAGTTCTTGGGTCTCTATCTCAAACTTCTTCATGGCAATAAAGTACTGAACAAATGGCTCTCCCAGTGCACTGCAGATCATCTGGTCTTCAGCCAAAGCTTCCAGTGCCTCATCCAGTTTTATGGGGATTGCAAACTCTTTCTGCTGCCCCGGCGCTTTGGTCAGTCCACTCTCCAAGTTTAGATTCCTCCTTATTCCATCCAACCCTGCGGCAACAGTAGCAGCTAGCACAACGTACGGGTTAGCCATAGCTGACCCTAGCTTGTTGTCAATGTGTGTTTCTCTTCCTCCATGACTTTTAATATTGAAGGAAGCGCTGTTATCATTGCAGCCACATGTAGCATACAGCATGCGCTTGGGATCTTTGGTAGTTTTTGCCATGTGACTTCTGCAGCCAAGACCGGGCGACATAAGACAACTCAAAGCTGCAGAGTGAGTTAGCAAACCAGCTAACCATTTGCGACCAATATCAGATAGGTCCCCTGGTTTGTCCCCAATGTGAAAAAGGCTATTTTGCCCGTTGGCATCCCACAAGCTGTGAGAAAGCACGCCAGCATTGTACAAACCATCATCAGTGAAGAAGCTAGCAATATAGCTATGTTTACGTGCCATTTCTTTGATACCGGTGCGAAACGTAAATGCACTATCTGCTGCAGAAATCCCAAATTCTGGTCTCAAATTGATCTCCATTTGTCCTGGTCCACTAGCAGACGCAATACTATCAATATCAGCTCCCATGCAGTACATACTATCCACAAGCTGCTGGAAAAATGGCAAGTCATGATTGCTGAGGAGAGTAGTAGCAGGAAAAAGTAAAGTTTTTGGACCAATGCGATCAGGAGCACCCAAAACGCAGCATTCGTAGGTGAAGGAGGCGTGCAGGGAGAATCCCATACTCTGCAGCTGTCCCAGGAGCTGTTTAGCGATGAGGCGCGGGGAAGTACGTAAGGGGTTTCCGGCCACAGTGCAGGGGTCACAGATGACGCGGGCAGTTTGTTCGGCCCATGCTACTGCCCTAAATGTGGAGAGGTCCGGTATGAGCAGAATGTCACTGCTGAAGTTAGCTGTGGTACCATGGTCCACTTCGTTGCTCTTTGGGCTCAGGGTCAGCTCCAGGTAGCTCCTTGGCATTGGGACTCCATACACTGCTTTTTCCTGGTGACAAACAACAGGATGTTTAATGGGGAATGCTGAATTTTAAAAAAGAAATGTTTTGATCAGTAATGCAAAGAAAAACAACATAGTATATCTGGTTTTAATTACCCACTATGTAACTTTTAAGCAAAAAGTAGAGTAAAAAAAAAAAAAAAAAAAAAAGTTTTTTACTTTGCTGAAAAACTCCAAGCAAGCCTGCATCTTCACTAAACTGACTCTTAGTTGGCATGGAGGAGGGCCTGTTTCTGTTTGAAATTATGTTCTTTTGGCTATTCTATCTCCATGGAGAATGTTCCTAAATATCGTTTTAACTTTTTCATGGAATCGTGCGGGTAACATGCCACCTCCAGGGAAAGGTGTTGCTTTAAGTTGAATAATAAATGTAACTGGGTAGTCCATCTTTGCTTCTTTGATCCAGCCTCCTGTCTGTTCTTGTCAAAGCTTGTCACCTTTACCTCAAAAAAAAAAACAGCCACCTCAGTCTCTCCATTACCCGTTTTTTTACCACCTGTGCAAAGTAGAGACCCAAGATGAATTATTCCCTGTAACAAGTAGATAATAGCCTACCCTCCCTTTCCCTATAGCAGCTATAGGGAATGTAGATCAGCTATATTATAGTATAGCTGATCTACAGTGACATAAGTCTGGCCCCCGTGACCTTGCCCCAGATAAAACCAAGGTGTTGTTAACAAACAACACCCTGTAAGTAAATCTAAATACTGATTTTTAAATTCATTTATTTATTCAGTATTTTACCAGGTAAGTCATAGCAGCACAAAACAGCACAAGCAGAATACAAACACTCACACATCAATCTTAATATGAAACTAAACATGAAACAGTGAAGCCTTTGCACATACATAAAAGTGACTGATGAAGCATTACTCACATGAAAGAAGCGCACAGGGACAGTCTTGGAGCGGGACACTCCATGGAGGTCTGTGGCCTCAAAGCGAACAAAGGTGATGTTTTCTCGTGCGATCTGCTGCTTAATCTTCTCCATGGATGAGATGAAGCGCTGTTCTCCAAATGTCTGTGAGCTCAGGAGTCTGGTATCTGTGGAAATAGTCTGTCAAAATATCTGAATACACATCATCTTGTTTTATTTTTCTAAAGCATATGAACTGATTGATATCTGTTTGGTTACCACTTCCTCCGTTGCGTCTCGACCCAGAACAAAAACATGTACAATCAGATTCATTTTTTTCAGTGACACATGTGAAACTAAGGAGCTCATTAATCTTAACAAACAAGGGATCAGATTAACGTGTTTCTGTCCATTGTGATTTTTTCCCCCCTTCTTTTTTCCTTGTAAGCACATATATTTAGCAGATATATACACCCATCTGAATTTTCTTGCTTTTTAATTAATTCATTTTTTGTCATAATATACACTATATTAAAAATACACATGTACAGAAATGTATTCATTTGTGTATAAATGTAGCTGCAGGTAGAAAGAACTTTTATGACATAATGAGTCCTCATTAACTTTCAATAAAAATGCATAACACACACACTAAAAAATCTGCTTTCTCATTGGATTGTTTTAGCCATGGCTAAACAAATGTGAAATTCAATTTTTCAGTATAATAAATTAAATGTAAAACAGTTTAACTGACCTGCGTGTTGACGATGCTCTCTGTGGCATGTCCTGCTGTACTGTGCTTGCTCTGCTCTTCCTCTGTTTGAGTGGAGCTCTGGCCTGAATGTGCTGGATGAATCTACCCTGGGCTGGGGCAGTACTTCTATGGGAACACTGTCTCTGTCACGCTCCCCCCTTCTGGAAGCCTCCTGCTGGGGTCTAAAGGTACTGAACTCTCCAGGATTGTTGGTTCTGTCACCACTGAAAAGGTTGCGTTCATGTTCTAGAGAGAATTTTATCATGTTATAATAAATTAATTTAAATAAAATTAATAATACTGGTAATAATACTGGTAGTAATAACAACAACAACAACAACAACAACAACAACAACAACAAACAACAACAACAACAACAACAACAATAATAATAATAATAATAGCTATTATTATTATTATTATTCAGAATGGAGGGCAGAGGCCTATTTGTGGGTTTCAGATGATATCATGACATTATATACCCTGTTAATATGGAAAGTTGTATTGTAATATAGTGAGTTCTAGGGTCTAGTTACAAATGTAAATGATTCAGGTTCAACATTTCTGAATTATTCTTTTAGGCTCCACAAACTTGTCATATAAATGGTATCATAGGATGACCTGCCCAGTCCTCTCCTCCTGCTCCAGTTTAAACTATAGGTATTCTTAAAGGCTGTGATGTCACGTGAACCAGACCAACCATTTCAGATGATATAATATAGCTAGATAATGGATCCACTCATTGATAGAAATACAGACAAAAAAAATTATGTTAAATATTTGTGAATGTACTTTTTGGATATTTCATTGCAAAGTACAATGTCATGTCTCTTGCCCCCCATCTGGCAGTATGACATCATCACATTGTAGAATCTGAAAACCACCAATTGTCCCATACCCCCTCCTCTGCTGTTACTGTTACCACTGTGGAGGTAAGTGTACGCCCCTCTGGCTCTGCCCTCCTCTCTGTCCCACACAGCACTATCCCGGAGAATGGACTTGAGTTCCTCCATGGTCTGTTTTGGGATGTTTCTGGTGTTGGTCTCTGTAGCGCACTCTGTCCTAGGTTTTTCATCTGCCCTGTTCTCATCATTCACAACTCTATGACAGAAAACAAAAGAAAAGTGTATTGTCATTGTTTCGTCAGAAAAATCAACACTTTCAATTGAGAATGCCAGGATTATAAGGTTAATTGATTATCGTGATTATACAGGTCACAATATAATCGTAAGAACTAAACAGAAAGTGATTTAGAAGGAACATTGTATTAATTAATTGAAACTCTATCTATACTCTAAAATTATAAACATAAATATAAAGGCATATTTTTTATCTGGCTGCTCATGTGACATTAATTGTATCCTTCAGAAACTTTGATTTTATAATGCTGCTCAGGAGAAGCAATGGTGAAAAAAATGTATTGAATTTTTAATTCATTATTTTAAAGGACTAGTTACGAATGTAAACCATCAGCTTCAACATTTGTGAATTATTCTGGAGGTGGCACATCAACTACATGATTCCATGGAAATACAAAGTTAAAACCATACTTCGGAACATTCTCCATGGAGATAGATACATTTTATGTTATGCTGTGAAAGGCTGTAGCCAGAGGAACAACATTTCCATGCCAACTTAGACACAGGTTTGTGGAGATGCAAGCCCGCTCACAGTAAGGACGTTTTTCAGAGAAATAAACACAACCAAAATGAAAGAACATGCTTTTATTTTTGTATATTTTTGGCTAAAAAATTACATACTATGGCTTTAAGACATAATAATATAAAAATGTATGTGTCTATGGTTGGACAATTTGTTATTATAAAAGGGTCTACATACCTCCCAGTGATCTGCACACCCTTCTTTTGGCTTGAACTGACTCCTGCACCATCAACCTGATCTTCTTTTCTCTCCTGGTCCTGGAAAAAAGCATCAGCAACGTGCACAAACACAAAGGCTTACAGGAAACCAAGCAAGACTAAAACTACATTAAAACAGTGAACAAATTAATGCTGCATGGTAATTTCTACTGTGGGATTATGACTTATGAACAAATACATAGAAAAAGACACGATTTGCTAATAGAGATTATTTTGCACACCACAAAAAAATACATATTCATTTATTCAACAGGTTAATACTCTCTGCATCCAAGTCATTACCCCAAAAAATATCAACTTTATTTTACTCATATATAAATGTGCATATTCATTAATCAATTCAACTGGTTAAAAATTATAGAATAAATCATTGCAAACCTTATAAACCTTTGCAAAAGTAATTTCAAAGTCATAATTATTTTTTACACATTAAACATGCGCATGGAGCCGTACCTTGGAAGCTTCTGGGTCATTCATTCTTTTGTTTGGTCTCTTTCATTCAGTGAATTTAAATTTTAAATCCAATACAGGCCTCCACGCCCAACATAATCTTTACTCAGACTCAGAAGTTCAATTGTGATCGCTCAGAAAGTCATAAAAACAAAAAATTGTCCAGTGTGAAACTAGTAGTGTCCTGGGCCTCTTTGTGAGAGAGAGACACAACATCAGGACTTTTGTTTGACTCAGAAATGCAGGGTCAGCAACATTCAGTGGCTTCTAGAAAAAAAACCTGCAGCCATTAGGGGTGTAGAAATAATGAAAGTGGATAGTTTTATTATTTAAAGATGAACTATGTAACTTTTCTGGTGGCGGGTCGGCAACCTGCTGGCAATATTCTTGCCTGCAATGTTCCAACGTGGTACTAAACTTAACTGTCTTGCATTTATCATTGCTCAAAAAAACAAAAATAACAAAAACAAAATCCTGAAAAACACATTCCCACTTGGTCTGATGCTGTCCCGTTTGTCTCTTACTGGAGTAAAAACGGCAAAAAAGCACACTACCTTTGACAGGTAAAAAGTGATTTTAATAGCCCCATGGGTAAACAGCACAGCACATGGGTCCCATTGTGAAACACATAGTTTAATATTACTTAGCACCACTAGATGTCGTTTTGAACTCAGCCTACTGCAAACAAGAGTCAGACTGGAGAGGACAAAACTAAAAAAAAATGCGAATGAGGTTTATGGCTAAAAAAATGTGACTATAATCAACATACTAGGCTGTAGAGAGATGTGCGCATCAGATTACATCTAGATCTAGTCTATTATTCCCATACGACAGGCTATAGGCCGCCTTGTCATTACTGTCACATTCTCTTCGCTCAGTGCTCAGTGGCTTTGCGAGTCTGAGCGCACATTCACTTTCACATTCACGTGCAGCGGTCTGAGATGTATGAGGGATTATCCCCGGGGACGAGCAGCACGTGCTGTGCGTGTCCAGCGCATGGTCCGGTGGAGGTGATGCAGGGGGACACCACCTGACCGCAGCCGAGGAGGAGACATGCCCGGGCAGAGCTCTTCTTCAGGGTGGGGCTTGGACTGGAGTAAAGCATAGAGTAAAGTCAGACGAGACACGAGGAAAAACTCTATCCACAATGTCATTTCAAAATAAGAATCACAGTGGAAATAAAGTTTGAAAAGCAAACAATAGCAGACAGTCATTTGGAGGATTCGTGTTTCTGACTAGTCAGTTTCAGCTACAATAGCTGTTGTTGTGTCCTTAAGCAAGACACATCACCTTCTCATCACCTCACCTCCCCTCTCCTGGACCCTCTGCAGTTCACCTACAGAGCCAATCAGTCTGTGGACGACGCCATTTACCTGGCCCTTCACTTCATCCTCCAGCATCTGGACTTCCCTGGAACCTACGCCAGGACCCTGTTTGTGGACTTCAGCTCTGCGTTCAACACCATCCTCCCTGCTCTGCTCCAGGACAAGCTCGCTCAGCTCAACGTGCCTGACTCCACCTGCAGGTGGATCACTGACTTCCTGACAGACCAGAGGCAGCGCGTGCCTGGGGAAGAATGACTCAGACACTCGGACAATCAGCCACAGGATCTCCACAGGGCTCATGTACCCAGGGATGCTCTTCTCCCTGTACACCAACTGCTGCACCTCCAGCCTGGACTCCGTCAAACTGGTTAAGTTTGCGGATGACACACCCTCATCGGGCTCATCTCGGACGGGGATGAGTCTGTCTACAGGAGGGAGGTGGATCGGCTGGTGTCCTGGTGCAGCAGCAACGACCTGGAGCTCCGACTCCGACTCCCCCATCACCACTGTGGATTCTTTCCGCTTCCTGAGCACCTGCATCACCCAGGACCTCAAGTGGGAGCTGACCATCAGCTCCCTCATCAAGAAAGCCCAGCAGAGGACGTACTTCCTGCGGCAGCTGAGGAAAGCCAAGCTGCCGGTCTAGATGACGGTGCAGTTCTACACTCATTGAGTCCTTCCTCACCTCCTCCATCACTGTGTGGTTTGCTGGGGCCACTGCCAGGGACAGACAGAGACTGCAGCACATTCTCTGCTGAGAAGGTGATTGGCTGCAGCCTTCCATCTCTCCAGGACCTGTACGCCTCCAGGACTCGGGGGCGAGCAGGTCGTATAGCAGCTGACACTTCTCACCCTGGACATGGACTATTTCAGCCACTTCCCTCTGGCAGGAGGCTACGGTCCATCAGGACCAGAACCTCTCGTCACAAGAACAGTTTCTTCCCCTCTGCTGTTTCTCTCATGAACACTTCATAAACCTGCACTAAACTGGACACTTTAGAACACTGGTCACCCATGTTGCACTGTTGCTGTTTTGTTGCCACTATTGTATATATTTCTACCTCCTGCATGCCCTTATTTGTATTTATTCAGTGTGATTTTTTTTTTTTTTCTGTGTGTTCTATGTCGCACTTTATCACCGAAGTAAGTTCCTAGTCTGTGAGCTCTGCTCACAAACAATAGCAATAAAACTTCTTCTGATTCTGAAACTTCTTCTGATTCTGACTCTCTTCATATGAATGAAGCCTGTGAGTGAATGGTAGCGGCCTGAATGGCCATATGCATGGTATTTATTTGGCTGTAGTTTACAGAAGTAGAACAGGGCTCAATATGCCCTTCTGACCGTCCGGTGATGGCTGGACCCTAGATCGCCTCCTGATCGTCCGGTGATGGGTGGACCCTAGATGCCCTCCTGACCGTCTGGTGATGGCTGGACCCTAGATGCCCTCCTGACCGTCCGGTGATCGCTGGACCCCGCCTCCTGATGGCTGGATGGCTGGACCCTAGATCCCCTCCTGATCGTCCAGTGATGGCCGAACTCTAGATCGCCTTGCCTGAATGGACTCTGGCCCTACAGACTTGAACTGGATGCACCTTAGTCCTGGACACATCTAAAGCCTGTCCGTCCATGGGAGTGGATCTCTCCTTCACTGTGGTTCTCCTCGAGGTTTCTCCTTTTCCCACTGGGTTTTTGGAGTTTTTCCTTGCCGAGAAGGAGGGTCTAAGGACAGGGGATGTTCTGGAACAGTTATTCATTGCTTGTTTTCTGTTGATTAATTTGCTTGTCTGTTTCTGTTTCATTGTTGATTTTCTAATTCTGTTGGTTAATCAACTCTCATGTTCAGCCCTAAGAGGCGACTGCTGTCGTGATTTTGGGCTCTACAAAAATAAATTGAATTGAATTGAATATAAATTATGATTAAAAAAACATGATAAAATAAAAACTATGATCAAATTAAAATATACAATGCATGCCCTTAATTTTACAAGTTCCTACTAGTTTGTGAATTTTGTTCACTGGCAATGGCAATAAAACTGATTCTGACTCTGAATAATGCTTACAACTCCAAAGTGACTTTGGAAAGTCTAAGTGTGTAAAGTTTTATTTTCATTTTTATCTTTCTACCATAGTGTGTATATCCCATCTATGCTTTCTACATTGTCCTATTAAGTCTATTTTATGTCTTATTTTGAAATCCTCACCCTCGCACACATCACCATTTCCGCTTCGCTTGACTTTTCGCCTTCCCCGAAAAAAGCCGAGCCCAGGAGACTTCGGCTCCGCTCGGACACACAGCACCGGCCTGTATGGTGGAGATCACTTCTATATTTTTACCTTTTTCTGGGGACCGGCTGTATGATTAAGCTACAATCTTCAATGAGTAAGCATATCCCAGTAAGTACATCACATTTTCTTGGTTGTTTTCTTCTTTTTAAAGCTTAAATGTGAGCACTCGTTGAATCTTTCCCGTCGTTTAGCAGCAGCTGGTCGCTATGGGGAGACGAGACGGTGGCCTGCAAGTTTCTGGGTTGTAAAACAATAGATTTTGACCATAGCACGCACATGACATCGACTTAAAGATTTGCGGGATGATTCACGGTTTGTCAAAATAATAAATAGTCGTGTAGAGTTGATAAAATGATCGTAAAGTGCTGTAGGTCGTCCTCGACTACACCTTAAGGCCTCTAGCGTTGCATGATGGCGCCCACACTTCTCACACAAAGCCCACCACTTTATTGCTCTACAACGCCTTACACACACTAAACGACACTCTCCACATTTTAAACACCTTTTGTTTTCTTGATTTCATCCCTATTTTGACACATTTAAGCTTCTTTTTTGGCGTGTGTGTCGTTTGATACCTTATGCTGCTTTAAGCCGGAAAATACCGGTTTGGTAAAAACATGAAAGTATCAGTTTTATCCTATTTCCTTATTGTAATTTTAGTTTTTGTTGTGTTTTAAAGCAAAGCGATGCATTTGAAAGATTTAGCTTTAAGTAACTGCTGATTAAATTTACCTTTTTGCTTTTTAATTTGTAATATATTTGTGCGTAAAAGAGCGAGTTGGGAGCTGTTAATCTTGTTGTTTACTGTCACACATGTTATTAGCTTGTCCTTATATCATCAAACCTCAGTCACACCGCCTTAGATGGGATTATTATAGGGGCACAGTGGGGGAAAATCGCACAACTGTTTAGTAAATGGACTTCTTGGAAAGCACAATTCCTGGTACCATGTCTGAAAACACGGGCGCACAAAATGGCAGAGGGAGTGCATTCGTGAGTCACAGTTTTGGGTTTTAGGTGGAGGAGCCCGTCTTTGGGCCTCCCTGCGCAGATAATATGACCTACATGTTACAAGTGACACATCCGCACTATCACACGGAGATATGCACTGTACAGTAACGTGAGCAGGAAGGAGGAGGGAAACTGGGCAAGGAAAGTAACATTCAAAACCCAAGCTTAAACCCCACTGTCATCTGTGATCTGATGTGACATAAACCAGTTCAGCTAGGATTAATGTAGATGGCTTTTATGACAAGATAAGAGCAACATTTGCAAATCACTGCTGTTTGTAAAATCACTAAATAATATGGTAGTCTATTTCTTTTTCTG
This sequence comes from Periophthalmus modestus, assembly GCA_019594935.1. Taxonomy (NCBI): domain Eukaryota; kingdom Metazoa; phylum Chordata; class Actinopteri; order Gobiiformes; family Gobiidae; genus Periophthalmus; species Periophthalmus modestus. The sequence goes on from JAIEZT010001373.1 coordinate 15,630,913, forward strand.
GGGAGAAATGGCTGGATTTCAGGCCACACAACATTTTATATTTAAAACAACAGGTTTCTGTTAAGAATATACATTTTAATTTTGGTAGTATAGTATGATGACATCAATGGGAAACATGGGATAGATTTGGTCAGGTGGAAAAATACTAAATAAAAGCAGACTTTTATATTGCAATCCAGTATCTTGCAAGGACTTGTAATACAAGATTGTTTAATTGTGTTACATCAAGATAAAGACATGTTGTGAAGTGTAATGCGCTTTGCTGAGAATTTGTGTGTTGACACATCTTTTACATTCTTGCTAAACCATGGACTGCATTTTGTTTTTAGGTAATCTTTCTGATCTGTATTTTGTGGATTTGATTTCATTATAGTTTATGCAGTTTTCAATGTAAAAAAAAAAACTGAGTCCACTTGATCTGCTCTGTTTTGAGCTATTTGGCACTGTGTAGTCCTTTGACTGCCAAACCTTTTATGAACTTTTCAAACCAATGTCAGTCATTTCATTTCAGTCATTGTGGTTGTAACTGTATAGCACCAAATAAAACTACTGTCTGAGAATCCAGCCACCAGAGGTCACAATCCTGTGCTTTCTGATGCCAGTCTCAAGTTTAGATAAATGCAGAGGTATATATGAGGAAATCACAATGCACCAAAATCTGCCTGGTAGCCCTTACAGTAGTTACTCTAAATGTTTTTGAAAACTGAAATGGTATGCTGCTGCCACTTCTACTTCTAGAAGCAATCTACAATACAGCATAAAGGATTATGTTGGAGTCTAGGTTATGGTTATGATTTGACAGTTTTGTGTGTGTACCATAGTACAGGAGTGTCCAAACTGTTTTTTTTTTTAACTGAGTGGCCACATAGTACCCATTCAAAAAGTTTTTTAGCATTTTTTTTGGCAGAGTGTACCTTTTTAATAAAGTTTAGAACATAATTTTTGGGATGTTATTTGTTATTTTTGTTTTAGTGATAAACTTTTCCAGTAAAAATGGTAATTTTGGGCCGACAAAACTTGTTTGTAGGGCTACATTTTGCCCCTAGGCATTGATGTAGCAGATTTTATTAGGGCATTGTGGGAAGACTCTCAAAATTTAAGCCATAGCTACAATAAATCTTTACAAATTAGCAGATATTTTCCGGGTCAGATTTACATTTTACATTGCGTCCATTAAAATTTCAATTCAGTTGTGATTAATCTTGCAGCCCAACTCTAAATTTATGCTTTTTTGTCCATGCCTCTAACCACCTCCTCTGTGTCTTGTAGCAGTTCTGTGGTGTTCTGGGTCACACATTTATGGAGTTTCTGAAGGGCAGTGGAGACTACTGCCAGGCTCAGCACGTCGTACATGCAGATGAGTGAAAAGCCAAATTCACCATCCAGCCACCACACTTGAGCCAAAGGAGGACCCCGCGTCGCAGGCAGGACCGGTCAGCCCTCCCTGAACCAGCCACAACTCTGTCTGGATGGGGTAACTCCACCTGCTGCACACTGCCCCCGCCTGGCCACAATAAGGTGGAACCAGCCTTGTTTTTTTCTTTCTTTTCTTTCATTTTATTCCAAAAAGAAAGCTTTTGAGTTTTTTTCGTTCTGATTGTCTGTCCTTTTCGGCTGCCAACTCTCCAAGATTGCCCCAACGATTACAACAGCAGCCTTTGTCAATTCTTGCCAATTGTTTGAATAAGCCTGGAGGATTTTAATCCATTGGACATTTTTGTTGACATTCCCTCCACGTTTTAAGTGTTTACATCTGAGTTTTTGCTCTGTACGAGACATTTGGCTTTTGTTACATTATATTTTATTTTTACGTTGTCAAAATGGCTCGAATGAATAGACCAGCCCCAGTGGAGATCACCTACAAAAACATGAGGTTCCTGATTACCCACAATCCCACCAACGCCACACTGAACAAGTTCATCGAGGTGAGAGAAAGTTCAGAATAACTTTATGTAATGACATCATGGGTTACAGTGGGTTGTGTTCATGGTGTGTCACAACAGGGCCTACCGAATCAAATAAAGATGGCTAGCAGCAGGCAATTATTTGTGGCAAAATGCATGTCTTGCATGGTTTTAAGATGTCAGTATTAATATGGGTGGGTGAAAAAAAAAAATATCATTGATTATCTTTGAGACAGGTTAAGAAGTAGTAGATTGTGATAAAATTGTATTCATGTTTCAGACTACACTGTGATTGGTTAAGTCCACATGTCACTCTAAGCATGACAGGCAGACCTACAAGTGTGGGTGGGGAAAAGTCCCTGTGGTTGTGCATAGAGTTGCATTAAAAATAGAATCACCGAATTGCAAGATGACAATATTGTAATCCTGTTTAATTGCAGGAGCTGAAGAAGTATGGGGTTACCACCGTGGTGAGAGTTTGTGAGGCAACGTATGACGCCACTCTGGTGGTGAAGGAGGGGATCCAGGTCCTGGTGAGTCATGCCTCCAATAAATCAAAACTGTTTAATCAATTGCATACCTAGATTACAATAGAACTACCATAAAATGTAGGTGTACTGTAAGGATAGACTAAATACAAATATAACAACATGGTTTATTTATATGTAACAAATATAACTACATGGTATATGCATGTGTGTGTGTGTGTATATATATATGTTTTTATTTTTATTTTTTTTTTAAAGGCTAAAATTTGACCTGATAAACCGATGAATTTCAGAACATGCTAATAGAGGTCAAAGTCTTGAAACAACAACCTCAACAAGACTTTTCCATGCATTTTTTTTCTATAGATTCTATATAGTTCTTTGCAGAGGACATTGTAATATAATAAAAAAAAATTTAAGATAATTTTAGCCTTTGCAGTGAAGTGTACATAAACGGTGTGAAACAGTATAGACTTTGCTGGGAAAACCATACATTTCAGATGTGTAGTTTGTCACAGCCCCCCTCCTCTCTTCACTAATATTCCGCTTTCCCTGCTGTGAGCTCAGAATTTCACTCCTTTGTTTTGGTTTCTAAGAGACCGCCTCTGACATCGCTTCCCGTTTGCTCTGTTCTGCTCCAGGATTGGCCGTTTGACGATGGAGCTCCTCCGTCCAATCAGATCGTGGATGATTGGCTGAACCTGCTCAAGCAGAAGTTTAGGGAGGAGCCTGGCTGTTGCATCGCTGTGCACTGTGTGGCAGGCCTGGGCAGGTGAGGGGTCTGTTTGTACTCTTATTATTATTGTTGTAGTAGTAGTAGTAGTAGTAGTAGTAGTAGTAGTAGTAGTAGTATAGTATCTCATCAGTAGTATGTGTAGTAAAGTATAATTAGTTTACAGTATACTACAGTATCATGTGTAAACCATAATTATTTACAGTATTTCAGTATCATGTAAAATCACTATTTTATCTTTCCACTGTTCATCTACTAATCAGTATTAAAAGTAGTATTAAAACTAGATTCATGCAAATATCAATACTGCAAAAAAATCAAACTGAGCAAAATGTGACCTTTCCTGAATAGTTTGAAATTATCTCATTCTATATCAGAACTATTTTAAGTCTATCATCTAAATAAAAAAATGTTTGCCATTTAAAAATCAGTATAGAAAATCATGTATTTCCTTAGTATTGAAATCGAGTTTGAAATTTTTGTATCACAACTGCACTTTTGATATTGACATTAATATGTACACTACTACTGTAATATCTCATTTGCTAATCGTGATGCCTTTGGCAGAGCTCCTGTTCTCGTGGCACTTGCTTTGATCGAATGTGGGATGAAATATGAAGATGCTGTCCAGTTCATTCGGCAGTAAGTTTACTTTTCTTTGGCTCACAAAAACCTAACTCATCTTATTTTAGACTTTTGGACTTCATCGATAAGGATAAGCAGGGAGTGTTAATTAGTTTTATTTACATAGTTTATTATTTGCTCATTAAACACAGTAGAAGGCATTGTTTTCATTTAAAGATACTCTGTAACTGTTTTATTTCTATGGTCGGACACCTACTAGTCTCCATAGCGATCACTTGTTCCTTATCAAACTACGTGGAGACAAGCAGGTGATGCCAGACGACCAAGTTACAGGTCAGATCTGTGGAGGGAGGACTGCTTAGAATACAAGTTCATAAACATGAAAAACACCTGAGACTGTATAAATGCAAGATGTTTTTAATGCCATACCGTTGAACATTCAAAGCCAACCAATAACATCTCCACCAGATGTCACTGACGTTCCTTTCACCAGAAAAATTACGTATTGCAGCTTTGAATTAAGCCTATGCTAATTTAAAAACAATAAAAAAGTACAAGTAGTTAAATGTTTTTGATAACTAAGGGAAATTCACCTTGTACAAAACAAAATGGCCACAGAGCGACTGGTATCTAAAGAATCTCATGACTCACCACTGTGACTCAGGCCTATAGCTGACTCATACATACTCATACATCATTAGAAAGACTTCATGCCAAACCTTGATTACATTATGGGCTATTTTGTGGCATTAAAATTAATAACTAGTTGTATAACTAGTATGAATAAAAAACATACTCTATAAAACATTTGAATATAAGCCAACATATTTTGATCATATGTACAGTGATTATTCTAAAAAGCAAGCTCATTTTGACAGAAAAAAAGGATTCCTCAAACTCTATTGCTGGTATTCCATCTCGATTTAAAATTCTGATTTAATTTCTTTGTCTATTACAATAAGAACCACACAAGATGATATTCAGATTTCTGAGTACCACCAGATCTAAACCCGAATTCTTATCAAGGCGAAACATTGTCTAAAATAATGATTAACCCAGTGGATGACTGTAATTAGAGAAAAATCTGTTCATGTTTTAAAATGGAACTAAATTAATCAACTACTTTTTGCTATTAAACTGTGTACTGTGTTTTAATAGCATTCTCTACTGTTTGTAATCCTTTTTGGTAATGTTAGTGCAAAGCAGAGTGTGTGCTGCTGCCAGTGATCGCTGCAATTTCAAGTACTACATGATACCACACTGTACTGCCCTGATTACAGCCAGGTGTTTGCAGGGACAGAGTTGGAACTGTGGATACTTGTTAGATCAATCACACTGTTCCGTATATTCCCAGACCCCGCCTCTCATCCCCCCTCACTCTTGCCTTTTAGTCTTCCAGGTACTGCCTAGTTTAGAAACTATTTCAGATGTAGTTGTGGGTGGAGTTTAGGTTTTTACCAACAAATACTCAAACAGCACTGGGATGTAAAAAAACAAACAAAAAAGCAAATGTGTTGTTCTTTAAAAAATCTCACTTTTTCTTTTCCAGGAAGCGTCGAGGAGCTTTTAACAGTAAGCAGCTGTTTTATCTGGAGAAATATCGTCCAAAAATGCGCCTTCGCTTCAAAGACTCCAACGGCCATCGCAATAACTGCTGCATCCAGTAAAACATATTCAAAAACTACAGCCAAAATTCGAGCCAACCAACTTTACCATTTCTAACCATGAAAGTCCTGGCTAGCGCTTCACTGGCAGGCTTATATCTTTATTACATTGTGTTGAAGTACTTTTATTTTGAAATTCCATGCTCAACTTTATCAATGATTCCTTCCTCCTCCAGGTATCAAAGTGTCAAAATGGAGAATAGTCCTTAAATATTCCCATTGTAACAGATGAGAAATAAAAAGGCAGCATGAATCAATGTAAGATGTTGGAATATATATATTTTAATTGGGCAGTCTGTTACCTGTGCTTCAAAAATAGGTTGCGTTCACTTTCTAAATTTTAATGTCAAAATCAAAGATGGATGGTAGGAACCAATATGGACATGTAAGTAAGAAAAATAAATGACCAAAATCTACAATTGTTTCTTAGCAATTAGAACTCTTTTGGTTTAATGTATTATCTAGAGTCTACAATCACGTTTTAGTTTGATATCCTCAATTTGTGTCACCAAATCTGCAATTATTGGACCTATCCACATAAAATTAAAACTAGGGTGATTATAAGGTTAATTAGTCAGCAATGCATCTCTTACATAATGGTTTAAAACGGCATGTAGAAGTGGTAATATGATCTATTTACTAAACATTTCACTGTAAATGGATAAAGATTACGATTACGATTAAGATAACACTTTTTGCAGTCACATAATGAGGAAATTGAATTGTTAACCTTAAAAGTGCAAGAAAAGTCACTATAAAATAACAGTAATAATACATGATTGTAAACGACAATAAAAGGAAAATGTAACAAAGTGTATTAATGGTTAAATTTTGTATTGTATTTGTTTTTAAATATTGTCTACTGCCCTCCATCTAAATTATTGGCATAAAAATCTATATAGATGGTGAGCTCAACCTATTGTCTGGTATTGTCCCTTATAAATGATAAAATAAATTTGTGGTGACTGACTAGAAAGAGCTATGCCTTCCTTATTCACATCCATAAATGCCTTACAATCAAAGTGCACCAACTGGCAATCGTGATGGCTGGCATTTAGAAAGGTGTTTGGTTTTTCTACTCGGAACAAAAAAAAAAAAAAAAAAAAAATTAACAAATTGTTGCCTTTGTCTTGTGCAGGAAGTCTTAACAATTATGCCCTTTCAGTGCAGTTTTTTACTATAAAATGCTTAATTGTTGCATATTTGTTAAGCGAAGTCTAGCAGCTGTTATTTTCCTATCAAACTTTTTGTTTAGCCGTTAACTGCCATGTCCAAAATGTGATTTAGTTTTAAGTTTCCAGATTTCTTTACGTTAATATTTTTTTGCTTCAAACTGGACTTCCAACGTCTGCTATATTTTGTATGCCTTTTTATTTTGTCAGTAACTTAAAGACTTCGATACTTGATGATGATTTTATGTATTGAAAATGTGTACTATTATTTTTAGGTTGGCTATTTATACTATCAATGGATGTGTGATTTAGTACCGTGAGCGACAAAACTTGTACCTTGTTCACCGACTTGTGAGAGTACATTAAAATTATACACCAAAATCCAAAATGAGTGGTCTTTTTTTCCCTTATTTCAAAATGGCCCTGCTGTATTATGAGGACATTTTAAATTATTAACAATTATTTCAAACAGACAGAAAAACAACCCATTGAGAAAGTATTAGTAGGCCTGGTTTGTGTATAAAAGGTTATGTTGTGATTATAAAAATGACTTTACTCCAGGTTTTGAGTGACAGAAAATGCACACATATCATTCTGAGCAGAAGGTAGTTAATTGTATTTTTACATGTTGTCATTGTGTGGTTAGGTGGAACAAAATTAAGATTTTACCCATATAAAATGTGAATGCTGATAAAGCAGGAACCCATCAGGGAACTGAACCCAAGACTGTCAAGAATACAATCAACTTAGTGCCATCTTACTCACTTGCTTTTCTTGCATAGACATTAGAGTAGACTTGGAGAAATACATGGTTATGAAAAGTTTGTTATATAAAAGAAATTAACCTTTTGAAAGAACATGGATTTAAAAAGGCTCATTAGTTACATAATGAGCCTTTTTAATTGCAGAAAACACTGGAAATCACCTGGCTTATTTCATCTAATGGCTAAAAATACAAATAAAACGCCTATTGTAGATTCACACTTGGAACATACAATGCCAGTTTTGTTTTAAGAACTTAGGGAAGACATTTCTGTTTTATTTACCTCATAGACTGCATATATAAATATATACTGTCTATGATGGCCCTTTATTAAAACTGTTATAACTCAATGCACCATAAAATGCATAAAATATATTAATTTGATATTATCACACATTTTTATTAAATAGTTATAGATGACGCAAACTTGTGGCAATAGTCCCAAAACTTTTCTCTTTATTTGCATCAGACAATATATTTGTGAATTAGTCGTGCATGATTCTGATTGGTCCAGCGAGGCAAAAACATATGACGTAACCCGGAAGTATCTGGTAACTACGCGGATGCGGTTTCGCCTTGAGACTATGACTTTGTAATCAAGTAAAAAGATATTACATCGAGGATTATATGAACATTTAGGGAGATATTGTGCAAAGATGAAGCGGGCATTAATATTTCTGGTCGCGTTTTCGTTTTTGGAGGCTGTTTCCTGCTGGAATGACGGTAAGTATTTTAAAGGAGCTAAATGATCACATTTGAACTTCCTGTTACCGTTTAACTTACAAATAACATAATAATGTTCATATTATCATGTACTGGAATATCTCATTATGTGTTGGTCTAATCTCTTGATCATACTCATTATCATCATTAACAGGATATTAACAACTTTTATTACATTTCCGGAACTGTTGTCATACAGATTATTTGGTACATTTAGTGTATTTTGTCATGGTTAGTATTTCTTTAGGTAATTTAAGTGGTTCACAGTACTTGCATTCTTAAAAGTATAGACACAGCTATATATAAAGCTATACAGTACAGCATATTTGTTTCATTGCAAATTATGTACTCTAAAACATGTTTTGAGCTGCAAATTATGAGAAAACCTTTGATATTTTGCCATAATAATTGTTTAGAGATACTGTAGAAGTCTTTAAAATGTGTAATAAAACGTCATAATATGAGTAATTAACACGTAACATGAAGTAATTCAGTTTAAGTTATCTTCGTTTTCTTTTTTGGACATCTTAAGTATTTACAGTAGTTAGTATTATTTTACTTTCACTTGTAGATAAAAGTAATAATACACTAATTGAGTGTACAGTTTAGATGGTTAATAAATGTATTAATTCAGTTATAGTCTGAAATTTTTTTCTTGTCCATTGTTCAATTATTATATTAGGGGGATGATTCAAGTGTGTTAAAACTCAAAGCTTGAGAACTGCTGGAGTTAGGTGGGTTTTTGGATTAGAAAGCCTCCAGAAATACAATTCAGTCTTGCTGCATCACCATAGATGTAAACAAAATCCGTGGAAGACAATTTCAGTAAGTCAGATTCTCTCTCCTCAGGAGGTAATGTTTTGTTGCGGGACATCCAGGTCTTGACTCTGTATAGGGGCCGTTACACCACAGGACGCAGGACCAGTCCAGTGCCTCAGCTGCAGTGTGTCGGGGGCTCTGCTGGGTGTCACGCCTTCACTCCAGAAGTGGTCCAGTGCCAGAACAAGGGCTGGGATGGGGTCGATGTACAGGTACAGACCAAGGGGGAAAAAGCCCACCTCTATCCTCTTCAATCAAATATAACTTATTGGTTATGCCTTGGCATCATTGATTTTTGCTGCAAATATTTTCACAGCAAAAATTGAAAAAAAAAATTGAGCTACAGGAAACGGGAAACCTATAGGAACCCTAAAGATGAGATTTAGGGATGCAGTGAAAGAAGTAAAAATACCATGTGAAATTAAACTATTTTTCTTGCAGTGGGAGTGTAAAACAGACATGGATAATGTGTACCGTTTTGGGCGCGTTGAGGTGAGCTGTGAGGGCTACAACCACCCGTCGGACCCGTACATCCTGACTGGCTCATGTGGTCTGGAGTACACTCTGGAGCTGACGGACGAGGGGCGCAAAAGGAACCAGGGTGGGTGGGGGTCCCAACGGGGGTCCAGTGGATTTGGAGGTATAGTACAGGCTTGAGGATATCTGTGTTCTAAGAGTGATATGAAGATCAAAATATTAAAGTCTTAAAAACATGAAAAACGATATCATTAAAAAAAAGTTTACAGTGATTCAGAGTTATCCTAATTATTCACTGCAATGCGTTTATAAGCACTTTTCACAACCAGAGCGGAGTGACCGCCATAGTAATGTTATCAACAACTAGCATGCTAATCAAGTACTTCCTGATTATCAAACAATAAAATGCTTTATAATTAGATGCAGACAGTACACGGCAGACTTTTTACCTCAAAAGCTGCTCATACAATGTATGTGTTTATTTGTTTATTTATATTTGTACTGGGGCAAGGCACATTTTTTTCAAATAAATGTGGAAAAATCTGGTATATGCCCTTTACTATAGGTGGATTTACTGTCTGGAAGGGTTATTAAAAAATTATACCCTAGATACTAATTGATAACTAATTGATGACTAAAACTAGTATCTATCTTCTATGTACTAGTAAACTATATGTTCTTTTGGCCAAAAATTGAAAGTACATAAATATGAAAAAAGATGATTGTTCTTAGACTTCAGAATAAGTATAAAGCCACATGATACAATTAAAGAACTGCTCTTATTTTGTTGTTTGTATTGTGTGAAGAAGAGTGTATTTTTATTATCCTTGTGGTATCAAAACGTTATGTAATATTGAACATTTTCCTTTGTATCGAAATGTAAGAACAATTTTTGAATCTTGGTAGCAGGGATATGGATCAATTTTTAATATCAAAATTAATCAAATTGTTGTTCTTTTTGGTCAGATTTTGCAGGTTTTGCTTCCAGTTTCTTCAATGGTTTCTCTGATCATAAGTCACAGTCTCCACCACGTCAGAGCTCCTCTCCCTCAGGTGGAGAGGACTCTGCGGGGCTGTTGGGGGTGGTGCTGCTGTTGTTGATCGCATTCGGTCTCTACAAACTGTTCCTCAGCGGAAACACAGGGACCCAGGGACCAGACCCCAGAGAGACCCACCACGGCTCTGCCTCTGCCCCTCCTCCTCCTGGGTTTAAGCCTGACTATACCTCCACAGGTACACAGCACTCTACCATAGCAATAGCAAATTTATACCGATATGAACAAAGAAAAAAAAAAAGTACCTTTTTAAATAACAAAAAAACAACAAAAAACTGCAACAATATAAATGTTTTTGTATTTGGTTCCCTGAGATAAAGTCACTAATTAGTTAATTAGTGGCCAATCCTAATTTAGAAACGTTTTAACATGTGTTTATTTAGCAATGCATTGACAATGGGAAATGGCATTTTTTCCATCATACAATCTAGACATCAAACTATTCCTAAGCAAATGAACTTACATTTCTAAAGATATAAAACTTCAGGAAATTCTACATCTTTATGTAATAATACAAGGCATCAGTCCTGCTCAGTTCTACCCATTGTTCCAGAATGATGAAAAGTAAGGACTGTTGCCATAGCAATTAACAATTCAAAACTAAATATTATATCTTTTGTATGGTTAACCGTCCTCAAAAAACAGGAAGCACATGGATACAATACTATTTAGTACATAATTTTGAAAAAAATGAAAGGAACAACTTAACGTTTGTTTGTTCTGTTGCAGGTTATCCAGAAGCAAACCCGGGCTATGGCTTCCACAGTGACTATACACAGGGCCAGTATCCGTACACTGGGGGGCGCTCTACTCGCAACACTGGGCCTGGAGGAGGAGGCTTTTGGACTGGGATGGGAACAGGAGGGCTGTTGGGGTATATGTTCGGTCGGCAGAGGTTAGTAGAGACACAAAATCAGACATAAATTGGAACTTTTTTCAGCTTTAAAGGTGCATTTGTTTATTATAAAAACTGTTTGAATCTGTTAATCATTATAAAGAATATTTAAAAAAACAAAAAAACTGTGATCTTAACAAAAAAATAATTATTTGGTGAAAAGAGTGTATTCTGTGCATTTATAACATACATAACCTGTTGTTGTTTAAGGTCCCAGCCTTATCAGACTCGTGGATATTACAACCACACGGATAGTTACTCCAGACCCTCCTCCTCCACAACCTCCACATCCTCTGGCACCAGAACTGCCTCAGGTCAGAGAAAAAGACCTTCTCTCAGGACAAAATAAAGACATAATCATTTATTTGAATTTGTTGAAACAAAATTTGAAATACAGTTCCATATATGTCCTTTTGCCAAGTTCCTTTGATATAGCCTGGTGTAATCATCACCATTAAACAAACTGTTGTCTTCAACTGTTTTTTGTTGCTGTGTTGAAAAAAACTGAAAAAAAGCTTTGTAAATAATATAGTCTAATTGGCTGTGACTATGTGGTGTTTGCTAAAATCCTATGCATTTTGATGGAACATTTTTGGTGCTGCTATGGTAAAAATGCAGAAGCGTTTGCAATACAGGTACTTGTGATGTAGGGACGTTGTGATGCAGGAGCGGTTACGAAGATAGTGGCCTTGCAGTGGTCAGGAATTGAGAATGCCATGCACGATGTAGGGGCAGTCACATATGTGTCAATTATGCTAAAAATATTTGTTACACATCAATGAAATACTCGATCACAACAAAAAATGATAGTAAGGATTGTGGTCCCTGATGTCAAATTCTAACTTGAATGTAACTTATTTGGTGTGCTGTTTTTTAGATATGGTCTTTTGGCTCTGTGCACAACAGGAGCCAGCTAGTTCCATTTAGAGGGACAATCAGCGCAACCATTTCTGGCGTAATGTAATGTCTATGAAGTTTTTTTGCCACTTCACAAATGCATGGAAAACTCCACCAGAGGACACTCTTTACAAAGGCATGTCTTTGTGTGTTGGGACTAATGCTAATTTTGGACCCTAATAAGCCTATTAAATAACATCACTGACTAAAATAATTTCCACCTAAAAATAATTGGGTGATCCTTACAACAAATACAATTTTGTTCTTATGTTCCATTTAACATTCCTAAGAAGATACCATTAGCATTGGACACACAAAGCTGTACCTTTCTAAACACAGAAGTGTCCTCTGGTGAAGTTTTTCTCACATTTGTAAAGTGTTTAACATGTTGTCAATGACATTCATCCACAGCTCCATGTCCACTGACTGATCTCTCAGGATTTATTTATTTGAACTCAACTTGGCAAAAACCTCATAGACATTACTTTACACCGGAAATGACCATGTCCCTCTGAACTAGCCGGCTACCGTTGTGCACGAAGCCACAGTCAACTTTCACATTTGTAATGAACAGATTAACGTCTTTTTACTTGTTCATTTAGTAACCCACTGTTCTGTCTTTGCAGGGTTTGGAGGTACCAAAAGAAGATAGATGTTTTACGCACATCTGTGTCTTCTTCCTGTCATTTTGAGAGTTTTATGTGTGCTAAAAACTATGCACAATTAATAGTTAAGAACAGCACTGAGATCAGATTTGGGTAAATTCCACTGAGATCATGCTTTGCAGTGAACAGCTATTTAGTAAAGGTGCAGTATGTAACTTTCTGGAGGTGGCATGTCACCTGCATGATTCCATGGAAATCAAAAGTTAAAACCATACTTTGGAACATTCTCTATGGAGACAGATACATTGTGTTTCACATTATGGTAATGTTGTAGCCAAAGGAACAACATTTCCTGGACACAAGCAGGAGCTGATCCTCCAGGAGGGCCAAATAAGAGTCGGGTTTGTGGATGTGCAAGCCCGCTCAGAGTAAACTGTTTTTCACTACGATAAATGCCACCAAATGGCTTTTATTTTAGTAAATGTTTTACCTAAAAAGTTACATACTGTGGCTGTGAATGTTTTCACTTAAAAAACATAAAAATAGTTTTAGTCAATGTTTTATTATTGTATAAATACAGACTGATTACCCATCTTGACATAACAATCATGACATAATCATGGCATTACAATCATGACATGTGTAAATATTATTGATATGTTTTGGTCTTATCAACTTTGCTGTGAAAAGCCTTTTATATTTGCACATAGTTATTAATGTAAGAGTGAGCATAAAATTAAAAACAAAGTTAACGTGTATTTGCATTGCTTTTGTGAAGACTTACAATAAAGTAAATTGTTAAGTTTTTAAAAAATTAAGTTTAAGTTAAGTTTTTGTTGTTTTATGTTTGGTGACACATTTAAAAAGGATTGGGAAGAGAGTATTGTAAAGTAATTAAAGATACCTTTTGATAAAATACTGAAATTGTAATTTATTACTTAACATGAAAATCAAAAACATCAGATAACCGGTTTAGCAATGCATTTTCCTTGACCATAAAAATGTGTTAAAGTTTAAAGCCAAGTGACCAAGTATAATTTATCTCAAAACAGTGCAATTTCAGAGTCCCTTGCCATTCTCTTCTAGATGTGTTCTCTGTTGATTTCCAGTAAAGTCAAAATGTTCAGTATATTTTCTTTATTTGAGCGTCTCTTTGAGCTGTGCCTCTTCTGGTGACGACTTTCTCAGCTTTGCCCTGAACTTCTCCAGAGCTGAAGGAGCAGACTGAGGGAGACGGAGAACACAAGGTATGATTAACCAAAAAGCAATGTAAACATATAGTAAAGCGGTTTTTAAATGTACATTATGTAACTTTTTCTAATGGAGGATTATCAAGTGGCTTAACCTACACCAGAAACATTACAGAGTGTGCACTTGTACAACCTATTGTGGGACTCTGAGTGAGGCTTTATCATTTCAAGCTACATTTTTTTTCTTGTCTTTTCTGAAGATAAAAGATGAGAGATTTGTCCAAAAAAAAAAAAAAAAGTTCGAAAATATTGTGTTACGAACAATAAATCCAAGTGGGGTCAAATGAGTTTCATATACATCAAACCTGTTGGTTTTTTTTTTTTTTAATTTTACATCTAATTTGATTCCAGACTTTAAGATAACAAAATTACAAATATTAATGATTATTTTAAAAGTGTTGTATCAGTCTTAATATATTCTTGGTAAGATTCCAGTATACCTTGGGTGTGTTCACCGGTAACTCTTGTCCTGGAGATGGAAATTTGTAGAAAATGGAGGATCTAAAAAGTATGTCCTGAGCCGATGAGGAGGAGCGGGAGAGTTTGGGTGGAAGGAGGTGAGGCTTCTCTGACTCCTCCAATGAGTCCTGAACAGAGTAATACAATAAATCAGACCTCCACCAAGGCACTGACCAAATGTTGCAAAGGTAAATACACACTGATTAACCACAGCACATTAAAGGTGGAAAATAATTTTTGAGCATGCAAATTTAACACAATTTTAATAGCTAGATAAAGTTGTGTTGTTGCTTTTTTCATGGGCTATTTTCAGTACTTTTCACCATAGAAAGATAGAATATTGTTAATGGCTGTGGCAATGTTGGTATTTTTTTTAATCACTCTGAAACTCATGGATATTGTTTGAAAAAGACGTTACAAACCTTAGAGGCTTCCAGTCTTACCTTAGAGATCTTTAATGGGTTACTGAATTTCTCTAAACCAAGAAGTAAGATACAGTTACTATATAAATAATCCAGTCAATGCCCTGCTATTTTAAACCCTCTCCAAAGTATATTTTAAAAGGTGCACTATATGTAACTTTTCTGGTCACCTGCTTATCTCTATGGAGATGCCATTGCTTTGGAATGTTGTATTGTAATAAACTTATCCATCTCCTTGGAGATAAGCAGGTGGTGCAATCAGGCCAAGTTACAGGTCAGATCTGTGGAAAAATATAAACAGTTTTAACACCTGACTGGAACATTCCAGGCAAAGCAATAATATATCCATGGATACAAGCAGGTGGTGGATATTTTTTCCAGAAAAGTTACATATATTAATGCACCTTTATAATTAAAATAATTTACCCTTTGACTTGGATTGCTTTATTGTAGATTTGCCATCTGCTGCATTGTGGGGTATTTCCATGTTGAACACACCTATGTATTCAACAGACGTGTAGTAATCTATTATCGGGGATGAGATCAGATCTGGAGGAAATTTCTGCTTATTTTCCAAAAACCCTGCCCACTGTTCACCCGAGAGCACCTCTGTCACAAGTTCAACTGGAGGGCCAATTTGGAAGGAGCCAAAACTGTAAAGACACAAGGCTACAGTAAGTAACAGGATTAAAAATAATAATAATATTTCAATTAGTTTTAAGAAAACATGTAACAACAAGGATACTAGGACAATATTCATCCTCTTTCATTGTGTGTATTCCAGGTATAAATCTGCATTTGACCCAAGAGAACTTTATGATTGGCACTGTGAAAAAAGATACCCAGAGACTAATCAATAGTAAAACTTGAAATGAGATCTTCACCGGGCCAGGATCACAGATAAGAGCTCATGGGGCTGAACAGTGAATGTTTTTTTCAGGCCAACATCATTAGTTTGGTAAAGGTGAATGTACATATTGAGCTCTTAAGAAGGAGACAAAATTCTTCTTTCTCATGTGTGTCTGCATTATGCCATAAAATTTCCATGGAGAAAAGCAGGTGAAGTTGGACCCTTCATCAGAAAAGTTGCACTTAAGCCTTTAGCCTTTAGACTTAATAAGTGCATTTATTAGAAAATGGAACCTCTAATATTCATATATATATATATATTTGAATTTCAACAAAAATTTACCTCCAAGCAGACTCATTTCTTGTATGAGAGTTTGTCTGGTGAGTTTTGGACAGTCCACTGAAATCTTCATTCCTGGACACTTTCTCTGAGTCTTCATCGGTTTCATCCCTTTTTTTCTTCTGCAGCAGCAGTTTTAAAGATTAGTAAGAGATTAAAGTTTAATAGTTTAATAAATAATAATAATAATACAGTATAATACAAGATTACATTTCACTATTATTGCCTTATTGGATATTGTTTTGCTGGGTCTTCTATCTATGAAAGGGGTGTCAAACTCAAATTCACAGTGGGCCAAAATCAATATTTATTGAACAATTGATTGCAGCTGACATGTAATGTTTAACCTTTTCATATGGAAACAAACTTTAGTTTTGCTTAAACACAAAATCTGGAACACCTGAAACTTGATATTACAAACACATGAGAAAAAAGTTAAAGTTGAAATAAAAGACACGTCAGCAGTATTCATTTCTTATTTAAATAAATAAATTACCTCTCTCTCTCTCTCTCTATAGCAATTAATTTGGCCGAGGTAACCAGTAACTTGTTTGCTAATGAGTGTCAACAGAAAAGGAGGAGAACTTGCTGGTCTCGACTGCAGCGTACTAGTAAAGCATTTTGGGATTTGTAGTATTAGCGATGCATGCACTTTATACCGGCAGGCCAGTGCTAATGCACATTTGATAGGATCTCATAAGCCAAATATAATTACACTGTGGCCCAAATTTGGCCCCCGGGCCTGAGTTTGACATATGTGATCTATACTGTCTATACCCTATTTAAATATAGTGTGTTGCCTATTTCCATTAAATTATTTTATACTGATTCAAAGCAAATAATTTTGTAATTATCTATTTAAAAATATTGGAAAAAGCTGACATAATCGGCTCACTCATGTTTTTTCCGATGGTGGATTTTTATTTCACATTACTTTACTTTTTTGTGCTCATACTATGAACATTTGTACCCATACTGTCTACTTTTGCCAGTAGATCCAACAAAGATGGCATTTAATGAGTTGATAGATATTTGATTCTTACTGGAACACAATCACCTGGGGCTTTTTGTGGAAATCACAATGACAGTTATTTGGCTCACCCATGTCATTTCCTTGTTTGGACGCCCATCCGCCAAGGGCTTTTCATTCCTCAGACTATATTGAATATTCCTGTTTTTAGAGCTTATTTCTTTGTAGTCATGCTCATATTTGGCCTCCATGTCTGGTCTGAGCACAGTTTCATACATATATCTGCTTTCAGTGAGTGGTCTGGATGGGGGAGCTCCTGGTAGCATTTCACTCGTGTGCAGTGGGGTTGTATTTGTCGAAGCATCTTTTTTGATAATTTTCTGAATGTCGGTAAAACTTCTGTCCCGAATGTGAGAACGATCTTGGTCAATGTAATTTTTAGAGCTGTCCGAGACTGCACGAGGCTTCTGGTCCCATGGTGATTTCTCCATAACTTAAAAAAAATGTGAAAGGAGTAGATTAACAGATACACAAATACTCAAATGCATTCATATTTACGTTTAAGTGCTGGTTATTCAGCATTATTCGGTCACTTCTTGAGTCAATAGTGACAAGTGACTTCTGTAGAGAACCTGCCCTGTGGCATTTCACTCTAAATAGCTGCAGATATTTATGTATATGTTTGTACTGTTGGACTAGATATGGATGTAAAAAAATAACTACATGTGAGTAGAGCAGTGGGTGGAGGTATAGATGAACACAGATTGTTTCTGAGCACTCAAGCGTCGAGAGCGGGACAATGCAGCATTTCTCAAACATATATAATAAATTGCAACTTTGAATAAACTAATGATGCATGGAAACTATAATAACATGATTTAAAGTTTATAAAAGTCAAATTTTACACAATATTTGTTTTAAAAGTATAATAAAAAAGAATGTGTCTTACCTGATGAGGCGCTCTCTTGTGTGTGCTGTGGGATCTGATGTTACTCCTCCTTTCAGAGTTTTATCTGTGCTCTCTGAAATGATGCCAGCCACATGTTTCCTGCTGCTGGAAGTTCGTCCTTCAGCAAAACAAAAACTCACACGACCAGTTTTTTTGACGTCAACTTTTGCTGTGTTAAGTTATCATAGAGTAAGGCTCACTTCAAAATATTATACAGGCGCTACGTGAATAAAGCCAAATTTCAACATTAAAGTCTTAATTTAATGAGAATAAACTTGAAGCCAGAAAAAGTCATAATTTTACGAGAATAAAGCCAAAAAAGTCGACATTTAAGGCATAAATACATATTACATTAGAGATTTGGCCTGTAACATGTAGCAAAGCATGACTATGTAAGGCTCATTGTACAAATTGTTTTCCAAATGCACTAATTAAATTAATGATGAATTTAATAATAATAATAATAATAATAAATAAAGACAGGAGAAAAACTTTGAATAAGATTTACCCTTACCTATTTTATTGTATGTATGGGAGTAAGTGTGTGTGTGTATATATGAGTATATATATATGTGTGTGTATATATGTATATATATATATGTATATGTGTGTGTATATATATATATATAGTGTATATATGTATATATATATATGTGTATATATGTATATATATATGTATGTATATATGTGTATATATATATATATATGTGTGTATATATATATATGTGTGTGTGTATATATATATATATGTGTATATATATATATATATATATATATATATATATATATATATATATATATATATATGTGTGTGTGTGTGTTTATGTGTATGTATGTTGGGAGCCAAACACGTGATCTCTTTAAATCACGTGACTCAGAACCCGGAACAACATTTGGACTTTTCCCTTGTTTTAACAGATCAATGACCTTTTCGTGGGAAATCTTTTCATTTGTTTCATGTTGATATTTAACAATAATGAAAGCTGCCTTAGTTCACGTAATTGTGCCTTTTGTCTTTTGCACAGCATTGGCGCACACTTCATTTTTTGACGAGGTAAAAGTGGACTTAATTTACGCTCACTACGCTGAAAAAACTGTAGATTACCTCCCATTTTTCATCGCCATGCCTTTCAACTCTTTGGTCAACATTGCCTATGTGTTAATGGGACTTTCCTGGCTGCTGAAATACAAGGATAAAAGTGAAACTAAAGACGAGAGATATATGAGGGAGGTCTTTGCGTTAATGGCCATATTTTATGGACCTGTCCAGTGGTGGCGTCTGGCTCTACTCACGCGCACTCCTGCTGTTTTGGACCAGTGGTTTACTCTGCCTATTTTCGCTTGGGTCCCCATTTGGATCAGCTTTATACAGGGCAAAACAACCAAAAAGTACGCACTGGTGGTTGAACTTTGCTCCATTTTAAGCTACGGTCTTTCCCTCATATTTGATTGTGGATTTGAGAGTGCGCTGGTGTGCCATGTGCTCTTAGCGGTATACAAGGGAACACACGCCCAACTGCGCTTTGGAAATCACCAAACATTTCAATATTTAGTCCTGGCAGTGCTGTCCTGCGCTGGTTTTGTGCTGTTGAAAGTACTGGATCATTGGCTTGCCCAGTTTTGGGTTTTCCAGCGGATGACGGGACATTTTTGGTCCAAAGTTTGTGACGTACTGCAGTTTCATTATAGTTTTTGCTTTTTGACAACACTGACGCAAATTACGCACAAAGCAAAAGACTAAATGTAAATAAATGTCAGAATATTATAGCTTCACATACTTTATTTGTCCTATTGGCAGCAGTCATAGTTCATAAATGATTATTACTAAAGGATAATAAAAGACTATATACCTTTGTTTATTTGAGTGTAAAAACAAGTCCTTCACAGTAAATGCAACTTCAATTAATGTAGCTGTTTAGAAATAAATGTGAAAATGTATTGGACTGACATGAACCTGATTATACCTGATTGTCAAATCACTTTATACCATTATCTAAGTTATATAATGATAGTATGCAGTGTTAAAATACTAAACTGCCTTGATACTAAGCAAAAGGTTCAATACAAACTTCATACATAAATGATTATGAAGAACATTCTTTGACATTAATTTAAAACACAAGTAAGAGTGTCTTTTTAGTATTGTCATGTGGTTCTATACTAGTA
Source organism: Periophthalmus modestus (assembly GCA_019594935.1). Lineage (NCBI taxonomy): Eukaryota > Metazoa > Chordata > Actinopteri > Gobiiformes > Gobiidae > Periophthalmus > Periophthalmus modestus. The sequence goes on from JAIEZT010001373.1 coordinate 15,651,098, forward strand.
CTGATATATAAAGACCAAACTAAAACTAAAAGTATGGGGATTTTCTGACAGCCCTAAATCAGGGGTTTTGTCCACTGCTCCTGACAGATTAAACCCCTCAGATACTAAAGGATGGCTTAAATGCAAAGACATATTTTCCTACCAAGACAATATCAGAGTAAATATAAATAAATATCTACACCTATTTCAATTCTACAGGTCCAGTTTCTGTATTGCAGTGAGCACAGGTTCACTGTGTGTGTGTTTTTTGGACCAAAGCAGAGCCAGTCCTGCCTCTCTGAAGTCCTGATGACAGAGGTAAATAAGAGGATTCAAACCGCAGTTCAAGTACGACATGACAGAGGACACTGTGCGGAGCCAAGGAGGAGAAGGAGAGAGGTCAAACCTGCCCAAAAGAATCACCTGGAAAATGGACACAGAGGGTTAAATTGAGCGATGTTAATGTTCTAGTCTTATTACAAAGAACCAAATAGCCTTATACTGGGGCAAAGAACAGCAACTTAAAAAATGAGTGGCGTTTTTAAATTTCAGGTTACATTTCGGCAAATAGCCTTCATCAGATCATTTGCTTTTTTCTTTGGACCACAGTGCATTGTACTAAAATATACAAATCTTATGATAATAATATTTTAAAATATAAATTATAGAAATAAAATGTTTTCTCTCAAATACAGAGTGAGCAGTATTACATCCCATGAAACATGATGTAGTAACATAAATAAAATACCTCAGACAAAACAAATGGTGTGTAGCAGAGAGTGTAGGCCATCACCAGCATGGGAGCGATGTCAGAGAGGTCCGCCTCTTCATCTCTGCGAGGCAGGTTACAAATGTGAAAAGGTATTAACTAGAAAGTAATATTAATAAATACATAATATAACCCATTGGCCATTGTGGGAAATCTTTTATGAATGAGATAAAACAAACTATTAATAACACTGTTCATTTAATTTGTTGCAGTAGTCTGCCTTTCAGAAAGACTCTTCACCCACCTCAATCAATATACTTTTGGCCAGCTGCCCAGTAGCTTATTGCCACCAGTACCTCGGTTGGAGTAAATGTATGATATCTGTAAGGCATTTAATATTAAACAAAAGAGAGGGATGTTACTTTTTACCTGTTACACCTGGCTGCACTGGTAATGGAGCAGAGGATCATGAGGACAAATGGGAAGAAGACACAGATGGAGAAGGCACAGAGGATGTAGACCAACATGTCAGAGTAACTGCTCTCCCAGAAGACAGCACACAGCATCTCCGCATGGTCATATCTACAAACAAATCAGATTCAAAAATTTAAATGATCTAACTGGAAACTCAGTACTCAGGAGTGACAAGGCCTGTCACAATAATATGAAATATGATGTATTACTGAAGAATATATAGACAAAAATATTAAAAAAAACATTATGCCAGTGAAATGAAAAGGTGCGTGGGTGCGTGAGATCGATGGTAGTTCTGTCAGTCTACCCCATGGCAGCTGTGGCTACAACAGTATCTTACTTTCAATACGTCCTTGGGCAAAACAAGTCACCCACTATAAAGGTGTGAATGTAAAATAGTTTTAAAAGACTCGTGCATTATTGTCATTCTAAAAGTGATCATAAATATACAGTTGGTTAAATATTTAAATAATTGGTATGCTGTATTGTGTTATGTTTTTTTCCATACTTAATCCAGGAGAAGATGACCGGCACAGCCCCAAACACAGCTCCAGTTACCCATGAGCTCAAACATGCAGCGAACAAGAGAAAACCTGTCACTTTTCCTGAAGATGTGATCAGGCGCTGCACAGAGAGGACACCTGCAGAGAGGAGACAATACAGAGAAGAGGTAACCAGCCCCAAAAGAACTGAATACATATGTATTGTATTTGTATATTATTGTGTGTGTGCTGCATAATTTATTTGAGAAAAAGCAACATTAAAGGTGCATTGCGTAACTTTTCTAGTGGTCTGCCACCTGCGTATCTGCCTGGAGATGTCATTAGAATGTTCCACGGTATCTCATTAAACTTATTTTTTAATACTGAAAAATACTTTGAATAGTCTCCATGAAGAAAGACAAGGTCAATGCAATACAGAATATTCTATGCAAAAGCAATAATATCTCCATGGAGATATTATTAGGTGGGGGATCCTCCACCAGAACATAATGCACCTTTTAAGTGCTTTTATGCCGCATTTATCCCTGTCTTAGGCATTAGTTAATCCTCTAATCAGATATTGTCTTGGTTTAGTCTATTTGAATAATTTCTTTACAAAGGTCTTACTACCAGGAAACACCATATCGCAATAGCACTGTCACTTATAGTATGTAATTCATGAAAGTGTTAATGCAGCATGATAAAGTCATGTGAAGTGACATCGAATGAGTCTACTTTTTGCATCTTTATGGGTTGAAAGTGAATGTAATGATCGATTTGCTCCTAAAGAGTGCAGTGAATTCCAGTTTCAAAAGGCAAACTCACTTATGGCCTCTTGTGGCTTGACTGTGATATTGCATAACAACATTTATTATAGGCCTTGAGTAACACATTAGTATCACTAGATTATATCACATAGATAAATAAATGACTCACTGATGTTGCCGATTGAAGAAGTGATGAAAGCAAATTTGAGCAAACTGACCGCTTCGCACCATGGTGAACTTTGACCTCCAGTGAGCATGGCCAAGAGTGACCCAGAGATTATCAGCGCAGAACAACCTGGGAAATAAATATTATTTATTTTTTAAATAAAACTAACACATAAAACAAACTAGATACAGAGTGGCTTTGGGTACAGTCTCTTGCCTAAGGACACAACAGGAGGATATTCTTTAGCAAAATTAGATCTGCCTGCTCTCTTGGGGGAAAATGTAAAACCCACTGCACCACTGTTGCCCAAAAACCTTGTTGTAACAATTTAAGTGTTACCTGTAGTTGTCTGTTGAATAGTAAATAATACTGATCTGTCAAAATACCGTTTTGAAGTGACTGGAGAACGTTTTATTAAAGGTAACCTGACTCTCTCCAGATCGATATGTGTAACTCTGAATTGAGTTCTTGTCAGTCTGGAACGGCAGAAAGTGACTGGGAAAATTGTGGAATGTCATAGCAAATGTTTGAACCTTTATTACATCAAGTTAAGAGAAAAGCACAGGCATCTTCGTAGGCTGAAGTATGTCAGCCGGTGTTGCCACGTTTGGTTTCGTTTGCTTGGGCGCTTTGCCCTTTGGCCTCCACATAAACCTCAATGCTGCTCTGTGATTGTTCCGACAACGAGTGGGCATATCACAAGAATCCATCTTGCTGCACAAGATTATATTAAAGATGCACTTTGTGACTTTTCTGTTGAGGAGTGCGGCACCTTCTTGTCCTCCAGAAGATGTAATTGCTTTGCCTGGACGGTTTCACAGACTGGCAATACATTTCTATTGTGTTCTGACTCAATATAGATTGAAAAAACACTTACTTACTGTGAGTGGGGTCGCCCCTCCAAAGACCTGACCTGTATTTGGCCTGGTGGCGTGTCTTCATTTCATTTATTTATCTGATCTTTTTTTATACAGGGAGAGGCCAATGAAAGTACTCGAACTCTCTTTTTCATGAATGTGCATGAATGTGAATATGATACAGACAAAAACAAATAACTACATACAGTAGGTACAGGAGCAGGTGTGATTATTAATGTTTATCAGCAGATTATTAAAGTGCTTTAGCGGCATCAATGTATCCAGTTTTGCATGTCCTTGAAATGCATTTCATTTTTGGGAAGCAAAATAACCAAAAGCTTTTCTTCCAATTTCAGTTCTAGTGATATAAGTTTAACCCCACACTGTGAAACATTCCTGCCAAAGCATCTCTGCGGAGATGAAGGATCCTCCACAAGTGAAGTTATAATGCCCCAGGCCCTTTACCATTAAATATTAAATATTAAAATTAATATTAGCTTACCTAAATCTGAAAATGTGAGATTCATGAGGGGAACCCAGCAGCGATTTCTGAAGCTCCCTTTGCACTGGAAATAAAATGGAAAATTAAAAATAACTACTTGATAGGCCTATATCCAAAAATAAAGAAAATCAAAAAAGGTAAACACAGCCTACTGACTACAAGTCCTGCTGACCTTAGCTTTGACCAAGAGGACAAGACTGTTCCCCGACACTCCCATCAGCACCTCCAGACTCAGGACCGACACCAGCAGCCACCTCTCCGCATCAGACCAGGAGAAGTCCGCCAGAGCAGGAGAGCCGCTCACATTCACTGAAAGACACAATCACCATTAACATGTTTTTAATTACACGCAAAATAGAAAAACAATACTAACTAGCTGGACTAACTTATAAAATGAATATCTTATAAAGAACTTAACACTCTCGGTGGTGATGCAGTCTGAGTTTATCTTCTGCATGGAAGATTAATTGTGATGTCGTCAAACTAATTTTAATTAAATTTCCACACGTCACTTAACTCAGATGTGCAGCGTTTCTTACAAAACTCTAAATTAGTTTTAGTCGTCCACGTAACTGAGAAGATATGGTTGCGATTGTATTGTTTTCAGACGGTTGTTGTTTCTATAAGTACAGAATTCATTGAGTATTTTCAATGTTTTGATAGGGTTAAATTATTTCAATGGAGATAACCAAAGATTATTACTTAACAATGTGTGAAATCTCTGTCACCGAAATTATATCTGCTCGCGTCAACGACGTCATCACGCTCCTACTTCCTGTGCACGCAGAGTCCCTTCCTAGAGTCCGCTGTTCTGGTTTAGGAGGCCAAATAGCGATATTTTTGGTAAGTTTCATTTAAATTCAACTCATAGACTGTCCAACACACATTTGTTTTTATCCAGGTATGCAATTATACGCCAGCGATCGTAATCGATACCGCTAAAAAGCTAAATTTGCCATGCAGTCACCTCAAGCGACCTTTTCGTAAAAAAAGTCCTTGACGGTATGCTCACCCGGTGTTAGCCTAGCCACACATTACCCCTGCACAAGTTCAAAAATACGGACTTGTCGTGGATCGCGGTGTTCACTGCAAGACTACAAACGCGCATGTATTTGTTCTTTTTAATCCATGTATAGATTGTTGGTTATCTAATGCGCTTTGGTTAATCTCTTGTTACGCGATCAGGTTAGCAGATAACTATAACATTACAAACGGGGCTGCACTTCTATTTACTCTGGCAATAAAATGTCAGTATTTTTAGTAAATCAGTCGTATTGTAAATTACTTCCCCACATTTTAACCACTGTGTTGTCCTTGGGTCATTCAGATCTCTGTAACAAATGGGATGAAAATTGGGCCAGTTACTTTATTTAATTATAACAGAATCAAATGTGGTGAAATTGATCCCAGAGGAACGTCAATGTGACTCTAAACTTATAGACTTTACTAAATTCAGGGTTTGTTTAGAATCTTGCTCTCATGTGCCCAGTGCTGTTTACTTACAGTGTTATAGAAAGTGTATGTGCGTTGTCATAGTTAAAGTGATTTGTTTAGTAATTGTACACATATTTTCTTTATTTTTAGCACGGAATGGCTTCGGCATTGCGTTTAATCTACTGTGCTTCAAAACCAGGTACTGTCATGTCAAAGTAAACTTTTGCAGCTTAAACAACTGTCCTTTAAGTTTAAATTACCTTGAATTGTGTTATAAATATACTGTAGATGTCACCACTTATATACTGTTAATGTAGCCAGTTAAATACTGTAGATGTTGCCAGTTAAATGCAAAATATATGGATATATAAATCCCCAAATTGTACAAAATGATTGGGTTGTAGGGAAATTAGCAGTACTTACTAATTTAAAAATGTTTTGACAGGAAATGGTAACATTTACTTTTTGCATATCAAATAAATGCATCCTCTCAGTCTTATAATTACACTGCTGAACATTTACTAATAAGTAGTTAACATTAACACCAAGAATAGTTTATTTAATATTTCTCTTTTGTACAGGCACATTTGCAGCAAGTAGGAGCCTAGTAAGGCCGTTCAGTGTGTCTGCACAAAGAGAGGGCTTCAGTAAGTATTCTCTACTACAGCACAGTCTATAATGTAAACCCTGAACCTCAAACATGATGACCTGTTTATTTCTGTGCAGAGTATGTGAACGCCCAGGAGGTGCCCACAGACATGAAGTCCATCACAGACAGAGCCGCACAGACGCTGCTGTGGACAGAGCTTTTCAGAGGTGAGAAAATTGTTCACTGTAAGCCCTCCTGTCTTTCTCCTAATTTAAAACATATGCTCAACTTATGCCAGCATGCAGAAGCATGCATTATCTCTAATGGTATTCAAACAATATTTTAATACTATTACCTCTTTTGTGTAGGTCAATGTTTTGTGCGCATTGTCACTGATAAAATAACCAAATAAACTAAACTATAATGCATTTCATGAAGGGACCATAAAATTTGCCTAAAAATGCAGAAATGTAATTTATACCTTTCTCTAAATATTTTTAAACATAGAAATTGAATATTCCACTTTTGCTTATGTCCAAAATGGTAACTATTACTATCCATCTCCCACCTCTATTCAGATGACACCAGCCCAAATGTTTGTGCAGAAGAGTCATAATAACATAATGGGCCAACAGTAGCTCAGTTGTTAAGAACCTAAACAAAAGTTACTTGTGTTTCTGTTGTACTGTTTTTTTAGAGACTGTATGCACAAAATGGCACACGATACAGTCATGGTGCATTATTTATTCACACTCCAAGTTTTTGAGCGACTGTGTTTAGAAAAGTGATGTAAAAGACATATTTTTTTATGATGAATACATTTCTTTATAACCAAGTTTCTTTCAGGCCTGAATATCTTCATTGTCTTTTTGAATTTCAGGTCTGGGGATGACCATGAGCTACTTGTTCAGGGAACCAGCAACCATCAACTATCCGTTTGAAAAAGGGCCTCTATCGCCAAGGTTCAGAGGGGAGCACGCTCTGAGGAGGTGAAAGCCACAACCACTAATCCAAGCATTTATTTAGGACATTTCCCTTTAAACAAAATTTGAACATTAGAAAATGGTGAATTATAAAATAAGAGGTATAGATAAAACTACTTTACTCAGTTAGGTAAATTTGGATTTTTTAAAAAAGTTTACTAGACTGAAATATTGACATGCTCAATTCGTTGTACTGTTTGTGTATTTTACTATACTTCACTGATAACCAGGTTGCAGTATATTGTTTGGTCACTAGATGGCACATGTGTTTGTTTATCTTCATAGGTTAAAATGGGCAACGTTTTTTTTGTTTTGTTTTGAATATAATTTTGTGTGAGAAGCTTGTGGACTTTGTAAGAGACTACTGCAAAAATATATAATTTAGGGATTTGTATACTATAATATGCACAACTATTTAAAAGTACATGTACAAACCTTAAGCATGTGCATTATTTAAATTTATGCAAACTACAATTTCAGGTATCCCTCAGGAGAAGAACGCTGCATCGCCTGCAAACTGTGTGAAGCTATTTGTCCTGCCCAGGTATTAAAAACGAGCCTTGAATTTGTGGAGAATAAAGATCTATGGCAATCTATCCTGCAGATCCAAATGTGGAACAAAATGACAAAGTTTTACAAAAAAAAAAGGTTAATGGTCAAAATGTAGCTTGTTTCAGCTGCAAAAATGTAACTTTTTACCATAAACTACATTGTAGCCAAATTATATAAAATACATGTTTTTATTATTGTAAACTGACAAAATGCCATCAACTATTCCCCATTTGATTCAAAAGACAACAAATCTTCACTTTATATGAGCTTCCAAAGGGCTCCTGTCTACTACTACTACTACTAGTACAACTACAACTACAACTCGGGTGCTTCTCTTCACATTCTTTTTGCTTGGAATTGCTTAAAACCACAATCCCACTTCACATCACAACATCCAGTAGTACTGTAGTGTTTTCTTGAGCTGGCAAAGACTGTTGTCATGATTTTGTTCTGATTGTTTTTAGGCCATCACTATTGAGGCAGAGACCCGGGCAGACGGCAGCAGGAGGACCACTCGTTATGACATTGACATGACCAAATGTATTTACTGTGGATTCTGCCAAGAAGCCTGTCCCGTCGATGCCATTGTAGAGGTAAGTCATATACACACATGGTTTTTGGACAAACTGATCATGAAGAATACTTTTGCTGTTGTATGAAGTAGCTTATTCTTCAAAATGCATTAAACTGGTTAAATAATTTCAAAACAAAATGTCAAGAGAAATGCTTCATGGACCTCCTCAGAAAACTGCAAAAGTGTTAAAAATAAAATAGGTGCTCTTTAGGTAAGTGGGAAAATACCAAGACACAAGGCACTTTTTTGCCATTTTCTGATCTCCATAATAATTTTGTTTCCTCATCACAAACATACCTGTATGAATTGTGTTTTGTTTCATTCACACATGTTTAAAAACACAGTATAGCACTTCCTGTGGGTTTGTGTGTTAAACGTACTTGTAAACTATCACTACATGACATCACAAGGTGGAACAGAGCATTTTGAGCTTTGGGGATGCAACTCAATAATGCAGGATTTGTGTGTTAAACATGTGTGAATGAAACACAATACAACTCCAGGAATGTTTTTGATGAGGTACATTCTAACATTGCTTAAAGCTCACAAGAGTCAATTTTGTCTTATATAGGACCTTTAAACAGTTAAAATGCCTTTATTTTGTAAGTCATGTCTTTGAAGACAGACCAAAATTGGACAGTTCCCTTTCATGTAGCTGTGAGGAAAAATGCATACTGAAACCTCAGAAGCCTGTAAATGTCTTCAACTTACAGGATGATTTATTTAAATGTTTTAGATAAATAAAGTTAAGATATTTCTTCAGGCATTAGAATGTTTCAAGATAATCTACTATACCCTTTACACTGAAAAGCAGTTTTTGCCCTCTTGTATAAATTCTTCCATCAACACATTTTGTAGATCTATGTGTATCTCTTTTGTAGGATCTATGTAAAAATACACATTGTTATACGGATAATTTAAGAAGAAGAAAATAGAAGAAAAGAAAGTGTTACATGAATTAATGATGATTATATAATATATATATATATATATATATATATATTTATATATATATATATATATATATATATATATATATATATATATATATATATTTATTATATATATATATATATATATATATATATATATATATATATATATATATATATATATACATATATATATATACACACACATACACATAAAATATTTTATATTTCTCGGTTTGATTCAAACAGAACATTACTGAACTTTTTGGTTTTTAACCATGGTCTAATGCGATTTCCATAAAACCTTGCATTTTGTTCTAAGTTTTAAGATGTGAAATACCAATATTACAATGTGAATAAAGTAGTAGGATAATGCCTAATACTTTTTTTTTTTTTGCCTTTAGGGCCCTAACTTTGAATTTTCAACCGAAACACATGAAGAGCTGCTGTACAACAAAGAGAAACTCCTCAACAACGGAGACAAGTGGGAGGCAGAGATTGCTGCCAACATCCAGGCTGATTACCTGTACCGATAAACCCGGCTTCAGCGATACCAGTGAGACCTCTCTGCAAAACGTCCACAATAAACAATCTACGAGCGTATGCAGCTGAACAAAGAGCTTTAGATTCAGATACAGCTGTGGTTCTTAAAGTCTTCATGTCGAGTGGGTGAACTTGGTGCTATGTTTATCTGTAAAAGTCTGAGAAAAGTAGGTCCACAACAGGTATAAAACCGGGTTAACCAAAACCAAATCAGATGGTAACCCAGACTAAACCAGTATATGTTGTAAGTTGCCAGCTGAGGCTCTCTTATCTTAACATTCACTATAAACTTCTGAAATCTCTGAAATCTATCACAAACCATCCCCACGAAAACCAGGATTAAACCAGGACTTATTCTCCTGACTGCCACCAGGGGCCCCACACCACTATTAAGAACCACTTCATGTACATTTCCTCTGGTATCTGCCACAGTTATGAGACTATTAGTGTAAAGCGATGAGTTTTACCATGTTAAATGAGATATTTATTGTGTAAGGGTAATTGAGCACTGTCGGTGTGTCCTGCTCAGATTGAACTTAATGCTACAATTATAAATATAGTCCTTTAAGTAACATTGAGTTCTATCTGTTTGTCCGTAAGAATATTTTCACCTCAATAAAGTTTGGGAGGAGTGTAAAAGTTTGTGCCTTTGTTTTATTCAATTAAAGGTGGTACTAGGGATGGGACGATATAAACGATTAACGATATTATCGGCATAATTATTCATTTGTAAACGTTCCGACGGCCCGGGCCTACTTTACAACTCTACAGGAATGTACAAGTACTTCTGTGTCACCCACGCAAACAATCTACACATCAAATGAAAGCTACGGCGCTCGTCTTTTCGTATATGCAAACAATTTTCACCTGCATCACCACAGCGCTGACAGGAAAGACGTTTTTACAGAAAAGCCAAAAATGTGGATTTGGACTTCACTCACCTTTGAGGCTCTGATTCTGTCAAACAACAACATATTCCACAAAGTTAGTCTCATTCGTTCGCTCAGGTCCAGAGAATATAACCCACTGAAGAAATCATGTCCACAAAATAAGTTAGATCCTCCATGTCCAATCTGCTGCAGGAAAGTATTCCACACGCGAAATCTGCTCCGTCACTTTTTTGCATTTCTTTGGTCGATTTCAGACATAATAAACTTAAGACAGCGCCGACTTTGTTAGAGTCTCAATTCACCAAAAATTCACCAAAGTGCCCTTAAGTCGGGCGGTACTTCGACCTGCACTTCGAGCAGTACATGGATCAGAGCATGTGATGAATTGAGACACGTCCTTTCTTCCTCAGAGATAAACACTCGTGTTAGCTTCTGATTGACACCAGTGTTGTCCAATAAGATGGAGGTTGAGTCACTGGAGCCGCAAACAGCGAATCAGTGCTACATGTGACTGAAAGTTTACGCCCCACTCTCCCCCGTGTAGAATCAACCAATCACATCACACACGTTTAGTGACGTTTTCTCCTTACAGCCAATGAGCAGCGAGCACGTGTGTGACATGCCGAGATTTTCCGTAAACACACGAACTTTACCGAGCGTGCGTGATTTCATTTGATGTTTTGCTTCTAAACATGATGAAACGGACAAAACAAAAGAAGTACATGATCGAGGACACTGTGGATGTTTGTACAAGTTAAACTAGAGGCATCTCTGACCCGGAGCGGTTCGTGTCAGAGTGAAGATGACTGTGGACTCAGGAGGAGAGGATGCTGTTCTCGGTCGGTGAGCTGGTTTATTCTATTGACATGATTGTAGGTATATATTGTGTGTGTGTGTCTGTAAAATGCTGTTTAGCTAACAAGACACAACACAATCTACATTCAATAGTTTATGTCACTTACAATGGATATTTTCAGCTCAAGTTTGTCAAACAATTCAGGATGTTTGTCTCGTAAATGCGCGTGCAAGATGTTCGTGTTTTGCCCTCGGACCCGCAACTTTTTTCTGCAGACTCTGGCACCAGAACAGACACAGACAAGTGTCATAGTTATGACAGAGGCCCCCCCTTGTGAGCAAACACCAAAACTAGCATCTAAACATTGTATTGAAACCAGAAACATGAGTCAGTCAGGTGCCGTAAAGACTATTATAATTGTGAGCAATGATCACGATTATGGGGAAACGCCACGAACGATTAATCGAACGATTTTGATCGCGATTAACGATATTATCGTTCGCCGTCCCATCCCTAGGTGGTACCTCACCTTGCTTCGTGGACACGTTAATAATTTCCACAGTATGGCATTAAACTGATCTGTCTCCATGGAAAAGCGACCACACTTACAGTGAGAATGCATGTTTTTCTAGGTGTTTTTGAACAATAAAAAACACATGTAGTGGCATAAATGCAAGATGGATCATTGTTTTGACAAACTGTGGAACATTCAAGGCAATGTAATATTTCTATGGAGACAAGCATGTGGCACACCCCCGACCAGAAAAAAAGTTACATAGTGTATCTTTAAAACTGTGCACACCAAAATCTGATTCTTATCTGATTTCTACACCTTTAAGATTATTTCAATGATATGCAAACAGCACAATATGACACAAGTAATCATACCATGATCAGAAAAAAAATCGGATCATCATTTTTCAATTTACATGAAATTTTTAAGATTTAAAGTGTGCATGTAAATTTGCCAGTGTCTACAAACACAAGTTAATATTGAAGATAATATGCATGTATATGTGTAGAACTTGCACAAACTTTATATTGGACTTACGTGGATCTAGACCAGAGGTGGGAAAACTTTTTAACACACGGGCCACAATGGATTTGGCCTGTAACATGTAATAAAGCATGTATATGCAAGGCTTATTGTACAAATTGTTTTAAAAATACAGAACATTAACTAAATGAATAATTAATTTATTAAATTTCAGTTAAATAAACAGCAGAAAAACTCACATTCAGTTTTGGAAACTTTCTTGCTCCATAAGGAAAATTATGTGGACACAGTAGCTCAAACATTACAATATAATAACAAAGAACAAAAAATAAAATTCAAATTTCAAAATGATTAAAATAGCAAAAATAGTGTCAAAGTATTAATGTACATTTCATACAAAGAGATGGGAGTGAGGTCAATGCAGTTTAAATCCCATAGAGTCACATGAGTGTTAAGTTCTGCATTTTAGTGGTTTATTTTCCTCTAAATCGGTTCTTTAACACAGTTTATCCAGTTAAACTTTGTCTTTTCCAATTCTTTAAACCTCACATTGACCACAGTGTCTGTATTTTTTATAGAATATAAATTATTTCAATCACCTCTATTTGAATCTTGTTGGCTTATCCTCCAGTATTTTTTTTATCGTGTCTTAAGGTTGATTTTTGGCAATGTAACAAAGTCTGGATCTGACCAAACTAGTTTTACATGACAAATATTGAAATAGGTCCAAGTCCACATATGTATCACATGTTATTGTGACTAAAGGCAAAACATGCACACAGGCACAAGATAATTTAAGTAATTCAATTTAAAGCATGTATTTTTTTGTTTTAATCCTGTTAATTTTTCCTTACATTTGCCTTTTACTTTCACTTCCTTGTTTCTCAAAGTCAAACAACGCAGCACAACAATATCTCAATGTAAGTGGGTTTCTTATTTATTACTTACTGTATTTTTCTGTGTGACTGAGTATTTTAACTTGTTCTGTTATCAGTGATTAACTGGCAGGTGAGGTATTCTGGCAGTTTTTGAAGTAGTTCCTTATAGATACATTTCGTACAGTGCAGTTCTCTTCTAACAGACAGTGATGGGCAATTCACTTTTCCATAGAGACAACAGTGATGAGTTTCAAATCCATCATGAAACGAGTGAAAGAGTGTATCCAGTGGTTTCAGAGCAGAGGCTGAAATCTGCATGTGCCACATAAACATAGTGCAGTACAGAAAGAAATGTTGTTTGCATTATTTTCTTTCTGTTTCAAATTTATTGGGATACAATATTTGTTTCTTTTAGACTGTTTTAAGAATTTAGACTCTTACGTAATTCCAAATTATGTTTATAAAGGATATGTTTATAAAGGATATGTTTTCGTCAAGCTGACTCTTTGAATCAATACATATTCCCATTAATTGGGAATATTGCACATTGTCAATAATAATAATTATAATAATACTTTCTTCTCTGCTTATAATAATACTTGCAGTAAGTATTCGATACTTCTTTCACTTTTGTCATTTCTTAGCAGGTGTCTGGACAAGTGAGTCTGATGTAATGATCATGGACAAGAAGACACTGATCTTAATCTGCCTCACAGGTAATATAAATACTCAAATTATAATTTCTATATAGTAATTAATTTGATTTTGGACAGTATGAATTAATTATGTCCCAGCAGTCTCTGTACATCTTATACATGTACATAAGTACATTCATTTAAAATATTACACCATATTATAGCCTAATATAATGTATAGCTTTTTTCACTCATACCTGTGGCTGTTTTTTCCAGTGCTGGTGCATTCTGAACATGTCACTAAAAGAAAAGGGGAGACGGTGGTTTTACGTGTGAACAAGCCTGACACACTGAAGACCTACATCTGGTCTTATGCACGAAGTAACCTACTCAAAGTGATTGTTATGGTCACTGATAATGTGCAGACAGTGGTGAATGGGACTCACTTTGGCACAAGGTTGTCTTTAGACGTTAACACTAGCAACCTGTTTATCCGGAATCTCACCATCAAAGACTCAGGAGTATATCAGATCCAGATCCTGACGCAGAACGGGACATTGGATGTACAGTTCAATCTGAAGGTCACAGGTACGTACTCATGTGGTCATGGATGTAAACACTCATGACATAGTGAATAAATTAATATAGTGAATAAATTAGTTAATATGGGGCCACAGTAGTGACTGGGTTTGGGTCTCTCAACAAGATCCATTTCAGGGCCACTTAATTTGGAAAGCTCCTCCTGACAGAGTGCCACAGCAGCATTGTCTATGGGTCAAATGTATGTGCTGCTTTTCTCTTCCAGAAAACTCTGTCTGTATCAATGCTCTAGAGGGCTCTAATGTGAGCCTGTCAACCACATTGCATTACCTTGATCCCTTACATCGAGTCTTCTGGACCAAAAATGACTCAGTGGGAAACTAATCGCAAAGTTGGAGAAAAACATCATCACATATGACCCAGAGCTGCAGGATCATCTGCTGCTGGACAATCAGAATGGAGACCTAATCATCATCAACATCCTCAAACCCCTGTCTGGAGTCTACTGGGTCCGGCTGATGTACAATGAGGACTTACATATCGTGATCCAATATGAGGTGCATGTTTACAGTGAGTATTAAAGACAGGTTCAAACCAAACTTAACCATGTCACTGTCAAGTCAAAGTGTCATTAGACAGGCTACAATGAAAACTCTGGTCAATCGCCATAAGGCAAGAATTTTGTAATAGTGTGTGGTATTGAAGAGGAGTTACCACTCACTTGTAACTTGTTAAGCTGTGACAGCTTGTCCCTTTATGTCTCCTCAAGTGTCTTTGTGTTTCCCAAGTTTATACTTAAATATTCACAATTTCACTAGACAACAAAACCACATCATGTGAATGGAGAATGAGCTGCTAGAACGGTACATTGAAAATACACCAGAAAAAAGGAAATCACTAGGAAATTATTAGCCAAATATCAAAATACATCAATAGTTCAAACTGTGTAGGGGAGAAATATTTGACCATAAGAAGGGCAGAGAGAGTGATAGAGGCTTGGTTCAGGGTCTGCAGGCAGTAATGTCTAATTGTGACAAGAGCAATGAAGTTGTATAAAGGATTACATTTGAAGGAAAGCAATGCCATGCAAATATTTTTGAAAGCCAAATTACTCTCAATTGGCTCACATTTGATGCCACATTCTGCTCTGAATTTAAGAAATCTGACACGATGCTTATATAAGCTAGACTTGGTGTGCCAATAGGCTTCCAGTTGTATCTCCATGTGTTAAGTTATGTTTTCCTATGTACCCATGTGGAGGGTTTGGGAGGTGTGGCACTGCGTTTGGCGCAGGCGGGCGGTTCACGCGAGAGCGTCAGTTGTATGTTGTGTCTTGTTCATGGAGATGCTAACGACATGCAAGTAAAAGTTTTTGCAAAAAACAACGTCCTTTTATTGACTCAACATTGGTAGCAGAGGATGGCTGCTGCTGGTAATTACAAGATTCCGCCACCATTTGATGAGAAGACGTCTTATGAAACTTGGAAAAATGAGATTGAAATCTGGAGATTAGTGATCGATCTGGACAAAAAGAAGCAAGCGCTAGCAGTTACCTTATCGCTAACAGGACGGGCGAGGGAAGTGTGCTGGAGATTCCCGCTGACAGTTTGAATGCTGACACCGGTATGACCACTCTTTTGGAAAAACTCGACTCCGTGTTCTTAAAAGAAGAAAAAGATCGCCAATACGGGGCTTACACGGAGTTTGATACCAATGCATGCACCAGAGAAAGCGCTGTGTCCATAGTGGATTACATTGTCGAGTTTGAACGCAGGTACAACAGGATGCGTAAATTCAAAATGGAGCTTCCAGATGCCTTGCTAGCCTTCAAACTACTAGATACGGCCGGACTCAATATAAAAGATAAACAGTTAGCACTCACAGCCTGCCCCACTGTCTCCTTTGCCAATATGAAATCAGCTTTGAAAAGAATATTTGGAGACGTAACATCACCACGCGAGGGCAGCAGTCCGATGCAAATGAGTGATGACAATGAGTGCGCCTATTACACGAGATATACAGGTAAAAGAGACAGCAAAACAAACAGTCCACAAGGCCAAAAGGTGGCGCAAGGTACAAACCCCATTGATAAACATGGGAGGAGAACAAGGTGTGCAGTTTGCCAGAGCACGTTTCACTGGGCTAAAGACTGCCCAAACAAGAGAGAACACGTTAAAGTGACAAACGATGATGGGCAAAAGGCTGAATACGAGGAGTGCAACATCACTTTGTTTTCAGATGAGAGACTGTCTGGCACGGATATATTTATGGTGGAGGCTTTGGGCTCAGCAGTAATCGACACAGCCTGCACAAGAACAGTGTGTGGAGAACAATGGCTGGAAGATTAGACAAGTGGACTACCAAAAAGTGAGTTACACAAAACAGATGAAATCAGTGCAAGACCATCCAGATTTGGTGATGGTAAAGTTGTTCATTCCACAAGAAAAGTTACCTTACCAGCAAAGATAGGTCAGACCAAATGCAAAATAGAAACAGAGGTTGTCCCTGCAAACATACCATTGTTGCTTAGCAAGGCTTCACTAAAAAGGGCAAGTGCAGTGTTAGACATTGAACATGACAAAGCGACAATGTTCAAACAACCTGTTAAACTTGAACTGACATCTTCTGGACATTACTGTGTGACCTTGAGAGACAAGAGCAGTCAGGATAAAAAGGAGACAAGAAGTGAAGAGGAGGAGATTCTCATTGTTAAAGAAAATATGAGTACAGAAGAAAAGAATTCTTTGGAAACCACACAGACAGTTTGGACATGCCTCAGTTGACAGGTTGCAGAAATTACTCACCTGTTCAGGGGCTCACAACAAAGAAAGCAGCACTATTCTCAAGAACATTGTAAAAAAAACTGTGAAACATGTACCAGGTACAGCAAGCCAAAACATAAACCAATAGTTGGTCTGCCGATGGCCACAACCTATAATGAAACAGTGGCTGTTGACTTACATGAGCTCGACCATAATGTGTGGTATTTGAATGCGATTGACCACTTTACCTTCTTCAGTACAAGAAGTATTGTCACAACCAAGAACCCCAAAGAGATTGTGAAGCAGTTTATTCACTGTTGGATCAGTGTTCATGGTCCCCCGCGCAGACTGCTTAGTGGCAACGGTGGTGAATTTAATAATGAAGAAATAAAGGACATGGCCGAAAAGTTCAATATTGAAATCAAAACAACTGCAGCTTACAGCCCATGGAGCAATGGGCTTCTGGAAAGGCATAATCAAACTCTCACTGAAATATTGCTCAAAGTTAAAAAGGACAACAATTGTGACTGGAGAACAGCACTAGATTGGGCACTAATGGCAAAGAACTCTATGCATAATGTACACAGGTACAGCCCCTACCAACTAGTGTTTGGTCAGAATCCAAACTTGCCCTCTGTGCTTACTGATAAACCCACAGCCCTGGAAACCTGTGTGAGCTCCTGGGTAGCTCAACACATCGCGACGCTACATGCTATGAGAAAGGCATTCACAGAGGCAGAATGCTCCGAAATACTTAAGAGAGCCATTCGGAAACAACTACGGCCAATTGATGACAGGTATGTTACAGGAGATAAAGTCTACTACAAGAGGGTGGACTGTAATGAGTGGAAAGGTCCAGGGGTGGTGATAGGACAAGACGGAGCTGTTGTATTTGTGAGACATGGAGGATCTTATGTACGGGTACATCAGTCTAGATTAAGAAAGGTGAATGAAACTCAAACTAAGGCGGGAGATACAAAATCAGAAATGAAAACTACTGAAAACCCTATAGCACCACCATCAGCAGATCTTCATGACTCTGAAAGTGATGAAAACGCAACTCAAGACCCTGAGCCACTTAATGCTGAGACCAATGAACCCCCTGATGCAGCAGAGCTAACTACAGGAACCAGTCATGGGCAGTCTCAAACACCACAAGCCTCTTCTTCCTATGAAAGCCTTCAATTAAAAGTTGGCCAGGTGATTAAATATATAGACAATGACAGTGGTCAAAGCTGTACTGGAAAAATCCTTAGCCGAGCAGGGAAGGACTAAGGAAAAACATAAAGACTGGTACAACTTACAGTTCAGCCAGCCTCAGGAAATAGCTGGCACATCAGGATCAGTCAACCTTGGAGTAATGGACAGTGTTCAAGTGGTCCTTCAGAAAGTGAGGAGTGTGCTTACAACAGTAGAGATGATATTTTTGTTGTCCATGATGGTGTCTTTATGCCTGCCAAATATGCAAAACTCACAAACTGGAAGAAAGATGATGTATTTGAAGACATCAAAGATGAAGGTCAGAAATGTGTCTCAATAAGGTGGGTGTGCACACTTAAAGAAACTACTATAGGGGTTGTGCCAAAAGCTAGACTAGTGCCAAGAGGCTTTGAAGAGCTAAACGCACAAGATTTACCAAAAGACTCACCTACATGTGCAACGGAATCCTTGAAAATGATTATGGCGGTTGTCAGTCAAAACAAATGGAAGCTGAACTCATAAAAGCAGCTTTTCTGCAAGGTAAAAACTGGAGAGAGATATTTACATTCGTCCACCACATGAAGCACAGAGCAAAGGGAGAGTATGGAAATTAAAGAAATGTGTTTTTCAATTCAATTTCTTTTATTTTCAAATGTGCATATACATACAAGATGAATAGCGCAGATGAAATTTCTGTTCTCTCCCACCTCAGTGCAAACTTAAATGTGCCAAAAAGATTAAATAAAAAGAATAAATTAAAAAAATTTGCAAACAAGAAAAAGAAGAAATGTGCAAACCACAAAAGAGAAATGTGCAAACCACAAAAAAAAGAAATGTGTTTATAGCCTAACAGATGCTTTCTTGTACTGGTATCACAGAGTCAGAGATACCATGCAGCAGTTGGGAGCTCAAGTGTCAAAGGTGGACCCAGCAGTGTTTTACTGGCTCGATCAGCATGGCACAGTGAATGGAATCCTTGCGACTCACGTGGATGATTTTATTTGGGGGGGAATCGGTGTATTCTCAACAACTGTCATCCTGCAGTTAAAAGCTGCCTTTCAGGTAGGACGGGAAGAGCACATTGACTTCAGCTACATTGGAATGGAAGTTCATTCGGTGGAGGGTGAGATACAAGTACAACAAAGATCATACATTCAGCATCTGCAGGCTATTCCTATTGACCCCACCAGAACCTCACAGCGTGAAATAGCATTGACAGCCAATGAAATGGACATGCTTAAATCAAAGATTGGACAAATACTGTGGGTAGCAAGGCAGAGTAGACCAGACATTATGTGTGACACATCAATATTGGATCTAACACCAAACATGCTACTATTCAGACTCTGCACTGTGCTAACAAACTTATTAGAAAAGTCAAGTCAGACGATGTCATGTTGAGGTTTCAGCACCTGGGAGAGAACAGCTCCATCAAATTGGTGGTTTACAGTGACTCCTCCATGGGAAACCTGGCAGATGGAGGTACACAGGGTGGACACTTCATCTTGCTCATGGGTGAAAATGGAAAATTTTCACCCATATCCTGGCAGTCCAAGCGCATCTGGAGAGTCGTGCAGAGTACATTAGCAGGAGAGACTTTGACACTTGCAGATGGGATTGATAATGCAGTCTTTCTAGCTACACTATACTCAGAAATCACCACTAAGGACTACTCATCTAAAGCTGTGCCCATCGTTTGCGTAACAGGCAATCATTCCCTTCTGAATGCAGTTAAATCCACAAAATCAGTCACAGAGAAAAGACTGCGCCTTGAGATCAGCAGTATGAAGGAGCTCCTACACAGTGGGACTATTCAGCAGATTGTGTGGTCAGCCACCAAAGAGCAGTTGGCTAACTGCTTGACCAAAAAGGGGGCTTCTGCACTTGGTCTTCTGAAGGCTCTCAGTGAAGGCATTTGCAAACTAAAAATCTAAATGAACTTTGCAATGCTCTAAATCTGTTGTTTATTGTTTATTTGTTTTTGAAGTAATGTTTATATGCTTTATTGTTACAGCACTTTTCTAAAAAAGATAAAAGGGGAGATTGTTAAGTTATGTTTTCCTATGTACCCATGTGGGAGGTTTGGGAGGTGTGGCACTGCGTTTGGCGCGGGCGGGCGGTTCACGCGAGAGCGTCAGTTGTATGTTGTGTCTTGTTCATGGAGATGCTAACGACATGCGAGTAAAAGTTTTTTTCAAAAAACAACATCCTTTTATTGACTCAACACCATGTTCATGAAATCAGGCACGTGTTTGAAGCAATAACCTCTGCACAATATTTGTAACACTAAAATACCATGATGCTGTATATGTTGCAGGTCCAGTGTCAGCCCCTAAGCTCTTGTTTGAGGAGCACATTTCTGCCTCCACAAAGTCCTGGAGCTGCAGAGTGCGCTGCTCCATGCAGAACTCAGAGGATTTGGTTCTGAAGTGGCTCAGAGGAGGCGAGGTGTTGAACCAAACCAGTGGTTCAAACCAGTCCTCTGAGCTGGTCCTGCCTCTGAATGTCCTCCAGACCCAAGAGGAGTTCATCTACACCTCTCAGGCTGAAAACCCCATCTCCAAACAGGCAGTGGTCTTTAACACAACATACTGGTGTCCACAGAAGGGTAAAGTGTTACATAGTGCACATTAACTAAGTATATGTCACATTATGCCTTAAGACACAGAGACTAGTTATCATTATTTACATTTATTTATTTTTTTCTTCACATGATTTTCAGATAAGAATTTAACCTTAAATAGCAAGATGGATTTTGTGATAATTGTGAACCAAAACAAACGTTGCTAACAGGGGAGATGTCAATGCTTTTCTCTCAACTGGATATGAGAAAAGTTTGACTTTTTGGCTTGTTCCCCTGTTGTGATGGTTCAACTATTCAGATTCAAATATTTTCCAGTGAGAGCCACTCCACATTGATAATGTGTAGAACTTAAGTGAAACACATATGAATCCAGCATGAACCAGATTAAAATTAGCTACTGCACAGTCCAGACCTATCATGTAAAATAATTTTGGGTGGAATTTTGTACTGATGATGAACTTGGTTATGCTTCTTTTTCAACATTTTCCTCCAATTTTTTCTTCACAAACTGACACTAGACACTAGATGGACTAAACTATGATGTATATAGGTCCCATTATCCCATTAATAACTAGAAATCATGACTTTTGTGGCTAGGCTGTCTTTTATAAAATATGTTTATAAGATTATTTTCTTTCCTTTAAGAATCATCAAAAAACATAGCTATTGGAGTCATTATCCCAGTTATTCTATGTGGAGTGGTTTTAATTATTTGCTGTAAGAAGTTTCCACGCCGCAAACCGTGTCCCAGAGGTAAGTCCACACCACACATACATACAGTGTCTATTCTTTTCCATTCTCCTCATGTGAGGACAGCTTTTCTAATGTGTATGTTTTAATATATTTTCAGGGGTCTGTATTAACTTGGAAACCCTAGCTCAGACTGCACAGGTATAAAATGCACATCACTTACAGGGGCATTGTGCAACTTATAGTGGAGTGTGGTGGATGCTGTTGCATTGTCTGGAATGTTCCACAGTGTAGCATTAAATAAACATATTTTCTTGGAAAGAAGCAGGTTATGCCACCGGGCCACAAACCAAAAAAACTCATGAAATTAATGGTATTTAGATAAGATATTAATGCCATGCCGTGGAACATTCCAGGCAAGGCAATAAAATGTCCATGGAGAAAAGCAAGTGGTGAATCCTGAAAAGTTATACATTGCACCTTTTATCTTCCAATTAGTACATTCATATTGTTTCTAAAAACCCTTAAATCCGTGCACCAGATTTTTACTGAATTAAAAGTGTGAAAAACAGAGTTAGTTAATTTTAAACGGTTTGCCGTGTTGCAGTTATTCCTCACTTACCTTATGTATTCAGAGTGTCCTAATTATTCACCACAATGAATTTCTAAACACTTTTCACAACTTTCAAAGAGCAGAGAGCCATGTTTTGCTGTGACAGTGAAGCTAACAACAACTAGCATGCTAATGCACACTTCCTGATTATCTGACAATAAAATGGTTTCTTATCAGATGATGACAGCATGTAGCAGACTTATTTTTTACCTCAAGAGCTGCTCGTACAGTATCCAATCCATGGGAAAAATTGGGTACAGGTCCTTTAAGTGATACTTGTGTGAAACATTAATAATCCTGCCATGTGCAATGCCTTATTATTTTTCCAGAACCCAGAGAGGAACACCCTGCTGCCCCTAAATGCTGCCAACTCTGAAGCCACCTATACTAAAAATCCAGTACAAAATTCAGGGACAATTTGAGTGCAAGGAACACATTTTTCTGACAGTTTAAACATTCATTCAATAAAATGAAGATTTTGTTATTTGCTTGTACTTGTCAAAAATAATGATTATGTGAGAAGCATTGGCCCTTGTTTACAGTGTGGTGCAGGGTAACACTTATAGTATTATGTCTATTTATGTCATATACGCTAACTCTGTCCAAAAATGTCAAACTAGGGAAAACTAGGTGATATTCTTTGCAAAATCTTTATGTGAACTAGGTAAGTGAAATAAGTAATCTAACTTGTCAGATGCAGATATATGCTGACAATATGCTACGGAAGTGAAGAGAGAATTCTTATATTTTTTACTTTTGCTGTTATATACTCATACATATGCTGGTTTTTTTTTTTATTATATTATTATTTCAGATGTCTGCATATGTGTTTATATGTTGATATTTTGTTCAAATTTGTAGAATAATTACTATTTACTGTAGCAGTAGTGAACCATTTTCTAATATATAGACAATGTCTGTGTCATGTCTGAATATATATATATATGAATATATTTGTGCTCCATGTAGCTATGTAGACATGAGTGAATAAAAAAATCAAAGGAAACTTTAATTTACATAGAAATTGCATCTGTTGATGTAATAATCATAAAAAACACATTATGTTACTATGCATTACAGTTTAGTCTCCTCAAAGGTTACAGTGAAATCTCCCTCTAGTTTATCTGCACCATTACAAATCTCTCCCTCCGCTCCTCCACCACAACCACTTTCAATTCCACTTCCCCCACAACCTTCTGCCTCAATGTTTCCTACATCCATTCCTTCACTCAGCTTTCCATTAAGCGGGTGTCTTTCTGAATCAGAAGAACACATCTGAACCCATAAACAGTCTCTAAAACAAATCCTGAGGTTGTTCGAGTGGTCTTCCCATTTTGCATGAATGATCAGTGCCACCACTGACAGAGCCACAATGATTAAAAGAGTCGGTAAAATCCAAGCTGCTTTAGTTTTCTTCACTTCATTAGTTTGAGTAACATTTGACTCATTTGCTCTGGAAGTTGTGGTATTAATTGCATAGTTTGAAGTTAAATTCTTGTTATCGTCTTCCTGCGTTGGCAGAATAGTTGTAGTTACATTGACTGGCATCTCACCATTTGAAGGCGCAATAGCAGCAGTTTGATTTGGCATCGTGGAGTCATTTTGCAAAGGCATTATAGAAGTTGTGTCATATGTTGCCAAAGTAGTGTTACTAACGGTATACATAGCCCAAGTTGTGTTGCTTGTAGTTGAAATATCCCCATTGTCAAGTTGTATTGGCAAAACTGTTGTTGTGACAACTTCATCAACTGATTTATAAGTTGTAGAAGCCTCTTTTTTCAATTGCGTAATTGTAATCGTTGTGTTATGGTTAGATGTGGTTCCTCGGCCATTTTCTTGGTGCACTGACGATACTGTAGTTGTGTAGATAGATTGCAAATTAGTGGAGACTTCTTGAATAGGCGCTTTAGTAGTTGTTATATATTTTGTGTTTTTGCTGGTTTCTTGAAGTGTTTCCAGGGTTGAATGAACAATATTAGATGGTGGAGGTGATGTAATCTCATTGGTGGTCAGTGAAGAAATAGCTCCGAGTAAACTGATTAGGATCGCAGCAAGGGTAGCCATTATGTAGCTATAAAAGAGACAAAAATATGGATGTTCAATAAAGGGACAGTGAGTATATGGTACAGAGGAGGGACAGTGAGTATATGGTACAAAAGAGGAAGAGTGAATATATAGTACAGAGGAGGGATTGTGAGTATATGGTACAGAGAAGGGACAGTGAATATATGGTACTGAACTGGAGCAGTTGCAGAGTTTAGTCTTTGCCACTAAATATTACCAAACTCCAATCCTAAACTTTATCCCAGACTCTACTATGAAGCTGTATTGGGTGCATCTATTCAACACATGTGGTCTTTGTTTCAAAAAGGAAGTAACCTAAACCATGTGCTAAGTCCACCATTACATGCTTCTCCTATTCTTGTTCTAGAGACACTTTATTCATTTTAGTATTTTTAATATTCTTTTAATCTTTTAAACATGCTTTATTTGAGATAACTTTAAAAAATCTTAGCAATCTTATCACTTCTACTCCATTAAAGGTGTACTAGGTAACTTCAGATAGTGAGTTTGCCAAATGCTTGTCTTTATAGAGATGTTATTACTTACTGTGAGCAAAGTCACGTCTCCACAGATCTGACTTGTAATTTGGCTTAGTGCCGTTACCTGTTTGTCTACATTGGAGATGGATAATAATGCCATATTGTGGAACACTAATATCATCTCAATTGAGTTTAGTTAATATGTATATATATTTTTTTCTTACTGTCTTTTCTATCTCTATATAGCTGAAAATATAAAATGTAATGGTATAAGATCTACTTGCCTGTTTGAGCAGCAGAATGTGAAGTGAAGCGATGGAGAGAGTGAGAAGTGGAGGTCTTATGGGGAAGAAGAGCGTGTAAAACCTAAACGGAAAACAAAACCACAACATGAGGTTAGAGGCAGAGGTACAGTGCCCTATACAGAGACAATTGTACTGAAACTTCAAAATAATTGCACTTTCATATTCTTCAAATAGATTATCCACTATCTGTACAAAAGATGTTGCAATTTTTATATCATCTGCACTTCTTTCATGACAATTACTACTACAACTACAACTACTATTACTACTGCTACCACTATTAATACTACAACCAAGGTATACTACATGGCTACTACTACAACATCGTGATTACAACTACTACTGCCACCACCACCACTACCATCACCGCATCTACTGTCACTTCTTCTAGTACTGTTACTGCTGCTACTACTGGTGCTACTACTACTACTACTGCTACTGGTACTACTATCTGTTATACCAACTGCATCCCTTCAAAAAAAATATTCCACATTTAAAACTTTAAGTAACCTATGCACATAATCTAAACAGAATAATCAAATTCTTACAAAGTTGTTTTTAAGAAGCAGCCACAAAGAGGACATGTACACGTGTAATGTAAGTACAGTACTAGTCTTTCAGTGGCGCTATTGAGACACTTTCACATCTCCACCTCAGTTACAGTTTTGGATGGAAAAATGTAACTTTCGAAACACACAAAATGGATTCAAACGTTCGACAGAAAATACAAGGCTTTTTGTGCTCGGCTCTGGGTAAGGTATATTTATTTTCTTTTTAAATTTTAGTTTTAGTTTTTTTTTTTTTTTACTGTGTATTGTATTCTACTGTATTTACTTACTTTACTTAACTGTATTTACTTACTTGTACTATCAGATATTATCAGATTTTCAGTGAGCAAAATTCACAAACTAGGAACATTAAACAAAGAATAAATGATTATAAAATAAAACAAAAAATAAGGGCATGCAGTATGTAAGATTATTGTAAAATTTTGACATTTTAATTTTGTAGGTGCTCGATGCTTCCTGGAGCTACAGGGTAAAAAAATGGGGCCAGTAACGACCACAAAGACACCGTTTTAACCTCATTTTTTCTACAAACACTTAAGGGAAAATCCAGAGCAAATGGTTCATGTTCGGGAAATATTTTGTCTTTTTGTGTTACTCATAACCAGAAACATTAACTACATGTATTTACTTGTGAATTCAGATATAGCAATGATCATGTAGAAGGGAAATGACGTCTTCTTATTTTAAAACACTAAAACAATATTTTTTTTTATTCAGTTTCAGTCATATGAGATTTTGAGTGCTGCACAGGTGTTGCAGGTTGTGTGTTTTGTGCATCTCTGGGTTTGATAATTTCCTGTTTCAGAGACAGGAGGGTTCGGAGGAAAGTGGTTAAAGGTGTTATCAACAACACACCACAAAGCACAAGATTATCTCTTGCGTTATATAAATTTAAATCCACTTTCCTTTTTAATTACACGTATAATTACAAAAAAAAACTGTCCTAGCTAAATGGGGACTGTTCCAACTGCAAACTAGACAGCCAAAATATAGTCATAGACACTTGGTTGGGAAATTGTATTGTATTGCACATTTATAATTTAAGACTTATAAGAATTTCTACTCTGGGATCAATAAATCAAAGCTGACGTACCTGATTTTCACACAGCAGAAGGAAGAAAATGTGTTTAAATCTGTACAAATTGTCCCCAGCTCTCACAAATCCTTTGGCACATTGTTAATATTGATTAACTTTCAAGCATGTGCCCGTTGTGTCCTTATACCCAATGGCAGGCTCCAGACTGTGAAAGAGCATTGTGTTGGATACATGTAGTGAAATAATAAATAATCTACATCTAACATTCGCTTCCTCTGTTTCAGTTCTGTGCTGTTATGCGTGGACAGATGGTGAAGTGGAACTGGTCGATGCTAGAGCTGGAGCCACAGTGACTTTTAAATGGAAAAAATCTTTCAATCCAAATGAGCAGATTTTATGGACCTTTGGAACATCTGACAAATATAAAATGATCGCTAAAGTTACTTCTTCTCAAGTTCAAATCCCGGTCTTGAATCAGTTTCAGAACAGAATTAATTTGGACAAAGAAACTGGAGACCTGACCCTGTCTAGCCTGACTCTGAACGATACAGGAGTCTACAAGCAGCAACACATCGGACCATTCATCTCATACAAGTTATTTAAACTCTCAGTCTACAGTAAGAAATCAATGTCTCCTTTGCACCATCTTCCCACACAATATTTCACTTCATGTTGGTCTTCCTCTATAACGCATTAGTCTTATTTAGCAATTTATTACTATTGTAGCCACAGCTGCCCTGGTGTACGCCCTCCAACTACAAACACATACAACCACACCAGATTCACACTAGGCAATGTGTAGCAAAAGAACATTCAATTCTGTTTACTGGACAAAAGTTTTAGAGTGAAGATGTTTCGCTGCTCATCGTCTTCAGTTCTGGTCAGACTGCTGGTGGACACTGACTTATATCTATCTGAACTTTGCCTGAGTCATATTTTGCATAATCATTCGGGCCCCTAATGTGTGCTTTCACACCTATTAGCATATTGGCTTTCACTATTGTTTTCCTTTTTTTGATTTAGATTTGAGGATGGAGTTATAAATATGACTCAGGCACAGTGCACACTTACTGTAGTTCAATAGACCTAACTAACAAACAGAAACTATAAACAATAGGTGTGTTAGTCTGTCCCTTCAGACTGATATAAGGCAGTGTCCACCAGCAGTCTGACCAGAACTGAAGAAGCAACCTGAATGAGCGGAAAAACTTTTGTCCATTTGACAGAATTGAATTTTCTTTTCTTATAGATCATACCTGGATGATTGAGGGATTACACAGACACTAGACAATGTGGGTGAAGTGTCTTGCATTAAGACACAACAGCAATTTGCACTTGAGCCACTTCAGTAGCACTTCAATGTGTAAAGACTATACAATTAACCTCACATTTTATTTATTGATAACACTTAATAACCACCCTAACCCTTAATTTTTACTGTCTCAAAAACATGATAAACAGAACTATTTCATTTTTAACATTTTTGGTCCAAAGTTATTCCTCACTTACTCTATGCATTCCAAGCATTGCAATTATTCACCGTGATGAGTTTATAAGTGCTTTTCACAACTTTGAGAGACCAGGTCGGAGTTTTGCCTCTAGCTAACAACAACTATCATGCTAACAGGGCACTTTCTGATTATCGGACAATAAAAAACTTGCAGGCAGCATGCACTGGACTGATTTTGAACTCAAGAGCAACTATACAATATGTCTGTACTTGGGCAACACAAATTTTGCTCAAATATGTGGGAATGGGCTTTTAATTAGGTAGTTACTAAGCCTGAATCATGGTTAACAAACTATTTGTTCATTATGAATTAAGTGTTTGTGTCTTTATTTTTCAGATCCCCTCTCCACACCCTCAGTCAGTATTGTACAATTACATCCTGGAGAGTGCCAGCCGCTCCTGATCGAGTGCTCTACTGAAAACAGCAGAAACCTGAGTCTGTCCTGGTTCAGAGGGACAGTCCAACTCAAAAACATATCCAGTGTTGAGTTAGACAGGCTTTCTCTCCCTTTGGAGTTAGGGCTCGATGAAACCAGCGTTTACATCTGTGAAGCACAAAACCCAGTGGAGAAACAGAACATGAACTTTGACCCCAACCAGCTGTGTCTGAAGAATGGAGGTAAATGTCAGCTATTTCTTTCTTTATTCTTTATTTGTCAGGGTCCATTTTCAAATTCATTAATCGTAGAAAAGAAAGTATGATTTGTACCAGATTTAGCTACTACTACTTTCCATGTTTGGTCCCTGGGCAGGTGAACATACATTAAAAATACACATTTCATTACAATGACATTATAAGACTAACAGTTCATCATTAACATTAGCAGTAATACAATAAAAATGTCACCATGTCCAATATATTTTATTTTTTCTACAGTCCATACAGATATTAAAAAATCATTATGTGCAGGTTTTTGCAGTGAATACAGAACAGTGCAAATTAACTAGACTGATGTCGACCCACTTGATTATCTAACATGTACTTTTTAAATGTTTTGTAAAATTATTCAAATCTGCAGACAATTGCAGACTGTCTGGAAGCTGATTCTGCTGCATAATGGTTTTGATATGAAAAGGTCTTTCTTAGATCGAGAAACACAGCCCCCA
The DNA here is from genome assembly GCA_019594935.1 of Periophthalmus modestus. Taxonomy (NCBI): domain Eukaryota; kingdom Metazoa; phylum Chordata; class Actinopteri; order Gobiiformes; family Gobiidae; genus Periophthalmus; species Periophthalmus modestus. The sequence goes on from JAIEZT010001373.1 coordinate 15,680,296, forward strand.
CTGTGCCCCCTCTGTCCAGGCTGGCTCTAATGCTCTCTGTCAGGTAGCAGCAGGCAGCTTCAGTGGAATGATTGCTGCAAAAGCCAAATTGCATTGGATATAAGAAATTATTGTCATTCAAATGGTCTATTAACTATTCTTTAATTGATCTCTTAAGGATTTTTGATACTACAGGTAATATACTAATAAGCTTGTAGTTGTTTATTTCACTTTTGCTACCAGATTTGTGAATTGGTGTTACGACTGCATTGGGGAAAACACTTTCATTGATTGTTTTATTAACAGTTTGGGTTATACTTGTCATGTCTCCTTATGTTTTTTCATGAGTGTGCTGTCAAGTCCCCTGTAGTCTTTGGTTGAATTTGATAAGGATCAGTTTTAGCCTGGTCAGTACAGTTGAAACTTAAGGTAGTACTGAAAGAAGGAGCAGGTGGTATGAAAAAATGAATAGATCTAGAAGTTTGTGGTGTGATTTTGTTGACAGAATTTACTTTAATTACTGAAATGAACAGTAACTGTTGGACCATCCTTAAAGTTAGTCCCATTTATTTTAAGCTCTATTGTCCTGTTTTAGATAATATAGTAGAAATAAACTGAAATTAATATTAGTATCATGTAGCTGGGTAGCCTAGGATCCAGCACACACTTTCTCAGTAGTTTATGAAGATTTGAGTCGTGATTGACAGGTAGATAGTCAATCAGAGACGCACAGACTATGTGTGTCTCTGATTGACAATATCACAGGGACTGAAAAACATTGTGAGTTTCCGCAGAATTAAGTTAGTGAAATTTAAAATCAAAATCTCACATACAATTCCATTAATTGGGTGTTTGTTTGCAGAGACCAGCGGCTGCCATAATGAGCTCATGGTGAGATTCATCCTGTCTGCAGTTATCGGTCTGGTTATGATTGCTCTTGTGATTGACCATCTGAGGATCAGGAACTGACCTGGAGAAAAAAAAAAAAAAAAAATGTATGTATATATATATATATATATATATATATATATATATATATATATATATATATATATATATATATATATATATATATACACACACACACACACACACACACACACACACACACACACACACACACACACACACACACACACACACACACACACACACACACACACACACACACACATACATATATATAATCTTTTTCCTTGTCTTTGTGTCTTGCCTCTCTCTTGGCTCTGGTCCAGTGTTTATTGCCTTTACTGTTTATCTGTGTTGTATTTAGCATCAATTTCAAACATCCTCTTATCTTAACTCTTATCTGCAGTTGTTTGAAGGAGACACATAAATGATAAAACAGGTGCACTGTTCATGGAAATGATTCACTTTGAAAATGCCTCATGTTCTAATGTCGATGATTTGTTGAACTCTGTGACTTCGAATGTTTTGAATGTTCTGGACACCATTGCATCTCTAGTACTGCACTAAACTGGTTCATGTTTTCTATCTTGAAGACAGAGAGTATTTTGCTGAAAATGGAAAACGTGTCTCAGATTAAATGGCGCTGCCCTGTGAGGTGACCCAGGGGTCAATCTTGGGACCCCTTTTGTTCAATCTCTACATGCTGCTGTTTGGCCAGTTAATACACAGCACTAATGTGTCCTACCACAACTATGCAGATGACACTCAGATCTATGTCTCACTGACAGCAAGTGAATATGGACCAGTGGATTCACTCTGCCACTGCATCCAACAGATCAGTGTGTGGATGCATAACAACTTTCTCCAGCTAAACTCAGACAAGACCGAAGTCATAGTCTTCTCTCCACAGAACTAAAGAAAAAGTGTCAGCAATCACCTCCAGTCTCTCTCTCTAAAACCTTCAAATCAGGCTAGAAATCTAAGGATAATAATGGACTTTAACAGCCACCTCAAATCAATTAGCTTTTTACCATCTAAAAACCTTTCGAAAAATCAAATCAAAGGTATACTGTCAGGTAAACTGTCAGAACCTTGCAGAGATTTAGCCATGCATTTGTCTCCAGTGAGTTAGACTATTGTGGCTCAGAGAATAGACTTTAAAGCAGCTCTGCTTGTGTACAAGTCTCTCCATAGCTTCGCACGTTACATACTTAGTACATTTCCCAGAGTCAGGACTAAATATGGGGAATCAACATTTCAGTTTTATGCAACAAACACTTGGAACAGTCCTAAAGATGTGAGACAGACCTCTACCTTGACAATGTTTAAATCCAGGCTCAAAACAGTTCTGTTTAGCTGTGCATATGACTGAAAGGTTTTTATTCCACTCTCTTCTCTTTTAATGTTTTTTTTTGATGATTATTTATGATGTTTTGATTTGTTTGTATTGCATTTTTAATGTCTTTCTTATTCTGTAAAGCACTTTACTTTGTATGGACTATGATATACAAATAAACTTGCCTTGCCTCATCTAAATAATTTCTCATTCACCGCTCTTTATCTCATATTATAATACAACTTATATTTGATATGAAGGTCACTGCTTTAATTGATGTAGGTCTGATGCGATCGTGCTTATAGTCTTGGTTAAGTGGTCCAGACCTAGTTAAGTCATGTTTATTATGGTTTAGTCCTCTGCTTTGGTCCTGGTTTAGTTCTGGTTAGTTCCTGGTTTAATACATGTTTAACTGTGATTAGTAAAGACTATACCACAAGTCTTTACTAGCTCAGGGCTGATTCAAAAGCGATCCTGGTTAGTTTTCTATGAACTGGTGTAGACTGGGTTCAAATTGTTATTTTCTTGGCACATTATCCTGCAGGTTTACATTTGGGGTAATTTTCTGACAAGAAATCTGCGTCAAATTCCAGTAAAATTCCAGTTTTGGTCATAAAATACATCTGTTTTACCATTCACGGGAAAGCAGCAATAATATGCCTAGGAACCAAGAGTATAAAGTCCAAATGATAACACGGAAATGACTGCATCTTGTGAAGTATATAAGGAGGAAGAGAACTCAACAGCATCAGTGCACTATTACTATTAGTACTACTATTACTACAACAACTACTACTACAGTTCATCTTGAAGAGCACCCCTGAGTGAGTTTTTGTAATTTTTGTAATCCTGCAAACATTAGTGCTGTTTTTAAAGTTACAGTCCTTTAGCTTGTTTGCAAATCATTAATTGTTTGAGTTGGGAAATACATTACAACATTTTTGAAAGTGTAAAATCAATTATTTGTACTATCTTCTTGATTTGGACAAAAGTATGAAAAGTTTTGTAGAAGCAGTGATAGTAGTTGCACTGGTTAACCTATAATCAGAAAGTTGAAGGTTTAAATCCCACTTTAAACAGTTTAAACGTGACACTGAGCTGTAGTTTTAGTGAATTTATTTTGACACTATGCTTTTTCCCACAGATTTGAAGATGAAAACTGTTGTGATTTTTCTCCTTTTTGCTGTCGCATTAGGAGCCACAGGTAACACTTTTAAACACATTAAAGTTGCACTGTGTAACTTTTCTGTTCGAGGATCTGTCATCTGCTTAACTCATGGAGATGTTATTGCTTTGCCAGGAATGTTCTGGAGTATGGCATTAATCTAAATCTATTTTACTGTGAGTGGGTTTGCCTCTCCATAGATCTGACCTGTAATTTGGTTTACTGGCATCACCTGCTTGTTCCCATGGAGAAAGATCAGTTTAATGCCTTAGTGTGAAACAACTCTGACAAAGCAATGGAAGACAAGCAAGTCGCAGACGCTCCACCAGAAAAGTTACATCATCTTATAGTCCAAAATACAGCATTTTTACACTTTAAACCAACACTGTCTCGTGAAATTTCAATGAACATTTTAAACATTTTTAAACAATCATTTTCTCGTGCAGCTGCTCCAGCAGAAGACACTCCTGTGCAAAAAGTGGAGCTGAAAGAGGAGCCTAATCCAGGTAACACATTCACTCACCGAAAGTACCAAAGGGATATTTACCCACTAACCAGAGAGTTGCTGGTTCAAACCCTTGTAGTTAAAAAACAGTTACATTCAATAGCAAGGAACAAATTTAAACAAGATCTTTTTCTCATTTCAGCAGCTTCAGTTGAAGTTCTGGTGAAGGAGGTGGAGGTGAAGGAGGAGGCTAAACCAGGTAACACAATCACTGACTGTTGTAGGTTAAATTTCCACTAATGGCATTGCACACTGTTGTTATGTCCTCAAGCAAGACACACTGTCTATGTTGAAAGCAGAGTAACTGTGATTGTTGATTGACTTTTAATGAGACTGTGGAGTTAGTGCCCCTTTAACAACACATTTAGTTACTCTATATTATTTCTTCTCTTTGGACAAAATGTAAACTGTCACTAGTCAGTATTTTTTATGTTTAAATTAAATCTTATTACATCTTTTTGATTTTATATAAAAATATGTATTTATTCATTATATATATTTCATTATATATTTCTTTTTCACAGAAACTGAACAAGGCCTTCCTCCACTGTCCCCTGAAGGTAAACACACACTGCTCTTTACAGTTATAGGTCTTTGCTGCTGTTTTGTCACTTTATTCACATGAGTTATTTGCCATCTTCATTTTCACAGTCCACTCACAATATTGTCTTCCTGATTGGGAGTTTTTTCGTGGACACTGTTACTACATGAACAGAAACTACAACTCTTGGAGCGATGCCGTGGTATGCAGTTTTCTTTTATTCTGTTCATTATTTTGCATATTTTCATTTATTGTATTGTAATAGTAGCTGTAATAACTGGAGTAGCAGGAATTATAGAAACCACAGTAGCACTGTGTGTGTTAAAGTACATGTAGCTAAGTGGAATAAGAAACGCAAGATGTCTGTGTAATCCCTCACTGGCTTCTGTGCAGAGTTACTGTGCAAACTTCGGGGGGACTCTGGCAGCTGTGCACAACCCTCTGGAGTATAACCACCTCCAGTACATGGTGGGCAGAGCAGGCTTCTCCAACGCCTGGATTGGAGGGTACCACTTTGAGGTCAGTCTCATTTTCTCTGATGAAGACTTGAGTACCGAGGTAATGAAAAGTATCAGCATATGGGAGGGCTGGGATGCTGGAGGGCATCAGCACATTGGACACTTTAATAAATTTCTTGTGAAATACTTTTCCTTTTACTCTGAACTTGCATTTTTTTAACTACTGGAAACAAACATTTGCATTTACAGTGGCTGCTAATATGAAATTGACTGTAATACAAGTGTAATATTGTGTTCAGAGCTGTTGGCGGTGGCAGGACGGCTCTTACTTCGACTATTACAACTTCATAAGTGGAGGCGCTGGTACAACCTACAAGTGTCTGAGGATGAACTCTCAGAGTGAGTCTAGTATTTTAAGGATCCTATGTAGCACTTGGACTTTAGCAGGATTAATCTGTATTGAAATGCATTAAAATACATTATAAATAATTAATTGTGTTAATTATGAATATTATTATTTTTTATTTCATTGTTCCTTTACTAATGATGATGTATAATTTTTTTTCAGCTGGCCAAGGCTGGTACAGTACGAAGTGCACCTTCGCTGCACCCTCCATCTGTCAGATCAAAGTGCAGTGTTAAAATCATGGACTGTATATATACATGTTTATAGAGTCTGTGGTTAAAATGCACTTTTTTGATGATGTTATTATATATTGGATGTTACTGTTTACAAAATAAAATTAAGTTGACCTTGAGTTCAGTGTTCATGGTATTTATATTTTTGCTCTCCTCATTTCAAATGAATCATGGTTTACTCCCAGTTTAAACTTGAGCTCTGCTCTGTGAAGAACAGAAATGTATGTTATATTCAAGTAGTCAAACAAACACAAATACAGTCAGGACTAAAGCAGGTCTGAAACAGGGCTAAACAACTGTGCAGGACACAGAATACACACTTCTCCAACTCAAAGATGTGAGTCTGGTCCTCCTAGAGCTCAGACAGGTGTGACTGACTGACAGGTGGATTAGTCAATCAGGGACCATGGTCCGTCCGCCAAAACAGATTCAAACTCTGTTAATGTGAGTTGAAAGAAGTTAGATTTTGTTCAGATTTATAGATGGCCAATGAGCTCCTTCTTTTGTGTCACTAAAATAAACTATAACTATCTGATTTCATGGTACTGTTTGAATCTGGCTTGAGGTGCAGTGGAGGGACTAGTGACGAGACTGACATCCCTCTTTTTTTAAATACAGAGAGATATTATTCTGGATTTCTAAGATAAAATAAATAAGACTCACTTCAAGTAAAACAAACCAGGGTCAATCTAAACCCAGGACTAAAGGAGCTTTTTACAGCCAAGAGAAACTTGCAATATACATGATTTAGTGTCCAGAACCAAATCAGGTTTAAACTGGCCTTGGACTACACCAGGACTAAATCAGAACCACACCACAGCTCTAGCAGTGCTAAATATTGTGCCGTTGGGCAAAACACACCGCCTTAACTGCATTGTGGGTGAGTGATTGTTGGTGGTTGGAGAGGCTATAGACGTAGGCTGCCAGACATTACTTCATGAGTCTACCCCAGCAGAGCAGCAATAGAACAAAACTGTACCACCAAGTGTGCAGAGTGGACAAAGATTAACATGTGTGTGATAATGAACTAAAGCTAAAGGTATAATTCTGATTATTTGTTGTCAATATCAGTATTTTATTTTGATACACCATTCCAAAAAAAAAAAAAAAAAAAAAAAAAGATTTATCTACTGTTCTGCTACTTTACAGAAGTGTGCAGTACATTCCACACACTTAAAACACCCAGTTGTCAATGTTCATAAAATTTGTCAATTGTGAATGATAAAAATACAATTTAAAAGTGCACTAAGTCCTATTTGTGGTGGAGGGTATGTCACCTGCCTGTTGGAGACGCCATTGCTTTGTCTGAAATGTTCCACACTAAAGTATTAAACTTATCTATACATGGAGACAAGCAGGTGACACCATCAAATCAAGTTACAGGTTAGATCTGTGGAAAGGTGATCCCGCACACAGTAAGAATTTTTTTTTTTTTCTTTCAGCAGTAAAAAACAAGATAGATATTTAATGTCATACTATGGAACATGGATGGATGGATCATTTGACTGATGCTGACAGTTAAATCGGCTGTGTTTCTTTTAGTTTTGGGGGAATTATTCATATTTACAGATAATTTCATCTACTTTAAATAAAAAGTTTATATATTTCTCTAAAAAATTTGAAATGGGTAGTACTTGGTTTGTTGGTTCTTCATTATATACCAGAAAGTCTAAAATACAAACTACAATGTTCCCAGGATATGATAAACACAGCCTTGTAATCATGATGGACTTTTTACCCCTTACTGTAAGATGACAGAATTTTCTGACTACTTCCTGATATGTGAATAAGGAAAAACGATGTATTTTATGTCCCAACCAGGAATATTCACGTCACCATACCTGTACTTTTGTTTAAATTGATCAATGTTTATTTGTACAGTCCTTTGTTGGATGACCAATCCTACAAATTGCACAAAGTGTAGCTATAAACCCAGTAATCTTAATAAAAAGAACTGTACTTAGTCCTGAAATCAGCATATTAACATTGTTTAAATATTTTTCCCACCAGAAGTAAAATATGGGAGTTTACTGCAGAAATGCTCAAACTATGACAGGTCCTGGTTAAACATAAATTCTTTTTAGATCCAAAATTGGGTTATAACAAGTCTCCGTGGATAAAACAAACTAAAAACTAAAAACAAAACAAAACACATGCCTTTTCCTCTCTCTTGGCTCTGGTCCAGTGCCTATTGCCTTTACTGTTTATCTGTGTTGTATTCAGCATCACGTTTCAAACATCCTCTTAACTCTTATCTAAATCATTTCCCATTCACTGCTCTTTATCTCATTTTACAACTTATATCTGAAGGTCACTGCTTTAACTGGTCCTTGTCTAGACTTGATTTAGTCCTGGTGAAATTCTGGTTAAGTCCTGATTCAGACCTAATTTGGTCCTGGTTTAGTCCTGGTTAAATCCTGGTTTAATCCTGATTTAGTCCTAGTTTAGTCCCCATAAAGCTCTGCTTTAGTCCTGGTTTAGTCATCGTAAAGCCCTGGTTTAGTCCTAGTTTAGTCCTCATAAAGCCCTGGTTTAGTCCTGGTTTAGTCCTAGTTTAGTCCACGTAAAGCCCTGGTTTAGTCCTGGTTTAGTCATCGTAAAGCCCTGGTTTAGTCCTGGTTTAGTCCTGGTTTAGTCCTAGTTTAGTCCTGGTTTAGTCCTCGTAAAGCCCTGGTTTAGTCCTGGTTTAGTCATCGTAAAGCCCTGGTTTAGTTCTGGTTTAGTCATCGTAAAGCCCTGGTTTAGTCCTGGTTTAGTCCTTGTAAAGCCCTGGTTTAGTCCTGGTTTAGTCCTCATAAAGCCCTGGTTTAGTCCTAGTTTAGTCCTCGTAAAGCCCTGGTTTAGTCCTGGTTTAGTCCATGTAAAGTCCTGGTTTAGTCCTAGTTTAGTCCTCTAAAGCCCTGGTTTAGTCCTGGTTTAGTCCTGGTTTAGTCCACGTAAGGCCCTGGTTTAGTCCTGGTTTAGTCCTCGTAAAGCCCTGGTTTAGTCCTCGTAGAGCCCTGGTTTAGTCCTGGTTCAAGTTTAGTCCTGGGTTAATCCTACAGCGTCTGACCTGAAATTGTTCTCCTGATTGCTTTGGTTTGGTATAGTTTATTTTTAATCCTATCACACAAATGGATGTCAAAATTAATCAGTTTATACATAATTGTGTTATTATAATCATAACAGGTTAAGAAATGAATTTTTGATACAATTTTAGAGGCAAAAATAAGTCATTTAGTTTTCAATCTGGCTGTTATGTCACATTCACTTTACTTTGTGATTTAGAAAACTTCATTTTGTAAAGCTGGGCGCATACTGAAGAATGGTGGTCTATTAGACAGTGTGGATGAAAGCGCTGTAAGGAAGTACAGTTTGGACTTCACGATAATCATAAAGATAAAAACTGATATTGTGGCATTCTCAGTTGTCACATTTAGACAAGGTTTAAACCAAACTAAACTAAACTAAACAAAAAATTTTTTATACAGTGTAGAAAAGGCACTAACATGGGAGAGGATGAAAATCAGTTGCACATAAAATCCATTAAATAGACTCTTGCAAATAAGATGAAAGCATATCCTGTTTCCCATTTCAGTGAAGGATTCATGGTTGAGTCATAAAGTAAATGTATTTTACCATTCAGCGGGAAGCAATAGTAAATGCCTCTAAAAGTATAACTTATGTGAAACAAGGGTATAAAGTCCAAATGATAACAGGGAAATTACTGCATCTTGTGAAGTATATAAGGAGCAGCAGAACTCCACCACATCACAGCACTACTACTACTACTACTACTATTACTACTACTACTACTACTACTACTACTACTACTACTTCTACTTCTGCTACTGCTACTACTACGGTTCATCTTGAGGAGCATAATCCCAAGTAAGTCAACTGTTTTCTTTGTTTTTATAGAAAAGAGTTCTTAGTTACAAAATTGTAGATATGTATCTTTAGGTCAGTAAATAGTTTGGAAAATAGAGTATTGTAGGTGTAACAGTAGCAGTATGGTAGAAATAGCTTAGTTATTGTAGTAAAGGGTAATGGAGCAGTCACTTTATAACTGGAAGGTTGACGGTTCAAACCCCACTCTAATCTGTTCAAACTAGAGAAATAGTTTATCACCATTGAGTGTGGCAGAGTAGTGAATGAATATATCAACATGAGTCAGATTACTTAGTATCTGTAGTAGGTATAGTAGAATTTTGTTTTTGGGTTCAGACTTGTAATAAAATATGTTATTTTTTCTGCAGATTTGAAGATGAAAACTGTTGTGATTTTTCTTCTTTTTGCCGCTGTTTCATTTAAAGCCACAGGTATCACATTTAAACACATTTATAATTAAAAATGTAAAATCAGTGTTCCCAAATTTTGCAAAGAAATAGTAAATTAATTATTCAAACTACACTATAACTTTTTATACATGTGTTTTGTCATTTTAGCGGCCCCAGCAGAGGAGCCAGTCAAAAAGGTGGAAGTGAAAGATGAGCCTAAACCAGGTGATACAATCAGTCACAGGCAGTAGAGAATTTTGCCCACTAACCAGAGGGTTGTCAGTTGAATCCATGGTTTAGATTTTTACTTTTTGTCATATTACATTTAATTTCTCTATGTTACCTGTTATCAAATAATATATGTAATTGTTGTGTTAATTATTGTGTAAATTTATATCATTCTACCTCTGGAGCTAAGTCATTGCTGTTGTTGTGTCTTTGAGCAAGAGACTTCACCAAACTAATGTGCACGATGATCACAAAAATACATGTTCATTTTGGTTTGTTAGGAAAGATACATTATTTTAACACAATAACCTGTACTATATTCAATGTGGATGATGTTCTTATTTTAGCCCCTCCAGCAGAAGTGGCCCTGGTGCAGATGGTGGAAGTGAAAGAGGAGCCTAAACCAGGTAACACAATCAGTCACAGGCAGTAGAGATGTGCTCCCACTAACTAGAGAGTTGTCAGTTTGATTCCCAAAATTGGCATTGGAAGTTGGGCAAGACATGTCACCTGCCTTTTAAGTCGAGTAACTGTTGAAGTGTTGAAGTTTGGTAAGAATCAGCACAGAAGTATATAGTAATACGAGTGAGATTTGACATCATAATGACAGTTTTAAAATTATTATTATATAGATTACGCATAATTTAAAAAGGTAAACGCACTCCCACTTTCAGTTTGAAACATTTTAAACACATCTGAGCCTCGTTTCTCTCCGTGATTAGTTTGTAGGTAAAGTTCTTACTTTGGCTTCTGTCATATAAATAAATAATAAATCAGCCAGTTGTTTAAATGGCTCTTTGAAATGAACAGATTCAAACAATTCAGATGCCATAAAAGAGCTGAAAGTCCCATCACAATTGTGGACCTATCCCAATCTTTATCAAATACTGATAAGGTTCAACCGCTGGAGATTTCTATTCAAAACAAAAAATCTCCCATAGAGTTACGTCAGTATGTGCCCTTCATCTGAGATTATAATGTCATCAAATTCTTCAACGTGAACGCAACCTATTGATGAAACACATTTAATCACAATTTATTAGATCATATCTTGAAAATTATAATTTAATTTATAACATTTTTACAGAAGCTGTAAAGGACCTGCCTCCACTGGCCCCTGAAGGTAAAAATACACTATTAACTGTAATAGACTGACTTATGTGTTGTTTTACTAACCCTAACCCACTTCATATTTATTTTTCTTTTCCACAGTCATGTCTCAGTATTGTCTTCCTGATTGGGAGTTTTTCCGCGGAAGCTGCTATTTCTTCAACAGGAACTCAAACACTTGGAGAATTGCTGCGGTATAGAAAAATACTTTAGCAAAACAGCAGTGATATTAAGATATTAAGATATTAAGACCTTTTCCCTCCTGTTTCTGCAGGATTACTGTGCAAACTTTGGGGCGACTCTGGCAGCAGCGCACAACCCTCTGGAGTATAACCACCTCCAGTACATGGTGGGCAGAGCAGGCTCCTCCACCGCCTGGATCGGAGGGTACCACTTTGAGGTCAGTTCAGAATCAGAAAAGGTTTTGTTGAGATTGTCAGTGAACTAAATGAACAAACTATGAACTAGGAGTAAAATAGAAACAATGATAAAATAAAATAAAGGCACGCAAACAATAAGATGTTAAATTAAAATGAACTTCGATTGAAAAACAACAACACACACACACACACACACACACACACACACACACACACACACACACACTCCTCACAGCAAAACCAGGCACCTTCTTGCTGTGAGGCAAGAGTGCCACACTACTGAAAGTTCTAAGTAGTATTATGCAGCTTGGCCATACCAGTTCTGACTCTAAGGTGATGCCCTTTTCAGTCTGTAAAGATGAGGGAAGAGGGGGGTATAGCTCTTGTAGTGTAGTTCTTGGAAGTGTAGTTTTGGTTATTTGTGAAGAAATGCCATATTTTCAGTTTTCAGTCATAAAGATAAGTACATAACATACATAATAGTGCTGTAGCTTTATATTTACTCATAGTTATTTAGCTTGATTCGCAAGAGCCTATTTCTATTCTATTCTCTTGCTGTTCTTGTACTGTATGTTGCAACACTGGAATTTCCCCATTGTGGGACAAATAAATGTTCTATTATCTCATAATAAGCTACATTGAAAACATTTTTTTTTTTCAAGTGGAGGTTAAAATAACATTCCTTCTTTCTTCAGAGCTGTTGGCGGTGGCAGGACGGCTCTTTCTTCGACTATTACAACTTCGTGGCTGGAGGCTCTGGTACAACCCACAAATGTCTGAGGATGAACTCTCAGGGTGAGTTTAGACAACATTAGATAAAGGCTTAGACCAGGGATTCTCAAACTGTAATGTGGACCACCTCTAATTTGGAGATGAATCTATCAAAGGCCCTGTACCTGATTTTGACTGTGGAAAACAGAATTGGTTCATTTTAAGTGGTTTGCAGTAGTCCAAAGTTATTCCTCACTTACCTTACACATTCCGAGCAACCTAATTATTCATTATTCATACCATGGTAAGTGTATTTTTCTTTTCACAACTTTCAGAGACCAGAGCAGAGTTTGGAAAAAAATGGGTACAGGGCCCTTAACATTTGTGTCCTTCTTTGGGATAATAATTATGTAGAACTAACTTATCCATAATTTAGTCATTTTAGATGTGATTTAGCCCTAGTTCATGCCTGATATTGTCTGTATCGGAAAGCCAAATATTATGTTTAGTGATACTTAGAATAAAAAGTTTGAGAATCACTGATTTAGACGCTGGCAGTCTGGTTTAATGTTTGAACAAATGAATAGAAACACATTGTATTTGACTTTTCCTTTGTTAATGACAATGTATAACTGTTTTTCAGCTGGCCAAGGCTGGTACAGTTCTTACTGCAACACCGCCTTACCCTCCATCTGTCAGATAAAAGTCCACTGCTAACTCCTCCTTATGTTTCTGCATTATTATAATAAAAAGTTGTACTAAAATATAATCTATGAATGTTTTAAATGATCAATTGACAGTTGCTGTTTTTGGATGTTACTGTTTTCAAAATAAAAGAATTGAACCTATTTGTATAATGTTATGATTTATGCATTGGGAAACAACTCGATTAGGTTTGTATATGCGTTCACACTTACAGACACACCACATGGATTAAAGTTTACTAAATATAGACTAGACCAGGACTAAGCTAATCTAGAATAAAACCAAATTGAGTACAAAAAAATGCAGAATTTCACTCTTGATCTTATTTATTTCAATTAATTTCAAATGATTTCTGTGCTATGCCAGTACTGTCGTAAGGAGAGTTTGAATAGTGTCTGGGAGAGATTGCAAGATGCAGATTCATGACTCAAACATGCATGAATGACATATAAAACTATCACGCATGTTTTTGATGGGAAAACATTATGACATTTTAGAAATCTACAAAAATGTTGTTTGTTTTTTTGCATAATGCCCCCTCTTTCATTTTAATGTTTTAAAAATTTCAACACTGTGAATATATGAGATATATGAGACTGCTAACAGATTCCTGTGTTTAGCTGCATAATAACCGTCTGCTCCGGACTCTGGGAACAGTCCACTCTCCTCTGACCTCTGACCTCTGACCTCCGGCCTCTGTTCGGGGTGTATGGAACAGCATCTCACTTAGATACTTTGGCTCAGCCCTGGATAAACTTCTATACATTTGTATTAAAACTTTACAATCAACTTCTTTGTGGAGTCAGTGGAGAGATTTAAGAAAATATGTTAATGTTGCCCGGTCTGCAGCATTTTTAACAAATTGAACCTTTATATTTTATGGGCAAGTCCGTCACAATAGTCTAATCTGTTTCTTTTTTTTTCTCAGCAGATTCATTTAAGTGAAAATGCCTTTGATCCTTGAAATGTTTTTGAGATCATACAAATGCCAATTTAGCAATTGCCTTGACATGACAATTAAAAAAATAAAACGATTTCTCACTTTGGTAGTCATGGTTTTATCTTCTAGACAAGCAGCAATATGATGTCTCTCATTTTTATTTCCAAGGATGAAACAATTTTGTATTTTTGTATGTAAGGGTCAGTTTACTTTTGGAAAGCGGGCAACATAAATTTGTGTGTCATCTGCGTAAATGTGATAGGACATACTATTATTGCTTATCCTTATTGCTTACCCAGTGGAAACATATCAGAACTGAATAAAAGCAGCCCGAGAACTGATCCTTGTGCAACTCCTCATGTCAAGGGAGAATATTACATTTGTGGCCATTTACGTTTCTCACTATCTATGTTTTGCTATGTGTGTGCTGCTACTGGTGTGCTGCTGCTCCTCCAATGACTGCGTGGAGGCGTGTCTGGCCCTGCCCCCTGCGAGCCAGGCCTAACCGCGGCAGACCCCATTGGAAGTTAGTTCCTCCAGTGATCTGCTTGGGACGACTAAACCCCGTACTGAATCGTACCGCCCATATGGAAATGAGCCTATGGCTAAAAAGCTTCTAAATATAACTAGTGTGATAAGCAACGTTCACTCAGCACCAAATACTGCAAAAAAACACAATAATACACATAGGCTGCTACCACTACTATTGCTACTGCTACTTGCACTTCATGCCACTGCTACTGTCTGTGTAATCCCTAGTCATCCATTACTGATCCACAGTAAAAACCAAAAGTTAAATCTGAACAGGACAAAAAGTTGTAGGAGTGAAGGCGTTTCGCTGCTCATCCTGCTTCTTCAGTGGTCACATTACTGGTGGACACTGCATTATATCTATCTGAAGGGAGGGCTACACTGAAACTGGAAACATTCTCTAGAAAATATACCAACATCGTTTGCAAGAGTTCCTCTGGACCCCAGTCTGCCGTACATCTTCATCTCAAAGCCACTAACCACTCCTTTGAAGATAGTGAGGTTCAGATCTTAGACAAAGAAAATAAATGGTTTGAGAGGGGAAATAAAGAAGCAATTTTTGTTAGGAAAGACAATCCTTCCTTGAACAGAAATGGGGGCCTTAGACATCATCTCTCCCCCATCTATAACTCCATCCTCAGACTCAAAGCAAACAAAGTAAACAAAGAATACAATAGGGCATATTTAGTCTAGCTTAATAGACCTAGCCTACAAACAGAAACTGTAAACTACAGTTGTTTTCAAATTCAGTGTAGTTAGCTCCTCTCTTCAGATAGATATAAGGCAGTGTCCACCAGCAATCTGACCAAAACTGAAGAAGCGGCTTGGATGAGCAGCGAATTGTCTTCACTCTTACAACTTTTTGTCCAGTTGACAGATTTTAATTTTGTTTTTTACTACTGCTAATACTACCTACTACAATTACAACTATTACTATCCAAGGCCAATAATTATAGCATCCACAAGAAGCACATGTTTCCAGTTAGTCCCACTTCTTTAAAGGTTCATACAGACAACGTACAGTTTATACAGTTTTCTCTCAAAAACAAGCTATCATTTGATTTGCTGACTAGATTTATAAAGCATAAAGTTATGCCTAATATGCATTTGAAACCATGGTTACATAAATGTCATCTGGACATCTGTTCAGACAAAGCAATCACACTACATTTCAGCAGAAATAATGCTTTTATTTAAATGTTATAAATCTGATGCACAATACAGACATATATATAAAACAAAATAACAGAGTTCTTTAACAGTGGGTGAATCTAGTGGAACAGATGAAGGGGTGGAGAAGGTTACAGCGTTCACTCGACCAACCTCTCGAGTCTGAAAAAACAATTTAATGATTTATATGGTCCATTACAATAATTTATTACACTTTGTTCTCAATTAAAATTTGATTTGAGTAGTTTTTACTCATGTAGAATTACTTATTAAGGCTGGATTGATTAAAATCCGGTGGGAAAATCTTATAGTTCTGGCATATGCTACTTACTTTCCAAATATGAGGATAAACTATACTACTACTAGCAGTAACACTATGAAGTACTCCTGTTGCAATCCCTACTACTACCCTCAACCTCTTGGCCACTGTTCAGCTGACATCTAAAAAAAAATGTATAAAAATCTCTTTTTATATTAGCTCTAATGGACTGTCTTACCTTGGCTGTTCAGGAATACACAATCGTAGCTGGAGCTTTGCAAGTAATACCAGTTGTTGTAGTCAAAAGCAGAGCCATCGTCCCATTTCCAGAATCCCTGAAAAGGATTGGAGGAAAGGATGTATTACAGTAATGTAGAGGCACAGTGAATATATGGTACAGAGAAGAGACAGTGAATATGTGTGGCAAGCAGCAGGGGTCACACTTTTGTTTTTAATCACCTGTCACCAACTTCCTGTGTCAAAGAAGTTCCAACTTCAGCTGGCAGGTATAATTTTATGCTTTCCGTCATTTTAACTTACATTTGAGCTCTTTTAAATCATTTTTTAATGTTTTTTTAATGTTGTTTCAGAACCAGGAGCTGCAAGGTTTTATGAACTCTGAATTTATGATATTGTACTTTAATAAACATTGGACATTTTATAGTTTTATCATAGCTTGGATTTATAGTAATAAATAATTTAAAATGTTTCACTTGCTCCTGTTTTAGTCTTTTAATACATTTGAATTACATATTTTAAAGTCACATTTCTGTCAGATTTTTTTTCTAAAACCAGGAGTTGGTGATATGTAAAAAAATGTCATTAGAGCCAGATCATGATTTTGATTTCATCATGCTTGTTTTCTTCGTGGGGTGGTAGAAGAGTCTGTTTTTGACCATAGTGCTGCATTAAACAATATAATACAATATTAATACAAAACTTTCATACCTGGAAGCGGTATCCTCCGATCCAGGCGGTTAAGTATCCAGCTCTCCAGGTGAGCTGTTTCAGGAAGCTGTACTCCCACAGGTTATGTACTGAAGCCAGACTCGCCCCCAGACTCTGACACATTGCCTTTGATTAGACAAATAAGAAAGTCTTATTTAACATTACTGCTTTTCTACACACATGACACAGCTTATTAGACAGATTTAAATACATGTACTTCCTTCTTTTGTTGGTTTGAAAATGCATCTTTAAATAAATCAAGATTCAAAACCTCTTGCTGTAGTTGTAGAACCAGCACACTATCACATTCGTATATAGCTGGTTAAAGTGTCTTGCCCAAGGACACAGTGGAATAGACTTGCTAGCTTCGTGTTCATAGTATTTGTGTGACTTACATCTGCGTTGGTCCAGGAGTAGGTCAGGTTCACCATCAGGTAACAGGCGCCATTGTACTGCTGCCATCCATTTGGACAGTTTGTATTGGCAACACCTACACAAAACATATGGGCTAGTTAAGTGAAGAAAAATGCAGTATTTCAATGGACAAAATCTTAATTATGGGTAAACAAGGACGTCTCTTGGACAGTATAAACCAATTGACCACAAGTCTGTAACAATATAAGCAAATGTGATGTCCTTTTGCATACGGGCAGGGAATATTTTTAGAATATATTTGGCTTTCAAAGTTTATTATAGCTCTAGTTCTAAAGCAGGACACATCCAGAGAAACTACATATGAAAACCCCTCAAGATCATCTGGACTAAAGACTAAACGAGAACTAAACTAGGACTAAACCAGGACAAAACTAGAACTGAACAAGGACAGGAATAATCCAGGACAGCATAAGAACAGCAGGACTGAACTTAAACCAGGACTGAACAAGGACAGGACTAAACTAGCAACTGTAACTAAATAAAACGCAATATATAATCATTAGTCTTACCTTGAACAGCTGGTGTAGGAGGCTGTGCATTTGACAATAGGGTGGAAGTGCTTTTAACAGCTGCCCTCGCTGCTTCTACGGGAAAAAGATTAGGGACATTTCAGTCTTTCTGTAAACTGTTTTGAAAAAATTAGTAGATCAATAACTTACCAGGTGCAAGTGGTTCAGAGGCTACGGTCTTTACTTCTTTCAACATGGATTCATCTTCAATTGAAAAAAGTGACAACATTTTACTGTAACTTACAACATATCATTGTCTCTTAAAGATTCAAATGTATTAAAAAAAAAACACAAAACTATTAACAACCTAGAATTTGGCTAAATGTTTTGTATTTTTGTGGTTTATGAAGTTGTCATACTCAGTAATTCAGCACTCATTTCAATTATTTACATGACTTACCAAGTATAAGTGGTTCAGTGTCTACTTCTGTCAACACGTCTCCACCTGAACAATAAAATAAGAAAAACAACTGAGCAAGAGAACATTTGAAGATAATGTGTGTACTAGGCCATTTAAAGCAAGAGGTCATAAAGCTGCTACTACATTTATATGGCTCTCCACAAACTTAATTTGATTATTGCCTCCCGTGTGGGCCAATAATACATTCATTCATAGTCTATGTTTGTTTTTAAACACGCAGTAACATTTTGTAATGATTCCCAGTGTGTAATTAAACTTGCAAGCGACAAGTATCCTGTAATTGAATAATATAAAAAGATATTTAAGTGTGATGCCATATTGTGGGACAGACCTGGGACGGAAACATTCGGCACATCTTCTTCCACCGCAGCTTCCACTGGAACAGCTTTAAAGGCAAAACATATCTGTTAATTTCAGATTTAGTAGCAAACCCCAGGAATAAAACTAATTAGGCAGGAGTAAGACCTACACCAAGGTATTATCGCTATCCTGCAATGCTAAAGACAGTGCCCAGAATAATTAAAATCAATGATAATAGTCATAAATAACAAGCATGATTTTTTCTACTTCTACTTGAGTGATATCATTTTGAATAGAGCAGTACTGTACACAAGTCACCTACATTTGAAATATAGTTATACATAAATTAACAGTAAATAAAACATTTGTGAAGAATGTTACCGTCAGCTGCACAAGCGACCAGGGCCCCGCACAGAAGAGAGAGAAGCAAACAACTTTTCATCTTAAAAAAAATATTACTATTACTATAAAGTACACAGTGGAGTATTACAATTGCTACTACTATTAAGAAGTACTGCAGCTGGTGGAGTATCTGACACAGTGAGCTCAAAGCCTGGTTTTATACTCTGTGCGCTCAAACTCTCCCAGTGTGTCTGAGATAAGGAGTTATAAAAGTCCATTTGCCAGAACCACTTTACGAGTTTACAAGTTACTGTAAAGAAACAAGACAGAAATGTTACAATGTCGGAAATACGTCAACAGAAAATTACTAATATTTGAGTTAATATGTGACATGTACTTTTCTTTTATTGCAACTGGATTAGTATGGTTTGGGGTCACTATATTTTTAACTATATACAATTCAAATCTACTTGTTTTGTAATGAACATGGGTATAATTAATGCTGTGTAATGTAGTTATACGTTTACAGTTTTTACTTCTTATTCCTTGCAGTTTTTTTTGTTTTTTTTTAATATGTTTACTACTACTACAGTATTAATGTTGTATTATTTTATTATAATGTTGGTTCTTCAAAAACATATCTGATTGTGTTTCTTTATTTACATGATCACAAAAGAGTATTATTATTTTTTAATCATGAACTAAAATAGCCTCTTTGAAATATCTACTTTCAGTAGCAGATAATGTTTTTCACCTAATTTAAACTGCTTCTCTCCTCACAGCCCCAGCACATCGAGTTCTTCATCTGTTCTAACTGTAGTATTGCGTGTGTAATCAGAACAGAACTTTTATTGTATGTATCATTTGAAGTTATAAACTGAAATACGGTTGGGTTTCAGATGACATCTCAACATTTTAGTGGTGTTTTTAACGGAGAAGGAGGGCAGGTTACTACTTTTATTATGCAAAAGTGAATCAGTTGATGGGGGAAACCAGAGTGCCCAGGGAAAACCCATCTGAACATGGAGAAAAACATACAAATTCTGCACCAAAAGGACCCTGGAATCGAACCCGAAACCTTCTTGCTGTGAAGTGAGAGCGTTAGCCATCTGCAGCCAGGTTATACAATGAGGTCAATGGCCAGTCTAATATAAATGATCATGACATTTTTGAGCATTTACTATAAACATACAGTGAAGATCAGAGAAAACTGGCTCTTGCTCCTGATCTGGAAGCATGACATCCTCACATGCTGTAATCTGAAAACCTATAAGGTGGTTCTAGGCCATGTGAGCCTCCCAGCATGGCCCCCAAGGCAATTAGGGATGTAGGAATAAAATTGTGCACAACAAAGGTGTAAAATATTGTCATTTCCTTTAAACTTTAATGTTTAATTTTTGTCATGAATCCACAGAAAAATGAATTTGTACTTGTGCATTTTCACTGCAATTAGTTTTGCGGTTTTTACTTAATATTATTAATAGTTCGCACTCACAGCCCCCCTCCTTTAACCAGTCAGACCCCAAGTGCACGCGTCTACATGCGTGAGCAGGTTAAACCCACTGATCATCGGCTCATGTTTAGGTCTCACTCAGCGTGGTCCTTTCCTGGTGACCTGGAGGTGTGGAGAGGGCGTGCCGCGGGTTCACGTACACAGACTCCAGTTACTGGTTGGATTTATAAAGCATAAAGTGCGTGGTGGAGTGCGCGCGGAGAGCTTTATAAATCAGGAGTTTTCATGACGTACTTACTTAGGAAAATTCCTACTCAATCCTTTATCAATAGGCTCCAGAAGACTAAGGGCTGAACAAAAACTAAACCAGACTGACAGAAGGGCTGTATGAGATCAAGCTGTAAACCAGAACCTGGTCTAAAGGACTAAACCTGGTCTTAAGAACTAAACCAAAACCAGGCCTAAACAAAGACTAAACTAAATAAGAACTAAGGGTCGAACCAGGTCTTAACCAGATCTGGAGTAAGACCTCAACTACTACTCTTGCAGGTTGCCCCAGGGTCACTGAAGGATGGGTCAAATGCAGATCAATTAATCAGTATCACTTTATTTGTCCCCAAGGAGCAATTATATAAAGATATACTCTTTTGTTTTGAATTGTCATTTGCTATGACAATGGCATAAACCCTAAACCCTTACCCTCATCACTCTAATACCCATGGATAGCAAGGTCTAACCCAGGACTGATTGAGGGCTGAGCAAGAACTAAACCAGGTCTAACTCTATAGCTTCAGAGATTCACAGTTTGCATGTTTACCTGGACTTTGGTCTCCACTTTAGGTCTGGAGTTTTCTTGTGAGATCTTGTGTTGTAGCTATGATGGGCTGCTGTGGTGTTTTTATACTGGCCTGTCCCCTTTGAAGTCACATTCACTTGTTTATGGATGATCAAACGTCCAATATGAAAAATTGTAAAATGCGAGTTAGTAATAATTATAATATAATAATAATAACAATCGTCCTGTGCTCAGGTCTCTGCACTGGCTCCTGTGGCTCAGAAAATAAACTTTAAAGCAGCTCTGTCTGTGAAAAAGTCTCTCCATGGACCAGCACCAAAGTACATCTCTGACATGTTAGTGCCATATGAACCATCTCGCACTCTGAGGACTTCAGGGACTGGCCTCCTGCTGATGCCCAGAGTCAGGACTAAACATGGGGAATCAGCATTTCAGTTTTATGCAGCTAAAACCTGGGACAGTCTTCCTAAAGATGTGAGACAGGCCTCTACTTTGACAATGTTTAAATCCACACTCAAAACTGTTCTGTTTAGCTGTGCACATGACTGAAAGGTTTTTATTCTCCACTATTTTCTTTAAATGTAAATTTTATGATTATTTATGTTTTGATTTGTTTGTATCGATATAATGTCTTTCTTATTCTGTAAAGCACTTTGAATTACTTTGTGGACAAATTGTGCTATACTAATAAACTTGCCTTACCTTACAGTAGGTTGTGAGATATCCAGGTACTATTTGACTAAGAACCAACTCTAAATAGAATTCCCTAGATAGTTGAGGAGAACAAAACATAATAACATGGATAAAAAACAAAAAAAATAAAATTGAAAATGCTTTAACTATTTATATTTTTCTCAGTGTCAGTAAAATATTTAATCTTTTCTGAAATATAATAAACATTTTATTACTTGTAGTGTTGTGATGGAAATTTAAGTTTATTCATGCTGTGTCTTTAAATGCATTTGATCTGTGTCTGCCAGACCCAGACGAGACATTAACATGTGTGAAGCTCTGTGTCTCCATCCCTCATGAAACTGGTTGTTCTACCTGTCTAAGTGTAAAAGTTCATTATCATATGGGTGTGACACAAAAGTCACTCTGCTTTGAAATGTAGGTAGCTTTGTCATTCTGGTATAAAATAGTCAGAGCTGGGATGCTCAGGGGACTGGAGAGGAACTGGAGAGGGACTTGCTCGGGAGAACTTGGTGGGGAGACGCCGAGAGGCTGCCAGTCTGTGGCCAAGGCCTGGGCCCTGTCCTGTCTGTATCTGCTGTAACAAACAATAAACCTCTTGTCTGTATTTCAAATACTCACCGAGCATCGCAAATGGATTACTTTTCATCGAGAATTGTAATTTTTTCCACAACAGTGTGATTTACCAGAACAATTGAGATGGAGTGATAGAAAATCCAAAGGTGTTCCCTGATGTTTTATGGACACCTTGGCTCAATGATTACAATAACATAATACTTCTTTTACTGTCAGTGTTTCTTCATCAAGTACAATATCAGCAGTGCAAAAAACTCTTAGCTTGCATCATCATATTATTTTAGCGGGATTAGTGTTTGTGTCTTTACAGTAACTTCTTTGTCAGAGTCATAAAGTGGTTCTGGTAAATAACTTTTATAACTCTTTATCTCAGACGCAGTGGAACAGTTAGAGGCCAAAGAGTATAAAACCAGGCTTTGAGCTCAGTGTCTCAGATTCTCAACAGACTGCAACACTTCTCAGTAGTCGTAATTGTAATACTACTCTAGTACTAGCTTTTAAGATGAAAAATTGTCTGCTTCTCTGTCTTCTGTGTGGAGCCCTGGCCATTTGTGCAGCTGACGGTAATGTAATGCAAAAACATGCACTATGTAACTTCTCTGGTGGTTGCTCTGATACCTGTCTGTCTCCATGGAGATGTTATTGGCTTGCCTGGAATGTTTTATATAACATTAAACATATCTATTTGTTTAATTACACATGTTACTTACTGTGAGCAGGCCTGCCACCCCACTTGAACATTGCCTTTTTGTGTATCAGTGGTTGGAGTCCATTCCAAGCCACCCATTGTGATATACAAACTCACCCACTAGAGGGCAGTAAAGAGGCGACAGATTCATGTTTATGGTTGAACTTACTGCTCCCTGTGGTAGTGCAGTCTATATTAGTCACTGTGGGATAGGGACATTGATTGGTGCTTACTCTAAAATCAACAAATATTATGTTATCCTTTTATAGCTGTTCCTGTGGACACTGCTACTCATGAAGAAGTCTCTACCCCAGGTCTGTATTTTTGTATTTGAAAATATCTGTTATTTTTTGCTGTCAAGTAATTGCCTATTTATTTATTGTTTATTGTAATGGTTGAAAGGTTTTAGTTAGACTTATAGGCTGTACAGTCATTTTTCCTTTTTCTTATTTTAGATGAAGATGTGTTGTTAAAAGAAGGATACTTTGAACCATCTATACTAGGTAAGTATTCATGTATTATCTAATTTTTAGGTTATTAAAATCACAGTATTAAAATGTCCCTTATCTCTTGCCATAGAAGTAGTAAAAACAGAGAGTGCACCATATTTACAGAGACAGCGTCTTGCTTCCAATGCACAAGGTAAGGCAGAAATATCTAGTCAAACACATTCACTTATTAGAAAAGTGGGCTCCATGGGGAACTATTATTAGTTGCTCAAATACAGTATTATATCATCCTTTTACCAACCCTACGCTTACCCTACCAGGCCCAACTGCAGCACTCCTGTATTCTCAGGCAAGACATGCCCTCCATTTTCCTACTTTGAATGTAGTGTGTAAGTGAGTGCTGGATAAAAAACACAAAAACCTACAGTGTAAAGATCAGCATACGAATCTACTTATACATTGTTGTAATGAGGAGAAGACATACTACGACGATAGCAGTAATTTACAAATACAAAACCTTTAGCCAAATAATTATTTTAAGATTTCAAAATATATTTCACTATTTTAGTTAATGTCAAATTGAATGCAAGGAAAGACATAATGAAGTTAAAAACTAAATACATTTTAAGCTTTACATTAGTGCCATTGAGCCACTATAGTCAAACCACATCTCAGTATCTGCATTTTCATTATTTCCTTGAGGCATCATCAAACTTACATAATTTTATTTTGCAGAAGCGCCATGATCAACCACCCTTTTTTTTTTTAAACAACCTTGTGTGTTTGTTTTTCCTTAGATGCAGCTAATGCAAATTCAAACTGTCCCCCGGGATGGCATCTGTATCAGGAAAACTGCTTCCTGTTTATGAACCTGAGCTACACCTGGAACAACGCTGATGTAAGTGACACAAACTGAAGGTCCCGGGTTCGATTCCTGGACGTGGTGGGGCATTTGTGGCGTGAGGTGTGCATATTTCCTCTGGGCGCTCCAGGTTCATCTGTGGGCTGTTGCCTCGGGCTGAGATTCTGAACTTCACTGAGACTTTCCTGGTTAAATGCAAGTTTAATGTAGTTTCCAACCTCAATATGAATTTCTTGAACATAAGCAATATAGAATGTAGTCACATTTTTTCCTCTATAATCTAAAGTCTCCTACAAACCACATGCTTTAACTGAACTATATGACCTATGGACCTTATGATTGAAAAGACCCATCACTGACAATTAGAATGACCAAATCTCAGTCTTGATTAAAATTAGTGTTAAATGCACAGCAATAGCCCTACAAGATTAATCACAATCAAATCAAAATGACAATTTGCATGGTTGTAATTAGCACATCATAAATACTGTGATTATTTATGTCCTATGTAGACAACAAAATATTCTGACTTATTATCTAAAAGAAACTGCTAATCCTTTAGTTTAGACTATTGCAAACATGTTCTGAAATACACCTGATTCTTATATTAAATTATCACTTAATTTTTGATTTTCATCTTCAACTAACAGAATTCAACTTAAAACATAAATTGCAAATCTAAACGTAGTTGCAATGTGTGTCATTTAGCTAATTTGCTCAGCACACACAGCATGAAAAGTATTAGTGCCACCATACTCTCCAAAAAGATCACTGAGAAGCACTGAGCTGTTTTGAGTATCAATAGGCACTGCATAAAACTTAACATTTGTCTTATTGTTTTATATTGAAGGCAATGTGTCAGAGTCTTGGGGCGAGCCTGGCCTCAGTTCATGACATTTGGGAGTACAACTTCCTGAAGCAGCTCACCTGGAGAGCTAGATTCTTAACCGCCTGGATCGGAGGATACCGCTTCCAGGTATGAAAGTTGATTACAAGAATTTATATCCCATTATAATACTGAAAATGCAAATACACTGTCTATATACATTTTACTTTTGCATCTAAATATCAGCTATTCATAGTTCAGTCACATAACTTCTTCCTGTTTTGAAGGACTTTGCTTTGCCTCAAAAGATATAACAGTCCCTATTTTTTCACCATTCTGAAACTCGAAGCATGGGCTCTATCCATTACAACTAGACTAGTAAAGACATTTCAATTTATCAACTTATCAATAGAGTAGATGCATCAGCTTTTACATATTTCTTCTCAGTGTTGAAGGCCATTTCTTTATACGAAAAGATTCAATATGTTTGTGTCGCCCAGGTACAGAGAAGTAGGCCTATTTGAGTACTTGTAAATATGGTGAAAACCTAAAGAAGCAGACAAAGAGTGGGGCAAAAGAATACATTTTAAGACATTTGTAAGTTTGATTTACACTTGACATCTTTTGTATGTGAACTTAAATCCTGTATTTCTTAGAGCTTCTGGAAATGGGATGACGGAACGCCCTTTGACTACAACAACTGGGACCAGTCCCCCAGCTACGAGTGTGTCTTTCTCAACAGTCCAGGTAAAAACACATTATTGATGCTGATGGTTTTCAGATTGTAGATTGGGATGCCATATTCTCAGATGGGGGCAAAAGCGAGATTTCCCTATTGATTACATTGTACTTTCTTGTGAAATATCTAAAAGGCAAATGCACAAATGTTGAGCCGTGTGATGTAGGTTTGCTGGAGCGGTTTGGAGTTCAGTGAGAAAGGCAAAGGAAATGAAAGTAATAATCTGGTGATAAACATTTGTAACCACACCTGTACCTGTTTTTAATGTTTTAAATAGACCTATGTAGTCTTTGTTTTGTTTGTTTTTGTTTGTACTGGTACTCTCATTGGGCCCTCCCTGTACAAATACAGATAAATTCAATGAAAAAAAAACATGCTTTGGAGCAAAAGAAGCAACATAGCCTAAAATGTTATAGCTTGTTAAGAATTTGCAAAGATTTAATTTGTTGTTTAAATTATTATCTTTTTCAATTCACATTGTAATAAGTAAAAATGGCATTACTACTGCTGATATTATATGCCTGTGTAAGCGTAATGTAGATGCTGCTAAAATGTAATTTTTGGCGCGTCACTGCAACCACTTAATATAATTTCATACATTCAAGAATTTGAATAAATCTCATTATTTCATAACAATAAATAGTTAAAAAGCATGAAGATGAATCATGTTTTTCTTTTTACAAAAGAAATCTGCATTTTAGCTGCCCCCCATCTGTATTAAATATCACTGGTCTACAGGATGTTACGATGTCATCTGAAACACAGCAATACATGCAGCGTATGTGCACTAATTGTTTTTTTTTTTTTTCTTGTGTCCAGAATCCAGAGGTTGGTCAAGTGCTACCTGCAGCAATCTACACCCATTCATCTGCTCCATTAAACTCAATGCGTGCTAATTTTTGCCTTCATTGTCAGTGGAATTTTCTCTTTACTGTTACTCTGGTGCAGGACCTAAATAAAATTGTTAATTTTTGTGTAACACTTTTGCCAGAATTATTTGGTCATGAAACTTTTTCAATAGCCATGTAATATAGTCTTTTCCTATAAATACTGATTGTGTTAAAGTAGCAGTGTAAGTTCCTGTCTTAAGCAGGTCAAAGAAAGGCAAACAGATATTTTGGATTCACCAATTCATAAACTCTACAAGATTAAAGTTTGTACTTGCTTACAGCACTTGGGCAAACCACTGCATTTCACTGCATTTATTATAGTCACATTCAGGTCATCTCTAGATCTATATGAAGGACTCACAAATGTCCAAAATGTCCACTGTACCACAGAGTGTCATCAGAATACAAGAGAAGCCATGCTTACTTCTGCTTTCTGGTGAAAGGGTGTTTGTTTTGACATCTCACACAAGTTCTCCCCCCCCCCAAAAAAAACTAACAAAACTTTTTGGTGAAACAATGAGTCTAGTAGGCCTACCTATATTTTGCAGTTGTACTACTTTTTAAAACAAGCTGCATAGGAAATGTGCTTGTGTGGTCTCATGCCAAGTTCAAATATATGTGTTTTATAGGATTAGTGGAGCAGGACAGCCACTTGGCATTAAACAATATGTCTATGTCATCCTTCAGTCGTCCAGGTATGATCCAGGATGAGCAGCAAAACTTTTTGTCCAGTTGACAGAACTGAGTTTTACTTCTACTATTAATCCATATGAAAAAATTATATGAGAAAATCAATACAAAGGTGGGTGACAAAATCCTGACTGTGAAACTGCTATTTTTGACTATAGAAGTACAGGCCTACGGATATTTAGGAGTTAGGGGTATGATACAAGTTATGTGGTGTGGACCAGCAAGAGATAGCCTACTTAACTCTACTAGGCTAAATCATAATAGTGAAGCAAGGCTAACAACTACCATCCGTGGAAACTCATTGATTTCACCGACTAAAGTTTCCATTCTGTGCAATTCCGCATGCTCCTAGTCGATAAATGCAGCTGCACCGCTACTCAAGAGGTTGACACTTGACTTTCTAATTTAGGCCTGGCTATAAAAAATAATCTAGATGTGCTCTGGTCTTTTTGCTTTTATTTCAACAGAGGCTTCCCATCTACAAATCAAACCATTGTAATCTTCCCGTCTGAATTTCCCATGTGATTCTCCAAAGTTGCGAAAGCGACAGGCGGAGTTTCATAACTCCCCGTCTCCTTTAAAACGCGCCTCTCCAGGAATGGATTTTAACCAATGATATTACAGGAAAAATGATTGACAGGAATTAGAGCCAATCAGCATTCAGTCTTAATCATCGCTCAGCTGCGCCCTCCCCCCGGGTCTAGCTTCACCGCGTTGTAGCAGTCCTTCACCCGCCAAGACCTGCCCGGGCCGGCTGGGACACGACCTCCGCGTATTCCCGGACTCATTTTGGATGGAAGCGGACGGTTTTGTGGCCCGGCGAGCGCCCGTCGAAGCTCCGGGAGTCGACGGTCGAGAGATCCGATGGCTGGGCGGGAGAATTCTGGGCGCTACTGGAGGGTTTCACGGAGCTTTGCCTTTCACGACACCCAGAATGGACTCGGACTTTGCCCCGGCGGGAGTGCATCGAGCTACGCCGATGGAAAGCTCGTTAGCTGTGGATACTGAAATAGACTATGAAGGCTTGCCCCAGGAAGCAGCCACCAGCACCCACATGCTGGCAGGAGCCGTGGCTGGTATCATGGAGCACTGCCTGATGTACCCCATCGATTGTGTCAAGGTATTTATCACACTAATCCAAAGTTTAACACAAACTTTTGCAATTCCTATCATGCACTTGTATCATTATTTAGTATGTGTATATGTTTATTTAAAGTACATCGTTATTTAAACTATTTTTGTAGCTTGTTAATGTCAAAGTAAGCATTAGCTGTCACTACCAGATCTGTTGTCATGGAAGTTACCCCATTCACCCCACGAAGTGCTCTACGCATGCGCGAACCGGTTTCATTTATCTTAAACTACTTTTGTAAAAAAAAAAACAAAAAAAAAAAAAACATTTTGGCTTTAAAAACGAACAGCGTTGTAATTTGTTATCCATAAATACTGCACTAATCATGAAAGCTACAATGGGCAGATTCATTACAAAGTATTAATGATGCTTGTTTATCTTGTGTGTTATTACATTTGCATTTTCTGCTTAAACTGAGAATTCAACTTTTTATTGTTGCCTTAATCAATCACAAATACAACTATTGGAAGTAATGCTAAGTGTAGTGTACTGATGAAGTATTATGCCTATATGATTATGATAATGTTAGCCTGTTAGCACGTTTGGAAACGACACGGATTGGGCAGGCGCAGCGCTGTAGCTAGGCCTCTGCTGAAGCCTGCACTCGAGTTAGCCCCATGCTATCAGCTATAACCTTGCTATCAGAGGTCACTTACCAAATAAACTCAGCTGGAAACAAGATAAAACAAAGTGTGTCATTACAGATTAAGCATACACTTAAACCCAACGTTATGTCGTATTTGTCAGATGATGATCAATGCATGAAAACAGCATTACTAGCTGTGTTATGTTTAAACGTGTAATGCTCGTATTACTTGAGAGACCCATGCGTGGAAGCTACTGTCTTTTTCAACCTGCCTAGTTTCTTTTCTTGGAGAGGTATAGGTCTAATTTCAAATTCCCGAAATTATCCTCTAGCTTTGAGAAAGTTATGCAAACATTGTTGAATTTTAACTTTCTCTATTTTGCTAACCATAATAAAAGTTTAGTAAAGTTATTATAGCTTGGTAAGTAAGACCTTGTGATCAGTCTTACCTTTTTGAATGATATTTTAAATGGAACAATACAAGAACTATCTACAGTAGTTTGTCTGTGTTTGGTAACCCAATCTTCAATCAAATGCATACTGATGACAAAACTGTCACCTTTGGCTGTACATTTTTACTCTGATACAATGTTTGGCAACTACATAGAATTCCATAACTCTATCAAAAGCGCATAGCACTTGGTTATTTGCTTCTTTATTTATCTTGCAATATTATAATATATTGCAATACACACATTTAAAACCATATGTAAATTATTTTTGATGTATAACTAGCTTGGCTCTTTACAGATCACCAATTGCCTTATTTAAAATACTATATTGTAAGTTGCAACTCAGGGCTGTGACACTGAATCAACTAATCATGACTAGTTGACTATAAAAAAAATAATAAAAATAAAAATCGACTAATTAAATAATTAATTGCTGACTAGCCAACTAACCGAAGTTGGTTGCTGGCAGCCCCAATACCACACATGGTTATACATAATACAGACCATATCAGCACTTTTCTGTTTATTTTCAAATAAAATAAATAAATAAATGGTTCATGAATGTCCTTCCTGTTGTAATAGTTTTGACTGTAATATTTGCTTTTGTTAAGCTGCATGCTATGATATTTACATAACACATTCTTGGCAAAACTGAGCTATTGTCTCTTAGGGACTGATGATAAATCCTTACACTTCCTTATGATGAAACGAATGCCATCTGAAAAGGAAATGCATCAAGCAAATTTACAAGAAAATTAACTATGCAAGTTCCTTATTTGTTACAGTTAATGTAAACGAGAAGAACCAGCCCCTGTTACATAAGGCATACTTGCACAATACCGAAATAATAAATGTGATGCAAGTTTTATTCTCCCATTATAAACTGTGATTAATAATTTACTATAGAAAGTTCATCAACCTTGAAATTTATTTTATTTATTCATTTACTCTTTACCAAACTTGTTGATAACTTTTTCACTTTTGTTTTCTTTTTTTCTTTTAACTATTTAATAACAAAACCAGCCTGTGTGGAACAATTTGGTCTTGTCACAATAACTAACTTGGAAGTGTGATATGTTGCTACTACGGATATATCATGATAAATGAAAATACTGAAACATGTGCCACTGATTACCCAGAACTAATCAATA
This sequence comes from Periophthalmus modestus, assembly GCA_019594935.1. NCBI lineage: Eukaryota > Metazoa > Chordata > Actinopteri > Gobiiformes > Gobiidae > Periophthalmus > Periophthalmus modestus. The sequence continues at coordinate 15,711,059 of JAIEZT010001373.1, forward strand.
TTGAACCTAATATCAAAACTAGATAATTTGAAGAATAAATCATCAATACAGGGGGAAAAAGTCTCAGAAACAGGACAACATTTTATTTATTTATTTATTTATTTAGTTATTTATTTAGTTGGTTATTTTTATTCTTTATTTATGAATTTTAGTGTTTTACAATGGTGGGTATATTTGACATTTTTTTCTCCTCCGAACAAACATTCCCATGATTTCTACCAGAAAACATAACACAAATGGAACAGAAGGGAGTGACCACAAACTGCACATCAATCATCCATTTAGTCACACTCCTAAATAAAATTGGGCATTAACAGGACAACATTTTAAACATTACTGAGACACTTACAGTTTAGTGTCTATAATGAGTCACGAGTTAATGAGAAGTCAATATAATTATTGTGATAGGCAAAGAACAGTGACGACTCTGCTGCTGTAGCTATGAAATTGAGGCTGATTAATTAGTTCAGGTAAACTTTAAGATGTGTTAAGTTAAAAATACTTTTAAAGTTGAATTGATCAAAGGTGGAGAGCCTATGTCCCATGACCAAACAATTACAACAGCTGATGATTTGGTCTTTGTGATTCTTATTCCTGTTTTCTTCACATTATCCATGCCTAATGCTAAATACCCCGTGATTGACTTTCATGGTGACCTCAGATTTAGTTAGTTGCTCAAAAAAACAATAACTACTGCATTGGATATTACCAACAATAACCTTGTTTGTCAAAAAAGGCATAAAAAATTAACTGCTAAATTCTGCTATGTGCGTTAATAGTGTTTTTTCATAGTTTTTTTTTTTTTTTTTTTGTATTGCTGCTTTGTTTGAAAAACAATAGTTGCCGTTACCGATCACAAGATTTTAATATCCCAAGCCGGGCCCATTAATTTATGTTAAGTGGTAGTAATGTTCTCAAATTAACTTGGACTACTCACAATAAGTTAGGGATATTGTGAGAGACTCAGTGCATGTCATACATACAGTGTTTGTTTCACTTCAGATATTTTTGGGATAGGGAGGCAATTGTATTGGGGTGATACACGCCCCATTTTGTGTTTTCCACCTAATGGTGTCACTGTGTACGGTGTGCTTTACATATTTGGGCCAAAAAAAAAAAAAGACAACCCTTTTCAATGTGGCATCAATTTCAACATTCTCTGGGTATAAAAAGCTGGTATTGTCAGTAACTCATTCCAAGTTCATCATTCAAACAGCCTTGAACACACAACGTCACTTAACGGACAAGCAGCGCCACCTGGCCATAGTGCACCTTCAGGTTGGTGGCAGGCAGTCAGATGTTGCTCGTGAACTTGGTGTGTCTCAAAGTGTCATCAACAGACTTGCATCAAGACACAGAACTACTGGCAGAGTTTGTGAAAGACCCAGGAGTGGAGCCCCACAAGTGACAGACCGCAACGATGACCAGTACCTAAGGACCTATGCACTCAGACATCATTATGCAACTGCCACACAACTGCAGGCCCGTTTACGAGATGTGGGGGATACTAGGGTTTCCAGACGGAGTCCGTTATCACTGATATTGAATCCAATTTATCACCCATCACTGCCACAGTATAATGCTCTGTATGGGAGTGATCAGTTTTGTTAAATTCTAGGCTCTCAAGGCAAAAACACAGTGTTTCTCAGATAAAGATTACTGGGATTAGTTTGTCACATGTTTCTCTCACTGCATCAGCTGCTGTTTGTGTGACTTGAACTATTTCACGGTTTTACCGAAAGAAATGACGAGTTCATCTGCCTCTTAGTTAACGTGAAATAAAGAAGAAATACTCAAACAAATAAATCATAAATATGTTGTCTGGGGTTGGGTGATATGGCTAAAAAAGAAAATCTTTTTTGCACACCCTGGATAATTTTAATTAATTTTAAATTAATAGAAGTCAGAGCAGACACTGATAGTCTTTCAAACAGAGAAGATCTTTACATTTTGATTCTTATCATTTCCTATTATTGAAGAACCTGTACACTGACTTACATTACGTTTGTTTGTAATCTAATACAACAGTAACCCTGCTTTGAAAGTCAGGAGTAAACTTGTTTCATTAATGTGAATTGCAAATTTTACATTTTTTTAAAATCTCAATTATTAAAAACAACAAACAAATTAATCAAATTAATGTAATAAATTGCCCAGCCCTGAGCCTCATTTACATACTCAAGCAGAGGGCAAATTCTTGCAGCTTCTGCTGGCTACAGAATCACTTTTACTTATTTTTCAGCTTGCACAAATACAACATAATTATATTCTGTAACACAAATGCTGAAGATAAGATGTAAAAAAGTCTGAATAGCATGTCATGTAACTTTGATCTAAATGTTGGTAATATTTATTTTGTATGAAAATGTTGGGGAAAAACCTACTCCGTCACAAATTGCACTTGAACAGGAAGATGGCTCCATCACAAAAACAATGCTTTTTGTGTTTGTGTCCAAATGTTCTCTTTTGTTTAGTTCCACTGCAAAAGCCTTGTTTTATTCACATCAGAATGACTGGGCACTTTCCAGCAGACTCCGGTTTGAGGCAGTGTAAATATTTAACATTTCAGAAATATGTGGTCATTTCTATTTATGAAGTGTACTCTCTATATCTGAAGTAGAACATACTTCCATGGTGAGTCTGTAGACTCAACATCGTCCTCTAGAGTTGATGTGAACTTCAAACATTTGTAGTTAAATCAATAAGGCGATTTTTATACATACACCTGTAATGTATTTTATTTTGCCCCATTTCTCACAATTCTGAGATGAGTTGTTGCCTCTTGTTTGTTGGTACTTATTCAATGAACAATGCAATAATAAAGTTAAACAGAAGTTGACAAACATGCCACTCCTTAAGCCTTTAGTCAGTAACGTTCACAACTGGAACAGCCTTTTGCTATAGGTTAAGCTTTGAGGTAAGGTACATTTAATTGTTCTTGTGGGAAATTTGTCCTCTTGCATTTGACCCACCTGCAGATCTTGAGGTTGGCTTAGTCAGCTTAGCTTAGTCAGGACTACCTTAGCCACTCCACACCTCTGGCCAGGATTGGCCAGATTTTGGTTTAAACTAGAGATCGACTAATTTTTTTTCATGAACAATGCCGATACAAATTGTTCAGAATCCCAAGAAACTGATGGCCGATAAGCTCTGCTGATATTTCGGGGCTGTCTTTGATTATTTTTTATTATTTTGAATTTAACTTTATGCAGTGTCCTGTTTGTACTATATTGTTCAAAGAAATCTTTTGCCAGTATTTAGTTTAGGCTGCCTCCTCCTGACTACCAGGAGAAAAAAATGTTGTCCAATCACATTTATTTTAAATTTCTCTAATCTTTGTAGGGTAATTAGAATACTGAAAAAAAGTTTTTATTTTCCAGATATCATGTGTCCACTACAGTGGACATCAGAACGATTAGTTCCCAAAAAAAATCTAAATATTTATTTTTGTGATCCAGACACAAGGACTTCACGCTGTTTTGTGCACAGGACCATTCCTTCAAACACGGACTCATCAATGTACTGCTTAAAATAATCAATTGGGGTCCAGTTTTGGCGTGTCATTACTCTTGAATAATGGGAGGATCATCGAGTTGGAATTTGAATCTTAAAAGGAGAAAAACACAATTAAAATAAGTCTCAATTCAAGATGTACTTTGGCTTCTTGTGCCTCAATGGATGCCGACTGGACTCAGATGTGGACTGTTCTGCTTGATCTGACTCCTCTGCATCTGCTCGCCCTGCCTGAATTTCATCTTCAGAGTTCTCTGAATCATCTTCCTCTGCATCTGCCTCAGTCACTGCATCTTGATCTTCTTTCCATCAACAATTTGCAGTAAAATTCTCTCTACTTCTGAGAATGAATCCCTTTCTTGTTATTTGAAAAAATAGAATAAAATGGAGGAAATAACTACAAATGTCCACGACAGAGGACATTTTTTAAACACTTAAATACTACACTAAAAAGCTGTTAAAATGAATTAGACAATGTTTAAATGTGTTGTTTAAAGACTTATATTAAATATGCCATCAACATTTCAAGCCAAAATTTGCTCAATAAAAAGTAAAATGCACTTATTTTTCCTCTTCCCATAAAATGTGCTTGGAGTGACGGACGGCATTTTCCTTGATGGAAAAAAGACGGGTACCAAAGCCCCACCCCTTCACATTTGGTATCATTGAAAAGCCCTAAATGTCCTCTGTAGATGTCAAAAGGAGTTATTTCAGTGGTATGGGTTGCCTGGGTTGGAGATATTCAGTTTACAGGTCCTCCAGACGAAGAGGCCAGGACAGAGGAACTGAGAAATACACCTGCAGCCGCAAAACATATATGTTGATGAGGGTTAGTACAAATGACTGTTTTACAATAGTTGTGAGAGTGCGCTAGATTGATCATACAATTTCATTGGACCTCTGTGAATTACTCATCAGTTTTATTGGTCTACTGTTGCTGGCCAAAATGTTTTTGGCGCCACGGGAAAAAAAAAAAGTATAAGCCGCACTGCACCATAAGCCGCAGCCGTTAAAAAGTAGAAAAAAGTAGTGACTTGTAGTCCGGAAAATACGATGGATAACTTAGTAAGGATAGCTCTGCTTTTTGTTTTGTTTGTTTTTTTAGTAGAGTGTTTTATGTTTAGACTATTCTTTAAAGCCTACTCAGGGGTATTTTAGACCACTCTGGGAGATGAGCCTATTTTAATGAACAAATAACATCATAGTTAGCCAATTTTTCATTAACAGCCCAGTTACCTGTAACTTAACCTCCATGGAGATTGTAATCCTTCACTGTGAAACATTTGCCAAGTAATGTTATCTCCAAATGTTGAACCTTATTATTTGTTAGAGATTGGGTCCACAAACCTACTATATTAATCTCATGCGATGAAGTTCTTTCAAATGATAACAATCAACCTTTGGTGTTTTATAATAGCATCACTTTCTGGGGCTATTGTGGGAAAAAATGATTTCACTTTTGTTTATTAATGCTGACAGAGAACACACTGAACTTTGTAATTACTGGGCCTCTCCACATGAAAAAACTGGCACAGAAATATTGACTATAAAGCAGGTCAACAAATCTGCAATCCGACAGTTAAACAAAAAATATAGAAAATGTAGAACTATATGATCTTGTTGATGAGCTTGTTTAAAATTGAGCTTGAGACGGGTCAGAATTCAACAATGTTTTGATGTCATGTAGGTATAAACTATTCCTCCGAAAGCCCAGTTCTTCAACTAAATCATAAATGTATCCTCTTCTGTTTACAGACTCGAATGCAGAGCCTGCACCCTGAGCCTGGTGCACGATATCGTAACGTGATGGATGCACTGCGGCAGATCGTCCGGACAGAGGGCGTGTGGCGGCCTATTCGTGGAGTCAATGTTTTGGCCGTTGGGGCGGGGCCTGCACACGCGCTCTACTTCGCCTGCTACGAGAAAATCAAGTTCCGGCTCAGCGACGCCATCCACCCTGGAGCTAATAGCCACTTTGCTAATGGTAAAGCTAACCACAAACCTTATAGCTCACTTGCAAAAAAGCAGTGTTTTGTGTATTTTTATAGCTATACATTTTAAAAGTAGTTACTCATTTAAGCTAATATTACTGAAATCATGGTCACATTTACAATTGGATGTTTCCTGAATGGTTTTTGCATAATTTTCTTTATCAGAACTAAGACAACATGGACATATTAGAGTTTGAAATGTTACTACTGTTATAAGACTAATTTTATGATATTAATCTGAAATACCAAGATATTTTGGCTGTATTTACTTCACCATGGGACCTTATTGTTTATTGAGTCTATTAAGTCTATTAGTCCTTGTATTAGTTCAACAGTTCTTCTATCCATACACTCTGTGACCTTTACCAAACAAATATTTATTTTCTCTGCAGGAGTGGCAGGATGCATGGCCACAGTGATCCACGACGCCATCATGAACCCGGCTGAAGGTAAACTGTCTACCAGAACTTACACATTTATTTTCAGCTGGATATAGGGCAAGAAGTCTGGATTTTGTGAACAAAACATTCCCCAAGTGATTATGACTGTTTTGTGTCAAATTGCCATCTGATATCTAAAATTATTCAGCTCTAGTTTTGGATTGGCTATATTCTTGGTTTATAGACCTATTTAGTCCTTTTATCACAATTTTACAAGCAAATATTTGCTGATACTTGTCGAATACCTAACCCACCCCTCTCTGTTGCAGTGGTGAAACAGCGCATGCAGATGTTTAACTCTCCATACCGTGGAGTCATTCACTGCATCTCGTCTCTGCTGCGGAGTGAGGGTCCGGCCGCATTTTACCGAAGTTACACCACCCAACTCACCATGAACATCCCCTTTCAGGCCCTCCACTTCATGACCTACGAATCCCTCCAGGAAACTCTCAACCCGCACAGACAATACAACCCCACCTCTCATGTTGTGTCCGGTGCGCTTGCTGGAGCATTGGCCGCAGCTGCTACCACACCTTTAGACGTCTGCAAAACCCTTTTAAACACCCAGGAAGCCCAAGCAGTTATGATCCAAGCGGAGGGGGCGGGTGCGGTAGGTGGGAGACACATTTCAGGATTGGGAGAAGCGTTTCGGACTGTCTACAGAACCGGAGGAGCAGCAGCGTTCTTTAAAGGAGTCCAAGCAAGAGTGATCTACCAGATGCCCTCCACGGCCATTAGTTGGTCCGTGTATGAGTTTTTCAAATATGTCATCACCAAAAGGCAACATGAGAGGCTATTCAAGTGAACATAAACCAGGGAATCAACAGGAAAGTATTAAGGTAATTAAACGGTAAAATGGAAGCTATTGTTTTAGAGTTTATTCAAAATGGAAAGGGACATTCAACACGAAGTATTAGTCAACTTTTAATTCAAACAGGGGAAAAAATTAAGCATTTAATAAGAGAGATGACACACTTTAAAGCTTCCATCTGTAATTAGACTGGCCAATCCAGTCATGCTGCAGCCGAAGGAGTGGGGCCGGTTTCTGCCATCTACTGGTGAAAAAAAATTAGATAAACTTATGGATGGTAGCTTTAACACATTTTTTTTTTTTATCTGAACTCAGACTTTGCAGGTTGGCCACCATTTTAGTTAAGATATTTTATGACCGGTTTTAATAGTCAAGTATGATATTCTTAATGTTTGTTTGGTTTCATTTCAGGCATTCTAAAATGGCTTTGATTATTCCCCTAGTACAAAATGTGCAGACACAGGCTGAAACTGACATTAAATATAAACTGGATACTGAATTTATATATGTATACAAATTGCTTCAAAACAGCAATACTATTTTAATCTTGTGTACATATATTATAGAAAATAAATACATTTAGAGAAAAAAATGCTATTAAAAGAACCAAAAAAGGTGTAAAGCTGTTCTGCATCCAAACATTGATATTTTTGCTCCTCGAAGGCCATAGTCCAGCACTTTATCAACTTAAATTTAGTACATCAATACCATTTTCAAAGGAACAGCAAAATTCTAATGTGAGTTTATTCAGTACCTAATGATGTTAGAAAATATTGGCTTACTTTGAAATAGGTTTGATACAACTCGTTGCCATCAGAGGGAGCCCTACTCAAACAGGTGAGAGATTGTCAGAGGGGTAGTTTTATGTGGAGGTCACTGGACTACTGTACAGAATGATCTCCTCCTTGGTAAATTAGAGATAACATACATTTTAGCATTATGTTTTCAACGCACATGTTTGTCAATAGCTCAAGTGCCTCAGTAAGATAGAATATACATATATTTGCCCCATTTCACAAAGGATGTTCAATAAACCTTGGGTTTAAGAGTTAACTCCAGGTTAATCCTCACCAAGATGCACAACTCAGTTTTCTTTTTCATGAAGCAGGTTTGGAGCAGTATTCGAAAATTCTGAGATGGTAAGCCCTGAGTTTAGCAGAAGGATTTATCAGTGGATCCCAGAAAAGAACATTCACCATGGCAACAAAATCAGTGAAGGCTTCCATGACAGATCAGTCAGGTTTAATATAATATAAATGTGGAGGAGCTCATTGTTAAATCAATTTGTACCATTTTGGTATGAAGATGCAAATAAGATTAGTTCAAAATAACTATGTCCAGCCTTATTAAGTGCACCGGTCCATCTGTGACAGTCCAATCAGAACTATTCTTCAGGAGCAGACTGATTAAACTCTGGGTTAGAGGAATAAAACCTGTTCTGGACCAGGTTAGGTGCAGAGTGAGTTACCATAGCGACTTTAGGTTGAAACTCTCTGTGTAACTGAAAACTCACAAACTGAGCTCTTTTCCGGGCTAACAAACTCTGAGTGTGGACTAAACCTGCTTCTTGAAACGGGGCCATTATTCCAGACCAATATTTAATGTTTCATGTGTAAAATATATTTTTTAAAAAACTAAAATTTAAACCCATTATAATTTAGGTCATATTTATTTTTGACAGACTATCTTAAATGTGAAATGTACATTCATTTATTTTGCTAAAGTTGCTAGCAATTCAAAAACATTAAGTGTATTTTTAATGGTCAGTTAGAGAAGGGATTTGGGTAACACTTTAACCAGCCGCCATGCCTTCAACGCACAAAATACTACAACAGCAACCACTACAGTGGTCTTTAAATGAATACAACTTAGCCAGAGGTGGAAAGAGCCAGAACCAGGATCTGTATTCAGTTAAAAGTAGCCTATAGTAACTTCAAATGATATGCCTGTATAAAGTAAATTATTATTAAAAGTACATCTTCTACTACTACCACTACTACTACTACTACATGAAATTTGTGTTTTGTCTTACAAATAATTGGAATTGATTTAGGCCTTGATTAAACTTTCACTAAAGTTCTTGCGCCCTCTACTGGCAACAATGGGGATTTTGCGTGCACAGAACGTTGGACTAAATATTGAGTACCTTTTACACATGTTTTATTTATTTATGCTTAAATACTTGATGACATTTAAATTAAAAAACAGCAGTGTGGGAGTAAGTAGTAGCAGTAGTTGGACAGCTTGCACATTTATTTTTTGAAATTTTGAACTTAAAAACTACTAATTTAAAGTGATTAGATTGAGATCTTAAAAGAAAAACAAAATGGGCATATGGTTCACCTTTTCTACTGCAAGGAATTTGTGTGTGAATTTAGTTACTTTCCTCCTTGGGGCAAAGCAATGCACTTCAGAGACCTATAATCAATTAATAAAATTATATTTAACAGCAAACTTTAGAAGCAATGGCATTGTAGTGTGGAGAACTGTATGAAAATTGTGAACAAGTTTTTTTGACCTTGACCTCTTTGACCATTGTTTCATTGCTTTGAAGCCAAAGACTGGAACAGAGTGGACAACATGTGGACTCTAAACATGAACTGTGTGAATTGTGTAAATATAAAGTTTATGGCAGCTCCTCGCAGAAGCAGGGTCTTCTCTTGGTGCTGATTCCAAGCGCTGAGCGAAGTAAATTAAACAAAAATTAAATATAAAACTGGATTTGTCTTTATTTTTCAGCGTCTGACTCAATGATTGTTTAAAAGAAAGTGCTGCAGAAATGTTCATTACAAGTTTCCAGATTGATGTGGTTTGGGCGCAATGACGGGCGGGGAGGTTTGTGGCTGGTGAGGCACTGATGTCGTCACAGTCAGATTTACAAACATATAAACCAGGTGCTGGCAAGAACATTTGGCCCTCGGACAGTTTCTCTCCCAGTGACTTGGGGCCAGAATTAAAAAAAAAAATTCACAATAAAAGTTCCGAAGTCCGAAAAAATAGCTCTAATAGTATGTATTGTATTGTTTTTTTATCCTCCTACTGGTATCTGCTCAGGATTTCAATGGTAAAAGTAAAAATTCTGTGATTTTGAATAAAAAAAGAATACAATTGCAAAGTTAAATAGAAAATAACTTTATAGTACAAATCATTAGATAAATATAACCATTTCATTTATTTTTTCTCTGTGATGAGAGATGAGGCCTCACCTGCCTCACCTGACCGCACGTCACTGTTTGGGCGCGTGCAGTGGGACAGTGAATGTATTTGTTGGAGCAGAGGTTAGAGCAGTTGACAAGTTTGTTAGAGAGGAGGTTACATGCATATAAGACGTTTTCAGTTTTACCATTTCAAAGGCTATACTTGCTTGTCATCTCTGACTCTAAACAAGGCCGGGCAGGCCTGGCTAGTACTTGGATGGGAGACCCTGGGAATTTCAGGTGCCACAGCTTGGCGGCGGTGGCGCTGTGGTGGAGACTCATTGACTCCTTTCTCAATACACCAAATTGCCTAATATGAATGTGGTGAGTGATTGGTGGTGATTGGTGGTGCTTGGAGGGGCCACTGCCAATGCCACTTCTACTGAAAAATATGGAGGCCACAAACTCTTTTTCTTGTACAAAGGGGATTTTGTATAGCTTAAGTAAGTCTTGGACCGTATCAACCACAAGTCTCCTTTAGACAAAACGTATAGGCTGTATACTGTTCCTGCCAATAAATGTCTTGCCTATATTTGGCCCGTGGTGCATATTTATACATTCCTGACTATAGGCATTCAGAAATCGCTCATGTAGGCCTTATTCTTATCCTGACGAATGACACTTTTCCAGGTTCCCTTGTGGTCTCGCCTTGAGCCATGTCTCCAGTTTCCATTACGCACGGCTCATGTGGACGCTCCCCGCGGCCTACGAGCCCAGACTCTGTCACTGACGTCTCGTGTTACCTCCATGAACTCTGACCCTCTTCTCCACTGCATTTGTTTTGTTCTGTGGTTAACCGATCCGCGCTGTCTGGCGCATGGCGGGAGGTCAGAGCTCGTCTGCCGCGCACACGACGGCGCACACGACCACAGGACGCGGGTCACACCTAAGGTCCGTCTCGGATGTGTTTGTTACCCCATGGGGCGTCCGGGGTGCCTTCCGGACAGATGTAAATAGATGAGCTCTTTGTGAACAAGTTGAAGGCCAAAGAAACACGTTTCTTCTTAGATCTTTTCTTTCACCTATGCCACCTAACCCCGCCCACTTTTCGGTGTAGACTACGTGCCATTATTATAATGAGTTAATTAATTAATTAGCTCCTGGTACATGTAGGGTTTAAAAATGTCACACAGTCATTATTTAATAATAAAAACACGTAAAGCTGCAAATGTCACTAAAAGGAGCGACCTGCAGAAAGTCAATACACCTGTTTGTAGCACTGTGGATATTGATGAGATCAGAATCCAAATTGTGATTTACAATAAACCAAATGTAAATTATGGATAGATTATGCTACATATTAGACTCTTTAGAGTATTTAGCAATAATCTTCTCTAATGATTCTCATAAGACTGGAAACGTCAACAAGACCTGGAGAGTCAGTCTTTTGTATTTGCTTGTTTTCTGTTGTATTCAGGGTTTGTTTTTTTTTTTTTTTTCCTACAGGTGGATCAGTGACCACTAAAGACCGTGTGAAATGTTTTGCATTTAGGGCATTCTTCTCTCTGTTCATCATGATCCTTTTACCCACAACAGCTTATGAAACCATTAATCACCTTAAGTTTTTCCTTTGCCTGGAATGTTGCACAGAGGCATTAAACGTATCTCTCTTCATGAAGGCAAGCATGCCACCAGGCCAAGTTACAGGTCAGATCTGTGGAGAGGTGAGCCCGCTCACAGTAAGAATGCATGCTTTTCCTGGTTGTTTTGGTTGTTATCTGAATAAATGTAAGATAAAGTCTAATGCCATACTGTGTAATATTCCAGGCAACAAAATAACAAGCATGTGGCAAACCCCTAACCAAAAAAGTTTCATAGTGAACCTTTAAAACATATTCAGTAATACACCTTTATAAAACCATAGACTCCACTTGACTGCATGTGTGTGTTGTGAGAAAGTGTGTTGATAAAAGGTCCTCCCGCTGAGACTGCACAGGTGAGTGTGAGAGGAGATTAGGCTGATGCATGTTTAGTGAAAGTGGCTGATTTATGGACTTCCTGTACAGAGCCGTGGGAAGATGAGACCCAGACTTGCAGGATGAGAGCAGCGGACTCAAGTTTACTGAGGACAGAGCCTGGAGAGAGGTGGGGAAAATCTGCACCCATCATTTAAATACACTGTTACTTCAAAAAAATGTGTATGAAGTAGTATATATTAATGTTGAAACAATACTAAAATTTCAAACTCCATTTTTGATACTAAGGAGTTGGCTCGATAGACAATTCCAATTTCTGTACCACAGAAACAATAATAATGCCACAAGCAGCAATGATGGCCCTCGCATCCGTGTGCATGTGCCTCCCATGTGAACACTGGGGACTCGCAACCGCAGCATCATGCCATTCTCCCTTCCTGACAGCCACGCAGGCCACTATCAGCTCCTCTTCACTCTGTTGCCATACTAAAGTGTGCCAATTGGCTTATACTGGTGTGATTCAGGGCAACCGATCCAGCAATGACTTTTTCAACTAGAGTGACCAAGAGTGTCAATTTTTGTCATTCACAGAACCATAGTTACATACATAACTCTCATACTATACTGCTGGGGTCCATGGCTTTGAACCGACCTAAATAATGTTTGTATCCATTTTCAATCACTTTGCATAAAGTAATTTCTCAGTCTGTATATAGATTTGGAAACTCTAATTGACATTTGGTTTAATTTTGTATGTTATGGTGAATAAAATTCATCCCCCAGGTTGCGTGACAATTGAATCATTTTTTAGCTTTTATGTGTAGTATAGGGGGCACTGTAGTCACCCTTGGTTATGTGTTCATTACTCTGCTCTATTCAGGCTTTGATTTTGCACCGTAGGTTGATGTATGTGGCCGAGAGCAGGTTTCAGTTATATGTATATATATTATTATAAATATGCGGAAAGCTGCACTAAACACATTATAATATCAAGAGGGTGATGTGGCTCTATAGTTATTCTCAATATGTCGTTAAATTGAGTTTATTCATGCAGAAGACTTTAATTAATAATCTGGTACAGTGTATAACTTGTAAATTTGTAATTGGAAACTTTCAATTTGATCTGTACAGTAAATTGGGGGATGCCTCATAGCTCCTTACTACCCAAACCTCCCAAAGTTCCAATGCTAAAAGGAGCTTTGAAAAAAAGCATAAGTGCTCCTTTCCTTACTCCCTCCTAACTTCACTGATCAATTCAGATGTTGATTCGAAATTCCTATCACTGAACCGGATGACGCACATATGGTTCAATAACAGGAAAGGAGCTTCCTAGGAGCATTTTACCAATTTGGATGGGGTCTTAGTAACGCAAGTTTCAATCCTGTTGGACTGAGATTTAAAAAAAAAAAGGTTTTTAGGAGTCTTTGTACTCTTTCTGACAAACTGTGAAAAATACCCTATGTTCGTAACATTTTATTTATTTATTTATTTTTGCCTCATCTCATGCATAAAATGTAAGTTTCGTATGGTGATGTTTCATGTATAGGGTAAAGGGCACTATAGTGAACACTGCTCATATGATTATTAGTTATATTTATGCCCGTATCACACAATAGTGATTCAAATATGGATCAGACGTGGACGACTGAGAGATTACACAGGCATTAGAAATATTGTTTAATTAATTCAGCTAGAACACACTGAGTTTGTAACTCGTCGGTGCAGAAAACATCTGAAAAAATATTCAAAGACATTTTCAGGAGTCTGTGATCAGTGCAAGCATTCACTGTCACATTTAGGTCTTTGATTTTAAATAAAAAATGTGAGAGAGACTTAACCTAGCTAGCTTGTTATCTGAGAGAGACATGTTTAACAGAACAAATCAGGTCACTTTTTGAAGTACTAAATCAGATCATGTTAAAACAAAGCTCAAATTAAACTCTAATTTGAGTAACAGTTTCAGACAGAGCAGTGCCTCTAGTTTCCCTAGAGAATGTTGATGACATCAGTTGCAAAGAAAATACTTTGTCTGAAGGTCTAGTACTATACTTTTGTATTTTGGAGGAGGGTCCGCCACCTGTTTGTCTCCATGGAGATGCGATTGCTGTACCTGGAATGTTCCACATTAATGCATTAAATATACTGTATCTGTCTCTATGCAGACACACTGGTGACACAACTAAGCCAAGTTATAAGTCAGATCTGTGGAGAAGTAACCCCGCTCACAGTATGACTGTGTGCTTTTAAATTATATATTATTATTATTATTAAAGCAATAAAATGACTTGTAATTGAATGAATGTAAGATAGAAAATTGAATACCTTACTGTGGAGTATTTCAGGCAATCTACTTTTCTCTAAATTGGAGCCTTGAAAAGAAATATTACACAGTGCAAGTTAGTAAAAAGTAAAAATGAAATGTACCTGATTTTTTTTTTTTGTAACATGGACCTTTTTGCTCAGGCTGGGTTAGACAACTGTTTAACAATGTCTGTGACCTATGTGATACTATTATACCGTATTTTACCTGTCTGGATTCATGAGTCTGGAGACACAAACACACAACCATACAACAACACAACCATACAACACGCAAAACGGAAACTCGTCTGTTTTTCAGCCACTAAAACTCCACATTGTCATCCGCAGTGTCTGCTACAAAGACAAAAATGATTACTCAGGCTATTTTGACAAAAGATGTTTTACTTTGAGACAGAGGACAGGTAAAAAATATAGGCCTACAGGATACTAGGATTTGTATTCAGATACTTGCTTGGTCTGTTTTCAGGTTAATTATGTCTTTTCAATATGTTCTTAATTGTACACTCAGGTTAAAATTGAATTGAAGGTCACTGCACTGCAAATCGGGACACAGGGGATTACCAACTCTCTCATACCTGGGATACAGTTCTGGAGTTGGTCTACAGATGGAGCTGTCATACTACTACTACTTCAAATCTTGGTGTCGAACATTTCAGGCAATAATATACCCAGGAGACATGCTATTGGAAAACTCCCTGACAGAACAGTTGCATAGTGCAGCTTTAAATCAATTGAAGAAGGCAGGAGAGTGCAGCGAGACATGTACAAGTATGACAATGACATGGTTTGGCTGTGGGAAAGTCAATTAGCTCACTCAAAATGATCATTTTCTTTTTTTTTTAAGTTAAAGCAATTCATTTAGTTTAAATGTACTGAATCTGGTAAAGGGTAACAAAATAGGTAAATGATTTTTAAAGGTAATTTTTGAGTGATCTCTCATGTTTTTATAATGATGGCATCATGACACTGCAACTGGTACCACAAAACTTACGATGAAAAAACAAGTCTATCAAATATTATTTGTATTAATCTTTTTGTTTATATCTATATTAAATCTTTATTGGGTTTTATCTGTTTATCTATTCATGATTTTATGTATAAACTACAGAAAGGAAAAATTGCATTTGTAGGCTGGAGAAGTGTCTCACTCAAAAAGTTGGTACAGTCTAAAACTGACAGACCTTTGGTGAGCGCCTCCAGAGCAGTTTTACTGCTGTTTCATTTAACAATCCCTCCATCTGGAAAACAATATCATGAGCAAAAATAACAACATTTTTAAAAAATGTCACATTTTGACCACTTTTGCCAGTTGATTTTTATGCATAATCTTCTTACAAGTAAACGTTAGTGTTTCATTGTCACCTGTGGTTTACAGACAACAACATTAAAATCTGGTCAACTGTCGACCGGAGCCTTCACTGGGTCGTCTGAGGGGGTCTTGAATTTCACACATCCATACACCTGTGCAAACCAGAACTGAATGATGTTTATTCATGTTAAAGGTCCCGTACTGTACCCAGTTTTTCTCATGTATTTGAGCAAAATCTATCCTCCAATAGAGATATATAAGCTCTCGAGGTCAAAATATGACTGAGTACTGTCTGAATCTAATGAGAAAGTGTTGCAATTGATGAGTGCTTCAGCAGTACAACAGTGACAAGTATAGCAGTGAGTAGAACAGTACAAGATCTGATATAGAATGTAGTTTTCTATTTACCATTTTTCTATTACAACAGCAAAACGTCATTTGAGTCTCTGTGAGTTGAGAATAAAGCTTATAAACGAAATGCAGTGTATAAGTAGTGTTAACGCATAACAGACGAGGACTTCTGCTTCACATATAAGTTCAACTGTGACACATTTCAGCGATGCTAATCACCATCATGTGGATAACACCACATAACATAAACAATGTAAACAGAGTAAAGCTGACAATATTCTGTGATTTAATAAGTTACAGACATTTGTTTAAAGTTGTCGTGCAATGACATTAGCCATATTATTTACGTAATAAAAGTTAATAGGCTCTGTGCACAACGGTATGTGGCTAGTTCTGGTCAGAAGGACAGTACTGACACATCAGGCAGCTGCGGGTGGATGTCACTGACAACATGTTAAACACTTTACAGCTGCAGAGGAAACTTCACAGGGATGACACTTTGTTTTGTACGGTGCATTTTTCTGTCTCAATGCTAATTCTAACTTTTAAAAAAAGTTAGAATAAGCATAAAATCTAACATAACTTAACATTATTCAAATTAAAATTAGCATTAGCACACAGAAGTGTCTTCCGGTAAAGTTTTCTTCTCATTTATAAATCAAGTAAATTTACAAATAATTTTTTCAGTGACACATGTGAAAAGAAAGAGCTCAGACAGCACCTCAGAGTCAGTGCTTCGCTCATTCATACTGCAGAAATTCGTGATGTTTTTCAGTCCCTTATGATATTTTTTTTCCAACCTGTTTTCATCATAATCAGTTATATATTTGTTTTAATACAAATTGACCATGCATGTCCCTCATTGGCTAATCCGCTTGTCAATCACTATTCAGTCTATGCAGTTCATTGTTTTATTTCTATTGGGAGTGCATGTACAGTAAGCTAGCATTTATGTGTAATGTAACAAGTAATTTGACTTTTAAATATGCACATTTATAATATCAAGTATAAAGTTTATCAAAACTTAAAAAGCTACATCCTGTATGTTTGTAATATTTTAAAGAGGGTACAAATCGTGAGTAATTTAGGAAGATTAGGGTATAGATAGGGATGATTTCAACTTCTCTACAGCATGCAGTTGGTCTCCTGTCAGTTCCATCAAAAAAGTGGAATATTTTAATCTAACAGATCAACTGAACAGTCTGAATTTAGCAAAGATCCTTTTCCACTTTCATGATCGCGTCTTTAATGAGTCTTGTCAAGTTTATCAGTTTACTAACAAGAGATCAATATATTTTTTTAGTTAATTGTTGCTTTAATTGAAAAGGCTAAATGTAATGTCACGTATAAGGGCACAAGCACAGATAGAGTGTGACTTGTTCTTCACCCTCTATTTGATAGTTTTTGCACTTAAAAATAGTTATTGACATGAGCATCCTGGATTATTTTTTAACGTTTTCCAATGGCATTTTCAAAGACAAATAAACCTGTTTAAACGAGTAGTGTGTACTGGGAGAGGTGGTTTATTGGGTCTCTTACATCTGTTGTGTTCCACTGTACCACAGCCCTGCAGCCACCTACACATTTAGAGCTGACTCACTTTGCACCTGTAACTGACAAAACTGTCCAAGAGATTGTCACTAGTCTAAGTTCATTTACATGCTGCTAAAGAGCTAAAGAAGAGTAGACTTAATGCCACAATACGGAAGAATTACCGACCCATCTCAAATCTGCCGTGTTTAGGCAAAGTCATTGAAAAAGTTCTTTACCAACAGCTTATTAATTTTCTCCAAATGAACAACGCCCTTGATCTTTTCCAGTCAGGTTTTAGCCCCCACCACAGCACTGAGACTGCTCTTATCAAGGTGACAAATGACATCCGCCTGAACACTGATGCAAGGAAAGTCTCAGTCTTGATTCTGTTAGATCTGAGTGCTGCTTTTGACACTGTGGATCATGGGATCCTCTTACAGAATGTCACTGCAACCACAAAAGTTTTAAATTACATTTTCTTAGCCCTTAATGATAAACAAAATTGTGTAGCTCTGTTTATTGGTTTAACTCAAGCTTTCGATTCAGTAGATTATGGAGTCCTCTTGAAGTGTCTGAAGCATATTGGATTTGACAATGCTGCATGTAATTGGTTTCAAAATTTTCTTTCAAACAGAACCCAGGCAGTAGTAGCCGATTGTTTAAATCAGATTTTCTAACTAAAGGAGTGCTCCAAGGCTCAATTTGGGCCCCCTACTTTTTACAATTTTTATTAATTCTATTGGTTACAGTTTAAAAGAAAGTCACATACATTTATATGCAGAAGATGCTGTTACACTAAATGGTGCATCCATTGGAAGAGTTAGTGCTTATAAATATCTTGAATTTTGGCTCGATGAAAACTTATCCTTTAAAAAACATATCTCAGAATTATGTAACACTTTAAAATCTAAATTATCATTTTATTACAGAAACAAATGTTGTATCCCAATAAATTACAGAAAAGAAATAGTGCACGCAACCTTCCTCTCCGTACTGGATTATGGGGATGTGTTGTACATGCAGACTTCAGCCTCTACTTTGAAACCACTGGATCCACTATTTCACTCTGCCCTTTGTTTTATTACAGGTGATGGATTTGAAACTCATCACTGTTTTCTCTGTGAAAAAGTGGGTTGGCCATCACTGTCTGTTAGAAGAGAACAGCACTGTATGAAATTTATCTGTAAGGGACGACTTCAAAAACTCCCAGAATACCTCACCTGCTTGTGAATCACGGATAACGGAACATTTAATACCAGATCACATGACTGCATAAGGCTAAGGACCAGCTGCACCAGAACAGGAAAGAGAGCTTATAATTGTTTTGCTTTGCAAAATTAGAGACGTTGGCGAGACAACTGAAATTGAATAATCTGATAAACTTTTATACACACACCTGCATCTGCTTTTAATGTTTTATATGGACTTGTTTGTTTTGTTTATCTTTCTGTTTGTATTGTCCTTTAAACAAGGCGCCCATGGAAAAGAGAGCCCAAGTGCTCTCATTGGGTTCCCCTGTATAAATAAAGATTAACAAAAAATAATAATGATGATAATATAATTAGTGAATAAATAAATATGCTTCACATTTGAACAAAAATGCCCAATATTTTAAGTTAACAAAATAAAAATGTTTATTGAAGGCATTTGGTCTTGGTTATGCAATTTTCATAATCCATTCAAGTTTTAAATTCTTTTTGACAGTTGAAGAGTTGATTTAACCTGGCTCTCGCCAGTTTTACCTGTGTAGCCCTCTGAATGGAGTTCTACACATCGATCTAGGACGGCTCTCGCTAAAAATGATCAGAAGCAATGATCAGAGAGTTCAACCAAATACTTCATTCTGATTGGCTGAAACGTCTCAACAGTGGAACAAGCTGAAAAATCTAACTTTTGTTATATCGAGTTGAGAGAAAAGCATAGACATCTTCCCTGTCCACAAATGCACAAAGCCGTATGTATTTTAAAACAACTAAACACTACTGTACTTTTGTACTACTACGTTTGTTGGTGATGTCTGTTTTGGTTTGTTTGCTAATGGCTTCTGCCCAAACCACAATGCTGCCTTGTGATTGAATCACTGGTGAGTTGAGACCTACACCATCAGGAAAGTGTTAATATTCATTCTCAAAATTGTGTTAAAAATAAATTAAAACAAACAAAAAAACAAACAAACTGTGCATTCATTTGTAGGCACTTTTTCTTCTAGTACAAGAATAATGGATATGGAAAAGTCACTCTTTCAAAGTCAGTGATTGTTAACTAAAGCCTAACTGTCTGTGATGTATGGTAAAAATGTTAAAGTTAATTGCATAAGATCTTAATCTTGTACAGTATTATGACATTATGACATATGACATGATTTTTTTTTCTTTGCTTGAAATGTTAAACAGTATAGACAGATTTTTGACAGACAAGATGGTCACAGAAACTTGCATTAAAGTTTTTCCAAAATAAAAAAATTAAGTCCATTTAAATCTGTTAAAAGCAACATCCCACTGCAAGTCATAATCCAGTGTTAGTTTATGCCGGTCACAACTATCAGAGGACGCACTGGCCCTTCATCAACATAATGGGTATGAGTGTGATGTACTCTACTTACCAATAGAACTAGGAATATTTAAAGATTCACTATGTAACATTTTTTGTGGGGGGTCAAATGTAACATTTGTTTTTTGTGACACGGGGATCAATGGTCATCTCATTTTCAAAATCAAAACAGAACCATTTGCAGGCTCCCATGCAATTTGTGTCAAATACATGATCAGATCATAATAGAATTCATTGCTAATTTAGTCCAAGAAATTCTTTAGTTAACCTCAACCCTAATAAAAAAGAACATTCCAGGCAAGGCAAAAATCATGGCTGAATTTCATGTGCCTATGGGAAACAACATTTTTTAGCCCCATGGAGTGTACCGCTGAACAATGTTTGATATTTTTTTACTAACAAACATCAGATTATCAAATTTGAGAAGAAAGTCATGGAAAAACAGGAAACTGATTTTACGGCCATTATTTTTCCTCTTAAAAGTAAAACCTAGAACGATACCTTGACACATCATCATCACAAATGAGCTTTCTGATTTTTATTTTTTTTTTTTTTTGTCAAAGACAAATAGATTTTTTTAGTTTTTGGGGTGTTTTTGTTTTGTTTTTTACTATAACTTTAAGAAGACTCTAGAGAGCCATTTTCTTAGATAGCATCTTGATTTTGAAATCCATGACTACACCTGACAATGTATCACAAATCTGATTATCTTTAATAGCATGTGGGTTTTGTTTCTTTTGGCCAAGTCTGAAGTGTTTGAAGTCTGAAGAGAAGATGTCAAAAGTATGTCAGGGTATGCTTTTGCTGGTCCCCGGTTTGATCCAATATTGTTTAGGCTAGGGCCATAATACAACTTTTTACATGTTGGGAAATGATCAGTTTTCGGGGGAGAAATTATAATAGTTAGGTTGCATGGTACAGATTTTCACTCTTCACACTAAGCACAAGAAACTCCTACTGTCTGAAGTTAGCACCTGGAAGTTCTAATTTCCCACAATTGCTGGTTTTGATGACAAAGGTTGATGACATTTTAGAATTCAGCACTACTTCCTGTATTTTTGTACCGTAGTAAATCCAGTTCAAAGTGAACCAATGAAAATGAGGTTTTAGTGTGACATAAGAAGAGCAGAGAGCACAGGTGAATCTGACCAAAGGCCAGGTGAGGGGAGGGGGGAACAGGTTTCACATCTCCCATCTAGTGGTGACAAAAAATCAAATAAATGTATGGATGGAAGCTTTAACTGATATAAAATATGACAAATATTTTATATAATCTTCCCAGATGTGGCGAGTCTGATGGATGTGACAGGTTTGCCAGACTGGCCACACCCCTTTCAGGATGACGCTTCTGAGGAAGGTGACAGATGCTCACCAAAACATATCAAGGTAAAAACAACCCTTTTTGGTCTTTAGTGTGCGTTGTGTGGATTAAAGTTGGTTTCGAAAATTACCCCCATGCAAGTGATACCACCTGAGCTGGCCCCTTCTCAAAGGCTTGATCTCACTGCATGATGTCATCGAGTGGGAATCCAGGAAGTGTTCTGTCATCTTTTAAAATTCATACAGTTTCACTGGATTGGCTGCATTATACGGTTTCTGACTAAATGCAGAAAGATTTGAACAAAGTATAAGATTAAAATTTCAACAATAATTTCCATCCACGCAGGAGTTCCAGAGGGAATCTAAAGTACTTTGTTTAGACCTGCCTTGGTGGGCAGGGCTTTACTTCTGTGATCAGCCAATCAGATCCGCCACTGAGGAGAGTGTGAGTGTGTTTTGACATTTCATTTACACATGAATACAACCTCCTCCAGAAGCTCTTAACAACGACACAGTATTCAAAAACACTGATAAATGGAGACAAGGTCTGGTTTGGACATATGTAACTGTTGTTTTTTACCTGACGTTGAAGCTAACCTCAGTAAGATGAATAGCTTAGGAGTCCATGTGATGGTTAAAGCTGCACTATGTAACTTTTTCTATTGGAGGGTTTGCCACTTTCTTGTCTCCTAATACATGCCATTGTTTATATGTGTGAACATTCAAGGCAAAACATTATCATCTTCACTTGGAGACAAGAATGTGGCAAACCCTCCACTAGAAAAGTTACATCGTACACCTTTAACCGCGACTTGCACCTTTCGATTAGTTTAATACAATTGTAATTACAAAGCATGAATTTACCCAATTCATGGCATTTTTTTTCAAACAACAATGCCTTTCTCAGTTTTGTTTTCTTTTTTCTGTTTCATATGATAGTGAATTACTGCAAATCTCAGTGGAGAAACTAAATGTAAAAGGTAAAATTACTATCACGAATCTGCAGGCTTTTCAGTGGAGTGTATACTAGGATGATCTGAAAATATCGATTCAAAGTTTTTGGGTTTTCCTTTGTGATATTTAGAAATACTAGTGGTTTTCAGACTTTAAATGATGATGATGTCATACATGCCACATGACAATGTAACCATGAAATATTCCCTGAAAAATATATATACAAGTTAAATCTACAAATACTGAAGCTGATGATTGACTACAAGACTCAAGAACTCACTATTACAACAAAATTCCACATTTTAACTAAATGTTATTATGTGACTATATAAGGTTGTGATGTCATGTGAAACCCAACAGCAGGGTAATTACACCCGGATAGGATTAAGGCTTTTGGACCCCATCACTGCATTCTGGTCTGAAAACAGCCAGAAACCTATAGGAATATTTAAAATGCTGATTAAATGAAAGAAAAGTTCATTGTTGTTTGTAGTTTTTGTTGATATAACTTTTCACTTGCACTTGACTAATGTTATTTTAAAGTAAACCCCTCCAGATTCACGTGGGTCCAGATTTCGCCTGTTCTGTTCTTCTTCAGTGGTGGGTGAGCGCTTTGTGTCCAGGCTGGAGGTGAATGACCCTCTTGGCAGAAATAAAGGCCCCCTCCTCCCGCTCGTTCCGGAAACAAAAGCGGAAACTTGTTGCCATTGATGGGGCTTGTTCTCTGCACGAGCCCCCCGCTGTCCGCGCGCTCCACAGGCTCCGAGGCTGGAACAAAAGCACGCACATTTTTGCAGCGCGAGCCTGCTCTGTCCTTCTTAATGGGGAATATTAGGACGTCAATCTGGCGAGCCCTGTGCCCCTTTGTGCCGTGAGCGCGCTCCCGGGGTCGTCTCGCGCTCCTCTGGGGATCTCCGTGGGACAGCGCGCGCCTCATTGTGGCCTGTGGCAGCGGGACAAAAGCGTCACTCGGCCCAAAGACCCGAGCCCGCGTTTACGAACAGCGGAGGTCCCCTCAGCCCCATACGCAGCTGTAATCCAGGACTCTGGAACAAGAGCCGTATCCACAGCAGTTTGACCAGCGCTCGGCTGTACTCTAGGCTGTGTCTGTTTAATGTAACATGGTAGCCGTGGTAATCTAAAAAATCCTTATGCCACAAAATGCCATGCAAAATGTATAGGGGACATGCTGGCCTTTAGAAATTGTTTTTTTATTTATTTTTTATTGAAAATGTGTTAATTATTAACCTCAATATCAATAAATTGCAAAGGCATGTTCAAATCTTTAAGCTGAATAAAGCAACACACAATCACTCCATAAAACACTCATTAATACATTTAAATCATTTAAAGTGGACCAACGCGCACTGCTGAAGGAGACAGAGCAGGAGGCTCGGGATCTGCGCATTTATTTGGAAACTTTTATAAAGTCAAGTTAAAGCAATTGAGGTTCTAGACTCCACAAAGTCCTGAGTGCAGGCTGAACCGAGGCTTTGGTCCTACGTGAAGCGAGAGTAGACCCAGGGGTCCAGGTAGATCCAGTTTAGTGGTCACGTGGCCTGTTCATTACCACGCACGAATGCCCTGGCAGGCGCCCATGGGACCTTGCGCTTGCGCCTGCGTGGACCCCAGATTGGCGCTCGTGAAGGAGCCGTTGTTTGACGGGAGGGTGTGCAGTCCACTGTACGTACAACTGTAATTGCTCGTGCACGCGGGCGCGCTATACGAGTACGCGCCGTAGCCGCTGTAGCCGTATCCAGGCGCGTACCCGGGGCCCGTATAACTTTGTGCGCCTCCGATGCACGGTTTCCCGTCGCGCACGAGCACTGGCACTGCCACACGACGAGGCGGCGGGGGCGCGTGCTCCAGAGTACGGTCCTGGCGCTGCCTTTTGCACTTATAGCGCCGGTTCTGAAACCAGATTTTGACCTGGTTGGACGTGAGCCGCAGTGTAGCCGCGAGGGCCTCTCGCTCCGGAGCGGACAGGTACCGCTGCTGCTTGAAGCGCCTCTCGAGCTCCAGCACCTGCGCTTGAGAAAACAGCACCCGGGGCCTCCTTCGACTCCGGGGTTTTTGTACGCGCCGCTCTCCTTCAGCGCGCGTAGACTCCGAGGTATCCTCTCTCATCAGCACAAGACCCTCTGTGAACACAAATGCACAAACACATGAATATAATGGATGGAATAATTGAATAATGGAAATAAACGTTTCAGAATACAGCGACTGTCGACTGTCTCCCTTCACCCGCACTCTTTGGTTTGTGATAAAATCTGTGGCAAATTTCATGGGCCGCAGCTTGAGAGGTGGTTCTAGATGGAGGTAGGGACTCTGCCACTCCATGTTGTGTATCATCACGTGACAAACCAGTCTGGACTCAGTTCCTGGTCCGGCACAGACGGGCTTTTGTCTCGCGACTCTTCACTGGCGCCACTTTACGCGTGTCACCGCCTTAAATCACCTGCGTTTGACACGTGCTCTTTACGCAGTGGCACTGAATCGCTCCAGACTTCTCTTCTGTTGCTAAACAAATACAACCTAAGTCCTCGTTACTCTATAACTCCTGTCTTAGCTCCAAGTTCCCGTAAATATATGTTTGACTCTTCTAAATAAGGAGGCCTAAACCCTTTCACTCCCCATTGACCTGGCATATGTCCATGGTATTTGTAGAATACTTGAAAATCAAATTGCAGGTATAAAATGACATTCATTCTGTCAATAAAACCCCTCAAAGACGGGTGTCAGACTTCACTACTTAGGCTCAGTTAAACCAACGAGGCAGATTTATGGCGCAGTTTACAGCCGTGAGCCAACTACACATTTTTATTGAGGTCGCAACATGAATGACTTTATTACGCACCGTTTAGTTCCTGTTATGTACATTAGTCTTCAGTCACTAAAAGAAATAGGCACTTTTGTAAATCGTGGATGAAGGCGTGGTGTCATAGGCGGTGTTTTCTTCACCAAAAGAATATGAACTAAATGAGCCTACATGAAATACATTTATTATTGAACAATTATTTTTGAACCATTCATTCCAAATATAATCAATGCAATGTGTGAAAAAGTTTGTACCCTATATTTCTTTGTTGTTGTTATATTGAAAAATAAATACTTTTCATAGGCCTAATTATTTTTACAGGTTATGTAACTCCAAAGTGTAAAAATAAATAAATAAATAAAAAAAAAAAAATAAATAAAAATTGAATTGTGGTCAGATGTTTATTCAAATAACATAGTAGCACAATAACACAAATAATATAATAAACTTGACTTAATACTATGAAAATGCAAATCAACTTGATTCAAAAAAACAAAAAACAAAAAGAACACCGAATGTTCCCTTTTCAATGGGACCAAACTATAAATGTAGTTTATGATTTATTATCGCATCTGGCTGAATCAACAAGTAGTATGCGTTATATTTTCTTTTAGTTTACTTTGGCCACTACAATATAAAAACGAATTGTGTAGCCTTTTAATTAAGGGTCATTACGCACCGTTGCCGTCATCAAACTCTCAGCATTAACCATTAGGTGCCGGTCCTAATAATTATGTCCTTGTGTTGGAGTCTATAAGGAGTCTGTAATTGTTCATAATAAGACGGTACATTACGCGCACTGTTCCCACGAGCTTCAATTAAGAGAAGTGCTTTAGTTTGATTCGATTAAGCCTCGGTTTTGTCCGATCAGCCTTAGTAACATCATTTACGATATTTACATTTTTACTTTAATCGATGTTTCTTTATTTCACCGCGTTGCTCTCAAATCAATCCAATCCATTCAATTTATTTCCTGAGCCTGATATTTATGCAACTTTACTATGTCAATCAATTTATTCATAAGTCTGAAATCTGTCTGCAGAGTCCCTCGGTCATCCACACAAACTCGACTTGAATCTTTTTCAGTGGATTATATTTTTATTTTTACTCTTCAGTTAAAACATCTTGTATATAAAGAGGGGTAGTCAACAATTACGCACGTGGAGATGGGAGAAAAGTTATTACTGTCTGGTCATTGTTACATCATATTCAATCAAGCGCATCAAATAAGCCTAACTAAATTATTTTTGTGTGCTGTTCAGTACAACTTGACTTTCCCGTCGCTTGTCTTCATTATTCAAAGATATTCCTATAGACATTCAAATGTACATTATTATGATGGGGACAGTGTTTGTCAGAAGGAGCATAACTGCTCCGCTTGGCGCCTGTAACAATGCAAAAAGGCTACTTTACGCACAAACTAAACTAAACTAGACCTAAATGACACCGATGAAATTAAATAACAAAACCGTGAAATTTGTTATATTACATATTAATAATATACATTTTTAAATGGCTGAATTGTAGCATTAATGCACCTGAAACAGACTAGTGACCACTGCTTGACGTGCGTCATAAACATTGTTCATTTTTGCTTTTGTTATTTGTTTATTCGTAATGACAAAAATGCATCTAGGTTCAACATACTAGAAATATTTAGCATCTATGTAACCTATAGCCTGTATTTTGTGGAATTATCAATTATATCTTATTCCGACTTGAATTGAATTTAAATTTTACGCCACTCCACCCCAGCCCATGGTATCTCAGGCCCATCCTTCACATATAAACATTTCTCCCTGTAATTACTAAATTAGTTTCGATAAACACAAGTAACATAGGCTAATGTAGTAGGCTACTCTATTTTCAATCTAAAACCATGTCCCAATGTGACTTCAACCGACTTTTTGATGCGTAACGCGTCTATTTTCAGTTTGGTCCTAAATTAAAACCATTCTAATCAATAGATTTTAACTGACTGGCCTAGTTTGACTATTTTATTTCAAGCTTATACGTTTTTTGCTGATCAGTTGTTGTCTTTTAATTTACTATTAATTCTTTTGAAGAATTGAGGATTTTAAAATGCAGTGAGCTAAACATCTCCGTTCTGGATGATTTTATTTTCAAATCTTGTTGGTTAATAGTTTCAAATTTGAAGTGGCCTATTGGCGTGGCATTAGATTTAGGTGATCACAGGGTTTATTTGTGGGCCATGTAAACAGGCCAAAAGACCCATGTTTGTTCTGTTTAACCATGTGGTTACACTCACCGGGGTCGTGCTCGTCCATGTCGCCGCGTGCCTCCTCCTTCCTTCCCGCTGCTGCTGCTGATGTTGCGGTGAATAGATCCCGCTGCTCCTGCTCGCCCTCGTGACCTCTCGTGAGCGCGCTGAGGTAGGCCAGGTTGTCCTCGGGCGCGTCCATGTCGTGGGGCCCTCCTGTAAGTATCGGGGGCGCGCAGAGGGTCGGTGGCGGGTGCGCGCAGGGGTAACATCTTTGCTGCTGCTGTTGTTGCTGTTGTTGCTCTAATTTAAGGATGTCTTTTACGGAGAATGGAGTGGACGCGCTCTGCAGCCCTACGTCCTCCATGTCCCAAAGGAAACTCGCGTCTAACAGTGGTTTGGTCATCAAGATCCAGAGACGGACTCCTCCAAAAAGGCGCGCGTAAAAACTCAAAAACACCTCTAGTAACAAGTCTTTGAAATTCTGTCCGGACAAGGGATTTAAAAAAAAAAGTTGTTCAGTTGACAAAATTCAGTGTTCTTTTGTTATGGACCCTGCTGGAAATACTGAGGGATTACACAGACATTGCACAAAAGTAGCAAAAATGTAAAAAAAAAAAAAAAAAAAAAACAATTAAAATAAAACACGTGGGTAAATTACTCCAAAATAACCTATATAGTCCAAAAACAAATTTAAACGATGAAAGTATTTACGAGAGAACTGATTTTAAAAGTTGTCCAGTAGGTCAAAAATGAAAAGATGGCTCAAATTCCCTCCTTTTTAGAAAAAAAAAATATCCTCGGGCATACACCTATATTATAGCGACAGCGTCAGAATGCGTTCATTTATGAAAGCTGATTATTGAAATACTTTACTAAAAGTTAGACAAAACTTTAGTCATGCAGTTAAGTCAACGAGTCACGCTATTAAAAAGTGCTGTTAAGATGGGCTACTTATATTGTTCATCCAGGTCCATAAAAAAGCAAAATGACACACGTGCGTGCGTAAAAGTTGACCCCATCGAGTAATTTAAACACTAATACAATGCAATTGGATTAAACAAAAGTAAAACAAAATCATATAGTATTTACATTCAAATTACGTTCAAATAGATACATTTATAACAATATAATAAGTGGTGAACCCGTGCGTAAAAGACTGGAGAGCTAATGCTGTACAATTATATACAATCTATAGACCAAGTGTTAACAAAATGAGTGCTTGGTTTACACTGCTCTTGGTCTGGTTTTCGGCGTGTTTGATGCCTTGGGGAACACAAGTCCTATATCACTTTGGTTTTTTTTTTCAATTTAACATAAATTCTTTCCCACCAAAACAATATTCATTGTCTGGATAAGGCCAACTTATTCTGATAGAAATTTTAAAAAGTAATCACTACTTGAATTATATAATTTTGCATTGAATGACTATAACTCTCAGAAAGTGAATAAAATGTTTTCTTTAGCTGTTATTCCAAAATCTTTTACTAATCTCTGTCTTTAATATAAGACACTTTAAGCCTTTAATTAAACAGTTATTGATAAATTGATGCTAACCTTGCAAAACTTGTTGCAATGTTTGACTCACAAGCCCTGATACAGCCAAACATTACAACATACAGCATACACTCAGGAAACTGGAAACAAATTGCTATGTGAATGATTGCAATTAATAAAGGTGCCTCGTTGTGCGTGTGTTTTATCAGATAAGATTTGCTTGAATATAACCCACAAATAATCAAATCATTTCAATTAAACATTTAGCCCCAGTTTGCTAAACACAGTTAGACAGATGTTTCACGCCCACACCAAGCAAACTAACTGACTTGTGCAAACTATAAGTCCAATAGTGAAAGTAAGAAAACGCCATCCAGTGAAGTCATTTGTCCGGAAAGGTAAGATTGTAAATTGGGATTTTGAAAGTTTTCCTAATAAGTATACTGCATCAAAATGAGTAGCAAAGCATAAAAGTCTTATAAACAACCAATTCTTTTGGATATCTATTTCAAACGGTTCACCTATCAAATGTCTATTAGGCAGGCAAAGGTACAATTTCAACTTGAAGTGGAACTATTTCTGAACAGCAAAATTGTGACATAGTTTCCTAAAAAATAGAAATTCAAGTTTGAAGTTTCAAAAATTGCAGCTTGCTGGATTTATCCTTCACAACTCAACAAGATGTAGTTCAAGTCTTTTTGTTGACGTTGTTTAATCCCGATTCACGCCCCCAAAAAATATGTCCAAAATATCCAGAAGTTGTTCAGAAGATACCCATGTTAAATCTTACATCTTACATTTTCCCTTCTTTTTTTCATTCTTCCAAAAATGTAAATATTGTCCCAAACTTACTTGAGGACTTGCAAGTTGCACCGATGTAAGACCAAGAATCTGTTGGCAATCTTAGTACAGACAAAACGTTCCTCCGAAGCTTGTAATCAGTCGTTTTTGGAGTAAACTGTCCAAATTGTAGCGTGCATGGGGTGTGAGGGGTCCCGGGTTGGATCGGTGAATGGTGGGACATTAGAATGGGGCAGAGGGGAGAAGGTTAGAGGAGACGAGGAGGGAGGAGTTAAGAGGCAGGAGGCGGAAGAGAGAGCAGGGATCTGAATGGAGTTTGTAATGAAAAGGACTGAAGAATTACTGGAGCTGTTGGTGTAGATTATAGCTAGAGGTTTGAAACATAACTAATGGTAAAAAATGCATAAGACAGGTTAGACTCATTTTACTAAGACAAAGTTAAGATGGTAATATTTAAGATTTAGCTAAAGTTTGGCCAATTTTTTAGGTTACTTCCAGGTATTATTGCACCACATTCAGCCAAAACTAGAGAATCACCAAAACCTTCAGGTTAAAGACCGTTTGAATGAATTGTATAAACCCACAAAAGTTGACAGACAGGTTTGCATGTTTTTTATTATTACTTAATTTGTTGGGTGTTAAATATTCATGATAGTTACATCAGTCAAGTGGCAGTTTGTGAAAAAAAGTTAGTTCGTTTAAAGTTATAGGGAGCAGAGCTGAGATCTTGAAAGTAACCCTTATATCCATGTTGTCCATATAGAAAATTCCACCCAAAATGTACAAGCAAATGACACACGAGGAACACATTTTATCTGACAGTTTAAACATTCATGTGAGAAAATCAGTGTTTTGTCAGACAGAACAAAGACTCACCCTCCGCTGTTGCACTGGAGTGAAGCAGTTTGAATGAGGCTACAAGCAATAGCTGCTAAGTTTAGTGACACCGAAGTGAAGACAGAAATGATCAGAATGAGTCTAATGAATTTGAATGATTTTGGGTTATTTTTGAAGCACAGAGGAGCAAATGGCATACCACCTACTGATGTTTTCAGAGGGGGGCGTGAACCTAAACTCAAGTGCTATTTTTGGTTAAGAAACAATCACATAACAGAGGCTTAATATGTCAGGGCTATACAAAATAATCATGCAACCAACTCACGTCCTCCACTGACAAGAAACTGCCATTGGTATTATTAAATCATGTTTAATGTTGATGTATTTGACTAGTTTCGTATGTCATTGGACACTAAATATACTGTTTCCAATCAAAGGCATAGTACCTGATTTGTTACTGCATGGGCAAAAATCAGGTTGAGAAATACAATGTGATCATATCTTTTCAGTTGTATCATGTTGTGACTCCCAGCTCAGTGCCTTGTGACCCTCTACTTTTGGAAATACTGTTGCAACACAGGGTAAAGGGCATTGGGAAAATTTCAGCATTGCAACAAGTAAATATTCAAGAATAAAGATAAAGAACTGTCTAATCACTTTAACCTCTAGAATATTTGAACTTTGATTGATCCATTTCATTTCAAGCTTATGACAGTAAATGTAACTTTCACCTTTAGTTTACAATATTTACAGATTTGTTGCTGGACAGAATACAAGTTTACCTTATTTATATGCTTAAGATTAAAGAAAAAAAATAGACAAAAACACACAAATTTATCATGTACTGTCCAGATATACAACATGTTCATACACAATTCCACACATTGCCCATTACAAATACCATTATAGCTCCAAATGAAGTGGGAAGAAAAAAATCTTAACCTTCCACCCCACATCACTTTGCTTTGTGCAGTTATAGTGTCAACTATAACTGTAACAATGCTATTACTGTGATATCTTTCCCTTGACTGGAAAAGGCTGTATAGAGTTAAGATACAAACCAATGAAAAAGTCCTCTTGGTACTTTGTACATTGGCATATGGTGAGCAGTTATTTCCAGATTGCATAAAAACAAAAACATTTCAGTGTATACTTTTGTGACAGACAAAATAGTTTTACCTTTACGCCTTTGGACAGTGGGAGGAGGAGACCCTTAAATGGACTCTGCAGTCCAGTCCAGTCTGTATCTGAGCAGTAAGAATAACCTGAATGTGATAACAGACTCAAAACAATTAACATTCTTCTGTTCATCTGCTCCTATCAGCTCTGACCAGGGAGAGACAGAGGAGAAAGAGGGAGGGAGGGAGAAAGAGAGAGGAGGGAGGGAGAGAGAGAGAGAAGGGGCGAAAGTGAGGGAGAAAGAGAGAGGCATGGGAGAGGATGGGGAGAGAGAGGAGGCAAGTAGAGAGGAGAGAGTGTGGGAGGAAAGACAGACAGAGAAAGTGGAGTAGAAAGGGAGGGTGATGCGAGAGAGGGGGAGAGAGGTCAGAAAGAAAAAGAGGGAAAAGGAGAGAAAGGGAAGGATGTATACGTGAAGGCAATTAGTCATCAGGAAAGAGAGAGGGAGAGAAGAAAAAAGGGGGAGAAAGGAGAGGGAAGGAGAAGGGAAATGGGGAGAGAGAGATGAGGGTGAAAGAAAAGGAGTGGTTTTCATTCAGTTCTTGAACAAGAGCAGCACCGCTCTTATATTTTTGAGTATTTAAAATTTACATACTTTATACTTTAATACAAGGAAATTTGTCTATTTCCTGGGAAATTACACGCTGCTGTATTTTGCTGCAGTCTTTCCTGTCCGGTGAAGTAGACTTCAGGGCGTCTCTCTCGGGGCGATCCTACATCATCATGATCACATCGTCATAAAAAAGAACCAAACACAAGTGATTGTTTAGACTGGTACAGCGCGCCTCCATTTACTTTAAATAAGCTTTAAATCCTCTGACGCCGCACTGAGGGAGAGAGAGGGAGGGGGGAGAGACAGAGAGAGGGAAAGAGAGGAGAGGGGGAAAGAGGGAGAGAAGGAGAGAGAGTGGAGAGAAGAGACGGAGAGTGAGATGTTTTTGCTTTGCCTGGAATGTTCCACTGACCTGGCTCACAGATTGATATGTGTAGCTGTCTGAATCAATTGAGTTCTAGGCATCAGTCTGATGGATGTGTGTCTCTACATTTGTGAACTCACAAATATTGCGAGAAGTAATTTTGCTGGCCAGGTTGATAGATAGACAGATGATACCACAAGGCCAAGTCATACAGGAGACCCGGCTCACAGTAAGAATGACAGTTTTTCAAGCTATTTTTTTAAGCAACAAAAAGTCAAAATTGTACTATGGAGGACGCGTCTGGGGTGAGGGAAGTCTAGGAGTCCCTGCTTAGACTGCTGCCCCTGCGACCCAGCTCCAGTTAAGCGGAAAAATTGATGGATATTGTGCTTGTGTGTGCTATATAGTTATAATCTATGACACTTGAGAAACAAGTCCACTCATAAGAAAACTGAGGTGCACAGTGGGAGCTGACGGTGCCCTTAACGTCATCACAACTAAGAGCCGCACATCTCTCCGCACCTCCAATAGATAGCTGCAGATCACGCTAATAAGTAGCAGATTTTATTCATTTGTACCAAATGATTACATGACACTGCCAAATTCTACAAGTAAAATTGATATTAAATTAAATTGGAGAATGATGTTGGTAGAGACCAGTGGGTGTATACAGGTGGTGGTTAAAAAAGGGGGGGTTGGTCGGCAATATGTCGTCTCAATTAAAGATTGCTCAAACATGCACGAATCACTCCAAATGCAACTTCAGGTGGGTAAATGGTGGGGAGAAAAAAATATAACAGGGTTAAAAGCTCACTCTCAAAAGTCTGTAATGGAGGTTTTCAAAAATATTTTAGGATTGGAACAGTCCTGGTTTGGCCCTGCTCCTGCCAATGTGTTATTCTTGTCTTTTATCCTATAAATTACAAACTTGGCTGTAGTTTTTGGTGTAATTGATTCATTGCTGGTGCTGAGTTTTGTTCTTTTTCAGTGATAACAGTGAGTCTAATGGAGCTGCAGAGGAGAGAGGAGCCTCATTGTCCAAACAACAGCACAGCCTTAAAACCTCCATACATCACACACTTTCACTACTGCACATTCACTGCTCTAATGGTACAAAATAAAACTAATGCAATTCCCCAGCTTTAAAAGTACACTATGTAACGTTTCTAGTGGAGAGTTTCCCACCAACTTGTCTCCATGGAGATATTATGACTTAGTCTGGAATGTTCCACAGTATATGACAACAAACGTGATATCCATCTCCTTGGAGATCTGTGGAGAGGCGACCACATTAACAGTAAAAATGCATGTTTTGGGAAACATGTTTGAGCAATAAAAATGTAATTAAAAAAATAATAAATAAAAGCAAGATGATTATGGGCAAAGAAATGATCAGCTCCATGGAGACAGGAAGATAGCCAATTCTCTACCTGAAAGTTGCACAGTGTATCTTTAACTAGTCTAACATTTAAAGGGCTATGCAGATAAATAAAATAAATACATAAATAAATACATTTAAAAAAGGGATTTTGAATGTAGACATTGTAGTGGATTGCGTTCTCCAGGTGGTTGGGGGAGACCATGCCTGAAGTGAAGGACTTTGAGTATGTTGTTGTCTTGTTCATGAGTGAGGGAAGAATGGAGCGTGAGATTGACAGGCGGATCAGTGCAGCGTCTGCAATAATAAGGCAAGTTTTTAAGGCAAGTTTATTTGTAAAGCACAATTTGTACACAAGGTAATTCAAAGTGCTTTACAGAATAAGGAATACATTAAAATCACACAAATCAAAATATAAATAATCACAAATAATCATCATGATGTTATCAATGTATCAAATTGTCAAGGTGAAAAAGGAAATGAGTCATAAGGCAAAGTTCTCGATTTACTGATGAATCATCGTACCCTCACCTATGGCCATAAGCTTTGGGTAATGACCGAAAGAACAAGATGGTGGATACAAGAGGTTGAAATGAGTTTCCTCCGCAGGATGGTTGGGCACTCCCTTAGCTCACAAGGAAAGAGCTCGGAGTTGAGCTTCCATGTGCAGAGGAGCCAGCTGAGGTGGCTCAGGCATCTATTCTGGATGCCTCCTGGCCTGCCTCCTCCCTGGGAAGAACGAGAGAGAGAGGGGTGATAGTTGGAGCTGGAAGTGCACTTCCTATTTGGAACATGGCAATGTCCAATTATTTATACAGTCTATGGTCTAAACCATTGGTCCGAAGTGAACAAATACAAAGTGATATGGCATGTTTTCATATTTTTTAATTATCACTTTGTTTGGTGGGGTATTACATGTGGTAAATATAGTATATATATATATATATATATATATATATATAGTATATATATATATATATATATATATGTATGTATGTATATATATATGTGTATATGTATATATATATATATATATATATATATATATATATATATATATATATATATATATATATATACACACACACACACACACACACACACACACACACACACACACATATATACATCATCTCTACCATGTCATCAACACTGAAAACTCCGTCCAGAATGCAGGGACAATTTGCAGGCAAGGAGACCATTTTTCTGGCAGTTTAAACCTTCTTTTAACAAAATAAATGTGTTATAATTCATCTAATTTAGACAAGTTTTGGCCCTCTGTGGTTGCTATACAGTTATGGAACTGCCTTTATTCATACGTCATATCTGTTGCCCGTGTCCAACCAGGAAGTGAAACTAGACAGGAAAACAAACAAACAAAAAAAAAAAACAGTCAAAATTTGTAGTAAATTCTCAGATATACTAATATGATCTATGTTTTAGTTAAATGAGTAGTTTAACCTGTTATATACACTTTAACTTTGAGTCACAAACCTGCAGCTCACATTATGGTGCTGTTTGGAGCAGAGTCACATGACCCCAGTGAATCATGGGAAAGTGTGTCTGGTCCATCTCAAACTCCAACCAGTAAGTCTGTGTTATTTATGGACAAACTTTCCAAACTCAGAGACATCATTTCACCAAGAGACGACTTCCAAATCTGCTTAGGCTAGTTTTTAAATGTGATTTAAAGAGGTGCTTCACAAACTTTACAATGCTGAAATATAGGACTTTTATTCAAGAAAAAGCTGGAATATCAATACTTGAAGTGATGTTAAAGAAATGCAAGTAAAAGAATGCTGTAAAACTTATTATTAAATATTATTTGTGACTTGGTAAAGTTTGGGCTCATTTATTTATTTATTTATTTATTTTTTTTTTTTAAGTTTTACACAAGGAGCAGGGTACATAAAATTCATCTTCTTACCTGTTCTGTCTGTTCATGTGAGTAGCACACTGAAAAGGCAGGAAATCTACTTTCAAACTTTCTGAAAAGCCAGAAATTTTGTGTGAAAAAATGATTAATGTTACAGGTGGTATAAGAACTCAAAATGGAGGAGGTTGTTTTGGGGTAGTAGGTCGACGTACCAGAGCTTTACTTGTTAATGATTCTGCTAATTATCATCTGCCAGAACTGAAGCGATAGCTAGAATCTCACAGACAAAGTAAACATGTATGAAAAGTGTGGGTATGTCTTGTAATGAAAATAAAGTTGTATTCAGGGGTGGTTGTGACATATGTAGATTTGAGGAGTGTCAGTGGGTTCATGACCAGGGCTGATGTACAGGAATGGTGGCGCCAGCTCCCGTAATAACCATAATTGGATGTTTATATCATGACATGTATGTCATCTAGCTGGTCTCCTCACTAGTAACATGTAAAAGAGGTGTTTTGTGCTTGTCAGATGGTTACCAAACATTCAGAAGTCTTAGCTGAGTCTTTGTTAGCTTTTAGCTCAGATCACTCTTTTACAGCTAATTATGATTTTACACACTCAACAATTACTTTAAAAAAGCCCTTGTGCTAAATGTGGTCAATGGGCTGATGTTAATGGCTAAAAAATATAGAAAAAATTAACTTTCCAGGTTTCGGGAAAGGGATGAGAGGATCCCCTCTGACAAAAGTGCTAGATATCTAGAGTCCGATTTGTGCAGCCCCCAGTAGCAGTGCTTGGTCCCTTCATGTTTCGACATGTTGTAGCTTGTAAAAATACAAGAAAAACGTTTTTTGAAGTATCTTAATCCACATGAAGCCCTATGAGACTAGCGACTGTTTGTCTCATGTGATCTACGTGAGAACAACGTGATGTCCCAATCTATTTTTAGCAACCGGTAAAAGTCACACATGTATGTTGTGTAGCCTACTAAATAAATAGCTAGATAAATAAACAGATCATATTTTTGTCAGAAAATTATACAATAAATTCAAAATCTCTCTATAGTTATTTTAATCTATGTGCATGCTTTTGTTGTCCCCTAGAGCAAGACACTTCAATAGGTATGATCCTCCAGCGAAGGTAATATGACCCAATGTAGTTCAAAATCTGAAGATAGGTGCACATTGCTGCCGCTTTGCTCCAGTGGAATGGAAGGATGGGTCTAACGCAGAGGACAAATTTACATAAGGGACAATTAAGTGTATCTTAAAACGCCTTTACCGTTTTTTTTCCTCCACGTATTTGAGCAAAATTTGTCCTACCCCAGTTCAAATATATTGTATAAGCAGCTCTTGAGGTTAAAATATGTCAACTGTGTACTGTCTGCATCTAATTATAAAGCATTTTATAACCGATTTTATTACCGATAATCATAAAGTGCTGGTTATTGTTAAATTTACAGTCGCAGCAAAACTCCACTCTTGTCTTAAAATTAACTAGATCTGTTTTTCATGTTTTTTAAGACAGTAAAATTCAGGTGCCTCAGAGCCTCGAGTGTGAGTTTGGTGGGAATCACAGAAACAAAGAGCTTACCACCACCAGTGCCACTAATGGAGCAGTATTCTTCTTAATTTATAATGTTGTTTAAAAGTGTGTCATGACATTTATCATTTTTACTACTCATTTGTATCACAACCTGGTGTTGTCCATGTTCCTCCTCCCAGCTCTCAGTTCCTCTAATGCACCCAGCTGTTTACTGGGAGGAAGGGTCTGTTTCCTGCTCCTGAGAGGGTCCTGGCCCAATCCTGGTTCAGTCATGTTCCAGTCCTGGTCTAGTCCTGATCCAGTCTTGTTCCAGTCCTGCTCCTGTCCTGTTCCAGTCCTGCTCCAGTCCTGTTCCAGATCTGGTCCAGTCCTGGTCCAGTCTGGATCTAGTCCTGGCCCTGTCCTATTCCAGTCCTGTTCCAGTCTCGGTCCAGTCCCGGTCCAGTCCCAGTCTAGTTCTGATCCAGTCCTGGTTCAGTTCGGCTCCAGTCCTGTTCCAGTCCCGGTCCAGTCCTAGGCCAGTTCTGATCCAGCCATGGTTCTGTCTGGACTCTTAGGGTTAACTATAGAACATGAGGGTACTGGGGAGTAGGGATTCTTTTGGGTACTTTCACTTTCACTTTCCAGAATGTTTAAATCTAGAGCCCATGGCAACATGGAAATAAGTGGAACTAGATATGTTTAATGCCATACTGTGGAACATTCCAGGCAAAGCAATAGCATCTTCATAGGTGCGAACAAGTGGCAAATCCTCTCCTTTAACTGTATACCTTTAATTGTATGTTTTAGTTTAGTTTATGCATTTTCTCTAAATGTTATTGTTAATTGCTTAAAGGTGAACTTGAGTGCCCATAAAATCATTTAATAAATAAAACTGATTAGTATTGTTATTATTACAACACAATTGAAAGTCCAATTAGTTAGTTAGCTTATGAATAAACAAACAAACAAATAAATAAATAAATAAAAAGGCATTCATTGGAGCAGCTTTTTAAAATGATCAAATGTCTAAAATTCAGCTCCCATTGAAGTCTGTTACTGTCATCCAGTTTTTCTCCAACAGACTAGGAATCAAACCCAGGACCTTAAAAAATAACTTAAAGCTTAGACCTGAGTGAATCTCCCTTGAGGTGTTTACAAGTGAAGCACTAATCTGAGGTGGGGTAATTTTATTTTATTTGTGTTTAATGAAAAGCACTGACTGAATGGGGTAATTTTCGTTTCACATCTGTCACTGAAAAAAAAAAAAATAATAATAAAATCTGATTGCACGATGTTTGGTCAAGCTCGAGATGTGAGAGACTTTAAAAACTACAGAGAGATATAATTCTGGATTTGCCAAGCAAGTTATAGATTGATATAGTCCATCTCTGTATTAAAGTGCAGTGTAAAATCAACCCCATTAGGTGTGAGTAGTGAATACGTGTAGAGTTTCTGAACATGATCGGGCTGTAACTATAGTCTCTAATGAGAAGTCCAACAACTCATTACCAGCAGCTCTGAGAGACCCATCTTTATTATTGTGTTTCTATTGTGTTAAAATACAAAGGCCTCGGGATTACACCACAATATGTGACAGGAGATGGGATTAGGAATGAAACAACCTGCCCTAGCGAGATTAGATGGACAAGATCAAATATAAGAGATCAGATAGCAGCATGACAAGGACTTCATCTGAAAACAAGCATGTAAGATTCCTGATATGTATAAAATGACTTGTAATCCTGTTTTTTTTGTTTTTTTTTTTTTTAACCATGTTGCCCATTGTATCTTTACTGTCAAGCGCATCTCGAAGTCCTTATGAATTTATGGCTTTAACCATCTATTTCCATGGAACCATTTAGGTAATATACCACCTCCAGACAGTTACATACTGTACCTTTAATGTTGAAGGTACAACTTCACTGTGGTAAACCTGGTCAGAAGTACAAGAAAATTCTGCAGATTTTGAGGTAGTTTGATGTAGCTGTTGCGCATGTTGTAGGTTTGTGGGTGTGTGTTCATATCTATCACAGGGCAGTGGTGTTATATATATATCCTCTGCTTCATTTTGTGTGAGGTTTTTGTTTCTCTGAGTCCACACCCTGAAACAGATCTCACAAACTCGAGTTCCAGACCTGTCCTTGCTGCTGCAAGCAAAATAAACAGGAATGCCAGGCGGCCATTTTGGTTGGTTTACATTATACACCTGAACATATTATAATATTTATATGATTAAAGAGGCAGTATCTATTGTTTCTGAGCCTGTTAAAATATACCATTGTTTGTTTTCTTTGAATGCAGAACTAAATTAATAACATTTCAGAGGTAAAAAAGAAACTAATTTCTCAGAAAAAAATTCTCAAAAATATAAACAGGACTGTCGAGCTGCCCTTTTGACTGTTTTACATTTGTAATATCTGTCTAACAAAATCCAACTGAACAGATATAATAATGGGGAAAGTCTGCCTACACCTGTACACAATATATAAAATGTGCAGAACATGCGAGCCTAGCCATACTATCAACTAATGATGATGAACAGGTAAAGATAAAGGCAGAATTACATTGGTCTTAAAACTTAACTTCGAGCTAAATAAACTGTTTAAAAATGAACTGATCAGATCTCATAATGTGTGAATAAACAGAAAGTTGAGCCGTTCTGGTTTGATTTTGATCTCGTCTCTCATCAAAAGAGCATCTTCATTGACACAACCTCTCAGCCAGGGATTAACATATTACTCCACTTTGCACCACTACAACAAGGGCTTTGCAGATACACTATGTACCTTTTGTGATAGTCTCCATTTGGATAGATAAGTTTAATGCAGAACTGTGGAACATCCCAAGTAAAGCAATAACATCTGACAGTGTTTGATGGATGCTCCACACCAGAAAAGTTACCTAGTGTGCTTTTAAAGGTTGTATACTCTGCTAAATCTATTTCATGCTAATGTTAATGTTCATTTCTCATGTGTGTTCATTCATTTTTAGACCATGTTAGTTTACTAGTGGAGTGTGAATGTCCTCCCCCGTTACTGTGGCAAACCTGTTGTTTATTACTGATGATACAACATGAATTACTATTACCACAAGTTTACAAATAATGATTAATTCTTGTCTAATTCTTAGTCATTTGTGTTGACAGATGTTTGGGACAAAACTGAGCCAAGAAATAACAGTTTGTTTAATGTCACAAAAGTTTCGTCATGTTTTTGGGAAAAGAAAACATATATTACAAAAACAGCAGCTGTTACTTGTAAACCATTAGCACTGTGACTGGTGCTGTGCTCATGAGGTTTCAGAAGTCGGAAATTCTAACTTCTAAACAACATCCATTCACAAAAGCAAATCAGAAACCAAATAAGAAATTTCAAAATGTGTACAATATTTTAATGTTTAATGTGTACACAATTTGTACACAAGGTAATTCAAAGTGCTTTACACAATAAGAAAGACATTAAAATCACAATACAACAAATCAAAACATAAATGATCACAAGCAATCATCATAAAATTAACATTCAAGGAGAAAAGTGCAGAATAAAGCCCTTTATAAAAACCTTTCAGTCATATGCACAGCTAAACACAACTGTTTTCAGCCTGGATTTAAACATTGTCAAAGTAGAGTCCTGTCTCACATCTTCAGGAAGACTGTTCCAGGTTTTAGCTGCATAAAACTGAAACACTGATTCTCCATGTTTAGTCCTGACTCAAGGCACCAGCAGGAGGCCGGTCCCTGAAGTCCTCAGAGTGTGAGATGATTCATATGGCACTAACATTTTGGAGATGTACTTTGGTGCTG
The DNA here is from genome assembly GCA_019594935.1 of Periophthalmus modestus. Lineage (NCBI taxonomy): Eukaryota > Metazoa > Chordata > Actinopteri > Gobiiformes > Gobiidae > Periophthalmus > Periophthalmus modestus. The sequence continues at coordinate 15,752,119 of JAIEZT010001373.1, forward strand.
GTCCATGGAGAGACTTGTTCACAAGCAGAGCTGCTTTAAAGTCTAGTCTCTGAGCCACAGGAGCCAGTGCAGAGACCTGAGCACAGGACTTATGTGCTCGTACTTCCTGGTTCTAGTCAGGACCGAGCAGCAGTGTTCTGGATGCACTGCAGCTGTTTTAAGGCTCATTTGGAGAGGCCAGTGAGCAGGCCGTTACAGTAGTCTAACCTATTAGAGACGAAAGTCTCTCTAAGTCTGGCTTTGACAGTATACCTTTGACTTTTGCTATGTTTTTTAGATGTTAAAAAGCTGCAGATGTTATTGATTTGATGTGGCTGTTAAAGTTCATGTCTGAGTCAGTTATTACCACTAGATTTCTAGCATGATTTGAAGGTTTTAGAGAAAGAGACTGGAGGTGACTGCTGACACTTTCTCTATGTTTCTGTTGGCCAAAGACTCTGATTTCAGTCTTGTCTGAGTTAAACTGAAGAAAGTTGTTTTGCATCCACTCACTGATCTGTTGGATGCAGTGGCAGAGTGAATCCACTGGTCCATATTCACCTGCTGCCAGTGAGACATAGATCTGAGTGTCATCTGCATAGTTGTGGTAGGACACATTATTGCTGCATATTAACTGGCCTAATGGCAGCATGTTGAGATTGAACTACATAGGTCCCAGGTCAGGGACATTTTTATCTGAGACACATGTCAACAAAGTACTCCCTGTTTTCTAAATAGGACTTGAACCAGTTTAGTGCAGTACCAGAGAAGCCCACCCAGTCATCTAGTCTCTGTAAGAGGATCCCATGATCAACAGTGTCAAAAGCAGCACTCAGATCTAACAGGATCAATACTGAGACTTTGCCTGCATCAGTGTTCAGGCGGATGTCATTTGTCACCTTGATAAGAGCAGTCTCAGTGCTGTGGTGGGGTCTAAAACCCAACTGGAAAACATCAAAGGAGTTGTTAATTTGGAGAAAGTTAATAAACTGTTGGGGAACAACTTTTTCAAGGACTTTGCCTAAAAATGGCAAATTTGAGATTGGTCGATAATTGTTCAATATTGTGGCATCAAGACTGGTCTTTTTAGGAGAGGGTTGATAACCGCAGTTTTTGACTTTGAGCACAAACTTTAGAAATTTAGTTGGTAACACAGCGAGGCAGCATGTAGATGAACTCTTGGACAGTTTTGTCAGTTACAGGTGCAAAGTGAGTCAGCTCTAAGAAAAAATGTGGATGTACATTGTTTTGTCTGAACTGGCTTTGATATTATATGCCTGCTCAAATAAACAACATTCATTCATTCATTCAGCTCTATGTGTCTAGAAGGCTTCAGGGTTGTTATTTGTGTTGTAGAATTTATGGCATTTTTAATGCCCTGAACCTTGTCATTAAAGAATACTGCAAACTCATTGCACTTGATGTGGAAATTAATTCTAAAGGCAGTGGAGCTGGAGGGTTTGTTAATCTGTTTCCTGTGGCAAACAGGACACGAGAGCTGTTCCTGCAACTTCCAATAATGAAAGATACCTCTCCATTGTTCTACATAAACTGGGGTTGTACCTGTACATCTTTTCTCTGTAAATCTCATAATGAACCCGGAGCTTTGACTTGCACCATTCCCTCTCGGCCCTCCGGCACTCCCTTTTCTGTGCCCTGACCAAGTCATCATTCATGGTGCTTTCTACTTATCTTTAATCATTTTAACCTTCATCAGGGCAATGGTGTCCAGAACATTCAAAACACTTGAAGTCACAGAGTTCAACAAATCATCAACATTAGAACAAGAGACATTTTCAGTGCACCTGTGTTATCATTTATGTGTCTCCTTCGAACAACTGCAGGACCAGCCGCTGGTTTGGGAATAACAGACAGGTCAAAGAAGACACAGAAATGATCAGACAGAGCAACATTCACCACATTGACATTTGAAATATTTATTCCTTTTGTAATGAACATGTCCAGAGTGTGTCCTCTGTTGGGGTGGGCTTGCTGACATGGTGAGTCAGACCAAAGGTTTCAAGGACAGAACTGAGCTTTTTACCGTTTCTGTCAAACACATTATCCACATGTACATTAAAATCACCTGTAATAAAGTAAACCATCAAAGTCTCTGCATACGACTGAAAGCATCTCAGTAAAATCATCAATAAAACTTAAGCAGTGCTGGGGAGGTTTGTATATGACTAATTAGAGTATTGAGGGTGATTGTTCTAGCTCAATTTTAAAGGAAACATACTCAAAACACCACAAATGACAAGCTGAGAGTAACTAAATTATCTCTAAAAAAACATGCACACACACCTCCACCCTTTTTGTTTACTCGTGTTTCAGATTCAAATTTGAAGTTGGGTGGAGATGATTCCACTAGAATTGCATAACCTGTGTTTTTGTTGAGCCATGTTTTGGTTAAAAACATAAAGTCAAGATTAAAAGAATATATAAAATCATCGATTAAAAATGACTTGTTACGTAAAGATCTGACATTAAGCACAGCAAGTTTCAGATTAGTTTAAGTAGGACTGAATGTTATCTTCTTACAGGGAATGCAAACTAAATTTCTCTAATTGGACAGTCTAACTATCCTTCTGTTAATCAGTCTGTAACTGTAGATATAGCTTCATCACACGGCCTCAGCATGATATTATCTTTATCATGACTGCCTGTTCTGGGACAACAGAGGCCCTGTGTGTCTTACCTCTGGGGGAAGCCAGAGAAGGTCAAACGGGCGGGAGTTTGGGTGAGAGAACCAGGTGAGGGCCGAGGAGGCGGAGCAGTGGGGAGTTTGGGTGAGAGACCAGGTGAAAGCCGAGGAGGCGGAGCAGGGAGGAGTTTGGGTGAGGGACCGGGTGAGGGCCGAGGAGGTGGAGCAGGCGGAAGCATGGGTGAGCAATCAGGTGAGGGCTGAGGAGGCGGAGCAGAGGGGAGTTTGGGTGAAAGACGAGGGGGGTTAGGTGAGTGCGGAGAAGAGTTCAGCATAGTTGATGCCAGAACCCTTGATCCAGCTATATTAGGTGTGAGGGGAGCCATCTTAATTCCTGATCTGATGAGGCTTTTTAGATGGTTGGTAAGGGCCATGGGTGAAGGTGGGGAGGAAAAGGACAGTGAGTCCCTAGAGGGAGTAGATGTAGCAAAAGGGACCCAGGAGAGTGGTCTGTGGGCAGGGGAGGTGATGGGGGTGCTGCTGGGCTGAAACCTCTGTTGGGGCTGTCACAGACAGGTTCAAGGCCTGTGACGAGGGGCCTGGGGGAAGTGATGCTGAAGTGAGATGAATCCTTCACTTAGCGTGTAGTCACTGTGGCTATAAAAGTTATAGATGGAGGAACTCATGTATCTCTATGGGAGATTCCCTGTTTTTTAAAGAAATGATTGAGCAAAAAAAATCCACAAATGTTGAATCTCATGAGCTTGAATCACAATTTGTTAGGGATTAGCTCCAGAAACATACCATATTAATCTTATGGCTTGAGGACCTTTCAGTTGAAAACACATTTTTGAGGTTGAATAATTCACTGTTCTGAAGCTATTGTGAAAAAAAAATATTTTTTTTTAACTTTTGTCCATTTGGTGATTGAGAATTGTGGTAGTTGCTTTGTGGATAGGCCTATCACAAAGTAAACCAGGTGAACAAATCTGCTGCTGCACCTGCCCTCCAGCTCAACCTATTAAACATGGTATCTTCTTACTGTGAGGTGAAAGTGTTTACCACCTGTAGTGCTGGGCTGGGTTAGGAATTTTCATACTCTCCTTGTGATTTGGTTGGTTTGGGTACTACATTGTCCCAAACCACACCCAGGTTAATTCTCTAGGTACCCCTCACCAAGATCCTCATTTGGGATCTGATCTCAATGCTCCTGACAGGTTGCTCATTGGTTTTGCCAATACTTGGTTTCCATGGAGATGTTAATGCATTGTCTAAAATGTTTTAAAGTTAAATTGATCTATTAATCTAAGAACCCTGTAACTCTACCTGCTGGTGCTCCTGGTTGTGTCCAAGGAGATATGTTTAATGCTGTACTGTGGGACATTTCAGACAAAGTAATAACATCTTCATGGAGACAAACACGTCCCCCCCAGAAAAGTTACACAGTGTACCTTTAAATATATACAGCATATATCCTCACCATTCATGTTTTGTTTATTAACTCGTCGTCATGACACTAACCCTGGGGTCATGGTGGGGTCGTGGCTTGGATGGGAAACTATTATTGGAGCCATTGTGGAGCGTCCATATTTCACAGTAGAGGAAGCAGTGTGCATGTCTCGACCAGCGTTTACACAAATCTAACTTTAGAGGCGCGTTGGGACTGATTTATGCTGCGACAGGACACTTCAGATTCCCATGTACAAGCTCAACAAGACAATAATCACACCATGAAGACGGATTGCTCACGTTTCCGCATTTTCAGCTTCTTTGATTAATTAGAAACTAAATCTTCATTATGGAAAAAGGAAAGCAGCGCCTAGCATATGCTCCCAGTCAAGTTTGAGTCAAGTTTGTGACTGGACAAGCAAGCAATAAGTAATCACTACCACTGCTACTACTACTACTTCTACTACAATTGCTTATACTGCTACAAGTATGATTACTACTGCAACTACTACTACTGCTACCACTGCTACTACTTCTATAATACCTAAGTAAGAAGTAGGAATCAATAGTAGTATTAGTTACACAAACTATGCTTTTGAGCATAACATACCCCCACAACATGGCAGTGGTAGTGTGATTGTGAGGAGGCTCAAAGGGCTTTCACTCTTCTGCCAAGCTGGTTCAGAACAACTATGGCAACAATGGGGCAACAGTTGCTCAGTGGTTAAACCGTTCAATTATGGACCAGTGTATACTAACAGTTGACATACAGTTGTAATTCAATTTCATTTTTAATTCAGCCCATAGATGGTGGTAAGCTACAATTACTATTGTAGTCAGCTGCCCTGGAGTAGACTGACAGAAGTGAGGCTGCCAATCTGCACTATCAGCCCCTCTAACCACCAACAATCACACATGCACACACCACATTCGTAAAATTATGCAGTTTTAAGACACAATGACATCACTTGATTGGAGCGGGAATCAAAACTTGGCTGGTGGATGAGTGCTCTAACGGCTGAGTGACTGTCAACCCACTACATACTGTTTTTGTGTCCTTTAGCAAGACACTTCACCCTAAATGTATTTTGTGTGTGTGTGTGTGTGTGTGTGTGTGTGTTATGTCCTCTGTGTTATACAGTGGCAGAGTGGTTATCCTGTCTCCTCGTCTCAGGAGGTTGTGAATTAGATTTCTGATTGCTCTGATTTTGAAAATTGTTATTAAAACTTACTACCACTGAGTGGAAGTGAGGAGCAATGTAGAAGTAGTCATGTCTAGGCCTAACACTTTTGTTCAGCTTCCTTTTAAACTGAAATACTGACACATCTATTTATCACAGTTTGTACACAGCATTTTTAGACTTTTGTGCTGAAGTCTGTGAACTTTGAGAATAAACATTTTTCGGAGATGGACTGGGTTTGTTGGTCTCTCCTCGTGTGGTGGCTACATCAAAATGACACAATGTTATTGAAAGAAGCTGTCTCGCTCCTCCATCTTGGACTAAACTGTTAAAAAAAAAAAAACTTTGTATAAATAAAGATTTGAAGCAGAAAAACTATGCATGAGTATTTTGGACATAACTGGGCCCCACAGAGAGCGCGTGAGTTCCCAGGGACAGTGAAGCTCTCATAAATCCACAGTGACAGAAGCAGCTGCAGATTACAGGACTAAAACGAGCCGTTAGCTGGCAGCGGGACACACTCACTCCTCACTGTCAGGTTTAAACACGACAAATGATGAGAAAGTCCAAGTTTGTTACTGTACAACTTTTTTTACTGGACCAACTATTTGTCTATCCCTGTTATAAGTAAATAGCAATAGTTTTTTTTTTTTTTTTTTTTTTAACTCATCCAAGTATGACAATACTCAAAGCAATAGGCAAATTAGGTCAACTGAATTGAGATTTTAGAAAAAAATCCAGTTGACCCAATATTATTATTTTTAGTGGGTATAAGTTTTTTTCTAAATATAGTTTAGTTAGTGGTTGCTGCGATTCTGTCTTATTTGTAGATTTCAGCTTGATGTTTTAAGAAAAATAACAATACGTTTTTGTTTGTTTTTTTTAACTCCAGAGACCAGCGCATGCTGTTGTTATGTCCTGGAGCAAGGCACTTTACTTTGCTTTGTATACTGTGTGCTGTGTGAGACAGAGAATGGTAGTGATTGGAGGCCCCATTTCGCACAGATCGGCAGCCACTTTTCTCTCGGTCTACCCCAAATTAGCCATGGATTTCAGAATGATGAAAAACTGTGGCCATTGCCATAACTTTTAACAATTTAGAACTAGATATTATGTCTTTTAAATGGGAAACGTCCTCAAAATGTTGCATAATAGGAAGCTGTGACCCATGACTAATGAAGTAGTGTAGCAAGTAAATGAATGATGCATGAAATGGCTAAGCATCAGTAAAAGTGTTATTGAATTTAATGTATTATTATTATTATCATTGTTATTATTAGGCTATTTTAATAATTAAAGAGGCATAAAGTTGGTTTGGACAAAAAAGAAAGCTATTCATGGGTTTACTTTTTAAAACGACATTTTGAGGACTTTTTCCCATTCAAAAGACATAACACTTTGTTTAAAAACGGCCCTAATAGGTTCATCATTCTTTAAAACCAATGGATCGGAGAAGACACTAGCCCTACCTTGGCTAAATGTGGCTATGCTAGCTCGCCCCCTCAGCTGTCCATTGTCTCAGTCTGTGTCTCTGTTATCTGCACATTTGAGCCTGGCGTTTCCTAAAATGCGTCTCTGTGTCGTCTCTGAGTCGCTGACAGCTTCGGCTCGAGGCTAAACAAACAGCAGACACGCTAACACTAATGCTAACGCTAACCCGTGACCTCTGACCCCGGCCCTCTCTGTTTGTTTATGTGATCACAACGGCACGGATCACTTCCTCTGCACCGGCTACAACAGGTCTGTAACTGGAAAAAACGGCGAGATGAGGTACAATTCAAGACTGAAGCTTGATTTTAGTTTGTATGAGGTTAAATGAGCACTGTGTAAGATTACTGGTGTAGGGTCCATCTCATGAAAACGTTTTTGTGTTGCCTGGATGGTTCCACATTGTACATCTTGAATTTAATTACAGTACTTGGTTTAGTGAAGTCTCCTGCTTGCCACTCTGTAAAACAACATAATGCCCCTTTAAATAGTCCTTTTTATATTTAACAACAAGTTTTAACATTTTCAGTTTGACGAGATTTGAACTTGAAATAAAATACATTTTACCCCAATGAAATCATGATATTTAGGCTATTTAATGGTGTCATAACTTCCATTAGGCCTAAATAGAATATATTTAACAAAAATTATCAGAAGTTGTATTTTATTAGTTTTGTTTGCAATTTTAAAATACTGGAAAATTATTGTAGGCACATTAAGACTTTGTGCCAATTCAGTATATTTAAAAATAAATCCGGTATGTGGGAAAAGAGGGTGGGATGGCTGAAATACTTATTATTTTTTTATTCATCGGTGAACGTTTGCCTAATGTAGTCTAAATAATCCTTGCAGTCTTGTGGTGTTGATTTTCTTAAAGGACGATGCTGTTTCCTGGAGCAGGAGTCATTCTCAGGTGAAATGACTTGTAACAGGTCTAAATTACCTGCTGACAGGGTGTTTTTGTCTGATGTTGTGACAAAGAAGCAAACAGACACTGACACACATACGCACGTACGCGCACACACACAAAACACACAAAACACACACAATAATATAACTGGGTTTCAGATGACATGACAACATTTAATAGGCCAGTAAAATTTAATACAGATATATTATATTTCAAAAATTTAGTTTTTTTTGTTGTGCGTTGACCTTTTGGATATTTCATAGGAAAATACAGTGTGATCAATAGGAAAATCTGGCTTTGCCCCCCATCTGAGAATATGATATCATCACATTCTGGAAAGTAAAAAACACCCATAATGTCAATGCGACTTCAATGCATGACCAAGAGAGGGGAACATCTCTTCTGTGGGAGTATGCCAAGTTCTCATTGTGTAGACCTGGTTTAGTTAAAGTGGCTCAAGTTAGACTGCTGATCAGTATGTTCACTGCTCAGACCAGTCTATACCCTTGTGTCCTTAAGCAAGACACTTCACCCACTTTGCCCAGTGTGAATATGCCGTGTGAAAGAGGTTGTTCATGGTTGGACCGCACAGATTGGCCTAGACTACACTAGGCAAGCATTGACGAGACTACTTGAATAGTTCACCTCAATGAAGTGTGGAGTGAATGAGTACTAGAGCTTGATTATGTCGTCACCCATCATCACAATTCATTTAGCCTTATGTTAAACTAGTGATATGCTAAATACAAAATTTAGTGATGAATGTATTTACTTTTACCTTTTGTTTACTTTTTAATGTTGTCATATGTATGGATGTTTTGCACTGCTGTCAAAACATCCATACGTGGCAAATTTGGTCAGTTACTCTAATTTTTGTTGCCATTCATGCTACAGTATAGCACCATGGGAATGTTATAACACACAAGTGTAAAACATCATTATTATAAAATCAAGTAATTTGAGTTGTAAAGTCAGATTTATGTTAAGTCTGTTATGAGTTTTTACCAGCCACGTTGTGTCTGATCTTCATCATAAACATGAAATTGTGTTTTCTTTCAATCACGCACTTTTTAGTTATCCATCTCAACTCCCTCTCAGAGCCCGACACTCCATAGACCACTGTGTCCTTAACATGGCAATGCTGACAGTAACAATATCAGTCACAAAGAGTTAGGCCATCTGACTAAGTTTTCCCAAAATGGCTCCTTCCGTGAAGCACCCAAATAGCCAAAGCTGCTCTGTCCACGAAGTCTAGGTCATCTCCTCTTCAGGGGTCATCTCTGCGGCGACACTGAGGCTAACAATAACAGATAGCGGCTAAACAGCTAATCTCATAATTACTGTTAATAAACCCTTGATGCTCCATTTAGTTCAATGCTTAAAGGCCTTCTATAAAAACATGTAGGACTTGTGAAATAGAAAGAAACATTTCATAAAGTGATTGTGCTCTGAATGGTCAAAATTGGGGCTAGAACAAAGCTTACTAATTTGGCAATTCGTGCATGCTTAATTGTTTTATGAATTGAACAGTCCCCAGTCTAATTAATTGAGTTGTGATTAGCATAGATGTAGGTCGCTTTTTTAACTTTTTAGGCAAATGTATTGGCCAGTAGTTAAAAAGAGCACTCAAATAAATGAAGAGAAAAAAGTCAAATTATTCTGGAAATAGAATATGAAATTAAACCAAGCAAGAAAAATATTGAAACTAATAAAATAATAATATTAATACAATATGATACATATTTTTAGCTGGAAAATATCCCTACAGTAATTTATTTTCTATGACTAGTTTGTAAGACTATACAGTTTAGCCTTATTGGACAGGACAGTGGTACAGCTGGTTGTTGGTGCAGGTGTCTCTGGGCCTTGGAGCAGATAACCCTCGCGCTGACAGAGTAAAGGCAGCGGTTTCCTCTTTAAGAAACTAAACTAATTCTGTTTATCTGAGCTCCAGAGAGGGCCAAGCTCTGAGGAGGGCTGAACAGAGGAAGAGTGAGCAGAGGAGGGCCTGCATTGTGGCTCCTGTGTCGCCTCTTATCTGGGGTCAAGCTCAAGAGTCTGATAAGAAAGTACATTTACACTGTTATAAATGACAGCAGCATGGTCTAATACTGTATAACTGTACAATAAACGCTTGATTTCAGATGACATTACAACAGAATAATAATTTAATAGAGTTGGATGGCAGCTGAAATTAATATTCTTAAAATGTAGACTGACTCTGGCCCCCCATCTGGGAGTATGACATCATTACATCTGTTTTTTAGAAATATTCATATAGTAAGATTTTTTTTTTTTTTTACTTTTTACTAATAACTTTCAAGGTTAAATGTATCAAGACACCAAGTTGCAGGTCAGACTTTTGAAAGTATTTTTAATTTTTTTTTTATTTGATGGCATAATGTGGAAATGCCTTTTTACAACTGGAGTTGACTTATGCATCGATGAGACACATAGGAAAATAATGGAAATTTTAATGCTTTGCATCAATGTTCCATGGTATGAGATTAAATGTATCTATCTCCATGAATACAAGCAGGTGATGCCATGATGGCCAAGTTAAAAGTCATATTTGTGGAGAGGAGCAATAAAAACACCTATATTTTAATTAATGCAGGTTTGATACTCCATGCAAAGCAATAACATCCCTGTAGTGTTTGACTCTCACATCAGAAAAGCTTCACGTGTACTTTCAACGGAGCCACCAAAAAAATAAAAGATAAAAATTTTTCACTCTAGGATTTATAGGAAGTTTAAGTTAAAAAGTACTGTCTCGTTAAGTACCTTTGGTGCATGTTCAGGATTGACGTGCTACAGACTGAACAGAGGTGTATTTTGGTGGAGGAGGAAGTGGAGGTCATTTATCAAACCCTCGAGTGGAGACAGAGGAAGACAATCACACCTGATGTTTTTAATAACAGTCTGAGGCCCACACACTCCTCCATTCAAAAACATATACACCCAAATGAGACTACGCTAAACAACAATCGGATCTAATGTGTTATAATTTGGTGTGAAAATCTTGTTGACACACAATAAAGTTAATACTATATTTTGGACAAGCATTTCATTAGAGTGACCACCTCACAGTTTAGATCCTCAGTTTTCATTGGTGCCCAGAAAATCTTTATAATTAGTGCAGATTTCTGTTAACTATATGCAGTGTTTTTTTGTTTTTGTTAATGTTTTTTTACTTTGAAAATTATCTTCTTTGCTTTATTAAGAATAAATAAGGTGTATTTTTCCTAAAGTGTACTAATGACAACAGTAAATATTCAAATGCTTATATATACGGGTTGTCTGTTCAGAGGGAGAGGACAGGACAAACCGGATTAGAGAGGAGAGGAGACTACCAGCCCAATTTACAGGTTAGATCTGTGGAGAGGTGAACCTACTACCTAAGAATGTATGATGTTTTATTTTTGTGCAATAACATTAATAAATAATTTCTCATTGATGAGGGAAAGTTACATAGTGCATGTTAAAACATAAGTGTAACAAAAGACAAATCAAGGTATATTTTTAGGTCCAAACAAAATAACAACATGGTTAAAAGCTTCAACTAATCAGTCTGATCTATGTGCCGTGTTATAGGTTTATGCTTGGTGTGGCCCGTATCTTCCGTTGTCCCTGAAGACTTCAAACAACAGAGGCCTCTGCTCTTCGAAACCATCAACAGTGTTGGGTTTCAAAGGCCAATGCTAACGACGCTAACAGGGCTGCTGCTTTTGGGAGATGAGTGAGGCAATTTGTCGACATGATGGACATTTAGTAGCCCCTGCACAGACACCACGAGCTTTCACTGTGTTTAGAGACAAGAATAAGAGGTGAGAGGAGATGACCCTCAGCAAGAAACAAGCCCAAACTGAACCAAAGTTTAGGCTGCTGATAAGGCTAAGTAAGATGACACCATTGATAACAAAAGCTCCTTCCTAAATAGCCTCATGAAACATTTGACTTATATTGCACACTCGCTCCGCTCATCTTTAACTCTCAATGCTAAATACGGAATAGCAAATACTGAAGCCACAGCTGCCCTGAGTTAGATTCACATACACATGGCAGTCAGTCTGTGCCAGTCGCCTCTCTGATGACTCCCAATTACTCACTTAGACACCATATTCATAAAGACAAGATGAGTGAAGCGTCTTGCCCAAGTGTCTTTACCACCTTTGGCTGATTGGCTTCTTGACTTTTTGAGTAAACTAAAAAAAAAGCAAGAATTACTAATCCATTAACCTATTTAAATAACACTGGTTGTGGTTACATGCACACTCACAATCTACTAATTACAGATTTCTGAAATTGTAAGATTATAAAAAGATATAAAATGACATATAAACAGCAAAATCTCTTCATGATCATGGTCCCTTTGATTACTCACATCAGATTCTGGAGTCTGCATGTGATTAAAAAATAAAAGGTATGCAAATAATATAATAATCTTTAGCCTACTATTAATTTTGGTGCACATGTGAACATAGCCACGGCTTCAGAAATGATAATAACACAAACTTTTGCACTTCACAATCTCTCAATAGCTTTTTAGTCAATGTTTTGGTCAGAAATACCTGCAGGGGGGACATGCAAAGTCTATGTAAGGCCCAAGGTCTGGGAATTGAGCATGATTCTGACTGTATTATCTGTAGACACACTGGCCTCTAGTGACTTAAACAAGTAACTTCAGTGGTATTTGGTACCATGACGCTGCACTTTCACTCACCTTATCCCAGTGACATTAAAACAGGGAAATTTCAAACTCTAGTTGGTTACTACTTGACTAGCAGCCTCCTATTGCATTGGCATAACAATAAAGAGGAAAAACAATGCAAGCATTGTATGGTAAATATGGTCAAAAAACAACAACAAAAAAAAAAAACAAAACAAAAAAGAAAACCTCTTTCTTTGTAGCTTGTTTGTCATTGATTGCTTGACTTGCCCAGTTTAGTCTACTGGTAAAGACCTTGGTATAATACTGCAGATGCTTTCTCTGTGGCATATGCAAATTTTCCATCTTGTCCATGACATAGGCTGGCCTGCATTTCAAGGTATATATGTATGTATATATATATATATATATATATATATATATATATATATATATATATATATATATATATATATATATATATATATATATATATATATATATATATATATATATATATATATACATACATTTTTCAATGAAGATTTGATGGAACAATCAGTAAACATGTGGTAATGTGGACAATAGCAAAATGTACATTCCTTTATTGAGGCCCTACTTTACTGCACTTTACAGTTTTTATTAGTGTGCATTATTGTTATTTGACTGCCCACTATCAATTCATTATATTATTATATCCTCTATTATGAGTCTTAATGTTTTTATTGCTTCTGGTTTACTTTTTATTGCATTCTGATGGTGTCTACGTCACTCCTCGTCCTGCTTTCCCATTGGCTGCCTGCGTCCTCGTGCATCCGTCCCGCAGCCGCTGAAGGTTGAACTGCTTCCCTCCATCTGCACTCCTGTTCTTTACCGTGAGCGTGCACCGTATCCCGCAGAGCCATGTCGGTGTTCACAGACGTGCCCCAAGCCCCGCCGGTGGCTGTCTTCAAACTCACGGCCGATTTCAAGGATGACCCGCATCCGCAGAAGGTGAACCTTGGAGTCGGAGGTAAGGGAAGCTAAGCTAACAGGAGCGCACTAAATCCTTGGCATTTCAACCCAGTGACTTTAGATTTAGGTTATGTACATTTTGACAACAATGAGCTGTATTGTTACGTTAAGGTTGTTAATAGTTTTACCCTTGAACTAAGGTTTAAAACACGTTTAAATCAGGATTAATAATGCACGTTGTGGATTTTAAAGTAACGTTATGTAAGTAGAGGCAGATGAAGGTGAAATATGGCAATTTCCCATGATCCATCCGTGCAAAAATAAAGAAACACTCCCCTAACCCTTTGTAGTAATACACTCTGTTTTGTTTGTTTTTGAGATGTTTTCCCCAATTTTTTGCAAGGTAATTCCAGCAGCTAAGTGACCTACGGTAGCCCCGTCTCCGACCGAAACGCCTAGGTTATAAAAGTCCTCCAAGCTAATGTTACGCTAATGCTAAGTTAGCCTTGTCTGGAAGAATGAATGAGAGAAGCAAGGCTCATCTCAATTATCCAGAATCTCAATTATCACTACAGCTTTTTATATCAGTCACAACAAATATTTATAATTGTAGAGCTATTTCCAGTCATTTTTTATGGTTTGACCTTTGCAACATGCTAACATTCAAGCTAGCAACTACAAATCAGCCCACAGTTTGACAGCTGCTGCAAATGTTTACCAAGTGAAAGGGATTTGGAAAAGCGTGACAGGTCTTGTGACGGCTCAGTATTGTGCTTACATTGTGTTTAGATTGTGCTTTAGCTATAATCTTGTCATAAAAGTTAATTTTGTTATATATTCTTGTTGAGGAAACTTGATTTATCCTGCAAGGAAAAAACCCTCCTTATTCTTGGTTTGTTTGTTGACATAGTTTATTCATAAGTAGCCCAATTCCTTGATGTGTATTTTTTCAGTAAAGCCAACCCTTTACGTTTACATATATTCATTTTGGAGAATAATAATAATAATATATTATTATTTTGATCATGATTATTATTATTATTATTATTATTATTATTATTATTATTATTATTATTATTATTATTAATAGGCTACATTTAATTTGAAATGCCTTTCAAGACACTCAAGGTCACCGCACAACAATTCAAATACGAAATGCAATAAAACTAGAGAAAATAGCTACAGTAAAGTACAGCAAAATGTATCATGTTAAAATGTCTAAACCTTGTAAAATGTGCATCTTCTTGCATAGTAGTTACACAGTGAGAACAATTCAACTTATGTTTTGTTACCACCTTTCTCCTCAGACCAGAACTTTAAAGCTCTCTGTATTTACTGATTTACATTGGTGAGTTTGTTTACACTACAGTGGGTATAGCTGACTACTTTGTGCTCATTTGACCTTTTTGGAGCGGTTGCTTGGATCGCTGTTTAAAGCATATCGGGATTAGGCCTGTCACGATAATAAATTGTGAAACGTGACATATCGCTACATAGTTGCACTGTGAAAAACGATAATATTGGAATATTGAAACACTGATACAAAAACAAGAAGGTTTATCCCAGTAAACAAATGTTTATGCATACAATAACATTAAAAGGCCTGGGCAGCAACAAATAAGGAAAATAATGCTTATTTGAAAATTGGCAAATTAGCAAATAATTAAATTAGCAATAATTACCCATATAAGTTATTCACCCGTCTACAGCTCAAATCTTAGTGTATTACAACAAAAATGCCCATATTCTGCCCACTTTTACAAAGAAAATGTACACACCATAAATATTGAGCCCCAAAATACTGTTCAATATATGAAAGCTGGAACAATACAAGTCAATATGGTAATTATCATGGCAGGTCTAATCAGAATATCTGTTCTTTGCGATATGGTACCACCCGCTATTACTGCATTGACCTTGTAATGTCCCTGGTCTGGGACGCAGCATGACTTTGAATGTGTGATACATGATACAGAATTCATGGAGTTCCTATGGAGTCAAATTAGAGGGTCACTCACACTCACTTTAGTTTTCACAAATGATGTAACACTGTGGTACAATCAATGAGTCTGCATGTGTCCTATTTAGAAATAGTCAGATGGTGATTAAAAAAAAAAAAACAAAACAATTATCTAATATTTGTTGTTTTGTTGTAGTCGCTTGATATTTTCAAGAACTTTCCGCAAATTAGCTTTCCACAAAAATATTAAAATGTTATGTGTCATATTTATATATTTTTATGATTGTGGGAGCACATAGCAACGTCTTCGCTTCACTAGGATAACTAAACTAACTAATCTGATTCACACAAGATTATGCCAGCTAAATAATGTTGACTCAACATGATAAGCCTGATAAGACAAGTAATTAATCCTTTAATGTGACCAGAATACCATGATTAATTTGTATGTGGGATTTGATCTTGTGAGCACGACAATATTGTGTTTGGTTGCTTGACGGTTGTTGTCTCTTGGCAGGAGTGGCTGACTTGCTGCAACACGACTCTCGGCTCAGTAATTTAATGTACAGTGGATCAGTGAAATATAAAGCTTAGAAACTCGCCCAGTTTAATCCCAGATTCCTGAGTCAAAGTTTAATACTCTCTTTACTGTGCTATTCTAGGCTTTTCTACACACAGTATTATACAGGCTTCATTCTTACAGATTTATGCTATTGCCACAAGTATGGACCTTGGCAATAGTAGTCATTTCACTTACAATAGCTCATGTAGATTTTTCAGTTCCATCAAAATTGGTAGTGGGTACACAGGGAGTACATGCACACTTCACAGATCATCTCTCTTTACTAAGGAGACAGGATAACCACTCTGCCACAGTAACACATGGGAGGGCATGGAGTTATGCACTGCCATTTTTAGTATTCTTTTTAGATCAAATAATTTTCCCATAATACTGTTTCAAGTTGGGGCTGAATGATTTAAGAAAAAATATCTAACTGCTATTGGATATATATGACAAGCATAGGGATTAGATTCATGTTTTAATAAGTTCACATTCCAAATGCTTTCAGAAGAATTGACAAAAAGACTGAAGAAATAATAAAACAGTCACATTTCAGAACATGTTTGTACAGATCTAAATCACAGGTTTACTAGTTTTTATGCAGAATGAAATAGAATATTTTGTTGTTTGTGGAGAAAATTATGGCATTTGCATTCAAAATGAAATTGCGATTTCAATTTGATTATGGTTAATCTTGTACCCTTTTGCAAACTTCCATGCTATCCATGCTGTGATTATGCGGCCCTAAAATAACATTGTCTTTTGTGCCCATCGCAGCATACCGAACAGATGACTGCCAGCCGTGGGTGTTGCCGGTGGTGAAGAAGGTGGAGCGCCTCCTTGTGGAGGACGAGAGTTTGAACCACGAGTACCTGCCCATCTTGGGACTGCCCGAATTCAGGTCTGCGGCCTCTAAAGTGGCTCTGGGAGATGACAGCCCCGCCATCAAAGAGAACAGGGTGAGCATTGGCAATGTGTTGCTTTTAAATGTAAAAAAAAAGGGCAAAACTGGAGACCTGGAACACTGGGAATAGAGGGAAGTAAAACAGTAGCTGGGCAGTTTGAACTACAGGAACTGCAATGGCCCAGCAGATTTTGTTAAGTGGCAGTGGTTCTTTTTTTCTCCCAGTGACCCCGATTTTACCTGTCAATATGTTGGTGACCCAAACATCCATTCTCCTACCTGAGAAGTCTTGAAATGGAAACTATAATTATTTTCTGGGTAATAGTATTGTTATAAGACATGAATAATTAGAAAACACTTTATAGAAGTAATTAAAATGCTCTTCCTTCATTAAAACAATCTAGGTTAGACGTCTTTTCTATGAAGTCCTGGGGACAACCAGGTTGGGAATGACCGTACCAGAGAATGCTGGATAAAAATGATCAGGTTCAGCTGATTTCGAAAATGAACTTGCCTTGGAATATTACATTTTGAAAATGTGATTTCATTTATTTCACAAAATCTAAAATCATTTTAGTCTAAAGACAAAGATGTCAACTGAAAAAAATAAGTAGTGAAAGAGAACCCTTGGGTGTTCCAGGTGGGCGCGGTGCAGTGTCTGGGGGGCACTGGAGCTTTGAGGATTGGGGCAGACTTCCTCCGTCGCTGGTACAACGGCACTAACAACACAGCCACTCCCGTCTATGTCTCTGCACCCACATGGGGTCAGTATTTGGCTGAAGTCTACTACATTTATGTAAACGGCAGTTAAAATTTCAAACCATTCACTTCCAGAGAACCACAATGGCGTATTCTCTGATGCTGGATTCAAAGACATCCGTCCATATCATTATTGGGATGCCAACAAACGCGGCCTGGACCTGGATGGACTTCTGGACGATCTGGAGGTTTGTGCTTTCATTCAATTAAGTTTTAGCATTAAAACCTTTTTCTGATCTCTGAAATAGATTGTTATTCCCAAGATTACGTTCGCTTTACCTCCGTCTTGTTGAAGACAGAGGTATAGGGAAAGTGCGCTAGTGCAGGGTGTGCCAGCTGTTCTCAAAGGGCATTTGAACAATAATGTATCCATGATTTCAGTCAATCTAAGTAAGTTAAGTATGCCATTTTGTAGAACATTCCAGGCAATCCAATAACTTCTCAATGGAAACGAGCATGTTTCACATGTCCCACTGGAAAAGTTACCTAGTGCACCTTTTAAGGACCAAATTATAGTGTATTACAACCATAGCAGTGCAGAGTACAACAAAAAGATAGGATTTGTTGGCTTGTTGATTAAACGGTATATTTTCCTTGTCGTATGTATTTGACAGAAAGCTCCGGAGCATTCGATCTTTGTGCTTCACGCCTGCGCCCACAACCCAACCGGCACTGACCCGACACAGGACGAGTGGAAGAAGATTGCTGAAATCATGAAGGTAATCGCCATTTTACACAATCGAAATACGTTTGTCTTTAATTGCAGTAAAAAGTTACAATTAGGAAAAGGTGAAGGGAAGAAGAGGAAAGTTGGAAACAGTTTTACTTCCTGAAAGTTTTTTTTTTTAGAGAAACTCGGATGGGCTGCAACCCATTTCTGTTAATTTACCTCTTCAATTCTGCAAACTGCAAATTAGTCGTGGAGACGTGGATGAAAATGTGTACTTATTTAAAAGTACAGTTACATGGCTAAACATTTACTCCATTACAAGTACTGCTGTCCAGATTTACTTAAAAGTTTGAAGTATGCATGAAAAAAACTTACGTTACTAGTACTTTTTTAACATGATTTTGTAGCACAGGGCACGCTATGTAATGCTGCTATATGTTGAGAGAGAGTTTTTTCTTAAAGAAGTCAGTTTTTTATTCATTTTTCATGTTGTTTTTGTTTCCAGAGGAGGAACCTGTTTGTATTCTTCGACTCAGCCTATCAGGGCTTTGCTTCTGGGAGTCTGGAGAAAGATGCATGGGCCATTCGTTACTTTGTTTCTCAGGGATTTGAGTTGTTTGTGGCTCAGTCTTTCTCCAAGAACTTCGGCCTTTACAGTGAGTCCTCTGCACTAGTCATAGTTAGACCAGTGTGTTCCAAACAGAGGGAAACAGACACCTAGAAGTACAAAGCAGATTACTTGGAACAATTTCAGAATAAAAAGGAGTCGAAACAGATGTTTTTTGTTTTTTTTTAATGTAGACTTGGTGAAGGAACTGAAGAATGAGCATTTACAACATGATTCAAGATTCAAGAATTTATTGTACTTGTTTCCAGAGAAGGAAAACAAATGCAAGGGAATATTGGCATCAATCAGTCAGCGTAGCTAAGATGCAAGTGTCAAGGTTAATTTCACAACAAATAGGTATTTTAGTTGACTATTTTTTCTAAATAATTCCTACAGACAAAAGGGGAGAAACTAAAGAAGCAAAATGTGGGAAATCTGTCTTTTAATAGAAATGTTAGTGCAAAAATTATTTTTTTTAATTAATTCTTTAACTAATTAAAGTTAATCAGCCAAGTTTTGAACTGCCTCTTTTTATAGCCTTATGATGATACAAAAAGTATAATGTTATACCTGTGCAATGTGTAGTTACTGTATGAGGGATGTCACTATTAATTTTAGATAGATGGTGCCACAGCAGCACAACCCAGTTTAACTTGTTTTTGTTACATTTTTTTGTTCTGTCTCTCACTGCATGTTTCTCTGCTGTTCTGTAGATGAGAGAGTGGGGAACCTCACAGTTGTGGCCAAAGACGGTGAGAATCTGGCCAGGACCCTGTCTCAGATGGAGAAGATTGTGAGGACTACCTGGTCCAACCCTCCGTCTCAGGGCGCACGCATTGTCAGCAAAACACTCAACTCTCCAGAACTATTCGCAGAATGGTAAAGAAACCCCCATTTCTACCGCTTACTATGATTGAGGTCTCGCCAAACTGGAAAATGCAATATCTCGTTTACACAGACCTTTGTTATGTGTTATCTGTATTATGTACCTGTCTTCTGCATAGGTGATTGTTAAATCCTTACACTTGTCCCTGTATCTTACCAAATTTTGATTATTATTATATATTTTTTTGCAGACTGATGAAATTGTGCAGTGTTGTACACCAAGCTTTAAGAAAACTTCTGCACTCAAACGGCAGATTGAATAATGGACAATATCCTTCCTGTCCTGTGTAGGAAAGATAACGTAAAGACCATGGCAGACAGGGTGTTGCTGATGAGAGACCAGCTCCGCTCCAAGCTCCTGGCTCTGGGAACTCCTGGGACCTGGGACCACATCACGGCTCAGATCGGAATGTTCAGCTTCACCGGACTTAACCGTGAGTTGCACTAAACCATATTCCACCAAATGTCTGTAATTACAGTCATTTCCATACTTGGGTCAGAGGATCTATGACAGGGCCGTTGCCATGGTGTTGCCAAGAAGATTGTGTATGGATGATTGCATATTTTCACATATTATATCCTTTTTTAATATTATTATGTGACCTTGCATAACAGAGGTGGGACTGCCCATCTACAATACAGCATTGCACCACTGAATATATGAATGAGTCAATGAATAATTCACTGTGTCGGGGTGGCCGAAAGGCACTTTAGAAATGCATTAAAATGATAAAATTATGTGAGTTAATTTGGGAAACGGGTAACTTGTACAGCAGTAAGGAGTCATTTTTGTATATTGAATGTGATTTTATTAGTCTAACTCTTGTTTTCTCATGTCCACAGCCAAACAGGTGGAGTACATGATAAAGGAGAAACATGTGTATCTTATGGCCAGCGGTCGAATCAACATGTGCGGCCTCACCTCCAAAAACATCGACTATGTAGCTCAGTCCATCCACGAAGCAGTCACCAAAGTCCAATAAGAAACTCCGCTTTACTCTCCTATGCTTCATGTTTCCCTATCTCTGCTTCTTCTGTATTCTGGTTAAAGCTGCAGCCAATCAATCAGGGAGCTAGAATCTGGGAAGGAACAACTGCAAAATAGAAACAAGCACTTTTTTGGTCCTATCTGTTCACTGAAGAAGGCAGTTTTAATGAATTGAATTTATGGATTACTGTATCTTTTTAAATGTGGCATTGAACAAACAATTAACCATGTAAAATATATATATATATTTCCCCATATTACCTCTATAGTTTGTTCAAACGAAACTGAACACAGCTGGTTTGATTGAAATTGGAAAACATTAATGAATTAATAACAAATGTAAAAAAATAGCACAATTTTTATGTTGTCTGTAAAGTCACTCCCTTCTCTGTACCATATATTCACTGTCTCTCTTCTGTACATGTTGATCTTTAAAATAACAAACATGAGCTGTCGGTATAATACATTAAAATGGAACGTTATGGTCTGAAATGCACTTCTAAACAAATCTACATTTCACTGTTCCTGACCAATAGCAACAATCTGTAGTAAGCTGTGGTACTGGATGTGTATACTGCCAACTGAAGACAAATACATTTCAATTATCCTCTTTTAACAAAAAAAACTTAAGTTATTACGAGATATGCACTTTTTTTGTCTCAGCTGTGGACCTATAATTACTAACTTGCGTTCAGTTGGCAGCATTACGGCATCGGTTTTCACTTCAAATGAATAAAAGTACTATCGGATCATATTTGTGTGGCGTTTGTATAAAGGTAAGGTGTTGAATTCTCAATTTATATTCATGTGGCAGAGCTACTTCTTTCTTCTCTTGTGCATGGAATGGAAATACACAGGTTAAGATATTTTAAATGTATATTACACGACTTTTCTAATAAGGCCTAAATACGTAGCTAAGTGTGGAATCTATTTGAATCTCTGCTAAAAAGTAGTTACATCCAATTTTAATGAGAAAAACAATTTACTTAATATAAATAAAGAGGCAAATGCAATGAGAAACAAATTTTACTGTTCTCGTAAGTCATTAACAAATACAAAAATAGACCAAACTTTGTAACAATGGCAATGTATATTAAAAGTTACTATTTTTAGGCGTGTTAAACAGTTGAATGTGATGTAACAGGAAAAAGTCATGTATAAATGTAACACCACAAAACTGACTAAGAATTATTTAAATATTGTATCTTGCTACAAAAGGAATCTGACCCACTTATATGTAGCAGACAGTAGTCCAGGTAATTCAAAATTAAAAATCATTAAAAGACATTGGTACAATAAAGCATCTCTTCCCAGCAAAATTATTCAAAACCTAGAGATGGGCGATATGCAGAACAATAGGAGTGGGTGGGGGAAAATGTGATCCAATCCCTGAACAACCTATGCTCAAACAGTTACATTTTTGCCCAGCGCCACCAAAAACCTTTCACAGAACCCTCATGTCAACATCCACTACACCATCAACCCCTCCAAGTGTTTCATAGACAAAAGCAGATACAAAAAACTAAAAAAAAAACATCGAACCCCACTAACCTGCAATTTAGAAGGCAACAAACACAATAGTCTGTTATTTAAAGATGAAATTATGTGACAAATAATTGTGGTTGGCCAATTGCAAACACTGCGGCTAGAATGGTCTGAGTGTTCTGTGGAGACCATAATCAGACAACTACTGTCCATGTAAACATAGTGACTGTAAAAGGAAGGATGCATGTTTTTGTACCTTTGAAATGTGTAAAATTAAGACTCAAATGTAAAACCTTCAAGGGCTACACAAATGATCACAATCTACAAAGACTGCAAATATGTGCAGTGTCTTCTGTAAACAATGTTATTTCAGAAGTATAATGGCTGTCCTGTAGTTAAAGCCTATACAAACCTGTTCAACTGGGTGTGATTCCGGGATTAGTGTAAAAGTTTACAGTGGTTGGCTTTATTAAAATGTGAGGAAAAAAACCCACAAATGTTAGTGTAATACTTAAGTTTCTAATATAAATAAGCCAAAATTACTAAGTGAAAAGTCAACACTTCTCAGATCTTCAGATAAAGATTATTCAAGTTTTTATGGGTGATGTAGACATCGTTAGACAGTGTTAAAAAAAAAAAAAAAAAAAAAAAAAAAGTAGTCCCTCAAATACTGTCCCGAATCTTTAAGCCCATCAATTCCAACAAACCAACATACAACAACTTTCTCCCAACTTTCTGTAACCAACGACTCACAGCTTCTAAAAATCACCCAAAAATCCATAAACTCAAGTAACATTTCACATTTAAAATAGATACAGTCAAACAAATGTACTGACCAATCTCAATCACAGTAACCAAATAAAAACAAAAATAAAACCACAAGCGGCAATGGTCAGCCCTAACCCATCGCCACCCAGCAGGAAGAAATATTATTCCTGCTTTTAATTTTATCATTTTGTACCGTACCAATGCCACAAAAATATTATAAAAATCATATTAAAAGCGACTTATTCTGTACATGTATAAATACTCCAGGCTACAGACTCAACAAGATGGTACTTCAATGAGGTTCATCTTGTCTTTCAATAAGTTATTTTAATAGATTCTTTTGTCAAAAAACCTGTTTTAAATCTGCTGACCAGACATGCCACAGCTACATCACGTGACCACTCTGCGGACCACTAGTGAGTAGTTGAAACTGTCAGGTATGAAAACAAACTTAATCTTGGTCTGAAAAAAGAATCAAATAAAACAATAACAAGATAGTGGTTACTTATTTACAGCAGCTACACAAGACACAAACGTTTAAAGGGATTTGTGAAACAAAGAAACCAAACCAGTGTCAAACATAAAATGTGAATACATTTGTGGTATTAGACTGGACCATATTATATATCATCAGTGTAAGTCATATCATAAATGTATTTTGTAGATATGACAAAATTACAACAGTCTTTATTACATTTATTGGTTTAAAGGTTCAATGTGTAACTTTTCTGGTGGGGGGTTTCGTCACCTGCTTGTTAATGTTGAGATGTTATTGGCCATTAGACACATCTATCGTCATGGAGACAAACAGGTACGGTAACTGGGTCAAGCTGCAGGTGATATCTATGGAGAAGTGACCTCACTCACAGTAAGAAAGCATGTATTTTAAAGTATTTTAGCCATAA
The DNA here is from genome assembly GCA_019594935.1 of Periophthalmus modestus. Taxonomy (NCBI): domain Eukaryota; kingdom Metazoa; phylum Chordata; class Actinopteri; order Gobiiformes; family Gobiidae; genus Periophthalmus; species Periophthalmus modestus. The sequence continues at coordinate 15,775,865 of JAIEZT010001373.1, forward strand.
AAAGACCTGTAATTAACATTTCAGGCAATATACTTTAAGAGTTTATTAAATGTCTAGAGGTTGGGATTTAAATTATATATTTACAGTAACATTAATAGCAATAAAAGTCCCAAAAGTTCAAATAAGTTCTTGAGCTGTGGTTTGGTTTCTCAGTTTCATGCAGTTATAGTCACAGTTAAAACTCACTAAAATAAAAAGAAAAGAAGATTAAGAAAAAAGAGAAAGGGATGAATATGGCTCAGAGTGAGACATCCTGAGGAGAGAAACAGGAGTGGGGCATCAGCGGAGACGCCTGAAAACAAATGAACACAGGCAATCAACATGTTTTCTGTGAATCAAGTTTTACTAACAAAAACATATTGATATTTTTTGGTAGGGTTTATCTGATTTTTATTTATTTAAAACTGCTCAACTTTGCAGTATGTAGTCCACTGCAAACTCCACTGAGGTTTTGTATGTTTAATCTTTAGGATCTTTAAAGCATGCACTGTTAGCACAATTTACAATAAAAAGATTCAGTACAATCTAGAGTAGATATTTGTGACTAGACCCAACTTACCCTTGAAGTCTTGACACCTCTTTCCTTAAAGTCTGGGTTTTTTACTATTAGCCCCTTCTTCCCCATAAGCTGACCATTTGGACTGTTCACCTGTAGATACAAAACATTAAGATACAAGCAAGTAACACAGAAATAAATGAAAGCATGATGTTGGTTACGCACAGCCTGCAGTAAAACATTTTCTTTCCCCGTTTTTCTCCCCATTCTCACAGCCGCTTCAGGGGAAATATGTCGAAGTCGTCTCTCTGCAGTCAGCTGGTCACCACGATTTTTACGCTAAAAACATAATATTTTAAGCTTCACTGTTTGTTATATTTGAAAAAGTTAGTTGCAAAATGGAGAGAGAAATTTTAGTATTGTGTCAACACTTTTTTTTTCGTTTTGTAGAGCTGTGCTGTTGTTGACTAAAGACAAATCCTGTGCATCAATAAATTGACTAAAAGGGAAGGGGGGCCTGGCACTGGAAAAAGTTCTCAAAATATTATATACCCAGAGAACTTCTGATAAACAGCATCCTCATGAGTGAAAAGGCAGATTAAACTGTAAAGTCACGCCCAAAACTCCATCTTTCTCACTTTATACATTCTCCTTTCTGCTGTAGTCCATATAAATCTTTATAACAACTACAGCCCTAGTGGTTTGGTTTATTAAGGATACATACTAAACATATTGGAACTAAAATTTGAACTAAATGGTACTAAACCCAGAACTGAACCAGGACTAGACCTGTTTTTCAGCTGTTTTTCCCCATCACATGCTGCAGTACCTTGATGAGTCCACCGAAGGAGCGTGATCGTGGATGTTTTTTGGGACCTGCAGGGACCTGAAGACAATCGGAGGTCGGGGTTCCAGTCTGTTTCACCAACTACAAGCAATAAGAACAAGTACATACAGGCTAGTCATGATTAGGTATGCACCATCCAGTTTTTTCAGTTCCAATACCGATTCCAATACTATGCGCTGGTATCTGTATCTGCAGATACTTTGAGCTAGAGACTAAAAGTGGCATATATTTCCTCCATACAAAAATAAATTAAAACAAATCTGACGCAAATTATTATAATAGCAATAAAAAATATTATTTTCATTGTTGTCATCATTATTATTATTAATCTCTAAAGTAACTACAGAACAACTTTGTACAAATAAAAGTTCAAACACTGAGACTTTCTGTTAATAGGGCCAACTAAACGCCAACATTTGCAAGCCAATATCCAATAGGGCAAAACTAAATATCGGCTGAGTTGCAAAAACAATAATACCCCTTTCATATGAACAATATTGTAAAAACATGAGCCTGCAAGACACTGAACTTGTCAGTGCTAGCTTGTTTCTTGTGGATAGGCTCAGAAATTTAGCATAACCAGGTCATAACATCAGCATAAAATTCTGACCTGTCCTCCAGCTCAATTTAAACTAAAATAACTGTAGAATGACTTCACATGAACTTCAGTCTGTTGACTGACCTGGCGGACGAGTTTCTTCTTCTTGGCGGAGTCGGGCATGTTGTTGTTGACATGTCTGAACAGTTCTTTGAGGGCATCCTCCGTGTACTGGGAGGCAGGGGAGGGGCAGTGGTCCTGAGCTAAAGCCCCAGCCGCAGTCCTCTTCTGGGGCAAGGCTCTCCTCTGCACCGGGGAGGCATTCAGGGACAAGAGCTCCAGGTCATCCTAAAATAACAGGGACAGGTCTGGAAGGGCTGTGCAATTATGTTTTTATTATTGCACCAATCAACTACAAAAAAGGTGAAAAACTACAACTACTGTAAGATGCATTAATGCAGTAATTTTTTGGGTGAAGGGTCCGCTACCTGCTTGTTTCAGTGTAGTGCTGCAGCAATTAATTGGAATAAACTGTGACTAGTCCACTACTAAAATAATCATAATGGCATTTTATAGACTAAAGAGACTAAAACGCATGTAAAAAGATGTTTACGTTAACATATAAAAAAACAATTTCTCATTCTCATAAATTCTACACTTAGTCTTATGTATACTTTATATATTTAGAAGTGCATAGGCACCATATTTCAATCTTTACTTGGTTAAAATGTTTTTTTTTTTTTTAAATCACAATGTAAGTAATATAGGCTCTTTAAGTTTACCTTGCTTTGTAGAGCATTGGTTCCAGTGAAATGTTGCTTGGCGAAATCTCTGAGGTAGCCAGGAGCCTAAGGCACCAGAGGGAGGTATTTTAAAGGGGTCACGACATAAAAAAAAAAAAAAAGTACAATAAAACATTTAAAACCCAGATTTCTGACCCTGAAAAGCTTCTGCGAGTGTTTGATGAGGAAGGCCATGCTGTTGTTCAGTTTCTTCAGATTGTCCTTCAGGTCGTTGGCGTTCATCTACATCACATAAAATACATGACAAACTTTACAGGTACCTTTTACATTTATAATAACTTAACTAATATTTAAGCTGTGTATGGCACTGGGACCAACACATCATCTAATGGGTGTACCACAGGATTAGTAAAAGACAAAATCTGAAACGGGTAAGTCCAACATTAAATAATGGCCCTTTTCAGTGATTTCTGCGGCAGAGGCAGTTTATACTTTTAGAGCATGTTCACTCTCATTTTCTCATTCCTGTGATGATCTGCTTTTTTGGTAAAATCAACATTTCGTGATTCACTGATTTTCTCTCGAATGCTGCTCGATGTGCAAACAAAGACACCTTTTCCCACCCATGCCTCCTATTGGTCAGCATAATCAACACTGAGTGTGTGACAGGTGGATTTGACCAACTGTAATGAACAACATGGTACGTTTACATAAATCATGATAAAATCAAAACTGTGACTTCAAGAAAATGTGTTTTTTCTTGCATATTGCCCACCCCTACTCACATTTTTTGGCCAGAGCACGTGTCGGGGCGAACATGAGGGCCAGGTTGAAGGTGGTCATCTTGTTTTTGTCCTGGAGTTTTGCTGTGTGGTAGAGCAGATCCAGCAGCAACTTCAGGAGTGAGCGGTTCGTGGGCGGCAGCAGCAGGAACAGAAGCTGCAGAGATTCAATCTGACGCTCTTTATTCGGCACCGACGTTTTGTTCCCATGTTCATCAAAGAGGGTTATGTCTGAGAGAAGAAAGGGAAGAGGACGTGCAGTCAAATATAATGTGGACAGTCATATTCCAGCTGCCTTCAACTAGTGATGGGAAGATGTGGCTGTGTCCTGATTTGTGCCTTGTTTAAGGTTGCCAAGTCAACTGGCATTATACAGATGAAACCAGAAGATTACATACACTTTTTTCTCACCGTCTGAAATTAGACTAAACTTTCCGTTTTAGGTCAAAAAAGATTACCAAAAATAATTTCTATTTGCTAAATGCCAGAATAATGAGAGAGGGATTTTTTAGACATTTTTTTTATTACTTTCTTCAAAGTCACATGTTTTACATTTCATTAGTACTCGGTAACACTGAAACTTCTCACAATAGTTGGCAGAAATTCTGGCCCATTCCTTCTGACAGAACTGGTGTAACTGAGCAAAGTTTGTAGGCTGCCTTGTTCGCACATGCCTTTTCAGGTCTGCCCATAAAGGTTTAAATAGGATTGAGATTAGGGTTTTGTGATAGCCACTCTAAAACACTGACTTTGTTATCCTTAAGCCCCTTTGTAACCAGTTTGGCAGTGTGCTTTAGATCTTGTCCATTTGGAAGACCCATCTGCACCCAAACTTTAACTTCCTGGCTGATGTTTAGAGAAGTTGCTTCAGTATTTCCACATAATGTTCTTTCCTCATGATGCCATCTATTTTGTGAAATGCACCAGTCCCTCTGGCAGCCAAACAACCCCACAACATGATGTTGCCACCCCTGTATTTCACAGTTGGGATGGTGTTCTCAGGCTTGCAAGCTTCACCCTTTTGTCTCCAAAAGTAACCATGCTCATTGTGGCCAAATAGTTCAATTTTAGACCACAGACCATGTTTCAAAAAAATTAAGGTGTGTGCATTTGGAAACTGGCTTTTTTATGTTTCTTTTGGAGTAATGGCTTTTTTCAGGCAGAGTGGCCTTTCAGCCCATGTGGGTACAGAACTCGTTTCACTGTGGATAATGACACACTCTTAACAGCTTCAGCCAACATCTTTACAAGGTCTTTTGCTTTTGTTCTTGGGTTGATATGCACATTTATCTCTGGGACAAGGAACCCGTCTCCTTCCTGAGCGGTATGATGGCTGGACATTCTCATGGTATTTATACTTGCATATAATTGTTTGAAAAGATGAATGTGGCACCTTCAGGCATCTGGAAATTGCACCTAAGAGTAAGCCAGACTTGCACAAGTCCACAATTCTCCTCCTGATATCTTGGCTTATTTCTTTTGACTTTCCCATGATGTTACACAAGTGTTTTAGGTGTGCTTTCAAATACACCCACAGGTGTCTCTCTAATTAACTAAAATGTTGTCAGTAAATAGAAGCTTAAATAGTGTATGCAAACTTAATAATAATAATAATAATAATACTTTTTTTTTTTTTATTCTGGTGGATATAAGGCCACTAACTTAACCGTCACACCCAGTGTCTTGCTTTTTACTGCCCCCGTCTTGTTACAATCCATCAGTTTTGTTTTTTTTCTGCATGTTCTAATCTATGTGATGATAAAAATTTACCATCTATCATGTACCTGAAATCTTGAGGTGAGCATGGAAGTGTCTGTGTGTGAGCAGAGGTTCAGGCAGCTCTCCCAGGAGACTCTTGAGTAGAGAGGCCACATCGTTTGGGTGGAAGTCTCCTGAGCTCCAGTCCACCTCCACCCCAGAACTGAGCAGCTCCCGGAGGGTTTGCTGCCGCACACTGTTCCCCGGGACACGGAAGAGACCCTCCACATGTAGGTCTAAAATAGACAGGCAAAAGAAAAGGTAAGCATCAATAAGTCATACCTACAATGATAACAGCTCTCTGCCTGCAGTTTTGATGTGTAATGCATTAGTTGTTACAGACATAAATAATTAGATACATCATTCATGTTTGTAATTAAAAGTGACTGCACTTACTCTTGCTGAGGTATTCAATGAGCTGGTAGATCTGAGCGATGCAGGTTTCATTCAGCTGAGTCCCAAAGAGAATGCCTTTATCTGCAAAGGAGAGATTTATGGCTTCATGCACTTCATGCACTGTAGGCCTGTAGTATTTATTTGAGTTGGGAACCAAAAAAAAGGTTTATGGCTACTATGTAGATCTTGTCACTTATGTCACTTCATAACCATAGGGCCAAACTATATATGATGGTTAAGCTGTTTACTTAAAAAGATACATGATTTTCTGGAGGAAGCACATCACCTGCATGATCCCATGGAAGTTAAAAATCACACATTAGAACCTTCTCCACGGAGATTGTAAGGTATCTACACTTAGCAGTGCAGTACAACATCAACTGTTATCTTGATTTACTATTGCTAGAGTAAATAACACGTGCCCACTGGATGGATGCAGACACTATGCAGACCAGCATGGGCCTTATGAAGATGCCACACACACACACACACACACACACACACACACACACACACACACACACACACACACACACACACACACACACACACACACACACACACACACACACACACACACACACACACACACACACACACACACACACACACAGACACACACACACACGTGCACGCGCATGCACACACACACACGCGCACACACAGTCCGTTGCTTCATTGTGTGGAACTCATTAAATCCTTCTGACTTTATGTTTCGGTCTCATGGTTCTCTTTGGTGCTTACACCAGAAACAAACATTCTTACAAGATCAGGATCAGTTTTATACCATACTGTGCAGGATTAAAGCCAAAAGGAACAACATTTCCATGGAAATAAGCAGGAGGAGGCCCTCCAGCAGGCCAAAAAAGAGTCAGATTTGTGGAGATACAAGCCCACTCAGCGTAAGAATGCATGTTTTTCTAAATTTTCACAGTGTAATAAACACAGCCAACATGAAAGAAGATGCTTTTATTTTAGTCTATTTTTTGGTTACATACTGTAGCGTTTAAGTCTTTCCTCAATGTTCCAAGACATGTTTATATTTGCACTGTGAACTGAATCCTGATTTGAAAACATACCTATAATTGTGCCCAATAAGCCGCCTTAATTCCCTTCTCACCTTTGCGTTTGAGGAAGTTGAAGGACCTAAAGAAGCCCGAGCTGGAGCCTGTGGGGGTCTTGGGGCTATCATCTCCAAGCAGCTGAGAGAACTCTGTCCCGGGCAGGTCTATGAGGCGCGTCACATTACTCAGGACCACCTCCACAAACACATCTGGACTCTCGTGACGAAGCTTCTCCACAAAGAAGTCAGGGTTAAAGACGAGAGGAGCGTGAGGGGCTGAGTCTGCAGGGGGCATCCTCGCTTTGGTCATGGCAACTCTAGAGACACATAAGTAATAATGCACTGAATAGTCAAAAATGCTTTACAGGTCAATAAAATCATGGAAACAAGCACTAAAAACTTATTGAAATGGAATGGAAAATTTAGCCATTTGTTAACCCATTAGTAAAAACATTTTACCCAATTTACTCCCTTAACAAATCAGTTTGTAGTAGGGCTGTGCAATCAATCAAATTTTAATCAAGATTAGGTGTCATTTAATTGTCAGTAATATGAATGGTGTTTCAGTCAAAGAAGCCCACAGCCACTGTCAGTAAAATTGTGTGGTTTGGAGTTCAGACTTTGAAGGAAGATATTGGACTATTTTTTGTTTTGAACTGCAATGATCTGTACTAGAAAATTTGTAATGAATGCCATTTTTTAATTGTAAAAATAAAAGTAGGTTAACCCTCCAGACCATAGCTGCACTGTATAGTTATGCTATTATTAATATAAAAAGACTGCCATTACTTGACATTTTGGCAAACAATAAAATTGTCATGTTGTTATCCTTCACTGATAAACAGATTTTTTCTTCCCACTCCTTTTTGAACTCAAATAAGAAAAAAAAAAAAAAAAGTGAAATGTACATTAAGTGTAGAGGATACATGTATACTGTACTGACTTCTTGTGTTCACTCTTCTGCTTGAAACAAATAAATAATGAATGAAAATGAAATGAGTACTGTTAAATACTGGCATAAGTATAATATGTAAATAAATACAATATGTTTTATTAGTAGAAAAGAGTAAAATCTAGAGTAAATTTCTGAATGTAGACGTGAAGAGGCTGCAGTCAGTAACAGGATTATTGTCCTATTATTGTGTTTCTCAGAGCACTCTGAAAACTTTCGCAGCACAGATTATCTAAAGCAAGTTTAAAGCTTCACTTAATTGTAAGCGTTTTATCACGCGTTTCCTAATACTTTTAAGAGAATAATGCACATGCCTGTACAAAGACCAGCACATGTTTATTAGACAGTATTCATGATTTCTATGGGAATCTGCAGCTTATATCGCCTGTATCAATTTCAACAATTTCCCGACAAAATCGAGATTAACATTTTAGCAGAATGAAATCTAACTTATTACTGTAAAATCTGCTGTGTTTTCACTGGATATTGTGTAAAATCTTACCTTTTATTTAGCGAGTCTTCACTGACATCTCTCCCCGCTGCCATGTTCAGTTTGAATGCTCCGCTGTTGTGTGGCAGGCCATTGCCTGTTTTCACAGGAAGGCGGACCCCAACTGTCACACTGATATTAAACTGACATTCCAGGCACATTGGCTGTTTCTCACAGGAAGGCGGACCCTTGTGTAAATCCCGCACTGTGATTGGTTGATTTGAATCCAGTAGCTTTATATAAATTAGTATAAAGAATATCTGTGTTTTGTGTTTTGTTTCTCAAATGCAAAGTACTTTGCCATGCCGTGCTTCCTCAGTCAGTTCCCCCAAAGCTGGTTTCTTCCAATCCAAGTGTCCTGCCTTAGTTCAAACAGACGGCTAATAAAACCAAGAGAGAACTAATGGTGCGTTCACATACACCGGGGCGTCAAGAACGCCTTGGACTCTGTGTGTGTGTGTGTGTGTGTGTGTGTGTGTGTGTGTGTGTGTGTGTGTGTGTGTGTGTGTGTGTGTGTGTGTGTGTGTGTGTGTGTGTGTGTGTGTGTGTGTTTGTCTGTGTGTGTGTGTGTTTGTCTGTGTGTGTGTGTGTGTGTGTTTGTCTGTGTGTGTGTATGTGTGTGTGTTTGTCTGTGTGTGTGTATGTGTGTTTGTCTGTGTGTGTGTGTATGTGTGTTTGTCTGTGTGTGTGTGTGTTTGTCTGTGTGTGCGTGTGTTTGTTTGTCTGTGTGTGTGTGCGTGTGTTTGTTTGTCTGTGTGTGTGTGTGTGTTTGTCTGTGTGTGTGTGTGTGTTTGTCTGGATGTGTGTGTGTGTGTTTGTCTCTGTGTGTGTGTGTGTGTGCGTGTGTTTGTCTGGGTGTCTGTGTGTGGTCTGTGTGTGTGCTCCTGGTGCTAAGTCTTAACTGTCAAGTGAAGTGACTTCATTTTGAATTAGAATGTTTCTCAGATAAAGTCATGACCTTTGGGTTTTACATTGCACCATCACACTGTATTTGACCTGTCAATATGTTCTTTGAACTCTCTAAACTGCTCTCACAGTGGACTCTCCTGGCTCCAGAATCTGAGATAAAATAACTCAACACTCAAGCTTTGGCCACCTCAGCAATTTCATATGTTTAAATAGTATAATCCTATATTACATTTAAAACAAGAAATGGTAAAGGCATAGTCATTTCAGACATGTCAAACATGTCATTTCAGATTTTTACTGCAGTGTATTTGGATAAAAGATTCAAATCATCTAACTGATGTAGATTTTGAAACATCCAGGAATAAAATTTATCATAAACCAAGTAAGACTAATACAGGTGAAATTTTGCATACATAGTTGTGTGAAAGTAGAGGATGCATTGGTTTGACTTGCTTCAGATAACGTGCAAGGCACAGGGATAATATATTTATTTAAACTTTGATATAAAATGATTTGTTGACTGTCTGCACATCTCTTACATTCATGGTCATTCCTTTACATTCAAGCTTAAAAAGTGGAAGAGGAACAATGCATATTTTTTACAGTTTTACCCATAAATAGCCAGAATGCCTTCAGTTCTGCCACATATTTTTGAAATTAAACTGGAAGACACATACACCCATGCTTAAGAAAAACTTAGTCATGTCTGTCAGTGCTTGATTGTTATGTGTGATTATATACTCTCTATGGAGCACCCCATACATTTTAGAGTAAATAACTATTATAAATTTAACAATTCCAGATTTTCAAATCATCAAAATCATCAAATCAAGTGGCTGTACCTGATGTTGTCTTGTGTAGTTGGGCGTGCTTGGAATGCATAAGGTACAGTATGTGAGGAATAACTTTGGACTACTGCAAAGCATTTCAAATAAATTTGTTCTGTACATGTTTTTAAGATGTAAAAAACCAGGTACAGTGCCTTTAACCACAAAATACCCTCTTGCTGCTCGATAGCCAATACTACGCATGCTTCCCAAAAAAGTGCCATGTCAAGGTAATCGCAACCCCTAAGCCTATTCAAATAATTAGATATAAAATTAGGTATTAAGTATGTACCCAATGCTGCTGAGAAGCGATGGAGAAAAAAGTATTCAATTTTGTCACTTAAGTAAAAGTACAGATACTGGAGCGAAAATTACTCAAGTAAAAGTATCACCTTATTAAAAGTATTAAAGTACTAGTTTAAAAATGTGCCTTAAGAGTCAAGAGTAAAGTATTTTGCTCATTTTTTAGGTCTAATAAAGCTTTAAATAGACTGATATTGATATTTGTGCTGAATTTTGTTCAACAGAAACAATTAAATTGATTGTTTTTTTCTAGCTGTTTTTATTTGTACATTTTTGTTTGCTCAAACTACGAACCTGTTAAAAATAAACCCCTCTGCCTTTTCAGAAGGTCTCAAACTAAAATAAAAATACTTTTCAGTCTAGTGCAAAACAGATACCTACTCTCAAATGCAGTGAAGTAAAAGGAAAAAGTATCCACTTTAAAATCTACTTAAGTACAGATACCTCAAATGTATACAATGCTTTACAACTTTTACTTCCTTACATTCCACCACTGTTGAGGAGTGAGCAAAAAGGATAGGCTAATCAGATATTTTTGCAGTCTATCAGAAATGTGGTAAAACCTTTTTGTTAATGTTTTGGGTGAGACTCAAATGTTGCACAACTGAAAACAGATTGTATAATGAACCACATAAAAGCTCATATTTATATTACATTTTACACAAAATATCACTCACCTTTAATGCCACTTCTTTCCCATGAGAGTTTTTGCAGTTCAAATTAAGTCCCAATTTAGTTTAAAAGTGCATAATGTAACTTTACTCATGGGGTCTGCCAAGCATTTAAAACATGTATACTTACAGTGAGTGGCCTCGTCTTTCCACAGTTTTGACCTGCAAATTGGCTTGGTGACTTTACCTATTTCTCTCAATGGAGATAGATAATGTTAATGCCATACTGTGGAATATTTTTGTTTAACAGTCTTGGCTGAGTGCTGCTTCTGTCCACAGTAACAGTATTTGTTAAGTCCAGGTTTAGACCTGGTTCAGTTCTCGGTTAGGCACATTTAGTCCTTCGATTTGTTCTACATTCTCGTTTCATTCTGGGTTTAGTCCCAGTTTGTCCTGATTTAGCCATGCATAGTTATTGCATTGAAAGCCAAATATTATTCAGGCACATTTGGGTTATTTAGGGATAAGAAAATAGATTGGTTTTGCAGAAGTATGAGAAAATGAACTTCTTTGTATGAGAAAATTAACTTCTTTGAGAAAAAAAGGATGGAAAACAAGCAAGCAAAGTCAGGTAGATTTGCACTGTTTTCCATGCACATGTTTTAGAATATGTTAGATTTGTAACATTGCATCTAAAAATAAATTTTTTCTTGATCTCTAAATAATACCAAATATGCTGCCATAAAGTTAAAGGACCCGTTGGATTTGCACTTGGATTTGCAGTGTCCATCTTGTTTTGTTATATTGTTTAACAGTGTAGTTCAGATAAAACTCTGAAAGTGCGTGTGTCTGTCTTCTCAAACAGCTGAAGTTTCTTTGGGGAAAGTCAAGTCTCGACCAGCGGTTGCTCTGAGATGTCCTCTGGAGTCCTCTCTCCTTCACGAGACCTTTTCCTCTTTTTGTGACCTGAATAAAACAAAATGGTAGGTTAAAAAAAACAACAAAAGAAAAAAAAACGTAGAAGTGAAAGGTAATGCATGTGTGCAAGATATGTCATGCCATAGGCCCTATGCAGTAAGTGCAAGATCATGGAAAAGAAACCTCATGAACATGAGGGAGCAAGTTAACACTGTAACAGGGTTAAAAGCTCATAGAGGTGCATTTAGCATAAATGTCCAGTAGGTGTCACTGTAGCATTTTTCATTAATAACCCAACCTCATATATTTTTTAAGAGCAAACCCAATAGAATTGTCACTAATATAAATGATCAGGTTCAACATTTGTGGATTTTAGGTTTTTGTTGTTGGTATGAAAATTTACTTCTGGTCAAAGAAATAACCATTAAGTAGGATAATCCCAATATACCCTTTTTAAAAAAAATAAAAAAATAAACCAATATAGTTTAAAAATAATAATAATTATTATAAAATCTACAATGAAAAACAGAAAATAGCAAGTTACATGACAAATATATGAGTTATTTCAGTCCTCTGGCTCAAATGTTATTATACAACTAAAAAATACTAAAATGGTATAACCTTTATTGAACAATATGTTGATATATAGTAATAGGTCTAATTAAGACAAACACCACAATGTTCTGAACTCAGCCTCTTAAACTGAATGAGCTGTTGGTGCCAGTGTATTTGAATGTGTCTTGACTTGGTGGTGGTCTATTGGCCTGTTGGGTTTGGGAGGCTGCAGTCTGAATGTGAATGAGAAGTGGATAAAGAGGCACTGACTCAGTTTGAGCAGGAGTTTCTTCCCCAAAGTGTCCTCAGAGCCGCTCATAGAGAGACCACTACTGCTGAGGAACGGAGACGTGTCCGAGTCCAGGCCCGAAACCAGGTCTAGACCAAGAACAGAAACAGGGTTAGACCAGGACTGGAACAGGACTGAACTAGGACTGAACCAGGGCTGAGCCAAGGCTGATCCAGGGCTGAACCAGAGCTAAAACCAAACTAGGGAAAACCACATTTAGGCTCATGGCAGATTGATATGTGTAGCACTCTGCATTTCTGGCCAGGTTAGGATAAATAAGGACTAAATCATGACCCAATTAAGTCTAAAGTACTGAAGAAGAACATCAGGACTACTCTACTTAACTCCAGCTAAATCAGAAGTGCCTTAGTACCGACATCTTCATCCAGGCATGAATCAGGCATAAAGCAATACAAAATCAAGATTAAATGAAGAGTGAAGAAAGATTAAGACAGGAGTAGATTAAACTTGTACCAGGGTTGGTGTCTGTTTCTGTTCGGTCCTCTCGAATGTATGGGATATCGTCCATCCTCAAAAACACAGAATCACTGGGACTCCTTTGACCATCTGACTTACTGCCTGAAATATAAACAGTAATAATATTATAATACACATAATAATATATATATTAACTCAGAATAATTGTTTATGGATATACTTTTAACTTACGAACAATGCGGTTCTTCTCATTGAGCAGAGAGGTACAGTGTGTGGAGCTGGCCTGCACTGAGCGCGTGCGAGCGGAACCTGGGCGTCCTGGTTCCCGTGGCGGCGGCATTAGGGTGGAGCTTTGCTGTGAAAGGGCGTGGTCTGGGGGGAAGAGTCTGATCATGTGATCAGATGGGGCGTGGTCAGGGGGCAGCAATCTGGTCATGTGATCGGGAGGGGCGTGGTCTGGTGGGAGGAGCCTGTTCATGTGATCTGTGGGCGGGGCCTCAGGAGTCAGGCTGGTCCCGTCAGTGGGGCGTCCTTCTGGGTCTGGACTCTGAGGGGAGCTGTCAATCCGAGAAGCAGTGACCGCATTCTGATAGTGACTGCGGCTGATCTGAGCACAAGTCAGAGTAGAGATGAGATTTAATATTAAACAAAATTATTGGATACAAAATAAAGTCCTTTTTGTCCCAAAAAACCCAGCGGAGCTCATCAACCATTGGCTACTCTGGCTTGATTTTATCCATTTTTGAAAGATGCTGGGAAAAGCTGTCAGGAGCTGGAGGATTTTGCTTGGTGGGGAAACCAGAGTGACTTGAGGAAACACAGGAAGAATGGAAAGGACAAACTAGAGATTTCTTACTGTGAGGCGGGAGTGTTAGCATCTTCCCAGATGCAATGTCAGTTTTTAGTGTTTTTGTGACAAAACTGATTACTGGCACCACATGTACAAAAATACCAATAGCAAAATGTGTTCTGCACATTTTGCTATTGCTTAGGTTCAAAGTATGCCAAAAAGCATTTAACATCACTTTAACTAAAAGAACTGAAAACTATTATTTTGCCCATACAGTGATTTACTGTGATTGGAGGGTTATCATATCGAATGGGTTATCATTCGAAATTTGAGCGTCAGGACTGACCTTGATGACCTGGAGGTGTGTGAGTTGTCTGACAGAGTAGTCGGGTAAGTACAGGTTTGACCCTCCATTTAGCTGCCCCATACTGCCCCCATAGAGCATGGAGTCAGACCGGTCCAATCCACTGCTGCGGGAGGGGGACCTGTGAACTGTACCATCACCACACTCAATACAAAGGACACTGAATATACCTGCAGCTAGAGATGTCAAGAATATTCAGTTTAATCGATAATGGTGATAATCATAAAAACTAAACTAAAATAATTGTGACCACTTCAGAAAAATAATTCAATGCATTATCATTCAAGGGTTTGATTTCATAAAGATGATAACATACAGAGGCAAAGAGTGAGTCAGTAATTGTAAAATTGTGATGTTTCTTGATGTTACACTGTGACATCCCTACTGTTGCATTTAGTTATCTAATCTAATCTAATCTAATCTAATCTAATCTAATCTAATCTAATCTAATCTAATCTAGTGCAGCTGTCATCATCACCTTCACTTATCTCCTAACCTGAGCAATACTTAAAATGTGAAATGTAAAATTTTACAAACTTTACAATGTTGTGTTTGTGGACATGCTTTTGTTTTTTTTTACTTTAAAGTTAAAACTTACCTGATGGCATTATTGCAGGAACACCAAAATATGAGAAAGCGCCATTCTCAAACTTTAAGGCCTCTTTTCCAAATTCCACCTCGACACGACCCTGAAACAAATTAGGTAAGTAAAGATTTATTTTATAAGCAATAAAAAATATGATTATGATTATAATAGTTTTCCTTCATCAAACTCCTCTTATGCCAATATGTAAGCAGCTTAGAAAACCTTTTTTTTTACTACTGTATATCAAAATCTACTGGAACATAAGGTTAGGGGGCAGGTAATAAACAATTTGGTGATTTTTTGGCAATTTTGGCTCTAAACTCAACTATCTTTTTTCTGTTACATAGCGCTGTGTTGCATTATGTACAGTATATGTTCTTGTATGTATAACTGTATAATGTGCATAATAAGTGTGAGGTACATGTGCATTACCTGCAAGATGAGGATGAAGTAGTCGACGGGTTTATTTCTCTGGAACAGAAAATGTTGCGGTGCTCTTTTGTTTTTCTCGTCAAATTTGAGTTCCTGGACCACACTGGGGTGTTTGATTAGAAGCAGCAGGATCTTCTCTGAGACGTGAGAAGATTTGAAGGGCTCCACCTCTGACGGACAAAAAAATCAAAACTGTCATGGAAACAACTTATTTGGTCCGCTGATCACCAAGGAGTAAATCTAGCGGGCACTGTCATGTGAAAACACCCTTAGACGTTTTTAGAGCTTGGATTAAGATGTTTATTTGGAGAGGAGTAGATTGTGGCTAGACTAGATACGCATAGGTTCAAGATGGATTTTTGTAAGCTTGTGAACTCAAATATCTTGACATTTTTCATTATAATGCAAGGTGCAGTACCTGTGGAGAGGAAGCGGTGCGTGGCCAGGAGCAGCTGGGGAGAGATCTTCACCTTCATCTCATTTTCGTTCAGTTTGAAAATTGAAAAATCCTGCTGCTTTCGCTCATGGTGTGAGACACGGCGCTTTGTGCGATTATCCGCTGAAAACAGAGACAATATCATTTCACACTGCTTTTGGAAAAACTATATTTGGATGTTAATTTGCCCAGGTATTGACACTACCAGTAAACTATACTTCTCAACTTCACAATATATATTAATAGTTTAATGGTCTTGATCTTAATCAGAATCTTGTGCCATAAGCCAGTTTAACATTTTCGAAATGCTAATCAAGTCCTTTACATTGTTGTAGCCACAGCTTCCCTGGGGCAGACCGGCAGAAGCAAGGCTGCCAATCTGTGCTCTGACCACCACCAACACTCACACACACCACATTCATGTACAGGAAAGGTTAGTAAAGTGTCTTGTCAATGGGCACAATCAGACTATGCGTTAGAGCCACTGCTGTCCCACTGTGGTACTGTGGCACTCATTACCCCAGCCGTCTCCATCCAAGTACTAACCAGGCCCAACCCTGCTTAGCTTCAGGAATCAGACAAGACTGGGCATTGACACAGGTCTGGTCACAATTATTAGCAGTTAAAATACAAATTTTGCATTAGAATTCTGACATGCCGTCCAGCTCATATTTAAACTATGGACATGTTAGAGTTATGTGATACGATGTGAATAGTACTCATGTGTATTGCGTACTGTAGAGGTCTGTCTCATCCAGGATCTCAGACTTGATAATTTCTTCGATGACGTCCTCCAGAGTCACAATCCCCATCACTTCATAGAATGGATCCCCTTCTCCTTCGTTATTCACACGCTGCACTATGGCCAAGTGGGACTTCCCTGGAACAAAACACACAAGGTATTAATTACTATGCTACTAGGGTTGCGCTATTTTGAGCAAAAAAAATCTTTGGATCGAACTCTTCTTATAGAACTACAAAGTTTCTCTCCTCTATGAAACAACTGACAAACTGAAGTAATTCAAAGGAATTTGCCATAACTGAAAGTCTTCACACTGCCAAATCCCAGGAGATTAAACTTTCAATCTCAGCCAGTGTGAATTTCTCCACATAAAGAAGAGGAACTGTGTAAATTGAAAATACTGGTCATCAGTGACGAGATCCAGAGAAGTTCCATCCCAAACTTTAGGGCACAGGGCAGCTCCTATCAGCTTAAACCCAGGACAAAGAACAAAAGAGATACCCGAGGAGCTAAAACTCTCAGTTCTCTCATCTAAACTTGGTGGTCAGTGATATGGTACAAGAATTTACAAATCTTCAGAGCAGTTTGAGTGTTGCTTAAAAACTCTTCTTCTAGTCAAACACTCACAGAGTCCTGCTTTAACCTAGAACTAAACTTAATCTAATTCATTATATCAGTTATACCCTTAATAAACCATACCTAATCAATCTACTGTTAAACAGATAATCCCTCCAGACATCAGATATACAAAATCTTATATTCTCCAAAGAAAATCCAGGCTTGATTTGAAATTTGATGTTTGTCTGTGTATATATACCATTTATAATAGAGTAGACCAGACAGAGGCCAAAGCTACAGAGTCTCAGCTTCACAAAGACCAGTCATTTATTTGTACTCCAAAGTGTTAAGACACAGATTCAGTTTGAATTGGGGCTCATTTTGAGCTGGGTTGAGTTGGGTTGCAGAGTGGGAGCTGTGCATGGAGGAAAGGCTGACTATACCTAGTCAGTAACGGTCAACCTCCTGCAAAAGCTTAGGCTTCTTTCCCCCTAGTGAGGTGACATTTCATGTCCCCAGAGGCAGTTTCCATGTCGGGAGATCTGGTCGTCAGTGCCTCACCTTCGCCCAGAAACCTCTGCGATCCCTCTAACGTTTGCCATGTTTGCCATGTGTGACCCTACCAGGGGCATGAATCCCCCGACAACATAGCTCACAGGATCATTCAGGCGCTTAAACCCTTCCATCACATTAATGTGGCGGTTCAGTGAGGGCCTTGACAATCTCAAATTGAGATTTGGAACTATCTGATGGTTTGTAAATGTGATGATGCCATCAACTTATTTTATTTTATCTGTATTAAATATTATACTGGCCTATAGAATGTTGTGACGTCACCTTAACCCCAGCAATATAAATGTGGAAACTCTTCAGTTTATCCAGACTTGAAAATGCAATTCTGCAGACCTATTTTAGTATAGCTTCACCAAGGGATCAGTCTATTATGCTAAATTTATATGCTGCTTAAAACACATTATTTCATGGTAAAACACAGATTCAAGGGTGCAGTCAGATTATAATCCCAGATTATCCCTGAGCGTTTGGAGCACATCTGTTACACTGCACTTCCAATGTGGCGGAAATGACAAGCAGGACACAGGAGGCAAAGCCTTCAACACAACAGTATGTGAAGTATCCTGCTGGTAAGTGGTCTTAGAATATAAACACTGATTTATATATGTATATGAATAATCAGAGAGGCAAAACGGCCATATACATGATTGTAAGTATTGACATTCTCAATCTACAAACAGTTAAAATGTATTGTTGAATTAAAATCCCACTGTGTAACTTTTTAAAATTCATTACACTAAAAAAAAAAAAAGCTCTCTGCAAAATGTACCCTTAACATCTCCAGAAAGTTACACAGTGTCGCTCATATTAAATATTCTGGATTGTCATAAACCATTTGAATTAAGTAGGCCTAAAATGCATACTGCTACATAGAGTGTTAAAGTAGCTCTTTTCTTTGATGGAGGATAGCAATGTCATAGTTTCAATAATCCCAAATAAAAATCTACTTCAAAAACCTTCACTATATTGCCACAAGACAATTGAATGCGAATAGGCCCTATTTAATACAGAGGCAATTGTTTTAGTCTTACAGGATTATCTTTAGGCCTTATTACAAGCCATTACATTTGAAAATATTTTAATACTAATTATAACCCAGTGTTCAATCCTGGTTTAAAGAGAATGTGGACAGTTGACTGAAGACATGGTGTCACCTCTCAAGCCTCAGATAAAGCCTACACAGAAAGAGCTGACAGAGCAGGAGAGCTGTGATTGGCCAAAGAGATCACGCCCACTGCAGCATCCTTCTCTTTACATCCTTCTGAGTGAATGAAACCACAACACTGCACTGACACACTCCCTGTAAAAGAACTGCTACAAGAATTTATATTACAACTAGAGTTAATCTAGGGGACTTAACTCATGAACAATCAAACCGAAATCAGTCTAACAACAAATTAAAGTGAGATGTTGAAAAGTTCTTCAGTCTACTTTTCTGTGTTTGTTGGAGATAGTCGTACCTGTTTGTCAGTCTGACACAGGTCAATCTGTGAGCAGTGCATTTGAAAAGTAAAATGCTTTGTGACAGATGAGGTCTTCATGAACCTGCTCCAAAAACAGCTCATAAAACAAAATGATTTGACCTCTGACCCCTCACCTTTCTTGAACTCCTCCAACATCGCGTCCAGCTTGGTGTCGTTGAAGACGCAGTGCAGCGGGTGCTTGTAGAACTGTGTGATGGTTTTGAGCGGAGTGCAGTCGTCCGGGTCCACGAAGGCCAGGTCCTTCACAAACAGGATGTCCACGATGTTGGAGCGCGTGTTCTCATACACTGGGATGCGCGTGTACCCGCTCTGCATGATCTCGGACATGGTCCCAAAGTCCAGGAGCACGTCCGCACTCAGCATGAAGCAGTCTTGTAGCGGGGTCAACACGTCCTCCACGGTCTTCGTGCGCAGCTCCAGCGCGCCCTGGATGATGTTCAGCTCCTCCTTCACGAGGTCGTGGTACGGGTCCGTCACGCGCAGCATCTCCAGCAGCTTCTCGCGCGTGTAGAAGTTTGAGATCTCCTGGTTGAGCACGAGATCCAGCAGTTTGCTGATGGGGTACGAGACTGGGAACGATAGCACCATGAGCAGGCGCGTGACCCAGATGGTCTTGGAGGCAATCGCGAGCCCATGGCGCGAGGCCACGGACTGTGGCAAGATTTCTCCTACAAAGAAGATGGCAAAAGCGCAGAGCAACGTGGACATCCAGGTCATGCCCAGAATCTGGCACGTGCACACGGCTAAAGCTGCGTTGATAACGGCGTTACCGAGCAATAACGTGCATAGCACGTAGTTACCGTGGCGACGCACGGACTCAATCTGCCGCGCATAGTTCTGCTCTGAGCTCGTACCGCTGTTCTGCAGCACCTGCAGCTCTACGGGGTCCAGCGCGAGGAGGCTCAAGTTCAGGCCACTGAAAAGTGCCGACAGCGCGAGCAGGAGCGCGCTCACGAGCAGCTGCAGCCACAGCCCAGGGGTCGCCGACCGCTCCCGGACCGCCACCCAGAAGTCCCGCGTGCGGTAGTGCTCCCAGCGCGCCCCGTCAAAGGCGCATGTGGAGTAGTACTTGATGTGCTCACCACGGCGCAGCTCTTTGGCCCACAACTCCACAAGCACAGAGTTGTGGCTGGATGCGGAGCGGAACGAGCCCAGGACTTCGATGTCGGATGTTCTCGCCGCGCGGTCTACGCAAAGGTTCCGCTTTGGATGCGCCTGCCGCTCGCGTCCCGGGCCTGGTTCCTCCACAAAAGCGATCCAGGGCGCGGCGCTACGGTTCCGCGCGGCAGCTCCGGGCGGTGGCAAAGAGAAGTAAAACCGCAGCAAGAAGCGACTGCCCTCCGCTGACACAAGCACGCCGTCCTCCACCGACAGCTCTGCTCCTGTGGCCTCCGGTCTGAAGCCCAGCAGAGCGCGCGCCACAGGCAGCAGGCAGCACGCGGACAAGAAGAGCAGCAGTGCAGGGGGCTCCATGATGCTCCTCCAGGGTCACGTGCCACCGGTCCGGTCCATGTCTCCTGCTGCCGAGGCTGGTCCTGCGCACGAGGAATGGTCCTCCGCTGATGTCACCCTCTAAAAATAGCTGCAGGTTTGGCAAGGACTGCTGCAGAAAAGCCAGCCTGTCCCCGGGCTCCAGATGAGATGTGGAGATCTCTCTCAATCTCTCTCTCTTCTCTCTCTCTCTCTCTCTCGCGTTCTGTCTGTCTCTCTGTCTTTCACTCTCTCTCTCTTTCTGTCTTCTCTTCTCTCTCTCTCTCTCTTCTTTTCTCTCTCTTTCTCTGTCTTCCTCTTTCTTTCTGTCTTTCTCTCTCTCTCTTTTTCTCTCTGTCCCTCTCTCTCTCTTTCTCTCTCTCGCTCTCCTTCTCTCTCTCCTTCTCTCTCTCTTTCTCTCTGTCTTCCTCTTTCTTTCTGTCTTTCTCTCTCTCTCTTTTTCTCTCTCTCTCTCTCTCTCTCTCTCTCTCTTCTCTTTCTCTCTCTCTCTCTCTCTCTCTCTCTCTCTCTCTCTCTCTCTCTCTCTCTCTCTCTCTCTCTCTCTCTCTCTCTCTCTCTCTCTCTCTCTGTACATGTCGTGCAGCGCCCTCTGTCGCACAAACACGTTCATCACTGCTTCACAGCTATGGGGTCCTGTCCATGCAGTGCTTTGAGAATTAACTATTAACATTTTACAGTTAATGCTGAACATAAGTGGACTTGTATTCTATATTTCTTGGTGTAATAAAACACGCACACATTTTCAGATACCTTTTGACTAAATGAACTTACCATGAAATGAAAACACAAAGACATGTGCAAGAATACAAACTATTTTCTTCTATCCACGCCAGCTAGGATTTTCTTACGTTCCTATAGGCCTAATGATGGGGGCGGGAGGTAGTTTTTGATAGGCATTATATTTATAAATAAAAGAAAATTAATACATTATGAAAAAAATAATGTTTTCTAGATTTCCTTTTGGTTTTGGTTTTATGATCTCACTGCACCACAGAGCTGTTACCTCTCTGTCTCTGCGCAGATCACTCCTCAGCAGCGGATTCATCATCTCTTTATACCACCATAAAACTTCCTCGATTCTTGCTTTGATAGAATAAACTCTGCTCAACCCCTTTGGCCTTGCAAATCAAAGCAGTCCCCCTGAGGTTTGTGAGTTCATTTATTTTCTTAATTAACCTACAGTGTCAACTATAAATAAAGGATTTTCATACCAGTCTTCAGTGCGACACCTTAAATCCACAGTATCCATGTGTGTCACCGACTCTCCTCATGAATCTATAATAAGATCTTATACTTCCGCAGCTCTCCTCCGTCCCCTGAAGCTCCCTGCACTGGTCTTGTCAGGTGTGTGCGCTCTTCACTGTTGTTAAAGCTGTACTGGTAAATTAAACTTCTGGAAAATTAAGTTTTTCTCCACAATCACTGGCAGCGAAATCAAAGCCCAAAAGTGGCACACAGAACATGCAGAAGTACCATTTTTGTCCACCAGAGGTCAGTAAAGTTGTTCAAACCATTGATATACTGTATTATTACATGAATGCTTCAAATTTTCTCCTTAAATGTCGGAAATTGAAAAGGCTTTCGTAAAAGTTAAAATTTGCTTTTCGGTATACAAATGGTTGGCTATACTGTCAGTGGTCTACTTAGCTTACTGCTGCTGCGTCTTTTTAGTTTTCCAGTGGGACATACTGGAATTTAATTACTGATAAATCTCCAATATGAGCATAATGAAAAGAAAATACATAGGTCCCTCCTTTCTCCTCTTTCTCCTCTTTCCCGCCTTTCTCCTCTCTTCTCTTTCCCTCCTCCCTCCTGTCTGCGTCTCCTCATTTGGACACAGAGGAAAAACCTTTAAAGTTCATTTAAATCTGAACTGGGTTTATTGAACTTAAGAGGTCAGTGATCTATTTTACCATGATTAAATGAGCCACTTTTCAATTCAAAAGTAACCAGATATTATTGTCATTAATAATAATAAATTTGCATTTTGTTGCAAGCTGATTTTGTCCCGACAGTAATGCAAAAAGAATGTGTTAGTTGCCTTTGTGTTGGTTTATGCAAATGATTTACCAGCTGTTAAAGTTTACATTAGAACAAAAGACACTTGGAGAGCTTCTCAGGTCTAAGTGGATACAATGGTCTCTAAATATCTCAATAACATTTTTGTCATGTATTTGTTGAGACCAAGGAGACAGTTCAGTTCATAGTCTCAGAGTAATCACATATTTATTATCTATAGGCCTACATCTGTTCATGCTTCACATATGGAAACTTTCTGCTTTGTGGTGACTAAAAATCAAGTATTCATGAGATAAAGTATTTAATATTAGATCAACAATATGGTTTGATGTTAACATATGGGTACATTTAGGTTAAGGTTATGTTTACATGAAATACATTTTTGACAAAAGACTAAAATTAAAGCTCTTCTTCTTTTCTGATGTTTTTTATTGCACTGAAAAACATAGATTGCTTTATTTTTGTATAACTGCACAGTCTGGGAACAGTTAATCACTGTTCAATATCACTACACTGTGAGCATCACCACAGCAAAGTGTAAACAAATGAGCTACTTTTAGGAAGGACCAGCTTCAGCTAAAACAGAAACAATGAATGCCTTGAACATCCATGGACATCCCAAAGGTCGTCCGATTTAAAAGTGAACTCTTTTCAATATCTGGGACCATGGATTTAGCGGATTAAACAACTCAAAGTAATGTGTTACACTGTCCTAACACGCTCTGTACAGAGTTACAGACCCCTGGTCCTTGTTGCTTAATCCTTACCTATCTTCATGGATGAATATTCCAAGGCATGGTTTGAACTTTCTATTTCCATGGAAGCATGCAGGTGACGAGCCACCTACAGAAATGTACTCAGTGTTACTCGGTGTTGGGTTCAGTGTTGAAATTGTATTTACCGTATTTTTTGGTCTAAGTCGCTCTGGAGTATAAGTCGCACCAGCCAAAAAATGCATAATAATCAAGAAAAAACATATGTAAGTCACACTGGACAGTCAGTCGCATTTTTTGGGGAAATCAATTTTACAAAATCCCAGACCAAGAACAGACATTTTATCTTTAAAGGCAAGTTATAATAATAAAACATATAAACATATAACAGTAAAACAATAAAATAGAGAACAACAGGCTGAATAGCAGTACACCATGCTATCGTAACATTTATATTTATTCAGCTACATGAAGCATAGACAGCGACCTGAATACGTGTCTGGTATGTTAAAGTAAGATATTAACAGTTAATCATCCATCCATTTTCTTCCGCTTATCCGGGGCCAGGTCGCGGGGGCAGCAGTCTAAGCAGGGACTCCCAGACTTCCCTCACCCCAGACACGTCCTCCAGCTCCTCCGGTGGGACCCCAAGGCGTTCCCAGGCCAGCCGAGAGACATAGTCCCTCCAGCGTGTCCTGGGTCTTCCCTGGGGCCTCCTCCCGGTGGGACATGCCCAGAACACCTCCCTAGGGAGGCGTCCAGGAGGCATCCTGAGCAGATGCCCGAGCCACCTCAGCTGGTTCCTCTCGACGTGAAGGAGCAGCGGCTCTACTCCGAGCTCCTCCCGTGTGACTGAGCTCCTCACCCTGTCTCTAAGGGTGCGCCCAGCCACTCTGCGGAGGAAACCCATTTCGGCCGCTTGTATCCGCGATCTTGTCCTTTCGGTCATGACCCAGAGCTCATGACCATAGGTGAGGGTAGGAACGTAGATTGACCGGTAAATCGAGAGCTTTGCCTTTCGACTCAGCTCCTTCTTGTCATGATCCACGCTTCCCTGCTCCTGTTTTGCCTCCTGTGTCTCCTCTCCCCCTCCCTCACCTGCCTGACTCCAGAGCTGGGCGGAGCCAGGACACACCTGCAGGAGGATAAAAGGAGCCAGGACCCAGCTCTCTCTGCCAGGTTGTCTGATCGGCACCGTGTGTCTGCGCGCTGTCCACATCACTGCTTGTCCTCGTGTCCCTGCTGTGCTACCTGTTCGTGTCCTGCTTGTCCTGCTCGTCTACCAGCTGTTTTCTCGGTTCATCTGCCTGTTGTCCTGTTCGTGTTCTGCCTGTGTTCCCGTTCGTGTTCCCGCTCAGCACCAAGCCTCCCTGCACTACTCTGGACTCCCGTCTCCGACCCTGTCTCCCGGTACCAGCTGTATTCCCGTCTCGTGTTTTCCCTGCACCTCCGAACCCTGACCTGCACCCCTGCACCCAGCTCCTCGTATGTTCTCCCATCACTGTGTTGTTCTGTCAATAAACACCCTTAAAATTGCCCAGAGTCCCGCACTTTTGGTCTGCCTCACACCCCATTTTACGACACTTCTTTACCACAATGGACCGATACAGCGACCGGATCACTGCAGACGCTGCACCAATCCGCCTGTCAATCTCGCGTTCCATCCTTCCCTCACTCCTGAACAAGACCCCGAGATACTTGAACTCCTCCACTTGAGGCAAGGGCTCACCACCCACCCAGAGAGGGCAAATCACCTTTTTCCGGTCGAGATAATCCAGAAAACTAAAGCATAAAAAACAAGCAAACAAGTTTACTTTCATTCTCACTCCAAATCACTAAATCCATTAAATTCTTCATCCTCGGTGTCGCTTCTGAACAACTCCCCCTGCTCTAGAGGTAGATGAAGCGTTGCTTCCTCTTCTGCGTGGCTGTCTCAGACTCAGCAGAATACGATTTTCTTTTTGGGGGCATTTTTGTTCAGTCTTTCTCAAATGTCTTTTAAATTACCGTAATGCTGACATTTTAATTTTTCAATGCTACAGGAGTAGCAGATACTGGTACACAAGCCTAGAGTGTCCTCGCGCGGTTGTCAGTGTGACAATAATGAAGATGTGGAATTACATATTTTAATAATTTCATATATAAGTCGCATCTGAGTATAAGTCGCACCCCGGCCAAACTATGAAAAAAAGTGAGACTTATAGTCCGGAAAGTACGGTAGTTACAGAATACTAATAACAGAATACTAACTAACGTGTTCTGATACATGGTTCAATCAAAGTACTATATTTTGAATACTTAGAATACTTTTACACAGGGTACAGGGTAAAACATGTCATATAATTACAAACAGCTTTATGTTGTTGCCCTGTTTGTTATGCATTCACTTATGTCTAATAGACAAGCAGAAATCATACACCTGTTCTGCAAGAGCGGCGTTTTCTCTTTCTCTCACTAACTGTGCAGTTCAAAGCCAAAATTGCGTGATCAAGTACCTCCAAGTATTTTTGGTACATGTATTTACATCCCAACACTGGTGTTACTTTAGAGAAATAATAATCATGGTTAAAATTATGATCAGTTTTCAAAAAATGAATTTAAGTCAATGTAATGTCCCCAAAAAGCGTGTAAACCCAACTTGTGTGTGTGTGAGTAGTGGGTGGAGTCTAAAGTGCTGTGTTATTTGCTCTTGATGTCGATGGACCACTCTTTTTCTATTATGTGAGTGTGTATAAAGGGACAGACCACCCCTCCCCTTCCCATTCTCCTTATACTAGCGCTCTGCTCCCTCTCCTCTGCACAATGCTTCAATGAGACTCAGACAACCACTCCACGCTACTGCCTCTGCTATTATTCTCCACTAGATATACAGTGGACTGGACAAAACTTGAATTTGAATGCTTTATACTCCTTTCTTTAAACAATCTAGGTGTAAATTCACAGACATTGCATCAACTTGAATGACCATTTTGAAGTTTTTGTCTATTTTTGGAGTAGAAGTTCTGGATTTTAAACTTGAACAAGCTTGAAGAATTGGCAGATTTGTGATTTTTCAGGGACATTTTTGGATAGAATGGGGTGGATTGGAGGGGGAGGAATTGTCGTAATGCTGCTGGCCCTGGTGGTAGGACAGGGGGGGTCCACGACGAAGGCATGCCCAGCACACTGCACCTGCCTGGGGACCCTGGTGGACTGTCACGGCCTGGGGATCAAAGCGGTGCCCAAAAACATCCCCAAAGGAACGGAGAGATTGTGAGTAGACTACTGCTTCTTTTGGTTTGTTGTGGTAGTTCAGCATGATTAAGTACTGGTTAAGTCCTAATTTAGTCTGACTGCACCTTAGTAATAGACCTGATGTAGATGAAACCGGTTAATCCTGGTCTAGTCCAAGTTTAGTCCTCGCTTAGATATCATTTCAGCCTGGATTTGTCCTGTTTTTTTCTAGTTTAGTCTTTTTTCACGTTAGTTTAGACCTGACGTAGTGGATATGGTTAGTCCTGGTTTAATCCAAGTGTAGTCCTGGGTTAATCCTGGTTTAGTCCTGGGTTAGTCCTGGTTTAGTCCAAGTTTAGTCCTGATTTAATCCAAGTTTAGTCCTGGTTTAGTCCAAGTTTAGTCCTGGGTTAGTCCTGGTTTAGTCCTGATTTAATCCAAGTTTAGTCCTGCTTTAGTCCAAGTTTAGTCCTGGTTTAGTCCTGGTTTAGACATTATATAGACCTGGTGAGTCTATGTCTGACCTAAATGTGATTCCCCATTAGTAAAGCTCTGATGTTGTTGAAAAAGGTTAGTCCTGGTTTAGTCCACATTTATTCCTGGCCAAGATAATATTTAAACCTAATTTAGACCTGATTTAGACCTGACTTAGACCTGTCTTAGACACTTAGACAACTGATGAGGTCTGGTTTTGTCCGAGTTTAGTCCTGGTTTACACATGAGCTAAGCCCGCATAGTCCTGATTAATTTCCTGGTTCCTGTTCACCTTAGTTTAGACAAGATGTATGCGAAGGTTCTTAGTCCTGGTTTAGTCCTGATTCTGTTTAGACAAATTCAAAGGTGCATTATGTAACTTTACTGATGGAGGATCCACCCAGTGCCAGGTAAAGCATTATAAATATATATCCAAGCAGGTGGCGGACCCCAACAGTTAAATATTGCACCTTAAAGTCACATAAAATATCCCAGTGTTTCCATAGATCTTATTGCCTTGCCTGAATGTTTCATAATATGGCATTTTGCACTCGACTACAGGTGTATACTTAGTGCGCCTTTGAATACAAGTAGACTTTTGACATTTTTAACAGATTAATGTAAATGCATGCACAAATGTGAACCTAAAACACATCATCTTAATATAACGATGAGATAAAGTGCGATCAAAATGTCCCTGTAGTTTCTCCGTAGGCCTGTGTTGTATTCGTGGATGTTGTTGTGTTATTTGTACCCGGCTTATGGAGTGACTCTGTTTGAATTATTAATGATTTTTTTCAGAAACCTCATCCGCTTTAATCGAGTTCCCGTAGTGTGGACTTTCTCTCGCCTCCCTTTCTCCCAATCTCTCTATCACTCTCTTTCTTTTTTCTCTCTCTTTGCCTCACCCCTCTCTCTCTCTCTCCTTTTTCTCCTTTCCCTCCGTCTCTCTCCCTCCTCTCTTTTTCTTTCTTCCCCTCTCTTCCCTCTCCTCCCTTATCTCTTACTTTCTCCCTCTTTCTCAATCCCCATCTCTCCCAATCAGTTTATTTCTCTCCATGCCTCATTCCCCTCCTCCCTTCTCTCTCTCCTTTCTCTTCTCATCTCTGTTTCCCTCACCCTCTTTCTGCTTTCCCTCTTTCACTCCTCCTTTCTCCTTTTTCTCACTTCTATTCTCTTTCACCCCATCTCTTTCTCTCTCTGCCCCCTTCTCTCTCCTCCATCTCTCTTTCTCTCTTTCTCTTCTCGCATACCCTCTCTTCTTCAATTCTTTCTCTCTTCTCTCCCCCTTTTCTGTCTCCCTCCATTCTCTCCATCTGTCCTCTGTTTCTCCTTTCCGTATCTCTCTTCACTTTGCCCTCCTACCCCCTTTCCTTTTCTCCCTCTTTTCCACTCCCTCTCTTGTATTTTCCTTCACTCTCCTCCTCCTCTCTTTCTGCCTTTTCTCTACATTTTTCTCTTACTTTCTTGTCCTTCTCTTCTCACATCCTCCTCCTCCCTCCCTCTCCAATTTTTTCCCTCCTGTTCCCTCTCCCTTCTCTCTCTCAACTCCCCCCCCCCCCCCTCTCTCCTCTCTCTCTCTCTCTCTCTCTCTATATAATATATATATATAATATATAATATATATATATTATCTTTCTCTCCTTCCTGTTTCCTTTCTCCCCCACACTTCCTCCTCCCCTCTCTCTCCCTCCTCTCTCCCCCCCCCTCCTCGCGCTCCTCCGCCCCCGCTCCTCTCTACCCCTTATCCTCCCTTTCTCTCTCTTTTCCCTCCCCTCTCTCTCTCCTCCTCTCCTCCTCTCTTCTCCACCTCCCTCCCTTCTCTCTCCCTCCTCCTCCCTCCTCTCTCTTTTCTCCTCCTCGCTCGCTCTCGCCCTCTCCTCTTCCCCTCCTCCTCCCTGTCCCCTCTCTCTCTCCCTCTCTTCTTCCTCTCCTCCCTGTCCCCTCTCTCTCCCCCTCTTGTCCTCTCCTTCCTCTCTCCTCCCCCTCCCCTCTCTCTCTCCCTCTCCTTTTCTCCTCTCCCTGTCCCCCTCTCTCTCCCTCTCTCTTCCCCTCCTCCCTGTCCTCTCTCTCTCTCTCCTCCTCCCTGTCTCTCTCTTCTCTCCCTCTCCTCTTCCCTCCTCCTGTCCTCTCTCTCTCTCTCCTCTCCTCCTCCCCTCCTCCCTGTCCTCCTCTCTCTCTCTCTCCCTTTCTCTTCTTCTCCTCCCTGTCCTCTCTCTCTGTCCCTCCTCCTCCCCCCTCCTCCCTGTCCCTCTCTCTCTCTCCCTCTCCTCTTCTTCTCCTCCCTGTCCCTCTCTCTCTCTCCCTCTCCTCTTCCCCTCCTCCCCGTCCTCTCTCCCTCTCTCCTCTTCCCCTCCTCCCCCCTCCTCTCTCTCTCCTCTTCCCTCCTCCCTGTCCCCTCTCTCTCTCTCTTTCTCCCTCTCCTCTTCTCCTCCTCCCTGTCCTCTCTCTCTTCCCTCTCCTCTTCCCCTCCTATTTCTCTCTTTTTCCTTCCTCTTCCCCTCCTCTCTCCTCTCTCTCTCTCTCTCTCCTCCTCCCCTCCTCCCTGTCCCCTCTCTCTCTCTCCCTCTCCTCTTCTTCTCCTCCCTGTCCTCTCTCTCTCTCTCCCTCTCCCCTTCCCCTCCTCCCCGTCCTCTCTCTCTCTTCCTCCCTCTGAAGCATTGGTGAAATAGAGTGGAAACACTGCAGATATGAGTAGGACCCACATGTGTCTTGATGGATCAGGGCAGTGTCTCGCTTCATAAACCAGGAGATGATTTGAGTTCAGTGACTTTGACATTTGGAAGAACTGAGACCTGGAACAGTGCAGAGGAACACAGAGATTATGGCTGTGCTGATCACATTTTCACAGAGATTGAGAATCACTGTCTTATTATCCATGAACATTTTGGGGGGACTGAAAGACATTTTTATTTGGTTTTTGAAAAGAAAAAATAAAAGAGAATTGTTGCAGTGATTAGGCTAATTATTAGGGATTAAATGCAACAAATAGATTCTTGTAGTAATCAAATATCGTTCACAAGCTCCAAAACATGAGCTGAGAGAAGAGCTTTTAAAGTACACAGAAAATGTGTCAGTTTAGTGTTTTTGATGAAGACACTTTTTCATCTATAAATAAACTCCATCGGTACATCCTCATCTGGCTTCGCTTTAGCTTTGTTTGGCTCGAATAGAGTAAAAATCTTGTTGCATTCTAAACATCTACTCAATTGAAATGGAAGAAAATGGATGGTTGGATAATCACTAAATAATCAATTACCAAAATAACTGTTAGTTGCAGCTCTAGACTTGATACTCGATACCGCAATGATAATAAAAACAATTCTTTTGTCATTTTCAACCCAAAATAAATAAATCTGGGTTTAGTTTATTAAATATTACTCTTAGGTCATATGGTTCTAGTATAGATTAAAACCATTTTAAACTAAGATTAGATTAAAAACATCCTAAACTAAGATCCAATTTTGTCCCTAGCAGCTGTAGGTATTCCTGATAATGATTCTAGTTATATAATGGGTCAAATGCCAGTCTTTTCTGTGAAGCCGTGTAGTACAGTACATGATTGTCTCTGCATGTAACGATGGATCACACCTGGACAACTGAGGGATTACACAGACATGTAACTGTAATGTACTAAAGCAAAAAGTCATTCAATGTGAGAATTCATTTATTTTATTTTTTTTAATAATGTTTTATGCAGCTCTTAACACAATGTTTTGTTGTCGTCGTGGAGACAGAAAAGGATAACAGTGACGCTGAATTACTTTGCAGAAAATGTAGTGCTTGTGGTTAAGAGAGTTGTGGCGACTCTTGGGGTTGTCAAAATTATTGCTATTCAATTACTAAAGGATATACCTATTTGAACAAGTAGTGCTACTAAAAACAGGACAAAATAACACTGTTCCTCCATAGTTTCAGAATGATCTGGAGCTACATCAGAAATAATATAAGACCACATGATATTATTTAATAAAGTAGTATTATATTACTACTATCTACTGTGTAATGGAATTGATACTGAAAATTTTCCTTAGTATTTCAAGTTTTGAAAGTTTGAAATCGGCTTGTTCTTCATGACGCAGGAATTCATTACGAAAAGAAAATACTTCTGTGGTAACTCTTTATGTTTTACTTTGACTTTACTTTGAACACTTTTGGCTTCTTCACTCGCCTTTCACTCATTCTCTCCCTCACACGGCTGCACTCTGAGATTAAACAGTCTCTCTATGGCCCTATATTTGCCCTGTATGTCTATGCAAATGTCACTGCTGCCTCTAGAGGTCAAACGAGAAATCACTTGAGTAGAGCGTTTACCCCCCTGTTGACCTCTTGACCTCTACCATAACAACCCCATATGAGCAGCCATATTTGTAAAGGGGGCTACTGGGTAATTAGCATGTAAAGTGATCTGGTATGTGCGTATATGAGTGTTCCCAGGGACACTATGGCCATTGCATTCCCATTTATCAAGCCAACTGTGGCAGCGCTCGAACGAGTAAAGAAAAAAAGTGTAGTTTCATTGTCATGGCGACGTGAAAAATGGCTGCCCCTCGGCGATGGAGGAGATGTTATTTGAGCAGTGGAGAGGCTCAGGGAGGGAGAGGAGGGCGAGGAGTTTATATGGACTACACCTCACAATAATACGGTGCTACTGGGAGACCTTTAATTTGGTGCAGTTTTCAAATAGAAATTGCAATTTGAATCATCACAATTAAAGTGCAAAGGCTAAAATAGAGGTCAAAGTAATGCACCATACAAATAATAACATATAGTTCAGATCTTTATAAACATATTCTGAAATACTTGTGACTTGTATTAGTTTAGCAGTTCAGTCTTCCTCTAAATTATCTGGATTTGGAAACAGGAATGAAACTGTAAATCTGAAATGTAATCAGAATGACATACAGTAGCATATTGTTCTGCCCTACATAAATGGTAAATAGTCACATTTTTATATAGCGGTTTTCCACCTTCAAGGCACTCAAAGTGCTTTACATCAAGGAACCACTCACCCATTCACACACACATTCACACACCAGTGTACACCGACACTGGGAGCGAGGGGGGTTAAGTGTCTTGCCCAAGGACAGAACAACAGCATTTCATTTGTGGGAGCTGATTACCAACCTGTGGGTCAGTGGATTCAAACCTTCAGATCAATGGACAAACAGCTACTGCCATTCTCTTTCCACTTACCATGTTCCACTGGTTTGAATTTATGGTTATTTTTGACACTGATTCAGCTGAATGAGGTGCAGGTCAAATTCTATATAGTTTCACATTCATTCTTACTGTGAGCGAGGGTTGCCTCTCACAGATCTGACCTGTAACTTGGCCTGATAGCATGTCTAAGGAGATAAATTTAACTACCTCCACAGAACTTTCCTGACAATGAAATAACACAGTTTATCTTGAGATTTTTACTTTTAAAACCCAAATACCTTTTACTCCAAAATATGGTGGCACTTGATATGAAAAGTTTTTACCAGTATATTTAAAACAACTATTTTCCATTACCCAATGACAGAATGACACGGATTTGGCAGCTGTTACACCCTGACTGTCTCTCAGATGATCATCAATGATTATCACTCATTTTGTTAAGTGTCTTGCCCAATAACATAACAGCAGTATTAGACGGACTAACCACATTCTAACCATCAACCTACAAGGATATTTCTTCCTTTTTTCACTTCCCTCACAGACTTTACTTGAGCATATATCTTGCCTGGCCCTGAGTGACCCCAGTTGGTGCAAAAAACTGAATTATTTCTTATTCAATTATGTCCAACCCATTAGAGTCTTTGGTCTGTTTGTGGGCAGCTCCTGGATACTGTGAATACTGCAGCTCAGACAGAAAACATGGAGTGAAAAAACAGACATTGAGACAGTGGTGATATTAAAGATGATATTATTCGGTTGGTCTCTTTGAGGTTACTGTAACTGGCTGCTCTTGTATTGGATCTAACAGAGTGTGTGTGAGAGAGAGAGAGAGAAGAGAGAGGGAGATAGAAAGAGAGGAGAGCTGCTCTGAAACAGTAAATGTAGAAACAGTGATGTGTCCTGACAGGAGAGGAGCAAAGACTGCATCCACATTTAGGAACAGTTAAAACATGACTTGAGTGACTTTGAAAGTAGGGCTGAAAGACTAATCGCATTTGAATGGGCGCAATTAGCAATCGCAATGGCTGCAGCACCTCCCTAAACAATAAAATCTTCAGTCTTGTTCTGCATAGAAAACCATCACGATAAAACATTTTGGAGCATGATATGTTGCTACAAAGGTATACTGCGATAAACGATCATATTGAAACTATATTGAATACTTTATGCCACTGACACAATATCAATAATGCAAGATAATCCCAGTAAATCATTTTTAAATAGAAAGTATCATTAAAAGGCCCAAGCTGCGTTATGTTAATAGTAAAATGAAGCAATAATTAGCCATAGAAGTTACTTATTCAACCCTGCAGTTTAGATCTGTACAAACAGCTTCTGAAATGTGATGTAGTACTTGTAGTAGTTTGTCAGCATATTTCAGTCTTCTTGTCAAATCTTCTGGTCCTTGAAATTTGAACTTTGAACTGAATCCTTTTACTAACACATAAGTTATAAATCTAATAATAATGCTGATTTATTATAATTTCAAGGAATGAAAATCCAAATGATATTCTGTAAACAAAAATAATGATGAATTCAGCCATTTCTCAGTTGAGCTCTATGCACTGTCCTATTCACCTTAGTCCAGAAGCTGACTGCCATTGTCATTCAGGTTGTATTATTTTTCATGGGGCTGCCGATCTTGACAGGAAAATAAGCTCTATCTGGACTACAAGATAGTTTTAAAGCCTCCCAGAGAATTGGTGCAGTGTTGACTTGTTGGTCACATGAACATAGAACAGTTTACACAAATGAACCTACTTTATATCAGATTTTAACGGCAAAACTTTTCCCAAATTCTCCACTGAAATTAATGGGATTCCCACTTAACTGGAAATGCCACCACAAAGAAAGTGCGGCTGAGTCACGTTTATGGCAAAAGGAGGCAGGGCGGAATAAGGTCAATAGAATGGACAATATATTTGAATTGTTAAAGAAGAATACCAATTGTTCTTGTTTCTGCTGTATAGTTAAATCTATGACGCCTGTGGATCATTATAAGTCGCCATAAACATCATCACAACAAAGAGCCGTGCAGCTGTCAGCTCGTCCGATGTTTAGCTGCACATCACATTAGCAAGTTGCTGATTTTTACCAAAATGACCATGCAACACTACAGAATCCTCATCATTAATTAAGAAAATTAATTCATCATTAATTAAGAAAATTAAATTATAGAACAAAGTTAGTACAAAGCAATGGGCATGTACTGGTGAAAACGTGGTCTAGCGGCAATATTGAAAATAAGCAATTAAAGACTGCTCAAATGTACAAATTATTCTAAATGCAACTTTGAGAGGGTAAATTGGAAGGGAAAACAATTTTAACCTGGTTAAGAGCTCTAAAAAGTCTGCTTTGATACTGAGAGACGTTTTCCTATATCAGTGTTATCCTGCTTTGTTCTCAGTGCATAAGATGTGCATCGTGAGTCAATATGGAATTAGAAGATCAGTGACACTGGTTGTCGGCATAAAAAAAAAAAAAAATGAGTATTGGTATTGGTGTGAAATTCTGTCCTCTAAATGCTTTGTAAGCTTCCATTTTTTTCCTTGAACCCTTAGATTCTCAACTGTCCCCTTTTTTCATGTATATGTGTATTAAAAAAATGTTTTGACAAACACTTGTAAATCGTCTAATGCTGCATTTTCTCCAACAGTTATTCTAATTTCATTGTGTGTCTGCAGACCTCATAACAAAGAGTCTTGAGACCCCCTCTATCTGCTGTTTCTAATATTAGTGCATGTCCCAGTGCAGCAATGAGGAGCAGAGCAGCTCTCAGCAAATAAAACAGAGAAAGACAGAAACTGTCAGGGGACGATAGAGGAGATGAGAGCACACAGAGGTGTATATAGAGACTGGGAACAAACATCTGGAAAGTAGTGATTATTTGCACTCATTATTTGTACTGTTATTCAGTCTCTGTATTTAGTCAGCCAAAATCAAAAGTCTTAAAGGTCCTAAATTACACACGTTTTAAGCCATGTTCAAATTCTGTTACCTCATTAAAACACATCTGGAGTTGTGTTCTGTTTCATTCACACATGTTTGAGTCGCCGTTTATTATTAGTCTGTCTATATCTCCAAACCTCAAAATGCTCTGTTCCACCTTATGATGTCATGTAGAGGCAGTTTTCAAGTTTACAGCTCCTTTTACCTTTTGTTCAGTACAAATTGGCGATGCCAGGGCTAAAATCATCCAAATGATTCTAATGAATATGTGTGGAGTTTAAAAACAGTGGTGAGCACTTCCTCTATTACCACATGACATCACAAGGGGAACAGAGTGTTTTCTGTTTGAGAGACCAACTTAGCCCAAATATGCAGGGTTTATGTGTTAAACATGTGAATGAAACAAGACAAAAGTCCAGGTTTGTTTTTGATGAGGAAACAACATTATAACAGTGATAAGAAAATAGTGTAATATGAGCCCTTTGAAGAAAATGTGTTATTTTAATAGAAGAGCAGCACATTGGTTGCTGGTTGGTTGGATGTTGAGGTGGTACATAGTCTGATATGAGCCTCTTAAAAGAATACATTAAATTGAAAGTGTTTTGTTGAAACTTGGGTATTGCCAGACTTGTCTCTAGGGATGGGGCGATATTAAAATTTAGACCAAAATAATCGCGATTACCGATATTATCGCCATAATTATTGACTTTGTTAACGTTCCGATGGCCCGGGCCTACTTTACAAATCTACAGGAATGTACATGTACTTCTGTGTCACCCACGCAATCTACACATCAAATGAAAGTTACAGCACTCCTGTTTTCGTATATGCAAACAATTTTCACCGGCAATCACCACATCGCTGACAGGAAAGACGTTTTTACAGAAAAGCCAAAAATGCGGATTTGGACTTCACTCACCTTTGAGGCTCTGGTTCTGTCAAACATCAACATATTCCACAAAGTTGGTCTCATTTGTTCTGTACAGGTCCAGAGAATATAACCCACTGAAGAAATCATGTCCACAAAATAAGTTAGATCCTCCATGTCGAAACTGCTGCAGGAAAGTATTCCACACGCGAAATCTGCTCCGTCACTTTTTTGCATTTCTTTGGCCGATTTCAGACATAATAAACTTAAGACAGCGCCAACTTTGTTTCTCAGTGCTAAACACACGTGTTAACTTCTGATTGTGTGTCACTGGAGCCGCAAACAGTGAATCAGTGCGACATGTGACTGAAAGTTTACGCCCCACTCTCCCCCGTGTAGAATCAACCAATCACATCACACATGTTTAGTGACGTTTTCTCCTCACAGCCAATGAGCAGCGAGCACGTGTGTGACATGCCGAGATTTTCCGTAAACACACGGACTTTACCGAGTAAACGAAGCGTGTTAATGCGGCGCATTCTCTGCGCTGTTGTTTTGCTTCTAAACATGATGAAACGGACAAAACAAAGGAAGTACGCGATGAAGGACACTCTGGATGTTTGTTCAAGTTAAACTAGAGGCGTCTCTGACCCGGAGCGGTTCGTGTCAGAGTGAAGATGACTGTGGACTCAGGAGGAGAGGAGATTATTTTTGATGGATTGATGTTGTTCTCGATCGGTAAACGTGGTTTATTCTGCTATTGACATGATTGTTGGTAAATATATATGGTGTGTGTCTGTAAAATGCTGTTTAGCTAACAAGACACAACACAATCTACATTCAATAGTTTATGTCACTTACAATGAATATTTTCAGCTCAAGTTTTTCAAACAATGCAGGATGTTTGTCTCGTTAATGCGCGTGTAAGTTGCTCGTGTTTTGCCCTCGGACGCGCAACTTTTTTTCGGCAGACTCTGGCACCAGAACAGACACAGACGCAACAAGTGTCATTGCTATGACAGAGCGCCCCCTTGTGAGCAAACACCAAAACTAGCATCTAAACATTGTATTGAAACCAGAAACATGAGGCAGTCTGGTGCCGCAAAGACGATTATAATCGTGCGCGATTATCACGATTATGGAAGAATGCCATGAAGGATTAATCACGGACCTTTTTAATCGCGATTAACGATATTATCGTACACCGTCCCATCCCTAATTGAAACTACCTTATTTCACTGATTATGATTAAAATAAAGCAAGATAATCCCAAACTGTTTTTAAATAGACAGTATCATTAAAAGGCCTGAGCTGCAACCAATAAATAACAGACTCGACCAATATTTAGCCATAGAAGTGACTTATTCAGCCTCTACAGCTTGTTCCAGCTTTCATATATTGAACGATAAGTCAGTACAGTATTTATCATGACAGGCTTATACTTGGGCTTTATCAGTAAAAAACATCGGCTTTTGATGGGTGGCTGGTTTGTTGTAACATCATGATGATGTTTCTGGTGACATTCCACAATCAGCTGCACAATTTTGATCTGGAGAGCTGTGGTCCTGTTTGTTTTAGATCATTATTGTTGTCTAAAATGGATAAAATGTAGATAAACTATGTCTGTGTGTCATAAATTATATGGCTTACATACTTGCTACATAGACTATCTTACTACTGGTAAACTGTAAGGATTTATATTTAGTCTGTCATGTATTTCCAAAATTGTTTCTTGTTGTTGTTGTTGTTGTGCAGCAGCATTTCTATCCCACTGCGTCTCTTCCTCCTTCCTCCGGCCTGTAGTTTTGTGCTGCGGAGACGAGGCGTGGATAATTGGTTTAGTGCCATGTGCAGAGGTCAAGGGTCGCCCCGCGCTCGAGTGGTGACTCTTACAAACAACAGCTCATTAAAACCACAAGCTCTTCAAAACAGGCTGCACAGAGGGAGCTTTGCACGGTACAGATGCAGGGAAGGAGGGAGAGGACTGGGAGAGGAGAGAGACTCTAATGAAGGGCAAAATGATGGGAAGGGAGGGACAGAAGTGTGGAGGGAAAAAGAGGTAAAATGGGGAGAGACAGAGAGAGAGAAGGGGATGGTTCTATTGATGGTTCTCTAGGGGGGCAGAGGGAGGAGGAGTGACAGACTAATGGATGCTAATTCCCTGAAAAGACTTGAACTTGAAATGTGAAAGACAGCAAGACTATAACTTCCTCTAACAACTAAGAAGTGTATGCAATGTTTTGTTTTATTGCACTTTAATATAATTATCGGATTTGGATCAGGGTTTGTCTGACTAAGCCTTATTTGCATTACTTCACTTAAAGATGCA
Source organism: Periophthalmus modestus (assembly GCA_019594935.1). Lineage (NCBI taxonomy): Eukaryota > Metazoa > Chordata > Actinopteri > Gobiiformes > Gobiidae > Periophthalmus > Periophthalmus modestus. Next base: position 15,813,964 of record JAIEZT010001373.1, read on the forward strand.
CTATGTAACTTTTCTACATGTCTCCATAGAGATATTGTTGCTTTGCCTGGAATGTTCTATAATATGGCACAAACTGATCAAGAGGTCTGCCACGTTAACACATTTTGAAGCACGGATTATTACTGAGGACGATAAACGATAAGATTGAAAGCTCTTATGCCCCAGACACGATCACCCTAAAGCAGGACGCCCCTATGTACAATTTTGTTGATGAACAAGAGCTGCAATACATAAATGAAATACTTAAAGAGTCATACAAGTTATTTATGCAACCCTCTACAGCTCAAATCTTGTTGACCGGGATCCAGAATATACACTTCTTCAATACTTTACAAAGATGTGAGTCTAGTCAGTTTTCAAATTGGTGTGATTGACAGGTGGATTAGCCAATCAGGGACAGGTATGGTCCGTCCATATTTGAAACAAAATAAAGGAAAAAAATATCACAGGGACTGAAAAACATCTCGGGTTTCTGCAGAATCAATAAGCAAAGTACAATCGTAGGTAACCACTGAGCTCCTTGTTTCACTTCTTCCCGCTCCTTTTTGACCTTAAAGTGTACAATACAGGATGCACATGTTCACTGATCGCCTCGAAAGAAAGAAAGAAAAAATGAAATTAATGAACATTTCTCACTGATTAAAAAATGAGAGGTATCATTTTGGATTTGCCAGGTAATAGTACAGAAAAAAGTTCAAAGAAAAATCACCAACAATAAATATGAACCCCCAAAATAATTGTTTCATCTCTCATTTCTTGAACCATAACTCCATATAGCAATTATCGTGACAGGACTACCGATCTGTCTTGAATTCATCCAATTACAGGTGTCTTTATAGCTAAAAAATACTCATATCCATGGAAATAACTTTAGTACCATACATCTCCAGAAAAGTTTAGTGGACCATTAATAACTTACCTCTGTCTCATCTATAACTCACAGTCGCCCGGGGAAACTCCTGGTGGTTTTGTCCCTATTAGACATGAACAAATGACTGTCCTCTGTGTTGGGCTGGACTTTTTCAAACCTGTAACAAAGACAACAATGGCGTCTGCAGATGTGTCCCTGGCTCCGGTTCACACACATATGAGGACAGCCCAAGGTCACCGCGATCCGCCTTTTACAGTATCTGAAACATAATCCACGCAGTTTGTACATCTCCACGGCGACAGGGCAGAGGGAGAAATACAAAAATCAATGGTTTATTTTTAGTGGAGTTTTTCTCTCTGTGGAGTTAATGGTCAGTTTGGCCTTTTTGTGACCTGTTCAAAACTCGTATGTGCAATATTAAGACTTCTACTGTGAAGTTATCTAATATGTACACATGTTATACTTTATCATTAGAACAGTCCCTATTTGACAACCTTTAAACACATGAAAATAATTAGACTTACAACTGCAAACTGGGACAATATCTGTAACCAATGTATTTAAAATTAGTTGATGTTTAAAATAGTTTGGGAGGAAGCTCCGGGGAAGACCCAGGCCAGACTCTCGGCTGTCCTGGGAACGCCTTGGGGTCCCACCAGAGGAGCTGGAGGACGTGTCTGGGGTGAGGGAAGTCTGGGAGTCCCTGCTTAGACTGCTGCCCCCGTGCACCAGATAAGCGTAAGAAAAGAGTATGGATTAAAATAGTTTGAAAGTGCATTATGCGGCCTAACTTTTCTGGTGGGGGTCTGTCGCCTACTTGTCTCCATGGAGATGTTATTGCTTTGCCTAGAATGTTCCACAGTGTAGAATTAAACTTTTCTAACATACATGTATTCAGTTTTGGGTGTTTTTGCTAAAAATATCTGGCCCTTTAGTGGTCTGGAGATAGATTCTATTTACAGTACCAAGATGTAATCTATGTAAACATTATGAACACACTTTACATGCATACACATACACACGCACACATGGTGTGTATGGGCATGTGTATGGATGATACACACATACACTTTACATGCATACACACGCACACATGGTGTGTATGGGCATGTGTATGGATGGAATTTTGTAGGAATGTTATAGATAAATGCCATCTGCAATTTTGAGTCTACATTGAATTGTGACCTAACTTTTTAGTACAATCTTGCTTCTATGATCAACAGCTGAATCATGTGATTTAGTTTAATATGGGGGGTAAGCTCTCACAAGTTTTTTACTTCTGCTTACTCCTTTTGAGAATTGTGAGAAAATGTGGATGTACGCTGTTTTGTCTGAACTGGCTTTGATATTATATGCCTGCTCAAATAAACAATATTCATTCATTCATTCATTCATTCAGATTATTGATTATCATTTAATGCTATATGTTGGGACCATCCAGGAAAGAATAAAAATATACATAGGTTACATAGCAATAAGAATTCTGTCTCGCTTAAATTTTTGGAAAAGTTGTTGTGGAGTTTGTGGTGGCGGTATCCATTTACCTGTTGTCGTGGGAGACTCGTGGGAACCATCCTTTTCACTGCTGTCAATCAAACACTATGAGGTCACTGGGTTAAGCCATAACTTGTTTTACTTGTGTTTAATATCACCTTGAACACAACAGGTGAAATCACAACAAGCAATACTTTCTCCGCTCACAACAAAATCCAGGGTTTGATTCCTAGATTGGGAGGGGCTTTCTGTAAATCATCTTCCTAATGATATTTTATTATTTTATTTTCAGTGCTAAAATATTATTTAAATTGCACATTTCACTTCAACTAAATGTCTGCTCCTCTGTGTTTTTTTAGGGATCTGAACGGGAACAACCTCACAGTCATCACCAAGTTTGACTTCTCTGGACTCAAACATCTCAGAGTGCTGTAAGTCACTTCAGTGTTAAAGGTGCACTACATAACTTCTATGGAAGAGTCCGCCACCTGCTTGTGTGGTCACTAGGTCAAGTTACAAGTCAGGCCTATGGAGAGGCAAGCTCACTCACAATAAGAATGCATATTTTTCAAGGTATATCTGGAATGAAAAAATACTAGATACATTTAATAGTATTACCATGTTGTGATTATTCTAAGTATTAATATCTCACTGGAGGCAAACGGGTGGTAGACTCCCCACCAGAAAATGACAAAGTGCACCTTTAAGTTTTTGGTCTGAATACATGCATTTGTCATTTTCTCTGTTATGTCAAATTCACACTGCCCTGCAATCTAAGAACACAGAGGGGAGTTACACACTGCCTTCATTCACACAGGTAATTTAAGGTAAGAGTCTTGCCCAAAGGCACAGCAATAGAATATTACTACTGCTACCACTACTACTGCTGCTACTCCTAATGGATGCTGCTTGTACCAGAAATCCAGCTTCTCAGCCCTATTGGCCCTCATTGCCTTGTACAACATCCTTTTAATAATACATCTGGGACAAGGTTTAACCATGACCTTTGACCTGGAAACACAGGCTAATCACATCTGGTGGCTGGGATTAGCGTTAGCAACCGTTAGCCCACAGCTTCCTCAGGTCTTTGGAGTGTGTCTCTCAGCTGGGCCTTTGTGCTTAGGTCTAATTGGATTAATGTAGTTTAATTAGCGATGAGGGACGCAGCATTGTGTCTGGTTTAGTCTCGCCTCATTGTGGAGCTAATTTCACATGATGGCAGCTGCCACGGATCAGGCAGGGCTAATGTACTGCCCCTAGCTACTATGTGCCTGACAAGTCTTTTCATTAAGTGCAGAAAATGTGCTTTATGTTATAATAGCGGCCATTGGGGACTCTTTGAAGTCTGTAAGTGCTTGTCTGTCAATGAGGAAGAAAGCAGTACAAAAAATGAAGAATTAAAATAAATAATTAAATAAACATTTTTGCTATATCAAACACAATCAAATACAAATGAAAAATGATTTAATGTGTTAATCTCATCAAAAACTTGACTTTTCGCAGTGTTAAATAATTGCCATAAATACAAATAAATGAAGTATAGAATTTACAACTGAATATGCATTATATAGTGTTTGAAAAAGCATGCGTTTGGACATTAACATAACATTGTGAGCCTACTTTCCTGTTGAAGCTTTACAAAACAGTTATTAAGTAATGCTATACTTTTGAAATGGGAGCCGAGTGTCTTGCCCAAGAACACAATGGCAGTATACACACGAGGCTAAACACACACCGTCCTAATGCACCATTGTTTCCTAAGCAAAACAAATGGATACAATGGAAACTGACAATGTTACTACATTTAACCAGGATAACACTTAAGGCTGAGTTCTTCTCTCAAACAGAAAACACTCTGTTCCACCTTGTGATGTCATGTGGTGATACTGGAAATACTTTTAAACTCCACACACCTTCATTAGAATCATTTGGATAATTTCAGCCTGGAATTGACAATCTCTACTAAATAAAAGGTAAAGGCAGCTGCTAACTTGAAAACTGCCACTTCATGACACCTCAAGGTGGAACAGAGCATTTTGAGCTATGGGGATGTAGACAGACTAATAATAAAGTTACTCAAACATGTGTGATTGCAACACAACATAACTCCAAGTATGTTTTTGAGGAGATAACAGCATTATAACATGGGTTAAAGCTCACAGGAATCCATTATATGTAATACAAGATCTTTAATTAAGTCCGTATTCCTTCTTATTAAGTTGTAGTTGTTATAAAGTGGTATCTTAACTTGTGTATCCATACTGTGTTGTAGACATTTGATGGAGAACCAGATCACTAATGTGGAGAGAGGGGCCTTTGACGATCTGAAAGAGCTGGAGAGACTGTGAGCGCCTGTTATTAACACTGCAATGTTCACATCATCTTTATCTTTATTTATTACACTTTTTAACTTTCTTTTGCCCTTTTTCAGTCGAATAAACAGGAATCGTCTGACTCAAATCCCCGAGCTGCTGTTTCAGAAGAATGAAGCCCTGTCCAGACTGTGAGTAACTAATCAGTATTATCATTCAAATTGCATGTACTCTTTGTTTGCTAGTTCAGTGAAAAACTAAAGTGGATCATGTTGGACCAGTTACAGTTTCAATTACAATGACAAGCACAGTAATAAGTCGGATTTATTGGATAGAAGCAGAACATTACATCATAAAACAATGACAGTAACATGATAATAGACATAGACTTTCAGTACTATGTATGTACTATGCTTGAAATGTGTTTGGAAAATGAGGAATACGTTTGGGGTGCTACAGACTTCAGATTAAAATGAACTTGTTCTGTTTTTTATTACTTTTTTAAGATGGCACAGCGGCTTTAACTAAACCAGTACCTAACCAGGCAAAATCAGGACGTAGTATGGGTATAAATCTTTGTTTGACAGTGGCTAAGTTTACATGCACACGAAAAGGATCATTATCTGATTTCTGCAGTACTTTGTTTTCCTTCCTACTTTTACAATCCACAAATTGACTGACAGGTGTTTTGATTATCTGATTTATTTTGTGCAACACACACCATAAATCGAATTATTGATTTTTTTTATTTCTGATTTTTCTATTTTTGCAATCTTGTTTTCGACCATAAACGCACCCACTTTATCTTATTAGACCTATATTCCCCTGTAAGATTATGGCATAGAAGTAATATAGATGTCATTGAGTGTGTGTTCTGAAGCTGGAGGTGAGTTGATTTTGCCTGGAGCAGAGCAGACAGTGGAGCCGATCCCACAGACTCCGAGCGCTTTGAGCCAGTCCCAGCGGAGCTTTTATTTCACTGTAAAAAGAGCTTTTGTTCAGGGCCAGGCTGCAGCAGGAGGAGCACTGAGAGGAGAGGGAATTTAAACATTGAAATATAGGAGGTAATCCAGGTTTGGACCAGAATTCAACCAGGAGTAAATCAGTACTAAACCAGGACTAAACCAGGACTAAACCAGGACTAAAACCAGGACTATATGAGGATTAATATGTTTTAATCAGGGCCAGGCTGCAGCAGAAGGAGCACTGAGAGGAGAGGGAATTTAAACATTGAAATATTGAAGGTAATCCAGGTTTGGACCAGAACTCAACCAGAATTCAACCAGGAGTAAATCAGGACTAAACCAGGACTAAACCAGGATTAAAACCAGGACTAAAACTAGGACTAAAACCAGGACTACATCAGGATTAGTATGTCGAAATCAGGGCCAGGTTGCAGCAGGAGCACTGAGAGGAAAGGGAATTTAAACATTGAGACACAGAACGTAATCCAGGTCTGAACCAGAACTCAACCAGGACTAAACCAGGATTAAAACCAGGACTAAAACTAGGACTAAAACCAGGACTACATCAGGATTAGTATGTCGAAATCAGGGCCAGGTTGCAGCAGGAGCACTGAGAGGAAAGGGAATTTAAACATTGAGACACAGAACGTAATCCAGGTCTGAACCAGAACTCAACCAGGACTAAACCAGGTCTAAACCAGGACTAAACCAGAACTCAACCAGGTCTAAACCAGGACTAAAGCCAGGACTACATCATGACTAATACATAGAATAGAAATCAGGACCAGCAGCGCAGTCAGAGGAGACGGACTTCAAACATGGCATTGAGACAGTATAGAGAAGTTAATCCAGGTCTGAACCAGAACTCAACCAGGACTAAACCAGGACTCACACATCAGTACAATATCAGGACTAATATGTGTAAACCAGGACATAATCATGTCTAAACTCAAGATAGACTGCTGTTTTTTGCTTTCAGCTGTCAGCCTCAAAGCTCCAACATAGGTTATTTTGTTTGGGGTCAAATAAAATGGCTTTCAGTTTTAATAATGCAGAATTTTAATCTGTGATGTTTAACAGAAAAAAATCACTTACTTGGGTGCAGACCAATCAGATTCACATTGATTTGCTCGATCACATTTCATTTAATTGCACTTCTCTAGCACAAGGACAAAACTAGGACTTGAAACCAAATCTGAACCCAAAATATACAGTATGTACGAAACAGTGGTTGTGTTGTAGTGTTGAGTGATACATGCACTGGATCTTCATCTTCAAGTATCTGGTATAAATAATTCAAAAAGCTGTGGATAGTAAAAACAGAGAGATACAGAGTGTGAGATAGTGTCTGAATTTGCTGCTGATTTAGTGTTTGTCTCAGAGTGATGCTTCCTCTCTGCGGGAGACTCACAAATGACTTTCACCAAAACCTGAGAATGGAAAATGATGCAGCGGGACGTGACAGTGGCACTGAGATGGAGGGGTGAAAAGAGGGGGAGGAGAGAGGGAGGAGACAGATGGGGGAGGGAGCGGAGATAGGGAGGGAGAGAGAGAGAGAGGAAAGGGGAAGGGAAGGGAAGAAAGAGTGGGAAGAGGGGAGAAAGGGCAGGGAAGAAAGAGGGATAAGAGAGAGTAGAGAGAGAGAGAGAGGAAAGGGAAGGGAAGAAAGAGTGGGAAGAGGGGAGAAAGGGCAGGGAAGAAAGAGGGATAAGAGAGAAGTAGAGAGAGAGAGAGAGGAAAGGGAAGGGAAGAAAGAGGGGGAAGAGGGGAGAAAGGGCAGGGAAGAAAGAGGGATAAGAGAGAAGTAGAGAGAGAGAGAGAGAGAGGAAAGGGAAGGGAAGGGAAGAAAGAGTGGGAAGAGGGGAGAAAGGGCAGGGAAGAAAGGGGATAAGAGAAGTAGAGAGAGAGAGAGAGAGAGAAAGGGAAGGGAAGAAAGAGGGGGAAGAGGGGAGAAAGGGCAGGGAAGAAAAAGGGGTAAGAGAGAGGTAGAGAGAGAGAGGAAAGGGGTGGAAGAGAGCAGGGTAAGAGAGAGGGGGAGAGAGAGAGGTAAGAGAGAGGGAGAGAGGAAAGCAGGGGAAGAAAGAGGGGTAAGAGAGTAATAGAGTAGAGAGAGAGGAAAGGGGGGAAAGAGAGAGGGGAGAGAGAGGGTAAAAGAGAGGAACAGAGAGGAACAGAGAGAGGGGAAAGGGGTGGAAGAAACAGAGGGGAGAAAGAAAGGGTGAGGAGGGAGAGAGGAAAGAGAGGGAAAGAAAGGGAGGGTGTCAAGAGGGAGTTGAGCAGTTGAAAGAAAGAAGAGAGTAAAGGGAGAGCGAGATGAGATGAGGGGTCTAAAGAGGTTTGGAAGAAAGAGGGTGAGAGGGAGAAGAGACTGAAGGGTGTAGGAGAGGGGGAGACAAAGACAAAGAGTGGAAAAGGTGGAGAAAGAGGGAAGTGCAAATGTATTAGTGTAAAGAGGTGTGAGAGAAGAGGAGAGGGGGGTGTGGGGGTGTAAGGAGATTTGGAAAGAAGGGAGGAGAGAAAGAAAAGAGGTGTATGAGGGAGGGAGAGAGAAGAGGAAAGGAGGGGAGAGAAGGGGAGAATGAGAAATGGAGGAAGAGAGATGGGGAGGGAGAGAGAAGAGAGGGGGAGATAGAGGGAAGAGACTGAAGGTGTAAAGAAGTTTTGGAGAAGGGAGAGGGAGGGGATTGATGGAAGGAAAAAGAGGGAAGAGAGTGAGTAAAAGAAGAAACAGGGACAGAGGAAAAGAAGGGAGAGAAGAGAGGGAGGAGAGAAGAGAGGAGACTGAGAGGTGTAAAGAGGTTTGGAAGAGACAGATGTGAAGAGGGAGGTGAGAGATGGATGGAGAGGGAGGAAGAGTGATTAAAGGAGATGGGAGGGAGAGAGAGAAAAGAAAGGGGGAGAGAAGAGAGGGAAAAATAGAGAAATGGGAGAGACAGATGGAGGGGAGTGAAGGGAAAGAAAAAAGAGGAGAGAAGAGGAAAGGGGGAGAGGGATAAAGAAGGAGAGTGGAGACAGCAAAGATAGACGAAGGAGAGCGGAGACAAAGATGGAGAAGACATGGGAAGAAAGGAGGGAGGAGAGAGATGAAAGAAGAAAAGTGAGAGAGGAGAAAAAGATAAAAAGACAGAGGGAAGAGAGAGGAGAGGGAGGCTAATGGAGAGATAGAGAGAGTAACGTGCCAGAGCTGTGTGTGTGTGTCCATGTGTGTGTGTGTGTGTGTGTCTCCGTGTGTGTGTGTGTGTGTGTGTGTGTGTATGTGTGCGTGCGTGCGTGTGTGTGTCCATGTGTGTGTGTGTGTGTGTGTGTGTGTGTGTGTGTGTGTGTGTGTGTGCGTGTGCGTGCATGTGTGCGTGCGTGTGTGGTTTCCCCGCAGGACACTAGACGAGAGAGAGAAAAACTGGACATATTTGCAGATACTATCATCCAAAAACCTGCTGAGAACACACCAATTATCACTGCAAAAAACAACACAAAAACACAATATCAGTGATAAGAGAAGACAAGTCTGTACTGTAAACATACATACATATATATAATAAATGTCTATAAAGAATTATTACTAATCTGTGAATTCAACAACGATGATGATGATGATACATTTTATCTGTGGTGTCTTTCAGGACTCTCAAGGTTCAAGTAAAAAAACAAAAAATCACAAAAATACAAGGTAAAAACTATAAAAGATACAGACAGGAGACAGGAGGACACACAGGACAAACAGGTCAGGTCTCATAGAGGTGCGTTTTTTAATGGGTTTTGAAAGAAGAGAGGCAATCAGTTTTTCACTATAGGCTAGTGGTATTGGCAATGATGAATATGTCTATATTTTGGGGGCATTATACCAATGAAAGTATACATAAAATATTGTGGCAATGTGTCTGTAAAACTTAATAATTGTGATATTATTGTTAATAGCACTGATTTCAGCTTTCAATATCGCCCCAATGATAGTCCTCACATTTCACTGGCCTAGTTAGTTTGAGACTCACTTTGGTTGCATGGTTTTATACATGTTGTTGTACTATTTGCTGGTGTTTCACTGTAAACAGAACAACATACTGTCTTATTTAAGTCAGTACACCACACCACAAAACTCAGGGTCACTGAGGTCATGAATTCTCCCCGAGGTCACAGAGGCATCGCTGGAGTTTACCAGTTCATCCTCTCCAAACCTGCCAAGAGTGTCAAGTAATAAGGATATTGTCTAATTATATAAAAATACATAACAAGTAGGCTTATTTGTGCTGTGTTTCATGAGAAGGAAATTTCCTCTCACTCTACGCAGCTTCTTCACAAATCTAATGTGTGATTGGTGCAGACATTAGCGCTGTAACTAACAACTATTTGAACTGTTTTTTGACATTTGGATGTAATATTGTTATTGTCTTTGCTATAAAAGGTCATGTGGTTTAGTCCAGATAACCATAGCAACGATCAAAATGGCATTATAGTTTTCAGTAGTCAACTAGTGACCATTTTTCAGATTAGTGCTTGCAGCCACAGTAGATACTACACATTTGAGCGTCTGAATCAAAGCCATTTAGTCGTGTAGGTGTTACTTTTTTGCAGGATACAAGTACATTATTATCATAAATATAAAGTTGTTTTGAAGTGCCTTGTGTCTTTCAATATTATTTCATTATAATGTGTCTTTAAAGCAGACATATTGTGTTTGTGTCTATATGGTTATAACCTATGACATCCATGAATCATTATATCATAATTTGCACATTTTAAATCACAATATCCATTTACAACAACTTAATAAAATAAACAAGTCCACTGATTTTGGTGTTGGAAAACTGCGGTGCCCAATGGGAGCTGATGTCGCAGTTAATGTCATCACCAAAGAGCCATGTAACTGTCGGCTCCTCTTATGGATAGCTACAGATCACGCCAGCAAGCAGTGGATTTTTTTTTTCATTTGTACCAAAATGACTATGCAACACTAACGAATCCTGCATGTATCAGTGATTAAGAAAATAAAATTGGAAAATTAAGTAAGTAGAAAGCAGTGGGAATCTACCAGTGGCAGTGAAAACAGTGGTTGATCGACAATATGGCGTCTTGAAAATAAGCGATTAAATATTGCTCAAAAATGCACAAATCACTCCAAATTCAACTTCAAAAGGGTAAATGAGAACGAGAAACAACTATAACCTGGTTAAACACTCTGAAAAGTAAATTTTGCACAATGTGTCTGCTTCAGCATGTGTTTGAGTGCCATTTCTGGTCTCAAATCTGCATTATATTGATTCATCTTTCTTTTTTCTCTTTTTTTGTTAATTATCTCAAGACATTGTCCATTTAAAACTCAGTCACTCAGTCTGCACATCCCCATAGACTTTTTTCATTTGTGTTTAATGTGAAAGTTTCCCCTTTTTGACCCTTTTCTACAAACACAAGAACTGTCCAAAACACAGTCAGAATACTGGGAAGGTTTACTTTTCTCACAGCTAAACTCAGAAAGAGGCAAAAGACTTAGGTCCAGCTGTGACCAATCAGAGCGCTCTATCTAAAACTTCTACTGTATCCCACGGCGACCAGAAACATGGCGACCAAAGAGAAGCAAAGGCATTTTTAATTTTTGAGAGAAAGGAGATTGTGTTTGGATTTGGGTAAAGTAGAAGTGAAAGGAATGAGTCATGGTTAACCTTTGATTTTGAGCAACTATCTCGCATTGGCTTATTGTTCCTTTCTAAAGACATGTTATGCATAATGGGTTTTTAAGAGCTTTTAATCGTGTTATAATGATCTCATCATTACCTCACTCCAAGTTATAGACCTATTTAGAGTGATTCATGCACTTTTGAATAATGATTATTGTCCTGCATTTGAAGTTATTTTGCTAATGATCTACATGTGTCATTTTAACTATGAACCCCCCAAAAAGCTTGTCTTGTGTTAGTTTAGGAGTAGTTATGTACTTATTACTACACATATCTGCACCAAACAACAACAACAAGTGGATTAATTTGTCAAGTTCAAAACTATCAACAGAAACAGTAATCCGGGAGACAATTGGACAGAAAAAAATGTGAATTGTGTTCTTCTTGGTAAGACACTGCCCTAATTGCTCACTCTCATCGCTTTGGCCCAGGGCAGTTGTGGCTGTAGAATTATCTTAACACCACATGACAGGAGTAAATGGAATTGGGGGGGGTATGTTTCAGCGGCATTATTATTTCCTGATCTTAAAGAGTCTTAAAGATGACTGTTACTCATTAAAAATGTGTAACATTTGGATCCATCCATCCATTTTCTTCCACTTATCCGAAGCCTGGTCACAGGGGCAGCAGTTTAAGCAGGGACTCCCAGACTTCCCTCACCTCAAACACGTCCTCCAGCTCCTCCATTCCCGGGCCAGCTGAGAGACATAGTCCCTCCAGTGTGTCCTGGGTCTTCCCCGGGGCCTCCTCCTGGTGGGACATGCCCAGAACACCTCCTTAGGGAGGCGTAATAATGTGTGGCAGTCATTGACAGTACCTCTGGACTGGCAAACCGGGATGGTCCCTGTGTTTAAGAAGGGGGATCAGAGGGTGTATTCCAATTACAGGGGACTCACACTCCTCAACCTTCCTGGTAAGGTCTATTCCAGAGTACTGGAGAGGAGAATCCGACCGATAGTCGAACCTCGGATTCAGCAGGAGCAGTGTTTTTGTCTCAGCAGTTTTGTCTCGGTCGCAGAACACTGGGCCAGCTCTATACTCTCCATCGGGTGCTCAGGGATTCATTTGAGCCCAAACAGTCCACATGTGTTTTGTGGATCTGAACATTCAACCGTGTGCCTTGTGGTGTCCTTTGGGGGGTGCTCCGGGAGTATGGGGTCCAGGGCCCTTTGCTAAGGGTTGTCCAATCCCTGTATGACCGGAGCTCCTGCTCACAGGGATCACATTGTCGACAGTAAGTCAGACCTGTGCCCAGTGCAACATTTGTATTTGAATGTTAATTGCTGTCTAAATAGTCCTCATTTGAAACCCATAGATTTAAGACTTGTAGAACAATTAAAGGTTCCTAGAGGATTGGTGAACTTGGATCTTTGTTGAATATTACTACAGGAGCAAAACGTAGAGACAGACTTATTAAAGTACGTTTATTTTTCATTTTTACCTTTTCTACAGACCCAAACAAGTCTGAAATGTGACTAAAACCAAATTGAGACCCGATGCTGCCCCTGCTGTAGTCCAGTGCACTTGATGAATTAGCTAATCTCGTCCCTGTGGATCCAGAGGAAGGAAACAGCACATTTAGCCTAAGATAAAACAGATAAGTCCAGATTTAATGATGTGCATGGAGCCTCTGGAGATGTGGCCTACTCATTACTGTCTGGGACTTACACTCACTGTGGACTGTATAGAAGCTAATAGGGTACAGGCTATAGGATAGAATAGGATACAGGTGAGCTATAGTAGTTTTAGTGGATGCTCCAATTTGTACAATCATGTCATAAAAAATCAGACTGTGGAAAAACAGCCTAGAGAGTTTAAAGTTGCACAATGTAACTTCTTCTGGTCTCCATGTAGATTGCTGCCTGGAATTTTCCACAGTTTGTCATAATAGAGACATGCAGGAGACACCACAGGGCCAAGTACTGTTTTAGCGCAATGAGATTCAGTGATCGAATTGAATAAATGCAAAATAAGTTGCCCACAGAGCCCCCTTATCCATTAGTGCATTATTGTTGTACTCTTGAGCAAGACTCTGGTGTGTAAATGTCTGTGAAATGGGCAGGTAAGGTAATCCTAACCAAGTCTAGCTCTGCTCCTGCCCCATCCTCCAACTCAAATGTGGAGGATACATTTTCCTGTGTGGACAATAAAGTGTACCTAGTTTATTGTGTATTTTGAGCTGCCGAGACAACAGATTTTCTTCACTGTGAGATAATGCAGGTCTATCTTATCATATTTTATTTTTTACTGTGTATTCATATGGATTGTCATGACAGTGTTTCCACTAAATGCACATGAACGGTCACATATTTCACTCTCCATCCGCACCCTCTGTCTGTACCCTAACCCTTCTTGTGTGTGTTTGTGTGCACTTACAGAGACTTGAGTGAAAACATGATCCAGGCCATTCCCCGGAGAGCGTTCAGAGGAGCCATTGACCTCAAAAACCTGTGAGTGCCTCTCTACAGTTCACACACTGAACCTCCCTCTGACCTAACACTGTCTCTGTGGCTCTATTCTATATATTTTACACAGGGATATGTAATTATTCTCTTTCTCTCTTTCTAAACATAAACAGCTTCACTAACTTTTTTATTAAACATGAAAGGATGGTAACAAAAGGGTGCGTTTCCACTTGTCATTATTGGGTCCTAATTTAGGCTCATTTTAGTCCTGATGTGGATCCTGTTCTAGTCCTTATTTAGTTATTGTCTAGTCCAGGTTTATTTTCAGGTTTAGTCCTGGTTTAGTCCCAGTTTTGATGTGGTGAATGTGAAAGTGTAAACGCACCCTAAGTTTCCAACTGAGAACGAATAAATTTTAGCAAGCAAAATTATTAACTAAATTATTAACTATTAAAACAAACTGACACAATGAGGGGAAACGTACTTCCTATGTCCTTCTGAATCACTGAACATGTATATTATTACATGCATTACATATGGTTTGTCTTGTTTTCAGTCAGTTGGATAAGAACCACATCAGCTGCATTGAGGAGGGGGCCTTCAGAGCTCTGCGGTCCCTGGAAGTGCTGTGAGTGCTATTTTTTAAGTAATAAAACACACCCTATTTTATATTTATTTCTACCTTTTCTCTCCAGGACTCTGAACAACAACAACATCACCACAATCCCTGTGTCCAGCTTCAACCACATGCCCAAACTGCGCACTTTGTGAGGCTATTTTTTATTACTATTAATAAATGCACAATAACCTATTTATTTTGGGGTATTTTGCTGTTAAAGGTGCACTATGCAACATCTCTGGTGGAGGCTCGTTCACTATCTCGTCTCTCTGAGTTTTATTTCTTGCTCCACAGTATGGCATTAATTTTTTTCTACATGAAGACAAACAGGTGATACCAAATGTTTTAGCTTCTGACCTCATCATTTGGCAATAAAAGCAAAACACTTGAAATTAAATAAATCCAAGTAAGATTAGTTTAAAGCCATACTGTGAAACATTCCAGGTAAAGTATTAACATCTCTTTAAAGACGAGCAGGTGGTGGACCCTCCACTACAAAAGTTACACAGCGCACTTTTGATACTGGGGGAAAAATGTTGCAAACACTTTATAATAAATCAAAAAGTGATAATTTTCATAGTAGTAGTAGACTGGTTTAGTAGTTGCAGTTGTAGTAATAGTAGCTTTAGTAATACTGAGTCATTTTAGGAGTTAAAGTAAGTAATAAAAAGTAGCGTGCCTAGGTACCATCTGATACAAAGAAGGATGCTATGGCAAACAAACTCACTTGAATACTCTGGGCTACTGTAAGATAAAAAATGTGTCAGTCAGTAAATAGTAGTATATGTGATGATAAAAGTAATATTAACAATAACAATTTCCCCAGCCGCCTCCACTCCAACTCTCTGCGCTGCGACTGTCACATGGCCTGGCTGTCTCCATGGCTACGGCAGAGACCCGCCCTGGGTCTGTTCACTCAATGCAGTTCCCCTCCTGTCCTGAGGGGGCTCAACCTGGCCGAACTACGAAAGAGTGACTTCGCCTGCTCTGGTACGGTTATTTGTATAGATCCATGGATTTAAAGTGTTCACCTTATCAGCAAAATGTAGAAAAATATTCAGTAAATAAATTCTATAAACACAAAGCTGTTTTCAAAACCCACTTTATACAGTATTTTAGTGGTAAGTGTGGGTCAGCATGGCATTAAAGCAAATATATAGCAAATATAGCAAAACATTTATGATTTTTTTTGTTTGTTTTTAATCATTAAAAAACATGCATTCTTATTGTGAGTGAGCTTGCCTCACCACAGATCTGACCTGTAACTTGGTCTGGTGGTGTCCATGTTCCATTTGAGATAATTTAGTGAAATACTGTGAAGCATTCAAGGCAAAGTAATGACATCTGTAGCCAAGGAGGTGGCGGACCCAACCTAAGTTACATGTGCACTTTTACCTCAACATATTCTCCCAGGAGTCAAAATTCCAAGAATAGTCATAGTTTTAGAATTTTCCTCTTGTCAAATTGGATAAAATAAATGACTTAAATGTTTGCATATCCTCCAGGCCAGGGGGTGAGTGCTTTCGTCCAGCCCTGCAGTCTGGCCTCTGGCTCCTGTCCGCCCATGTGCACCTGCTCCAACAACATTGTGGACTGTCGAGGCAGAGGACTCACCGCTATCCCAGCACACCTGCCCGAAGCTATGACCGAGATGTGAGTTCATCATTCATCAAGTGATCTTTTATGTCAAACTAATGTAAAAATTAACCAAATTAACTATTTTCCCAGTCGTTTGGAGCAAAACGGCATAAAATCGGTCCCTCCTGGAGCCTTCACATCCTACAAGAAACTGCGCAGGATGTGAGTACAGCTCATGACTAACACCCTTTGCACCATGGTCAGGGAGACTTTCAGTACAAATTGACACACATTATTTTTGTATAACCACACATATAGTCAGTGTTTTAAAGCCCTAGCACGCTGCTTCTTGTTGTTTAATCCCTACATATTGTGTATTTGACCACTCCTGGATGAATTAGAATCTCGAAACTCCCAATGTATTAAAAACAACTTGTTTTGTGGATTTGCTTTTTCTTTTTCCAGTGACCTGAGTAACAACCAGATCTCAGAGATCGCTCCTGATGCTTTCCATGGACTAAAGGCCCTCAACTCACTGTAAGTCACTACAGTGTGGTTTTAAAAGAATATTTTACAAACCAGTATTTTACCTACAGCATATGGATATCAAGATATTACATTCAAACACCAAGCAACAGTGAAATATATTTATTTATATGAACAAAATGCCTTACTACAACTGCAGCTTTCTTACAGATCACCTTTCTTATTTTTCCAGTTTTATGAACTAAAACCTTCTGAATAAAATATAACATAATATTACATAAACAAATATACACTTTAATTTACATTACGTTTTATTATATTTTGAATATAAAAGTTACAATAATAAAAAATAATAATAATAATAATAATTATAATTCTTATTATTATTTATTCATTTTTATGTTACGTTTCTGAAATCATTGTGATTACTTTTCCAGGGTAAATATATTCTTCCACAAATCTGCCACACTGCCTGACCTGTCTGTGTGTATTCAATAAAAATGAAACCATTCATTGGACTGCACTCATTAGTTTATTTTTTCTTTATTTTGTCCTTTTCTTTCAGTGTTTTATATGGGAACAAGATCACTGAGCTGCCTGAGGGAGTGTTTGATGGACTGTCCTCTCTGGAGCTACTGTAAGTCCACATTTCACTAACTTCATGTTTATACGTTTTATTACTTGCAGATATCCTTATGTTGACAGTTATTGTATGGAAAGCTTTTCTTATTATTACTTACTACAAAATTCTTTCATTTCTACTTGTGAATGATCAGCTTCAGTCTGTAGCCAGTCCTCTGTCAGTAAAATGTAGAATGGCAGTGATTAAGCATATGTTTAGTTTATGTTCAGGACATTAATATTTATGACATTTTAATTTGTTTTTAATAAGAAACAAAAAATAAAATCTGAAATTGTGATTATTTGTATCATATGTGCACTTAATTATTCCTCAGTACTGTCTGTTATATAGTGTATGCCTGGTTTACCATATTTGACAATAAAATACTGTAATATCTCTGTAGGTTGTTAAATGCCAATAAGATCCACTGTGTCCGGGCCACAGCCTTCAAAGACCTGGAGAACCTGGCTCTGCTCTCGCTTTATGACAACAAGATCCAGAGTGTGGCCAAAGGGACATTCAACGCACTGCACAGTATTCAGACCCTGTATGTACCATGGGCTGGGTTTAGTCCTAATTTAGACCTGATGTAGACCCTGTTTAGATCTGGGTTAGATTGTGGCAAGAGATATTTTCAGCTCACTGCAAGGTATTCAGACAACTGGACAGGTAGAACAGGTTTAGTCCTAATTTAGAGTCCTAATTAAGACTTGATTTAGTCCTGGTTAAAAGGTTGACCAGAGGTTAAAAGGTTGTCCAGAGTTTGACCTGGTTAAAAATGGGTTTAGTCACCACAGTATTCAGATGGTGCATGTGGATGAGGTAAGGCCTAGTTTAGAAATGGTTTAGTCCAAATTTAGACCAGGTTAAAGAATATATAATGCTTTATTTCGAGTAATTAGTAATGAACTATTGCAACATATGCTTATTTTATATACTTTTCAGTGTAAAACACATTATTGATCTAACCAACTTAATTTAGAAATGGTTCTATTGACTCTTTGTTTAAAACTGCAGAACTGATAAACAACTGATTTTTATGGACTTTTTTGGGTTTTTATTGTTGAAAAATGGTTACGCAACATTTTTTAACTCTATGTTCATGGCCCAGAGTCTTATTTCTTTGAATTGTTGCAAGTACAGAGCCGAGCCAAATTTGAGTAAGCTAATTATAAGAAAACAAAAAACATTATTCCATGGTTAAAAGCTCATAAAAACAGATTTTGCGTAATATATATATCTCTTTTAAAACCTGGGTTAGACCTGGTTTAATCTTTGTTTACATCTTGATTAATTTTGCTGCAATCCAGATAAATTACTCGCCAAGTGATTATTTTAAGTTTGGTTGTTCCTGGAATAAAAACTGTGCAGACCTCTTCGTCGTGGTTTAGAAGTGGCTCAGTGATGTGATAGTGATAATTCAGACCTGATGTTGGAGGTCAGGAATGGGTTAATGTTAGTGTGTATGTTCAGGTGTAGTCTTGAGTCTGTATTTTATCATCAGTACCATAGCCACTCTGTTGCTTCTCTCCCTCAGTCACCTGGCTCAGAACCCATTCGTGTGTGACTGTCATGTGAAATGGCTGTCAGACTTCCTGAGGGCCAACCCCATAGAGACCAGTGGAGCGCGCTGTGCCAGTCCACGAAGGCTCACCAACAAACGCATTGCTCAGATCAAGAGCAACAAGTTCAGGTGCTCTGGTAAGATGATATGAAGGAGACTGGACCAGGCGTGGGTTAGATTTGGTGTAGATCGGGGAAGGGATGGTTACTGTGCACCTTAAAAAGAAGCAGTTGTTTTAAATCTCCGGGACAGACTTCCCATGGATTTTAGGGCATCACCAGATTATAAAGTGAAAAATTACAATCCTAATGTTGATCATGATCTGATCTTGTTTGAGAACCATCAAGTAATCTTTGTGAAAACATGATCAACAGTGTCCTCTGCTGTTGAGAAACAGATTTACATGACGTAAAGTAAAGCCAGTCATTCTGGCTGGTGACAAGTGGAAAAGGAACATTGTATTTGTAAAAGTATTCCCTTGAATATTTACAATCAATAATATATATGTGTATTTTTTCTCTGAATTTCATCAAAGTTTTTCTTTTCTCAACAGCCAAAGAGCAGTACTACATTCCAGGTAAAGGATATACCGTGTTTCCTATTTTTCATTTCATTTGTTTAAATTCATGCTAAGTCTGTGTTGTTTTCAGGCTCAGACGACAAGCGCCTGACGTACGAGTGTAACAGTAAACCTGTGTGTCCATCCAAGTGTCGCTGTGAGGCCAACGTGGTCGACTGCTCCAACCTCAGGCTCACCAAGTTCCCCGAGCACCTGCCCCTGGCCACTGAAGAGCTGTA
This sequence comes from Periophthalmus modestus, assembly GCA_019594935.1. Classification (NCBI taxonomy): domain Eukaryota; kingdom Metazoa; phylum Chordata; class Actinopteri; order Gobiiformes; family Gobiidae; genus Periophthalmus; species Periophthalmus modestus. The sequence continues at coordinate 15,833,347 of JAIEZT010001373.1, forward strand.
AGGAGTTAGATCATTACTTTTAGTTTTAGTGAACAAAAACGTCATGTTAATTTAACCAATTAAATCCACAATAATTACATTTAACCAGATTGCTTAATTTTATCTATTGCAGATTGTATTGCTTTGTTTCGTGGTGTGGTTTGGTCTTTTGGGATCTTTGCTTTTATTTTTAAAATATCTAAAATATCTCAATTTATTCATAGTTTTAGTATATAATAAAGTTTTTTATAAAGTAATTTCATTTATGTTTGAATTGTTGTGTTTTTCCTCCAGGCGTCTGAACAACAATGACCTCTCAGTGCTGGAGGCCACTGGTGCATTCAAGGGCCTCAAGCAACTCAAGAAAATGTATGGAGCTTTATGTGTGTTTGTACAAACACATTTTACTTGTATGTTGTTGTTTGCTCTGTAAAAATATGTAGAAATGTAGAAATAACATCAAAATATGGCCTTAAACCCTGATGTAAAATAAGAATAATTTGGAAAACCTATAAAATCTGTCAAAGTCAATTTGCTTTTTCTGCCATTTGTATTAGTTTGTAACTTTGCTCCTGTGGCTTTTTGACTAGTCCCAAAACATTAGTCTGCCCAGTGACCGTAGCTGAAAATGTATATTGTGCACTGCCTTTATAAATATATACACAGCATATACATTGTGTGTTTTATTTTGTTTTTTGCAGAAACCTGAGTAACAATAAGATCTCGGAGATAGAGGATGGTGCGTTCGAGGGCGCCTCGTCAGTGGTGGAACTGCACCTCACAGCGAACCACCTGGAGTCTGTGAGAGGAGCCATGTTCAGAGGCATGGAGGGACTGCGCATGCTGTGAGAATAACAGAACAATTTCATACCCTTTTAAAGTCAAAATAAAGATTTTAATGGGAGATTATATCAAGCCAAATCTACAAGTCTATGGTTTGTAGTTTATATAAAAATCATTATAATATTGAATTGATAAAGAAATGTATTTATTTATGCTCTGTCTATGTCTACAGTTATGTTCTATTACAGGAATAGTATCAGTATTATAGTGAAAACTGTATTTCTTTTTGGGTATTACAACTATAACTTACTACTTTCAGACACAACATGTATACACACGTACAAAAGGACATAGGATTAATTGTCTCAGTCTAAATCTATATATAGTATTATTTGGTAACAATCATAATTTAGTATATCTCAAACTGTTCCATAAGTGTCTTTCTATACAAATTCCTTTGAACATTTACAATTTTAACATATTTCTGTATATTTTTTCCACATTGATTTATTTATTTTTTATCTATATCACTGTCTTTGTGTGTTTGCAGGATGCTGAGGAATAATAAGATCAGCTGTATTCACAATGGCAGCTTTACTGGGCTCCCTCACGTCCGGCTCTTGTCTCTGTACGACAACCAGCTCAGCACCATCCTCCCAGGGGCCTTTGACGCTCTGCCCAACCTCTCCACTCTGTAAGGGATAAACCAAGTGACCAACTCAACACTATGGACTAGGTTTAATACAAACAATGCATTACTGTCACACTCACCCTTTTTGCTAAATACACATACATATAACTACTATGACCATTAAAATTATGTTTCCATCTGATCGTTCACTTCATTCTTGATTCCTGAAGCTGTATCACTGCATACATTTACCATGTGCCTCTCCTTTCTGTTGTGTCGTCATAGAAATTTGTTGGCAAACCCATTTAAGTGCGACTGTCGTTTGTCATGGTTTGGGGCGTGGCTTCGCAGTCGTAGAATCGTCACTGGCAACCCTCGCTGTCAAAGCCCAGCCTTCCTCAGAGAGATCCCTCTACAGGACGTGGCCACCCCAGACTTCAGATGTGAAGATGGTACAGACTCACAAACCACAGACTTTTTATTGAGCTTTTAATCATGTTTTCCTCAATCAGTCAGTTAAACTAAGTGTGAACTGTGCCTGACTCATATTTAGCATAATTATTCAGGCCCCTAATGGGTGATCTCACCCTCATTAGCATACTGGCTAGCTCTACTGTTGTCCTTGTTTAGATTTAGGTCTGGATGAAGTTATAACTAGGAGCTGGATGATGTCTAAATGTATACTAACTGTATAATATGCCCTATTGGTGCAGAAAGTGCATCATCTATCTTGTGTAAAATGTTTGCACCAACACATTACATTATCTCACAGTCTTTGGTCTCATAATTATAATAAATCTTCAACTTTTTGCACATGTTGGTGAAAGAGCCCTGTTTTTCATATTCGTTCACTCATTGGAGTAAAACTGTGCTGTGTGAGAAACTGTGTTGGGTTTTGGGTTTATCTTTAGTGCGATATCTGTTTAGCATGTGAGCAAACACTTGATAAATGAAGCCCTTAGGCCCAAGATGGTAATTCAGGAACTGTTTTTGTAGAAGTGGTTTGACATTACTGGTTTGGCTAGTTAAGCTGATGGTACATGCTGCCCCCTCTGCCTCTTAGGTTGGGTGGATGACTCTCTGTGTGGCCCCGGGCCCCTCTGTCCTGCCCAGTGCACCTGTGTGGACACGGTGGTCCGCTGCAGCAACAAGCACCTGCAGAGTCTGCCCCGAGGACTGCCACGCAACCTCACCGAACTGTGAGTCTGACCCCCTCTTACTGCAGACAATATACAATAATGTTAACTACAGTACACAACGACACAATATTAAAGTGTTAACCTATGAGGTGTATACCCTGATATATATAAATATATAATGAGTCTGTGGCAGGTACCTGGATGGAAACCAGTTCACCAGTGTCCCCAAAGACCTGGCCTCATTCAAGTATCTGCAGCTTGTGTAAGTCAAAAACACATTTATACATTTATTCTGTACTTATTGTTCATATGTATTTTAATACATCAAACAACACAACATGTCTTTGCTTTATGTGAGATTCTGAAGCAAACCTACATTTCGTGTAGTTTAATGTGTGTGTAGTTATGCACTGCTCCAGCAGAGGGGGCTGTGGACTGTTTTACACACCTGCACCTGCTTTCATCTAATCATCCTCCTGTTTTCAATCAGATTAAATCATTTTTATATAGTCACACAAAAGTAATACATAGACAAAACATGAAAACTTATGTTCTTATGTTCTAATTTGTTTTCTAACTGTTTTTTCTAAAAACCTTTTCTCATCTAAAGACCTTTTTATTTAGAAAAGCTTATTGTTGATGTTTTAGCATTTAGCAATTTAGTATTGGTTTAAAGTTCCTGTTTTATTGTAGCACTCTGAGATTCTATGGAATGAAGAGTCCATTATAAATAAAAATGTATTATTGTTATTTTTATTTGGTGTTTTTCTTCAGAGATTTGAGCAACAATAAGATCAGCTCTCTGTCAGACGACTCCTTCTCCAACATGAGCCAGCTCACCACTCTGTAAGTCCACTGCACTGAGCACAGGCGCTGTCTCTTTAAAGTGCAGATGACAGCTTTACATGCTCTTATAATGATTACTTGGTTTGTGGTTAATGTTTACCATAGTCTTACATCAGTCCAGTGACATTTTGGTTTAAAAATGCGTAAAGTAGATGTTTCTCCCAGTGAACAGTATAACAACAGTTATGGCCTTGTCCTAGTGTGGTGTCTGCAAAATCATAAAAATTGCTAAACTTTGGTAAATATTTTATCTTAGCTGCGCTGTAGTGAAATGAGTGGGCCAGCTTGTCATGGGCACTTTCATATAAAAAATGTAAAAGTTCAAAATAAACTGTTGTGTTTTATTTTTCAGGATCCTCAGTTACAACTCTCTGCGCTGTATCCCTCCTCAGGCTCTGGCAGGACTGCACTCTCTCAGACTGCTGTAAGACACACACTTCTGTCATTATTTCTATTTAACTGAATGATTATTATGTTTAGTAAAAACACTGGTCTCACTCCAAATGGACGTGCTTATTGTTTGTCTGGTTCTCCAGTTCTCTCCATGGAAACGAGATCTCGGAGCTGCAGAAGGGAATCTTCAGTGACGTGGCCTCACTCTCTCACCTGTGAGTTTGTCCCATTATTACTAATTTGATACAGTCTGGAGTTTTATTTGACTATTGACCCCACTCACATTAAAAAGTAACAGGGAAACATGGAACTGCAATAAGACTAAAGGATTTTGGAGAAAAAAATTGAATTACTCGGAACTAGAAACAATAACTGCACAGTTTTATCAGTCACAGTTTTATTTATTTATTTATTTATTTATTTTTAAAGAAAACTTAAATGAACTGTATTACAAGATTCACATGCATTTCATCAACATGAATAGTCCTAAACTACAGGGTTAGTAGGTGTATCTCTCTCTGCCACTTTCTGCCACACCCACTCCCCCCTCTTCTCTCTCGCTTTCTCTCTCTCTTACTCTCTCTTGCTTTCTTTCTCTCTTACTATCTCTCTCTCTCGCTTTCTCTCTTACTCTCTCTCTCTCTCGCTTTCTCTCTCTCTTACTTTCTATCTCTCTTACTTTTTCTCTCTTACTCTCTCTCTCTTACTCTCTCTCTCTCTCGCTTTCTTTCGCTCTCTTACTTTCTCTCTCGCTTTCTCTCTCTCTTGCTTTCTCTCTCTCTCACTTTCTCTCTCTCTCTTGGTTTCTCTCTCGCTTTCTCTTTCTCTCACTTTCTCTCTCTCTCTTGCTTTCTCTATCTCTTTCTCTCTCTCTCTCTTGGTTTCTCTCTCTCTTGCTTTCTCTCTCGCTTTCTCTCTCTCTCCCTCTTGCTTTCTCTCTCTTACTCTCTCGCTTTCTCTCTCTCTTACTATCTCTCTCTCTCGCTTTGTCTCTCTTACTCTCTCTCTCGCTTTCTCTCTCTCTTGCTTTCTCTCTCTCTCACTTTGTCTCTCTCTCTTGCTTTCTCTCTCGCTTTCTCTCTCTCTCTCTTGCTTTCTCTCTCTCTCTTGCTTTCTCTCTCTCTCGCTTTCTCTCTCTTTCTCTTACTCGCTTTCTCTCTCTCTCTCTCTCTCTCTCTCACACACACACACACACACACACACACACACACACACACACACACACACACACACACGCACACACACACACACACACACACACACACACACACTCACTCACTTTTTATCCCTCTCTGCCCTCTCTCCCTCCTTTTCTCTCTTTTCTCTCCCTCTCCTTGTACCTCCCCCCTCTCTTCTCCTCTCCCTCTCTCCACTTCCCTCTCTCCTCTCCCTCTCTCCACTCCCCTGTCTCCTCTCTCTCTGCTCCCCTCTCTCCTCCTCGTCTCTTTCCCGCTCTCTCACTCTCTTTCTGTGACATCTGGTCTAATTGAATTTACAGTAGATCCTGGTAAAAAACAGGACTGTATTGATCTGACTGAACTCTTGCAGACTTCAGTTCAGACACAAGAGGAAGTGATCCCTCCATTTGGCTTTAGATCAATAAGGCCTTTCTAGGAAATTTTAAGAATCCATTATCAAAACTAATGTGCTCAATGTTTTAAGAACCTACTATAAACTTTGAAATATTAGTATATGTCTGGGTATGCCACCTGCTTGTTTCCATGGAGATGTTATTGCTTTGTCTGGAATGTTCCACAGTAGACAGGTGGTACAAACAAGCCAGATTACAGGTTAGATCTGTGGAAAGGCTGCCTCACTCACAAGAAGACCATACTGGGGAACATTCTAGGCAAAGTAATGACATCTCCATGAAGGCAAGCAAGTGCTGAATCTTCCACCGATTACACAGGGCACAATTTGCAAATGTAATAAAATGTAAAAAAGTGAATAAATAAAAAAACTGAAAATCTTTACACCCAATCCTGAATTTTGATCTTGTGTTTGAGACCAGATCTGAGCCAATATTGAAAATGATTTTTGTGGCATTCCTCTGTGACTTGTAGTAGAACAATGAGGTCACATGACTCACCATGACCCCACTGACCCTGCTCCTGTCTCCATCAATAGACCTGTCCCATGAGCTATAGATCTCAAGTCTGTTTTTCATTTTAATCCTGTTTACATTGCATTTTGTCCACTATATGTAAGGTGTGTTTGTGCTAGTCTTTTAATAAACAGGAAAATATTAGGTGGATTTTAACTCCATGCGTCGTTGTTGTTAATATATAGCTACATGTCAGAGCTCCCTCATGTGGCCAAACAGGATATCACACACTGTGGAAAGGCATAGTTCATTTGTAACAATTTTTGGCAAACGTTTCTTCAAAATAGAAATGCATTTGTTATAACACAACAGGTCAAAACAGGCTGTACAAATCAAAAGAACAGATATATATGGTGTTTCTTTGTTAATTTGTGGATAATGTTTTGAAAAACTTCACTTTGTTCACTGAAAGTGGTAAAAAAAAGCACTTACAAATTTATCACTGTGAATAATTTGGATGCTCAGAATTCATAAGATAAGTGAGGGTTAACTTTGGACCACTGCCAACTGTTTAAAATGAACTACCTCTGTTGTTCAAATGCAAATGTAATAAAATGCATTGCTAAAGTTACATGAGCTTTCTGCTTGTATTTTGTTTCCCAGAGCAATCGGAGCCAACCCTCTGTACTGCGACTGCCGGTTGCTATGGTTATCAGACTGGGTAAAGAGTGGGTACAAGGAGCCAGGTATCGCTCGCTGTGCTGGGCCAAAGGGCATGGAGGGGAAACTGCTGCTCACCACGCCCGCAGACAAGTTCCAGTGCAACGGTGAGGACAGTACACTAAGGGCCTCATTCATCAAGCGCTGGCTCATGTGCTAGATAACCGAGCTAAAAGTGGAGCAAAAACCCGACGCAGATGACATACACAGACGCGGAAAAGACACAGCACAGTTTTGCTCGTGTGAGTGAATATGCAAAACAGGGCTTTTTCGCCAACAGGCACAGACTTTGGCAGACGAAATGCAAATCAGGCTGTTTAGTGCTTGCTGCCAAATTTCTTAGAACTATGAGAGCTAATATTCTGATAACGTTGTACAGTATACTGGAGAGACATGCAGAACCAATAGGACGTTTCATAGTAACCAAGGACCAACAAGGACAGGAAGACATGAATTTGCAATGTACTTCAACAATTCAATACCCTGTAGGAGCAGAGCCACATACACTTTTCCACTGGTTGAATGCTTTCTTTTACATATCAGTTTAGCAGCAAAAATAATATGTGCAGCCAAGGGAGGTCCTGGTATGGGCCTAGTATGGTCCCGGTCTGATCCCGGTTTAGTCCTGATGAGATTGGAATACATCTACAGAAAATAAGTATGTAGAAAACACATTACTGAGTTACTGAAATGAGTTACAGTTACGCATTTGGTGTTAATAAGAATACAGCTACTTCCCAAATATATAAGTACACCAATACTTGATCATACAATTTGTGCTTCAACCTGCACAATATTAGTAAGAAAATACAAAACGGGCTCTTGTAGTGAGTGTGTGCACTGTTTTTTTCCCTCTCTTAATGCAGGTATGCAGTTTTCTGTCTGTCTCTCACCTTTGCCCTGCCTCTCTCCGTCTCCCTGTCTCGCTCTCTTCTGGTTCTTTCGCGCTTCCCTCTGTCCTGCTCTCCTCTCTTCCTCGTTTCCCTCCTCTCTTCCTCCTCCTCCTCCTCTTCTGTATGATAAATTCTATAAAACCTCTTTTACCTTTGTGTGTGTCTGTCCTCTCCTCCTCCCACACACCTGTCGCACATAAGCGTCTTGTCTTCTTTACACTTCAGAGACTGCAGCGTCCGTAAACCAGGAATCTGAACCTGTCCAAGGCCAGGATCCAAGGGTCGTCCAGTCACTATGGATACGATAGATCAGAGTGTATACACAGAAAGAATAAAACTTGTCTGCCATGGGCTTAAGCTGTAGTTAATACACTGTTAAAGGGTTTTATAAATGCAAGAATGTACATATGGGGTAAGTGCAGCTCAACAGAGGCATATAATAAGGAAATAAGTAAAATCGCTGTAAGAGTGAAGAGGTTTCACTGCTCATCCAGGCCGTGTCTTCAGTTCTGAACTTGGATGAGCAGCGAAAGACCCGGACGACTGAGGGATTACACAGACATTTATGTTATAATGTTGTTTCCTCATCACAAACATACCTGGAGCTGTGTTTTGTTTCATTCACATTTTTAACACACAAATCCAGCATATTTTAGGATTTAGGAGTTCTCTCAAACACTCTGTTCCACCTTGTGATGTCATGTGGTAATACAGGAAGTGCTCCACCGTGGGGGTTTTTTGTGATCAAGTTTTTATTCAAGTATCAATCTTAAGTGCAAATATACACTGGCATCCGATTACATTTTTCCCCCTTTTCACCCATCCACCTTACCCTTACCCTCCACCCCCATGGGCATATAGACAATAATAAGTTAATAAAGTTAATAATAATAATGATAAAACAAAAAATTAAAATAATCCCAACCAGGTTTGAATTTCTTCCATACAGTAATAGCAAATTTCCTCCATCAAAAGACATCAGCAGAAATTGCATTATACATATTCATTATGTACTAAATATAAAAAAGGACCTGAGCGTACACAAATTGTGTATCTTTCATGAATACAGCTTGACAGAAACATCCACATAGTGCAAAAAACCCCAAAACGAAACAAAACCGTAATATGTTCAAATCTCGATTTTGACTAGTAAGTCGGACCAGCAAAAAATGTTTTTGGCTTTTGCTCCGTGCATTCGAGCAGCAGAAAATTCCAGCTGAATTATTTCTCAGTAAGACAGAAGCCACCCTTTTACAGTCAGAGGCTGAAGTGACTTCCAACGACGTATTACAATTTTTTTGGTAGCTGTAAGGCCTGCTAGTAATGCACGCCGGTCGTTGATTGTCAAATTAACTGTGTTTTAAAACTACTAGAATCATTTGGATGATTTCAGCTCTGGAATTGCCAATCTCTACAGGACAAAAGGTAAAAGATAGCTGCTAACTTGAAAATTATCTCAATGTGACATCACAAGGTGGAACAGAGCATTTTGAGCTTTGGAGATGTAGGTTACTTAAACATTTAGAATGCAGCAAAACTCCATGTATGTTTTTGAGGAGGTAGCAGCATTATAACATGGCTTAAAGCTCACAGGAGTAAATTTTGTGTAATATAGGACTGTCAGATGGCAGATTTGTTGACCTAGTTTATTGTTAATATCTCTATAATCACTGGGCTTATCCATATGAAACATGCGTCAGAACAAATAAACAAAATTAAAATGATTTAACTCTAAAGACTCCTGACCTACCTGTTACAATTCTCACTATTTATTCAGACATGGGACTGAACTTTCTATCTTAGTATATAACTCTTTTCATTATACACTGTTAAATATTTCTCTCATGCATACATACATGTGACTGCTAATTGCTCTCACAAAACCTGCAAATGAACAGTACACTGGCCCCTGGAGCTTTGTAACATTGTCTAAAACAGTTGGGTGCATTTTACCTGCAATTCAGAGCTATATATTAAACCATGTATTAAATTATTTCAAATATGGCATGTCTTTTCCCCTCCTCTCACTTGGTTTGACTGAGAAAAATCAAGCCAGGTGCTAATTGAGGTATTTTTAAATGTTAAAATAGCGATAATTTTTCCTTGATATTGCTCGGGTTGACATAGTTTAAAACAGAGGGTCTCAGTGGTGTGCGTCACTTCTTTAGCGGTGTTTTAAAATGGTGCAGGAGGAATCACCATGGGGTCAAATCACACTGGGGCTAACAATGTCACTGCCATAGTAATGAGGCTGAGAAAACTGCGTGCATTTAATTGACGTGATTCATGAAAGAAGTAGTGCCTTTTTGTATGGAGTTTGCATGTTCTCCCTGTGTCTAGATTAGGTAGATACGTGCCACCTGCCCGCCTCGAAGTCCACTGTGGTTCTGGATGTAAATTTACCATTAATTTATCCTATAGACTTTTCAAATATCAAGCGTGTAAAGAGGTAAGTAATATCCATAACACTGCTGTTTTAAAGGTCCTATATTACACAGAATTACAACTCTTATGAGCTTTAAAACATGTTATAATGTTGTTATCTCATCAAAACATACCTGGAGTTGAGCTGTCTTGCAATCATACATCTTCCAGTAACCTTTTATTATTAGTCTGTCTACATCCTCAAAGCTCAAAATGCTCTGTTCCACCATGTGATGTCATGAAGAGGTAGTTTTCGAGTTAACAGCTTTTTTTTTAACCTTTTGTTAAGTATAGATTCATAATTGCAGGGCTGAAATCATACAAAGTATTCTAGTGAAGGTGTATGGAGTTTAAAAACACAGTGGAGCACTTTCTGTACTACCACATGACATCACAAGGTGGAACAGAGTGTTTTCAGTTTGAGAGAAGAACACAGCCTAATTATGCAGAATTTGTGTGTTAAACTTTTGATGAGGAAACAACATTATAACATTGATCAAAAAATAGCGTAATGAGCCCTTTAAGTCCACAAAGCATGTTTTAAGTGCACAATTAAACAAAAATATATATTAATAATGTGAAGTTTCAGATCTGACATAAAATTACAGGTTTTGTGGTCTATGTAGCTGATTAGCACCCAACCAAGCTTTCAAACCTTTCTTGTTTTTTTTTTTTTTTTCCTTCCTGTGTGTTGATTAGGGTTGTCAAAGATACTTGAGTTATTATCAAAACTAGATATGAATTTCAGTAAGTATTGATACTGAATATATTAATTAAATGGAGCAAATTTAGACGTTTCCTGAATAGTTTTAGGTCTTTATATCAGAACTAGTGCTGCATGTTGTAATATTTAAGAAGAAACTACTTTTATTTTGTTTTATTACATTCTATTGGTATCAAGATTTGTTTAATTATTCTAAAACATACAGAATAGGTTAATCCTTCAGACAGGCACTACTGACTTTGATGTGTTTCACTTTGATTAGCAAATTAACTGCAACAAAAGAACATACATTTGAATGTTGCATGCTGATTTATTATTTCTTATATACTGCAGCCCTAGTATTATTGTATATTTTTATATTCTAAGCCCTTTGGAGGAGTGCTTTATGTGGACTTTTTGTCAAAGTCTGAGTGGAGTGCTTTATATCTAAGTGTGCTATATTTTGTGCTCTTAGTCCAGTGGAGCAGTGGTTTATGGTATGTTCAATAGTGTTCTGTTTGGATGGATGTTTTGTTTCTCCAAGGCCCAGTGGAGGAGTGGGTCCAGGTGAAGTGCAGTCCCTGTGTCTCGTCTCCGTGTTTAAACCAGGGTCAGTGTCATGACGACCAGAGCCAGGAGTACAGCTGCACCTGCCCCACCGGGTTTACGGTAAGAACAATGAGTGCAAATGTAGAAGGGGCTGTAATAACGGAGCTAATCAATGACAAATGCGATGCCATTAAAAACATTTATCACATTCTGAAGCAAAAAAAAAGGTTAATGTTACATATTTCATCTCACATTAAGATCATAAACTGTATAAAGAAATGGACTGGAGAGTGGGAGTGTGACATCACCAATAGCGTTCAGCTCCAGTCAAATGAAGCTCATCAAGGCTAGCGGTTATAGGGGCTCGCACCGCTGCTTTAGTTGAGAGCAGGCACTTAGCAACACTGTCAATCAAACCTGTTGCAAATGCTAGTGGGAGCGACGTCAGGGAAAGAAGGCGCCTGATTTGTCTGTTATTCATGTTCATTTCTTGATTTACTGACTCACTGAGGCTCTCTGCAGCAATTATTGAAAGAGGGATGACAATTTTTCAATATAAAGTGAATTGGAGCCAGAGTCGATGGAGCCGGAAGCGCGCCCATGATCACTTCCTATTTGCAGTTTAGCTATGTCCATTTATAAATACAGTCTATGATTAAGACATGCTCAGTCTCCAGATTTTGGACCATACCTTATAAAATTGACATATTACTGACTCTTCTTGTATGTTGTAAGTAAGTAAGTAAGTTTGAGTCATAATTTAAGCTTTACATGTATTTATTCTTATCAGGAGTGGGGTCATTGCTCCACAAATCTGATGTAATTTGGCCTGCCTGTTAGTGCCACGTGCTTGTCTCCACAGACTTGGATAAGTTTAATGCCATACTGTGGTACAATTTTACTCTAGCAATACCATCTCTAATGAAACAAGCAGGTGGCAAAAACGAAAAGTGAGATAAAGAGGCTTTTATTGTAAATAGGCATAATTGAAATGTTATTGTTCTGTGCAGGGACGACACTGTGAGACTCCAGTGGACCCATGTGTGAGTGAACCCTGCACCAACGGAGGCACCTGCATCAGTGACGAGCAGACCGGAGGGTTCAGGTAACATACTTTATATCAGCGTAGAGAGGAGGAGAGTAGCCAAAAAAATGCTCAAGTAAAAGTAACATTACTTCAAAATAATATCATTCCATTAGAAGTACAATGTAGTGGTCCAAGAAATTACTCAACTAAGAGTGAAAAGTATTTGGGATAGGTACTACTCAGGTAACAGTCACTTAAATAGTAGCTGTCGGTCACCTGATTTATAATTTGAATTTAATGTCAATGGACAGACAAATATTAAACTATGCACAAAATCTGGTATTTTCAAAGAATAGACACAAATAATGAGAAAAAAATAAATCATATCTGAAGAAGCGGTGCAAGAAACAAAAATGTTCAAATCATTTCATATTGTCAACATAAAGCTTTAGTTACTTATAGACTCAAGTGGGAAAAGTAAAAACAAGTACTGATATAAATATATTATATATATATTAAAAATATTATAATAATATAAAGTACGAGTACTAGCCCCTTCTGGTTATATGGGGTTTCCCATTAAGAGAGGACACTCCATAGATCTGACCTGTAACTTGGCCTGTTGATGTTACCTGCTTGTCTCCATGGAGTTTGATAAGTTTAATGTCATACTGTGGAACATTCCAGGCAAGGCAATCACATTTTCACAGTCGGTAATGAACCTCACACCAAAATGTTACATAGTGCACCTTTAAATCCTTTAAGTCCAGGAGCATTAACATTTGAGAATTGAGATTCAAATAGTAACTGCTACATTAACATGAACAAGAATCACATGGCTTTCACAACATGTCTGACATGAATGTAAAGGTCTAAACTACAGGGTTGGCAGGTGTGTAGACAATACGATATTTAGTTGTTTGCAAAAAAAATTGTGACTTAAAAAATTGCAGTGTTTGTGCTTGTTACACATTGTGATTTTGATTTGACTGTGATTAATCTTACTAGCCCCAGTTTATTGTAGTTTTAAATGCATGTTACCAATGTTGGGAAGAAGCTAAATGCATGGACCAAAAACACAAATTCAAAATACCCCATTTGAGTAACTGCATTTAGTTACAGTAGATTTTAGTTTTTATTTGGCGGTATTCTGAGTACAGATACTTACCTAAAAACAAAGGAATACATTGCAGTATTTGATTTAGTTTCAAACTACACAACATTGTGGTGAGAGCATGTGCAATTTGTCTTGTTTTATTTCTGAGAAATAAATGCATAACATACACTGCAACAAACATAAAGCTGTTTTAATCCTACTTTACCTTTGATTTTATAATATAATGCATCCCAATGTGAAGTATGCTGAGAATTCTATAACAAAATTTTCATTTTCAACGTTTTCTTCTTTAGGCTGCACGACCAAAGCACTGAATATATAGAGTCCTTTTGTGTAGCCTGTTTTGTTCAAGCATTTACGGTCAGACTGAATTCTTGATATTTCATGCTTCATGCTTCATTTCTTAATTTGGGACAAACTGCAGTTGAACCAGAAGCCACACACTGTCCCCGATTCAAAAACAGATGAAAAAGAGGAAAGCTCAGTGAATGTTCAGTAAATAAAAGATGTAAACTCCAAACCACCAGAGGGCTGCGAGGGTCACTGCGCGGTCAGGCACACAGGAGGTTTAAGGAATTTGACTTGAGTTCGTCATGTAGCTAAAAGTCAGGAATGGCTAAAGGGGGTCGTTTTATAAGAGGAAAGAGAAATAAAACATTGCAACTATTAGAAATGATTTACTGATTTTTGTAATGAAATCAATTTAAATAAAAGAAAAAAAATGAAATTTGAAAAACACCAAAGTTAAAGGTGTACTATGTAACTTGTCTAGTGGACGGTTCACCACCTGCTTGCCTCTATGTAGATGTCTTGCATTTATTTCATTACATTTTTGTTTTTTGTTGTTTTGTTTTTTTCTATCAAAAACATGCAGTCTTTCTCTGAGCAGGGTTGCTTCTCCACAGATAACCTGTAGATAGATACAGTATGTTTCGTGGCATACAGTGGAACATTCCAAGCTCAGCAATCACATCTCCATGGAGACAAGCAGATGGCTTTACTTAGACTTGCTGAGTTACTTAGAGCAACTGTAATATGAATAGTTGTTACTAATAGTTACTCATAATTTGCATGACTGTGTTTTCCAGCTGTGCATGTGCCTTTGGTTTCCACGGTGCATTCTGCGAAGTGAACATTGATGATTGCGAAGACCACGGCTGTGAGAACAGCGCCACCTGTGTGGATGGAGTGGGCAACTACACCTGCCTCTGCCCCCCAAACTACACAGGTGTGCCCCCTACTGACACATAGGCTGTGCATCAGACTACTCACCCTGTTAATGTTGCTCAGTGGCTCTTAAACCTTTGATATCATGAAAAGATTTGGCTTTCAGTGAATGAACAGCTCTAAATCAAGTATATAACAAGACAATTTCAGGTCTAATCTATGGCTAAACCAGGGTTAGGGCATTCACTAAACAAGAAATTATCCAAAGGACAAAAAATTGACAAAATTAATTAATTAATTCTGAATTATTCAAATGCATCTCATTTGTATTAAAAAAAGAAAAAAAAAAGAAAAAAAGGGGGTGCTTGATTGAGTGCTTGTCCTCTAATTTGAAGATTGGAGATTTGAGTCTTTCTCTCACAGATGAATGCTGTCATTGTGTTCTTGGGCAAGACCGTTAACCTGCCCCCCCCAGTGTCTTTGTACACTGGAGTGTGTATGTGTGTGAATGGGTAAATGGTCCTTTGATGTAATGCACTTTGAGAGCCTTGAAGGTAGAAAAGTGCTATGTAAACGTGGTCATTCACCATTTAAAAATAAATTATCTCAGTGAATTGTGGAGAGCTTTCAAACATGTGTATTAAACTGTTTAATGGGAGGTTTCATACATATGGCACCATCTGTGTAAGTGTTAACCTTGTACTATGTGTGTACTATGTTCTTTGTGCATATGGTCAGGTCTATTATGTGAAGAGGAGGAGGACATGTGTGCTCCAGGAAGAAACCCCTGTCTACACCAGTCCACCTGCATCAGTGCACCCAGCGGACCCAGGTATCATAAACATACATTTATAATGAAGGCAGTAATATTTCATTTGACATTAACAGTGAGGGTGGACTAAGTTTGAGCCCACTTTAGTCCAGTCATAGACCTTGGGTGCTTTCATACTTGTCCTGCTTTGATCCCAGTTTGGTCCTGGCACTGATTTAGTTACAAAATTAGCCGAAGTTTAGGCAAGGTAAGGCAAGGCAAGTTTATTTGTATAGCACAATTCATACACAAAGTAATTCAAAGTGCTTTACAGAATAAAAAAGACATTAAAATCATATAAATCAAAACATAAATAAATTTCAGTCATATGCACAGCTAAACAGAACTGTTTTGAACCTCGATTTAAACATTGTCAAAGTAGAGTCCTGTCTCACATCTTCAGGAAAACTGTTCCAGGTTTTAGCTGCATAAAACTGAAATGCTGATTCTTCATGTTCAGTCCTGACTCAGGAGGCTGGTCCCTGAAGTCCTCAGAGTGTGAGATGATTCATACATGTCAGAGATCTACTCTGGACGTAGGCCATGGAGAGACTTTTACACAAGCAGAGCTACTTTAAACTCTATTCTTTAAGCTACATGAGCCAGTACTGAGGCCTGAGCACAGGACTTATGAGCTCGTACTTCCTGGTTCTAGTCAGGACCCGAGCAGCAGCATTCTTGATGTACTACAGCTGTCTTAAGGCCCGTTTGGAGAGGCCAGTGAGCAGGACGTTACAGTAGTCTAACCTACTGGAGACAAATGCATGGATAAGTCTCTTTAAGTCTGGTTTTGACAGTATACCTATGATTTTTGCAATGTTTTTTAGATGGTAAAAAGCTGCAGATGTTATTGATTTGATGTGGCTGTTAAAGTTCATGTTTGAGTCCATTATTACCCCTAGATATTTAGCCTGAATTGAAGGTTTTAGAGAGAGAAACTGGAGGTGACTGCTGACACTCTCTATGTTTCTGTCGGCCAAAGACTATGACTTCGGTCTTGTCTGAGTTTAGCTGGAGAAAGTTGTTTTGCATCCACACACTGATCTGTTGGATGCAGTGGCATAGTGACTCCACTGGTCCATATTCACCTGCTGCCAGTGAGACATAGATTAGTCTCAATTTTGATGTGGTTTATGTGCAAGTGTTAATCAAGTCTGTTCTAGTCCTGGGTTACTCCTTTTACTGTCCAGGTTTTGTCCAGATTTTGTCCAGGTTTTGTCCAGGTTTAGTCCAGGTTTAGTCCCAGCTTAGTCGTGTTCTTATTTGATGTGTGCATGTGTGAACACACCCTAAACCATATATAGATGTTAATGCACTAACTATGTATGGTTTAATTCCTCAGAATGACTGACCTATCATGAACAGACCTTACCTATAGGTCATCTCTCACAGACCTGTAACTTAGCTTGGTAGCATCACCTATTTGTCACCATAGAGATAGATATGTTTAATGCCATATTGTGGAACATTCTGGCCATTAGTATTTTTGATACTTAACCCACTTGTGTGTTTTTTGTCTTTTATGGGAAAATGGGAAAATGTATATGTTGTGTATATGTCCCTTCATAAAGTGTTTACAATATTCTCCTGTTGTACATGTCATAGGTGTGTGTGCGTGCCAGGATGGGTGGGTCCTGACTGTGGCACTGATTATGACGAGTGTTTGAACCATCGCTGTCAGAATGGAGCTCAGTGTGTCGACAAATTGGATGGATACAGCTGCCTCTGCCCCAAAGGATTCAGGTACATGTCTGTTCATTGGCATGCATTGTTCCATCAAATAAAAAAAAAAAAATATGACAATTGTAACAAATGTAGCTGCCATTCTGCTCCCAAGGCCTCACTAGCCACCTGTTTGTTTGATTCACTCCACACTCTGTGGTGGTAAACTACTATTGTAGCCACAGATGCCCAGGGTAGATAGATGGTAGTGAGGCTGCCAATCTGTACCATCAGCCTCTCCAACCGCCACCAACACTCATACATCACATTCACACTAGGTAATGCCACTGATGCCCCACTGTGACAGCTGATAGTCCCAGCAATCTCCCAACCAAGTACTAACCAGGCTCACCCCCGTTTAGCTTCTGAGATCTGATAAGATCAGGCTTTGACAAGGAGGGTTGCATCTATTGGGTAAATGTCTTTACAATTTGAGTTTCTACAGCATAGACTATACTTTTATATTACAAAAATATTCACAATGAATCAAGTATAGTAAAAAATAAATTAAAAAATTTGCTTTTTCAATGCTAAAAAGGTGTAAATCCATATCCTATATACTAACAACTGCCACCCAGAAAAAAAAACAGTTTATAAGTTTTTGTTTTTTTTGTCCCTGTCCCCAGTGGAGACCTGTGTGAAGTGCGCCCCTCTAGCCCCTCTCCCTGTGGGGCCATCCTGTGTCAGAATGGGGCGCTGTGCGTGCAGGTCTCTGACACCTCCCAGTGCCAGTGTGCTGCAGGGTTTGAGGGGCTGAGCTGTGAGAGATTGGTCAGTGTGAACTTCATCGACAGAGACTCGTACGTCCAACTGCAGGAGGTCCCCAACTGGAGTCAGGCCAATATCACTCTACAGGTCAGACTCAGGATCAGAGGGACAGACTTTTCTCACTGCAGCAATATGTTATATAACTATGAATACAAACGGTTAAACTTTTTGAGGGGAAGTACTTTCAAAGAAATTACATCAAATACTGTTTCTCTCTCACATGGTTATTTTGGCAATCTGAAAAGTTTGGGGAACCCTTTTGTCAGTCACAGTTCATAGCAAAAACATCCACTTCAAGAAAATATTAGGTAAAAACAGGAAAACAGTGACTGTAGACCATGTTTGTAGAGGTCTAAACTACAAGGTTATCAGGTGTTTTAAAAGACTTCCTGGAGGGAGGCTTTTTAGTTCTTTGCAGTGAACATAAACTCTCCCTTCTGCTGCAGGTGTCCACTGCTGAAGATAATGGTATATTATTGTACAACGGAGATGACGAGCCAATCGCTGTGGAGCTTCACCAAGGCCGTGTCCGAGTGACCTACGACCCTGGTAACCAGCCCGCCAGCACCATCTACAGGTAACAATAATAATAATAATGCATTAGTCTTATTAGTCTTATCATTTCATGCATTATTAGATGGTAGTGGTAAGCTAATAATGTAGCCACAGCTGCCCTGGGGTAGACTGATGGAAGCAAGGCTGCCAATCAGCACCATCGGCCTCTCCAACTACCACGAATCACTCACACACACTGCATCTGTACTAGGCAAGGTGGATGAAATGTCTAGCCTAAGGACACAACAATAGTATGCAGTAGTAGAGCAACTTGGTACTCTCAGCAGTTTCCCAGGTTTAGCTTTTCAGTGTCTGCTCTCATCTGAGATCAGATGAGAACAGACATTGACAAGCTGTTATGGTCATTACTATTCAGTTCACTACAGACTTAAACCCACAGCTGTTGTGTTATATACTGTTTGTTTGCCCAGTGCAGAGACGGTGAACGATGGGCGCTTTCACACAGTTGAGCTGGTGACCTTTAACCACATGGTGAACCTTTCTGTGGATGGAGGAGAGCCTCAGAGTCTGGACAGTCTGGGAAGGACTCAGAGCACCTCAACAGAGGCACCACTGTATGTGGGAGGTGAGGACACTGACCCTGCTGTAGAAGAGCCCTGTGGAAATGTTCGATTAAATGCTCATGAATAACTTCAGTGTACTAAAATATATATTCGTAGAGCCACTTCAGTTGCTTTAAATATTATCACTAACATTTCAGTGACAATACATTATTTAAAAAAGAACTGGATAAAGCTGCATTAATTAAGAAAAGCAGAAATACATATTTAAATCTGTCTGACTAGTTCGTACCTCTCACAAACCATTTGGGATATCATTACATGGATGAATTTTTGGGCAAACCAGTGTGAACTAGGGCTACAGTCTGATTTGTCAAAAAATACTGCTTTTATAATATACTCTTTTGGGGAATACACAAAATGTACTCAAAATATACTCAGCAAGTAAAGTATTACATCTTCAACTAAATAAATGTAACAGGGAATTGTTTGCTTCAGAAATTGTATTGAATAAATTGATGCAGTTCATATCACCTGCACTCTTACAGCCCCTTCTATAAATGTTTAAAAGAACTCTGGACTTAGTGCAGGTTTTAGAGAGCAGGTTTTCATGTTTTTTTCTAATCATTACTTGGTTTGGTGGAATAGTATCTGCGGTAAGTATTTATCATGGTTTTATATCAGTGACAGAGCAAAAACAGCACAAAAATACAGGGAGCACTGAGTTCTAAAAGTGAAGTTTAACACTGAAAAGTATTTGTCATTTATTTTAATTTGTCAAATCCTAACTATTATGTAATTGTCCGTGTTCAACAAGGAAGTAAAATTATTAAGTTCACTAAAACAAAACAAAAAATCGGGGGGAAAAAATAGGATGATTTTTAATTTTTTTTAATAAAATGAAGGTAAGTGTTTTAGTGAAATGAGTAGTCTCACCTGTCATATGCACTTTAAAGTGAATGGCTGTGAGCTCACCCCTTGTGCCCTGTGTTGTAGGGATGCCAGAGGAGGTGCTGCCCCCCTCCCTCTCTCTCTCCTCTGCCCCACTGAACGTCTCCAGTTTTCATGGCTGCATCAGAAATCTGTACATAAACCACCAGCTGCAGGACTTCGCTCAGACTCACATGAAGCCGGGGGTGGTCCCAGGATGTGAGGCGTGTGCCAAAGTGCCGTGCGTGAACGGAGTCTGTCAGCCCAAAGCAGCACAGGTGACTACTACCAAAATCTAAATCATGACATTACTGTATCCAGATGTATCTAAATGAGATTAAATTCAATTTATTTTTATGAAGCCTAAAATCACATCAGCAGTCACCTCGCAGGATTTGATGAAATAGTTGATTCAACCAATAGAAAATCAAACCATGAAACGATGAGATGGGTTAAAACGACTTGATATGAATATGTTAACAAGGATGGAGGTTATGGCATTTCCATCATTATTTTCAGGATTTTGATTTAAGTACTATTCCTTAAAGATGTCTTTTGCCTTAACAGGTGATTTTCCAAACAAACTGAATCTAATCATGTAAATTCTAATTATAATAGTATTTTAAAGCCCCATCATGTAATTTTTTAGACAAAACAGAGGCTCAAAAAAAATAAATAATTAAAAACATGTTTTTTTTGGTGTTTTGTTTTTGTTTTTCATTTTTATTGCACTAAAATTGCACAAAAACGTACGTCCACAAAGTTGACTCTTAATTGGCCAGGAGGAGGGGCTCCTCCTGCTTGTTTCCATGGAAATGTTTTTCCTTTGGCCATGATATTCCACTGTACGGCATAAAACACATCTATCTCCATAGAGAATGCTCCAAAGGATGATTATAATCTTTATTTTTATGGAATCAAGCAGCATTTTTCACTTCCACTATCTTAATAATTGCCTATTTCTACAGCCTTGGTCAATATTAAAAGTATGTAAACGTATGTTCCTCCATAGTCCCCTCAGTGCGTTTGTCACCAGGGCTGGAGTGGGGTGCTCTGTGATCGATCAATTACAGCGAGCCTCACAGGAGGTGATGTGGTCACCGTCACGAAGGCCACAGACCCCAACCCATGTGAAAACAGCAAGTGAGTATGATAACAATATGAACACAACTATTACCTGTATTGATTCTTTTGCAAATATTGCATCAGTAATATTCAATCTCCAAATTATATTGTGGTTAACAAATAGGATATCTATTTCAGCATATAAGTATGGGAGCATATAGCTGCATTATTAATCCCTCATGATTTTCAGATGGAGGGCAGAGGGCTAAATTAATCTGGGAAATTCATTGTTTTTGAAAGAAACTTAATCCATAAATGCTGTCAAACTATTATCATTATAACCTTCCGTATAAATTTTATGATTTAAAGGCAATCAGGTTTTTAGGGTTGTAACAACACCACTTTCTAAAGCTATTCTGAAAAAAATAATTTCACTTTTGAGATTTTATCAATCATTCTTGGGAGTCAGGATAGTACAGATCCTCTCTTAAACACAGCAATTTGTAGAAAAAATATTTTCAAAATATCATTATTGGCATACTTACAATTAATACTTAAATGTAAAGGAGATCTGTATACTGGAGCTATTTATTTCAAATTTGACATAAATAAAAAAAAAAAAAATTGTAACCTCCACCAGGGTTCAGAGGGTTCTCTTACTCAAAAAAAAAAATCAAAACTCTGTTTATGTGAATAAAATTGCATTAGACTGAATTACACAGGTTTAAATATTCAAAAGATGCCTAAGGTAAACTTTCATCAAAATTCAGCTTGTCAAGTATTGTTCCATCTTTTTGTCAACTCCATCAGACATTTTCAAAACCTCATTAAATTAAGCAGTAATATAATCTAAATCTTTCATGTCCCTATTTGTTATCCTTACTCTACAGAAATAGCACTACCGCACACAGCCTGATCTCTTTTAGAGATGCACTGATCCAGTTTTTCCAGTTCTGATGCTGATTTTGATTCTATAGCTTTAAGTATCTGCCAATACCCGTTATCAACCGATACCAGTGCAGAGAAAACAGCATTTATTTTCTTTAAACTAATAAAAAAGACAAACTGATCCTCCAGACATGACAGTGTATCATGAGGGTCTGCTGGGAATGTCTAGTGGAGCCTGCTGTCAGCAGGGTCTTCAACCTCTGGGAGAGCTTTTCCCAGATCCTGGGTGAGGCTGGGGACACGGGATCCGAGTGGGCCTTGTTCTCCACTTCCGTTGTTGATGCAGTTGCTTACAAATGTGGTTGCAAGGTCTCTGGTGCCTGTCGCAGTGGCAATGACTGTACCCGGTGGTGGACATCGAAGGTAAGGGATGCCATCAGGCTGAGGAAGGAGTCCTACTAAGCCTTGTTGGTTTGTAGAACTACTGAGGCATCTGACAAGTACCATCAGGCCAAGGGCAAGAGGCAAAAACTTGGGACTGGAAGGAGTTTGGGGAGGCTATGTAGGAGGACTACAAGTCCCGTCCAGATGAGATTCATCCGAAGTATCTTATATCTCTGAATGTTGTGGGGCTGTCTTGGCTCACAAGCCTCTGCAACATAATGTGGCAGTCAGGGACAGTGCCTATGGAATGGCAGAACGGGGTGGTGGTATTCCTGTTTAAGAAGGGGGACCACCAGAGAGTGTGTTCCAACTACGTGAGAATAACACTCCTCAGTCTCCTTAAGGTAAGGTTTATTCCAGGGTACTGGGAAGGAGAATCTGATCAGTAGTTGAACCTCGAATTCAAGAGAAGCAGCGTTGTTTTCATCCTGATTGCAGAACACTGGACCAGCTCTATACTCTCCTCGTGGGTTCATAGGAGTTTGCCCAACCAGTCCACATGTGCTTTGTGGATTTCAATAAGGCATTCGACTGTGTCCCACATGGTGTCCTGTGGGAGGTGCTCCTTGAGTACAGGGTCTGGGGTTCTTTCCTAAGAGCTGTCTAGTCCCTGTATGACCGGAGCAGGAGCTGTGTTTGCATTGCTGCCAGTAAGTCAGACCTGTTCTCAGTACATGTTGGACTCCAGGGAAGCTAGGGCTGCCCTTTGTCTCCAGTTCTGTTCATTGATTTTATGGGCAGAATTTCTAAGCACATTCAGGTACCTGATGGTTTCATTGAGCCAGGACCTGCAGCAGGCACTGGGGTAGTTTTCAGCTGAGTGTGAAGTGGCTGAGATGAAAACCTGTTCCTCTAAATCCGAGGCCATGGTTCTCGACCGGAAAAATGTGGCTTGCCCTCTCAAGGTGGGTGCCTCAAGTGGAGGAGTTCAAGTAACTCAGGGTCTTGTTCACGAGTGAACGATGAAGCATGAGATTGACAGGCGGATTGGTGCAGCATCTGCAGTGATGTGGTCACTGCATTGCACTGTTGTGGTAAAGAAGGAGCTGAATCAAAAGACAAAGTTTTCGATTTAACGGTCAATCTACGCTCCTACTCTCACCATGCCTCATGAGTTTTGGGTAATGACCGAAAGGACAAGCTCATAGATACAGTACAAGCAGTTGAAAGGAGTTTCATAAGTTTCATATTATATATTCACATAGCATAAATAACATATTTTATAACATCAAGTTAAATGTGTGCCAGAGTTGACATTTTAGGCTGACGGTGTGGACAAATCCACCAACTTAGAAACTGTAAAAAAATGTATTAGAAATTTAAAAAATTGTTACTTTTGTGAAGTATGATGTTAAACCTGTAGCATCTCTTCAACTGGATTAAAACATATTTGGTCAGTTTTCAGCAGTGTTCACATAGTTTTGTCAACTCTCTGCTCTGTCAGATCATGCATTTGGTGGATGTTTTTGCAATTTTTTAAAAGAAACTTGACCATTCTGTGGTGGTGGTTTAAGTTGTAAAGGGCATTGAAATCTACAGCCTAATGTGTATAAATGTGTCGCTTACTACAAAAATATATTTTCCAACATTAAAAACCAAAAAATATTTTTGGATATTGAGATATTTTGAAATTCAAATGTTTATAAAAGTATACAATTACAATTTTAGTAATGAATTAGTTTTACTTATTACAAGTTCAGATTTTTTGTTGGATTGTAACAAATCAAATTTTATATGTTTTTGTGTGAGTGATGAAGTTGGTAATAAAGAGTTGAGATCATAATTGGGACATATGCCTTTAAAAAAATAAATAAATAAATACGTTTTTATTCAGAATTTGTTCAGACCTTACTCTACAAACTCATAAATGTAGACTAAACCTGTTTTTTCCCAACTCTCAAGAATCACCATTATACTGACCGAGAAGTCGTTGAACTTTGTGCCAGAGATATTAACCATAAACTAGGTCAGCATATCTGAAATATTACAGGTAAACAGCAGCCATAGATTTCTGACCTGTTTCCAGTTCAGTGTTAAACTATAGCGATTGCAGAGTATTGTAATGTTATATGAACCCAACCTATTACAGCCACTTCAGCCACTGTACTACATTGTCATCGCTTTCATCATGCTTTTACTCACAGGTGCGTTAGGGGGCGCTGTGTGGTGCTGGACTCTCAGATGTACCGCTGCGAATGTGAGGCGGGTTTCCACGGTGTGCTGTGTAACCAGAAGGGGGCGCCAGCTCCGCTGTGCCAAGGCTTGCCCTGTGTGAATGGAGTGTGTGAGCAGATGGAGAGGGGCGAGAGCTGTACCTGCAACCAGGGCTTCACCGGACAGAGCTGCGACATTGGTGAGATCAGCACCCCCCTCAGCCTTACCTACAGAACCGACTTCCCAGAATCACATTTGACCACACTACATGTGTTAACCTGGCATGTGTGGGTGCTTACACATCTTCTTATCAGGTAGAGAAGGTTCAAAGGTGCACCGTGCAAATGGACTAATGACCGCCCTTTGGCCGAGGGGTTTGGTCACAGCCAGGGGTGGAAAGTAGCTAATTACTTTCTATACCAACAAACACACATAACAGCACTGTATCTGGTCAGAGCTCAGATAATACATAGATTGCGGTTTAAAACTTTTAAAATTGTGTTAAAAAGTAACTAGTAATCTGAGTGGTATTTTTCATGCATATGTTTTAGTCTTAACTACAATTTTGGCAGCACTACTTTACTTGAGTAAGTTCTTGAGTACACTGTTTGCCAAGTAACTGTACTTTTACTTGAGTACACATTTTTAGTACTCTTTCCACCAAGATGATGGCCTCAGCCCATCCAGTGGTGTGACTGGGTCTGCACAGGCAAAGTCTCCACTGTTGATTCCTTCAACTCCATCTGCACCCTCTGGGGGACAGGCAGAAAGCTGTGACTTTGCAGCAGCTCTGGAGGACCTCAGATTCTGGCTGGCCCTCCTTGAGAGGTGGACACCACCCTACCTGGACGAGTTATGCTGCCAAAACTTATGACAACTTTTTCCTACCTGGTGCAACGGCAGGACCCCAGGAGTTCCTAGAAAGAATTTCTAAACATGTGTTTTGTCTCCAGAATCTCCATGTCGGGGTGAACCAATGCGAGACTTCCACAAATTGCAGAGAGGAGGCCTGCACTGTCAGACCACCAAGCCCTTCTCGTGGGTGGACTGTAGGGGGCGCTGTCAGGCCGGGGCAGAGCTGAGCCTCAATAACACGTCATATTGCTGCTCGCCACTAAGGGTACGCAGACGGAAGCTAACATTCGAGTGCGAGGATGGGACGACTGTGACTCAGGATGTGGAGAAACCTGTGGAGTGTGGCTGCAAGGAGTGTCTTTAGGACCAGAGATATTCATGTACTGCTAACCCTGGTGCAGCTAGCATGGTGACCCAGGCACAAGTGACTAATGCTAACTGTTTTCATATGTGGCATTAAAGGGGCATTGTGTATGATTTGGCTGTAACTGTTAAAGAGGCACTATGTAACATTTCCAGTGGAGGCTACACCATCTGCTTGTTTCCATGTTTACAATTTTCCTCCGTAAGGAAAATTGCACCGTATGTATCACCATGGAGACAAGCAGGCCAAATTGCAGGTTCTGCGAGACCACTAAGAAAGGATGCATGTTTTCATAAAGATGTTTGTGCTATAAAAACCCGTGGTTAAATAAATTCTAGATAAATACGTTTAATACCATATATTCCAGGCAAGACAATAATACAACCATGGAGACAAACAGGTAGTCTTAAATGTTACTTAATGCATCTTTAATATTTTTACATGACAAACTCTGTCTTTCAACAGCCTCTGAAAAGTTCCAGTAGCCTAAGCTGTATTGTGAAGTGTAAAATTGTATTAATAAAACCTGACGTGGATAGTACCCAGTTACAGTGTTAAAGTTCGGCCATATTTCTGTCTTTGGGTGTAAAAGGTATGTTGTCGTAAAATTTGGTCAAATAACACAATACACTACTAAACACAATTAAACCTTGTATCAAATGTTTAGCCCCTTTAAATTAGCACAGGCATCGAATTGATTTTGAATTTACACGTTTGGGAACCCCTGTAACAGTCCAGTAACAAGACGTGTGACCATTGTTCTCTCTTGTCCTACACACTGCACCTTTAAGCCCCTTTCTATTCTCTTACCTCATTGTTTATGTATTATAAATGGTCACTTGACATAGCCATGGCATAACAGCGGACCCCCTCCCCCAACCAGAAAATTAAAATAGTGCACCTTCAAAAAGGTCAATTTTGCTTCATATATGCCCTTAAATGTGAGATGTGGAGATGATAGTGTGGTCCATACAATTTAGTCTAATACACTGGGGACAATTTACCAGATGCTTTTTCTGCTATGAATTCCCTTTTTTTTTCCATTTCATCCTCACGGACATTTTGCTCATTG
This sequence comes from Periophthalmus modestus, assembly GCA_019594935.1. NCBI lineage: Eukaryota > Metazoa > Chordata > Actinopteri > Gobiiformes > Gobiidae > Periophthalmus > Periophthalmus modestus. The sequence continues at coordinate 15,859,911 of JAIEZT010001373.1, forward strand.
TCGCTGCTGGAGTTGCATGTTGAAAGAAGCTGGTTGAAGTGATTATAAAGGTGATAGTGAGGTGTAAAAATGACTTCATATTGAAACCACTCACCTTTATTGCTCTGAAACAGAAGCCTTGATCGCTGCTTCAATTATGACTTTTTTTTCCTTATGTGTCTTTGTTAGTCAGTCTTTTCCGGACATAGTGTTTCACAGTAGAAGTCTGTTGACAGTCAGTCATAATTGACCTAATACCATTTTTTCAATAAGGGCAATCAAATGTATAGCTGCTTTATAATAACTACACTTTTCATAGCCTTACTACAGCATGAACAAAGACTTCTTTCATAATTAAGAGCCACACCTAATTAAAGTGTAACTATTATAAAGTTTGACCAATTATTGACAATGTATTAAATTTTTATTATGAATTTGGCAACATACAAGAGGGTCAGTGGTTCAGACTTTACTCAAATTCATCTGTTTTTTGTGTCTTTGGGCCAAATGCTCAGTTGAAGTATTTAGTTACAAAACTTCAATTCAATGTAGTTTATACATTTACAAATTTTAAACATAAAATGAATAAGATGAATTTGACCAACTCTGAATTGCATGTGACCATATTATTTCAAATTCAAGCCTTTTGGGGCATGTTTAGTAGCAAGCAAAATTGATTGAAATCGCTGTAGCTTTTTTAAGAAATGCTAAAATAATATAGCGTATGTGAGCGTATGTTGATGTAATGGGTCTAATGATGACTTGAATGACACAGACATCTGCTGCGTCTGTTAAACAAACACGTCTCGAGAGGGTACTTCCTGGAGGGGGTTCAGGGGGTAAAGGTCATGAGGTCGAGGGGTTCACATTAAAATGTCCCCATTCTGTCCCCACACGGCTCAACAACATGACGTTTGAGAGGCATCTGCCGTTAAGAAAATATTTGAAAAAACTGACGCGGAAACTGGAGTTGGCCGCTGTTGTAAATGTGCAGCTCTTTTTACCCAATGATTCTGTTCATTTCATTCTTTTTCTGCTGCATAGCAGATATGTTTTGGGCACATTTAAACTCTATTTAATAACATGGTGAAAATTACTATATTTGAACATTTCTTTTGTAACAATTGCAAAACTGGGAATTTCTCAATTTATCTTTATCTATCAAGAGATATTTACCTTTGCTAATAAGAAAAAAAATAAGATCTTACTAGTGATAAACAAATACAAAAAATGCATTTGTGAAAATTTAAATAAATTAGTAATTATTAATTTATTTAAAATGTCTTTTACCAATAACATTATTTTATCAAGTACTTTTGCTTGTAATTTTATTTATGAAAAATACATGGGCATGTTGGAATTTTCTTTTAAATAAAAGATTCAAGATTTTTTTGGCTTTGCCAATTGTGTTTGTAAAAACAAAATCATTTTCAAATACATTAACATGCCAAATAAATACCTTTTTAAAATCCCCAATTAGACTTATTAAGGCTGGGGTTGTAATATGTGGCTATAATATATTTGATCATTACTTCCCTGACAATTTAACATTAAACAGGTTTCTTTTTAATTTTATCCAAAACAGTGCTGTTATTTCTAAACATGTGTGCCCAACGATCGTGTCCTTGTTTGTGACGCACTGAGACGAGACGCTGCAGCTCAAACACATACATGTCATCTGCATTTTACCGTCTCCACAAAACTGTTTATTTTATATTTTTAAAACTACTGCTGCTCGACATTAACCATTGAAACCACTAATGTAGCATTTAAACCAGCTAACAAAGTGTAATATATTCTGATTTATTATTATAAGCTTTAGTATTTTCATTTTGAAGAATGTTTTTCATTGATTTGCCAAATATCTTGTGCATTTGTTCCATTTGCCGAGAAAATGTTAGTTTTGTGTTGAGACTATAGCCAGATAAACGTCTTACTGTTTTTTTCTATTTATTGAAATAAAAGCTGTTGATGGTACACAGTCTGGTCTTTCACTGTTGTAATGGGTTCAGTTCTTGATTTATTTCTGGTTTAGTTCTGGTTTCTCTCTGGTTTAGTCTTTAGTTCAATCCTTGGTTGGTATTGGTTTAGTCCTGATTTAGTCCTGGTTTAGTCCTGGTTTAGTCCTGTTTTAGTCCTGGTTTTGTCCTGGTTTAGTCCTGGTTTAGTCCTGCTTTAGTCCTGGTTTAGTCCTGGTTTAATCCTGGCTTAGTCATGTTTTAGTCAAGGTTTAGTCCTGCTTTAGTCCATCTTTAGTCCTGGCTTTGTCAATGTTTATTCCTGGTTTAGTTCTGGTTTAGTCCTGGGTTAGTCCTGGGTTAGTCCAGGGTTAGTCCTGGTTTAGTCCTGGTTTAGTCCTGGCTCAGTCCTGGTTTAGTCAAGGTTTAGTCCTGCTTTAGTCCATCTTTAGTCCATCTTTAGTCCTGCTTTTGTCCTGCTTTAGTCCTGGTTTAGTCAATGTTTGTTCCTGGTTTAGTCAAGGTTTAGTTCTGCTTTAGTCCTGGTTTAGTCCTTTAACAACTTGTTTTAGTTAGAATTCAGTTCTTGTTAGTCCTGGTTTAGTTCTCCATTAGTCCTGGTTTGGACTTACACTTTTGTTTTGGCTTAGACATGTTTTAGATTTTAGTTCTAGTTTAGTCCTGGTTTATTAGTTTAAACCTCCTTTTGTCCTATAGAGTTGTTATCTTGCTTTAGTTTTCAATATTTTTTTTCAATTTAAAACACACAAAGTACACATTATATTCTGCAATTATTTTCCATATTAAACACATTGATCATTACTGATATTTGTCTCTGGTCATTTTGAAGAGAAATTCGCCGCTGCAGGTGCAGCTCCGGTTTTGACATTGGTCGTGTCTCGCTGTTGCCGTGGCGCTGTGACCTTTGACCTCATTGTGTCATGACGGTCATGTCTGTGCTGAGAGGACGACCCGTGGCAGCTTTTACTCCTCCAAGAAGGAGCGAGAGAGGGAGGGTGGTAAAAAGAGGTAGAGAAGAAGAGGGAGAGTGGGTCAAGAGCGAAGCGAAAGAGAGATAACAGAGAGAGTGGGAGAAAGGGGAAAGAGAGAGGAGAAAGAGAGATAGCAGAGAGAACAAACAGAGACGGGGGGAGAGAGGGAAAAGAAGAGAGGTGAAGAGAAAGGGAGGAGGGTAATGAGAGAGGGAAGAAGGTGAGAGGGAGAAGGAGAGATAAAGAGAGGGAAAGGGTCCAGAGAGAGAAAGAGAGGGATAGAGACAGATGAAGGAGAGAGGGGGAAGCGAGAGGGGGGAGAGGGAATGAGAGAGAGAACAAGAGAAAGAGGAAGGGGAAAGAGTGATAGGAGAAGAAGAAGAAGAGAGAACAGGGTTAGAGAAGAGAGGGAGAAGGAAAAAATAAAGAGGGGAAGGGGTGGAGACAGAAAGGGCATAGTGAGAGAGAAGAGGGGGAGAAAGAGAGACAGAAGGAGAGGAGAGGAAGAGAGAGATGGAGAAAAGCAGCAGGAACCAGAGGGAAGGAGGAAGAAGAAGAACAAAAGAAACAAAGAAAGGGAGGAAGAGATAGATGTATAAGAAGAGGGAGAGAGGGGCAGGAGATAGAGGGATATGAAAAGGGAGAGAGCAAAGATGGAAGAGGGGTAGAAAAGAGGAAAAAGAGAAGGAATGAAGAGAGCGTGGGGAGAAAAAGGGGAGAAGAACCACTGAGAGAGGGGAGAAGAGAAAGAGAAGACAACAGAGGGATTGAATGAAATAGAGAGAAGAAGGAAAAGAGGGAGGCAGGGCACAGAGCAGCAGCAGAAGAATAAAGCTCTAATGGGATAATCATGTCTATTTATCACATACGCACAAATTAAACCTACTTAATTTGAGGCTTAAACGATTCAAGGAGAGAAAAGAGAGAAGGATTGAAAAATAAAACTATATAAAGCTCATATTTAAAATCACATTGTAAATTTTGACCACAGGTTTTGTTAACAGAAGTAACACCAACACAATAATAAAATCATTCGAGCGTTGGTTAATTCCTGGCTGTTGAAACTGGAGCAGACTGATAAAAGAAGACATCATTTTTGTGTGTCTGTCTATTCACAAAATTCACTAATAGTCCAGAAATGAAACATGGACCCTAGTTGTATCATGTCACTTATTTCACATCAAAATTCCTGTTTATTGAATGTAAATATTTTAGGTTAATGTAAAATCAAAATTGTTTATCAGTTAATAAGTCCTGGTGACTGTCCATATTAAGACCTGATCCGAATTAGTTGCCATTGTCTTTGTTAACAAGATGCTTTAGTTAGAATTCAGTTCTCCATTAGTCCTGGTTTAGTTCTCCATTAGTCCTGGTTTAGACTTACACTTTTGTATTGGCTTAGACATGTTTTAGATTTTAGTTCTAGTTTAGTCCTGGCCTAGTTCCAGTTTAGTCCTGGTTTATTAGTTTAAACCTCCTTTTGTCCTATAGTGTTGTTTTCTCACTTTAGCTTTTGAATTTAGTCGTGCTTTAGTATTAGGTTTGTTTTTAGACTTGGTTTAGCAGAATTCAAACCAAAAAGCAAATACCCAAATCGCAATGGGCATTTTTTCTATTTAAAACACATTGAGCACACATTATATTCTGCATTTTTTCAGTAAACTCATTGCTCATTACACATATTGCCTGACGATTTTGAAGAGAAATGTGCCGCCGCAGGTGCAGCTCCGGTTTTGACATTGGTCGTGTCTCGCTGTTGCCGTGGCGCTGTGACCTTTGACCTCATTGTGTCATGACGGTCATGTCTGTGCTGAGAGGACGACCCGTGGGATATAAAATTAATAATTACATTTTTAAAAAGATGAGATCTTTATAATGCAATGCGATACTTTTTTGAGTGAAAGATAAAAGAAAGATTTGATTGTCGTTTAATCCTTGTCACAGGTTTGACGTGAGTATGAAAACAGCCTTGAGTTTTGTGTTATACGCACCATTTTGAGGACTTGAAACCCATTTTGAATCCTATAAGAGGCTATTTTGCTTTAGTGGTCCTGATCCAGTCCTGGTTTAGTCATGGTCTAATCTAGCTTTTGTTAGTTTAGGCCCAATTTTAACTGAAAATATCTTTAAAATCTCTCCACATTGCCTATACATATAATTATATACATTATTATACCGCCCTGACAGAGTGACGGAGTGCTGTCATTTTGCACTTTGAGTTTAGTGCAGAAAAAGAACTGATCCTGTTGCGAACGGGGGGTCGCTGCTAGCCTGTTTTAATGAACGGGTGATTTATGCGTCCCCTCGTAACCATAAAACTGAATATATACCATATCCGCCATGACAGGCCCCTCCCCCCTCTCCGCACACCTCCAGCGCTCCTCCGACCAACCCCCACCTCCTCCCAATAAAAGTCCACCGATTCAGGCTTTGCTCACTGTGGCGACCATGGGAATATGTCTACACAAAGAAAAAAATAAGCATGATATTGAGAGAGGATGGAGAGAGGAGGAGGGAGGATGTTGATGATTCTATTCAAATATATTAGCGTGTCACCTTTTTATTTAAAACCCTGCACACGAAGGCCTACGACCCTCTTGAAAATTACAAATTAAGTCGGTTTTATACTTACACAGTGTTTTTCTACACCCAATGAGCACTCAAAGCTGTTTATGTAAAGAAAACATTAGATACTGGAGACAAGGCTGCTGAAGTGCGATGCCCAAGGACACAGCACCAGTACTCACAGGTGGGAGAACAGATCACACAACCTTGAGGTAAGAGGGTATTGCAACTGCTAAGATTTGAATTCTTAAAGACAATGTTGCAGGAAATTAATACTATAGGAATATACAATACTACCAGGAGCGACACTAATACATTGTTAAGTGTTTGCCCACCTACCAGACAGTTACCGGTTTAAATCTTTGCCAGAACTCACTGTGATGTGACTTGTTACAGTAAGAGTATACATGTTATAAAACTGGGTAAGGCAATTTAAGAAATGTTTTACCTGATTCCATTGTCTTAGACACTTGAAAAATATATCCTGATAATGATTTTTGTCTGTGTTGCATTCTCATAATTCAGCTGCTGTTTTTATACTTTGCTGTTTCAACACCAAAATTTCCATATTGTAACAAATAAAGGTGCTGTTATGTTTAAGGTGCCCTATGAAACTTTGCTGTTGGAGAATCTACCAACTTTCTCCACAGATTTCACCATTGCTTTGCCTTGAATGTTCGCTTGAATTAAAACGAGTTGGGCTTATCTCCATGGAAACACGTAGGTCAGATCTGTGGAGAGGTGAACTAGCTCACAGCAGGATTGCATGTTTTACAGCAATCAATGTGTTTTGGAGGGATGAAAATGTTGCACTTTTGCATTTTATCACCTATAACCAAGAAACTGAAACCCATGAGCACATGTTTAATGTCATACTATGGAACAATGCAATGCAATTCTTTAACATCTCTATAGACACTAGCAGACGGTGGACCATTCACCAGAAGGCGTAGATATAAAGTTAGTGATATGAAAGCAGTTGCTATAATCATATTTACATTAGACACATATATATAGCTGTGAGATGTGGAGCTCCATGGAAACCACATAGGAGCTGCATGTGGACATTAAAGGGTTACACACACACACACACACACACACACACACACACACACACACACGCACACACACACACACACACACACACACACACACACACGCACGCACACACACACACATACACACTGCAGTGGACTGGGTGCTGTTTAATTGCTGATTTTAATAATAGTACAAAGGAAAGGCTCTGAAGGAGGAGGAAACTAATAGTCCTGATGTATCGTTATCAGGAGTAACACCGATCGAACACATTGATCGAAATATAGATCCAGACACTTCCTGTGCGCCCAAATATGGTGTGTTTGTTTAGTGGTCCGCATCAAGGCTGAAGTAATGTAAACCCGGGTTAGTCAGTGCATGATGTAAGATGTATGATAGAAGGAAATATGTGGACACCATATTTGGTTGGGACTGACTAAAATTGTGAATAGTAGTAGTATAACAACAAAAGTAGGTAATGGTAGCAGTGGTAATCAGAAACAGGGTAGCTCATAAAACAAACAAGTAAGTAAATATGTAACTGAAATGTTATAAGCAACAAAATTGCTTATACTGTATAGCAATTTTATTTTAATAGCATATATTATTTTATTTTATTTTACTAGGGACAGTGTGTATAGTTGTGCATCACATATAACAGTTTTGGTAGTAGTAGTAGTAGTAGTAGTGGTGGTAGTAGTAGTAGTAGTAGTAGTAGTAGTAGTAGTAGTAGTTCTTGAGTGTTAATGTAGTTAATGTCACCTGTGGTAATGTGTTCACCAATCCTCTGTTCAAATCTACCCAAACATGTATTCAAAAGTAGCTATATTCCCTTTATATTTGAGCAGATTTTCTTGCATCAGTCACAGCTGTATCCCTCTCAGAGCTCGATGAAAGCCCTCTCAGCACATTCAAGAGCAGAGCAGATCTGTGGAGAAGTTTCGAGTGAAGAGGCCTTGAAGTTTCTAACACAGAACTGAATATTTACATGAATAAAGCAGAAATATTTGACCTGGGCATGTTTCATTAGAGCAGGTATTTCAAGGAGACTTTGAAAAATAAAGCACAAAAGTTAAATTACTGAAAAGTTCAGTTGGACTATTCAGATGGTTTATACTGTGCATTTTTGAGTTACGTTCAAGATATTTTACACTCTAATGTTCTAATGTCAAATGGAGGGCAGGGGCCTGTATCGCTCTATGGAGAATTTACAGATTTAACAGTGAATCTACAAATGTTTAACTTTGACATTATTTCTTAGAGATTGACTCCATGAAACTGGTCTTGTTAAACATATGGTTAACAGTAGTAATAATAATAATAACAGCAACAATGATAATAATAATAATAATAATAATGCCTTATACTTTAATACACTTATCAAAGCCTCTCAAGGCGCTACACTTATGATCCATTCACATACTGGTGGTGGTAAGCTTATGTTCTCTTTACCATCACGACTACACGCTGCTCTCTGACAGTTGTGAAAAGCACTATACTCATCGCAGCAAATATTTAAGATGTTCAGAATGTATAAGGTAAGTGAGGATCATGTGGACAAACCGTTTAAAATGAACTGCTTCTGTTTTTCACGTTTTAGAAAATCAGCTACAGCCTTCATCTTCTATAGCCACTCAGTTCTCTTGTTTGTGATGGTCTCTGCTCTTCTCTCTTTCTTCTCTTGCTCTTTCTCCCTCTCTTCTCCCTCTCTCCTGTGTAACATAGATCTTCCTGGTCTTCTTTCAGATGTTCAGTACGGTTTTGTCCTTGGCCTCTGCTCCTCTCCTTTGTCCTGTGCCTCTTTTATTGTCATTTGAACATAAGCCATATCTGCTACTGTCTTCTTCTCATGTCTGTCTCACTGTCACCATGGGCAACAGTTTACCCCACTCCTCACCTGTGACTTTTCTGATGGTTTTATATCTACTTGCATTTTTCTGCCAATAACCTGCTCTAAAAACGATGGCAATTGCAAAAGGAGTAATGTAATGTAACCTTATATTTAAAGGTACAAAGGTAGTTTAGTATCCAACACTTGCTTTGCCTGAAATGTTCCACAGTATTAGACGAGATTTGTTTTGCATTTAATTCATGTTTTACATCGGTCATAAATAGCCTGAAAAAGACTCATCACTGGAAAAGTTAGTTTTTGGTTTTGCACATAGACTGTATAAAGTGGAGTGAGTGAGTGTGATGTCACCCACAGCGTTTGGCTCCAGTCTAATGACGCTCGTTGAGGCTAGAGCGGTTACAGGGTCCAATTTGGAGTTGACTTCCATATTTGGAATTTTGAGTATCATACCAAGCAAAGAGCCAATCCAAAGCGAATCTGTTAAAGGTCGCCTCTTCCTGCCTGCATTGTGGTTTGGCAGGAAGCGGGTTCTTAGCAACACTGTCAATCAAACCTGTTGGGAGTGACCTCGGTGAAAGTAGGCAGCTGGTTTGTCTCTTATTAAGGTTCATATCTTGAATTACGGACACAACAGCGAAATAAAAATACCAGGATCACGTAGAGTGGGTTACGATGAACGTTTTAAGACCAAAATGATGAGCCTGACAGCAGCAGTTACAGAGAGAGGGGCGACAGTTTTCTAATATAAAGTAAATTGGAGGCGAGTCGATAGAGCTGGAAGCGCGCCCATAATCACTTCCTATTTGGAATGCGGTGCTACCACATGATGTCCATTTATATATACAGTCTATGGTTTTGCAATATTGTACATATACGACTTCTGTCTATAATTCATATTTTGTACACAGAGTTTAGTCAATATTTTATTTTAGTTCAACATTGACATTTTATCCATCCATTTTCTTCCACTTATCCAAGGCCGCCTTGTGCGGCTAGACTTCCCCCACTCACCCCAGACACTTCCTCCAGCTCCTCCAGTGGGACCCCAAGCCGTTCCCAGGCCAGACAAGAGACATAGTCCCTCCGGTGTGTCCTGGGTCTCCCCCGAGGCCTCCTCCAGTTGATATTGATATTTTAATTTTTTAATTTTTTTTTTTTTTTAACTTATTAAGATTATTTAGTTCGTCTTTGTTTTATTTGCACCAACTGCCAACACATACTCACATTTAATGAACCTTTCACATGTAAACTTTTCTGGTTGAAAACGTCAAATGTTAAAATCATAATATGCAAAAATATGCCAAATTTAGTCTAATGTCAAGTTGCCTCCCCCTGCTGTGTCCTTGGTTCATGTTTTTGTCCTCATAAAGAGAGAGACACAGCTGTTGGTCCAATGATCACCCGGAGAGCAGTAACATCATCACTGCCATAACAGGACATCTGCTGCACAGGCCCAGCTCCTCCGTCCATTATAAATACCATAATATTTCACTTACAACAGTAGCCCCAGAGCTCAGGAGAGTGGAGCGCAGGGGACACATCCAGCACGAGCAGAGCAAACCGAGACCACACCGGGACAAAGAGCTCAGAGAGCAGCCACTCTGATGTCACAGAGATATGCAAAGGGACTTTTAGGAGCTTTTCAAAGTCCATTTCATTTCCACCATGTGTACAGTGTACGAAGAATAGTCATTATTAAGTCATTATTAAAGGGGCATTATGTAATGTTTCTGATGGAGGATGTTCCACCTGCTTGACTGCATGCGGGAGTGCAATGTGTCATCACTTTTGAGCAAAAATATTGGAAACCTATTTATTTAATTACAAATTAAGCCAACAAATTTATAGCTGGTCTCTTCCTCAGGCCTATTGAATATCACAAAAAACAGACTTCATATTGTTCTGCTCCTCATTGTGCACAACCACGCAAATACACACACACACATACACACATACAGTATATGGCCAGCGGCAAAAGCATCTGGATTCCAACACACAAAATAAGTCAAAGATGAGGAGATGAGGAGATGAGGAGACAAGGAAACAAGGAAACAAGGATGTGAGGAAGGATGGGGGATGAATGGAGCTGTGTGGGGGATGGGTGCATGTGCCCAAAGGCAAAGTGCACATTTCAATCCTCTGCTAAAAAACAATCCTATAGGAAGAGGAGCACCACAATAACACCTACACGTATTTTTGAGTGGTTGAGTCAAGTTTTGTTAGTTTTAAATGTATTTTAGATCAGTTTAAGCTGAGCTGAAGTAAAGAAAATTATGCTGTGGTGAAATGCTTTAAAGAAAAGGAGTTTCTATACATTTTAATGCAAAACTCACTGATATTGGATCAGTATTGTCCTTTCCATTGAATTACTTGGTATTGGATCAAAACAAAAAACACTGGTATCGACCATCACTAATAAATGTGCTCATAGTCAAGTGAATACTACTGGTCAGTGGAGTTAGAAAGTGGGACTGGGTGGGTGATGATAGAGTAAAAGCATTTCCCCCATAGATTATATTGTTGGAGCAGAACTTTGGGACAACAGACCACTGTTGCCTGCCACTGTTCTCTGACACATTGGGTTGAGGGCTGCTTCACTCTTCTGTTTGAAAAAGCTCTTCTAAAGCCGTGCACGTGTCCTGTAAGTCATGCATGTGAATACTAGTGATGTACCAGAAGGTTTGTGAGAGCTATGTAGATTTAAACTTAAATTTTATGGTTTGAAATCAATCTTGACTCTGTGTTTTTACTCAGTAGCTCAGCTGGTATTCAACCTCTGATCCAAAGGTTGGCAGTTCAAAACCCGCTCTCGACATAAATATCACTTTTAGACCAATCCAGTTCCCACAGATGAATACTGCCGTTGTGTCCTTGGACAAGACACTTAACCCACCTTGCCCCCAGTGTCTGCGTACATTGGTGTATGTATGTGTGTGAATGGGTGAGTGGTTCCTAGATGTAAAGCGCTGAGAGAAAGTGCTTGAAGGAAGAAAAGCGCTATATAAAAATGCGCCCATTATCATGCTGCATTATGTAAACATGTCTCTTTTGCCTTTATTTAATTGCTACTCAAAAAGATGCATTCTCCCTGAGAGTGGGCTTGCCCCTCTCTGTGGATATGACTTGTAACCTGGCTTAGTGGTGTCATCTGCTTGTCTCCATGGAGATAGTTTAATTTAATGCAGTTGAACATGTCTAGCAAAGCAATAATATTTCCATGGAAACAAATAAGTTGCAGATCCTCTAACAGAAAAGTTAGAGCACCTATAGAGCACCTTCAATATGTCAAAAAACTTCACATGCAGACAGTTTTGTTTGAACTAGAAGATATACATTGATTGAACAAGTAAAAAAACTTTGACCAAGCAAAGTAAATCAACCTAAAAACCTCAAACTCAATTAACATTTCAGATAATTCCATATTCAAACAATTTCAAGGATTTCACATTTTGCAGTTTGACCATGAAGAAGAAACTGTTTTTTCTCTATTCTTTGCAGTGTCTCAAACATTTCCAATTAGCCGCGACCTTGCTTCACTCATCTCCTTCATTCAGCGTCAAATTAAAAGTGCAGCAGATGTCTTTTATTTTGAAAAGTATTGGTTTTGGTCTTTCACAGTCAGGGCCACTGCGGCGCTCTTGTAATCAACCACATGTAGATCGTATATTCATTGCGTCTTCAGTTTGTCCTTTGAAGCAGAGTGGCCTTGTCTTCACCATAGGCTTTTCTCAATATTGATCATTGACCTCTGAACACTTAGCTTTTGTTCATGCCTGATTAAACTGTGAATCAAAGTTAATGGCAAAGTTAGAATGCAGAGTGTCTTTAGGGGTGTAGATGTATAGAGCCGTGACTGTGAAAAAGCAAAGAAAGTATTAAAACGCTGTATGAAAGCAGGGCTGTTCTCATAAAAGTGTGATTAACACGCTCATGTTAAAGGTGTACTGTGTCTTGGCCCTCAAGCTTCCAGGTGAATTAGCCCATATTACCTTGAACAGTACTTTTTACTTTACATTTCTGAAAATCTACTTTTACAAGCTATCTGTGTAAACCCTCAGTCGTCCAGGTCTGATTCATAGCAAAAGATGAAGTTAAAATCCAAGCCGCTTCTTCAGTTCTGGTCAGATCATTGGTGACCACTGCCTTATATCTATCTGCAGGGAGGGGTTAACTACACTGAAACTGCAAACATCTATTGTCTCTAGAACAGAAACATCTATTGTCTCTAGTTTCAGCTGGAGCTACCCTATTCAGACCTATTACTTAAGCCCATATCAAATATTTAATGTGCTCCATTGAGGATGTAAGCATGAATAAAGGTCTAGTGGTTCAGTCTAACTTGTAATAATAACACAGATTTGAATTATTCACTGTACTGGCGACCAGTCTCTGGCCTCAATCGGCCCTCAGCTTTCTCGGTGTTTTTATATATGGCTCTTAATGAAAAAAGCTTGGACACCCCTGCATTAAACTAATCAATTTTTTAAATTGGTGGATACTGTTATGCCCCTAACACACACATGCTATTTTTGATGGTATATTATTTCTCAATTAAGATTAGGCTCAGGTTAAGGAACACGTATTTTAGTTAAATGTGCAGTATGGAACTTTCTGACACATCACCTGCATGATTCTATAGAAATACAAAGTTAAAAGCCATATTTCGGAACCTTCTCCATTGAATTAGATATGTTTTATGGCATAACATAAAGCCAAAGGATCAACATTTCCTTGTAAAAAAGCAGGAGGAGGCTAAATAAATCCTCCAGCTTAAATAAGAGTCAGGTTTGTGGAGTTACGAGCCCGCTCACAGTGAGGGAGCATGTTTTCATGTTTTTCAACCAGAAGAGAATGTAGTATACTTAAAGGCACTGAACCTGTTATTTACTGTCTTCACGTGAAAAACAGAACTAGTTCATTTTAAATACTTTGCAGGGGTCCAAAGTTATTCCTCACGTACCTTATGCACTCCAAGCATCTGAATTATAATAACAACACTTAACATGTGCTTTCTCATGATTGGACAATAAAATGCTTCTAATTAGATGCAGACAGTACACAGCGGACTCATTTTGACCTCAAGAGCTGCTTATACAATATCTGTGCACTGGGGCAGAACACATTTTGCTCAGATACATGGGAAAACATCAGGTACAGGACCTTTAATTCTATTTCAAACTTTCACCAAACCTTAATTCTCTGTAGTTTCCTGCTGCCTCCAGCCGTGCCCGCTCCTCTGAAGTGCTTACAGTGGCCTGGTTCGGAGCTTGTTAGCACTGTTTTTTCCCGGTGTTGTGGCTGCACTTGAAGCAGACGGGGTCCTGGGGGGTGCTGGCTGCAGGGGGGTGGGCTCTTAATTGAACGTTCATGAAGTGCTGCTATTAATCAGTAATGGGACGGCGTGCTGGGCCACTGCACCGCTCAGCTCTGCAGGAGGGGGGCGCTGTGGGGGGGCTGACATTTACACAGTGAGAGCAGGACACAGAAGGAGAGCAGACTGGAAGAATTCATGTCAAATGTTGAGTTTGTAAAATAAAACTGTAACTGTATCAATGGGGCTGTATGGACAACACTGGACTGATGGAGGGGGTGAAGCAGTTTAAAGGTGCACTATGTAACTTTTCTGATCAGGGGTATTGCATCTGTTTGTTTCCATGGATATGTTATTGCTTTGCCTGGAATATTTCACAGCATGATATTAAACATAACCTATCTTGCATTTATTCAAACAGAATAAATGACTTGGCCTGGTCTCACCTGCTTGTCTCCATGGAGATTGATTAATGCCATTCTGTGGGACATTCCAGGCAAAACAAGGAAATCTCAAGCAGGTGTGGATCCTGTACTATGAACGAATAACCGTATTAGAATGCATGTTTTCACCTTAAAATAAATAAAGGCAAAAATAAAAATCAAAACCAAAAAAAAGTGATATTGTGGAACATCGTAGGCAAATCAACACAATCTCCACAGAGGCAAACGTACCAGAAAATATTGTTCCTTTAATGACTTAGACAGTTAAGCATAAGAGATGTTTAATTCAAGCATAATGGGCCTGGAGAGTGGCTTCGTTATTAGCATAATGAATTATGAATATTTTTATGGCCAAAAATAGTCAGTTTTTACACTTTTGTTCGTCATCGAGTCATACAATCGTGGACCATGAGAGTTTGTCATTTTCCAATCCAGATCTGAACTTGAACTAATCCGTTTGAACTCAATCTGTCCACCATCAGAAACCATCAGATACAAGAAAACGCCCCACTGACCAATCAGAACACAGCGTTTGGAGGTGTGTCTTAAAGCGGACGCACCAACGCATCTTACACCACGAGTCAATAATTTAGGGACAAAGAGCATGAAAATATAATGTTCATTCATCCTTTACTTAGCACAAGTGTCATGAGGCAGAGGACATGAAACTCAACAGCTAATCTGCAGAACGCCGCTCAAATACACTGTTTAGATCTAGTTCTAGTTTTTATTGTTATGAACACATTTTCAACATTACATTTACATGACATTGAATAATGAAAATAAAACTTAAATTTCAGATTATTTTGGGGTGAGGTTGTGTAATTTTACAACAGATTTTTACAGGTTTGTGTAAGTGGTAAGTGATAAACATATTTCTCTTTCTAATATATAATGTAAATTTGAACTGCAATGATACTTCTGTGAAAAATGCTATTAATAATTCATATTTATCAAACTATTTAAATAATGCTATCTACTACATTAGGCTATTTGACTTATTATACCTGCATATATATGTATAACTATAAGAAACCATAGTAAAAATAAGGAGGTTTTTATTGAATTAAGAGTAGTGGCTTATTATCCACACACGCACACACACACACACACACACACACACACACACACACACACACACACACACACACACACACACACACACACACACACACACACACACACACACACACACACACACACACACACACACACACACACACACACACACACACACACGCACACACACATTAGACACATGCACATATATATACATTTTATAGAGGCCTTCCTTTTGGAGCCTTAGGCAGAGTTGGAGAATAAATATTTGATGGGAGGATGACCCACTTCCTGTGCCCTGAAAAGTTATTTGTCTTTCTGCCTTCATCCAGCACAGAGGCCAGTTCTGCTCCAGGGCCCAGCACAGGAGAGAGGGAGAGAGGGAGGGCAGAACGAAGAAGGAAAGAACCAGAGGAAAAGAGACGGAGATACAGAGACAGAAAGGAAGAGAAGGCGAAAGAGAGGGAGAGAGGGAGGGCAGAAAGGAGAAGCAAAGAACCAGAGGAAAAGAGACAGAGACAGAAAGGAAGAGAAGGAGAAAAAGAGGAATGAGAGAGACAGAGGGAGAGAGTGAGAAAGGAAGAGGGGGCTGAAAAAGAGGGGGGAAGAGAGAGAGAGAGAGAGAGAGAGAGAGAGAGAGAGAGAGAGAGAGAGAGAGAGAGAGAGAGAGGGAAACTTTAACTTTTAACAATACAGTAGAAGAGAGAAATATTGTTCAAAATAATAGCAGTACAATGTGAATAACAAGAATAATCCAGGTTTTTAATATATATATTTTTATTTCTACATGGGAAACAAGTTACTAGTAGGGGCAGTAGATTCTCAGAAAAAAACAAAACAAACAAGACCCAACATTGATGATATGCACGCTCTTGGCTGTGCAATTGGGCGACTAGTTTGTCGTTGACTGTACAGACTCAAAATTATTTTGTAAAAACATTTTCGTTTGTGGGATTTAGCAATCCTGTGAATCACTCAATTAATATTTAGTTGTATGACCACAGTTTTTATAACTGCTTCACATCTGTGTGGCATGGAGTCAGCCAACGTGTGGCACCTTTCAGCTGTTATTCCACTCCATGATTCTTTAACAATATTCCACCATTCATTTACATTTCTTGGTTTTGCTTCATAAACAGCATTTTTCACATCACCCCACATGTTCTCGATTGGATTAAGGTCTGGGGATTGGGCTGGCCACTCCATAACATTATTTTTTGTTGGTTTGGGACCAAGACTTTGCTCATTTACTTGTGTGTTTGGGATCGTTGTCTTGCTGAAACACCCATTTCAAGGGCATGTCCTCTTCAGCATAAGGCAACATGACCTCTTCAAGTATTCTGACATATGCAAACTGATCCATGATCCCTGGTATAGGCCCGACACCATAGTTGGCCCTTGGACCCAAAAAGAACTATTTTACTCTCATCAGTCCACAAAATGTTCCTCCATTTCTCTTTAGGCCAGTTGATGCGTTCTTTGGCAAACTGTAACCGCTTCTCCACATGCCTTTTTTTTAACAGAGGAACTTTGTGGGGGATTCTTGAAAATAGATCAGCTTCACACAGACGTCTTCTAACTGTCACAGCACTTACAGGTAACTCCAGACTGTCTTTGATCATCCTGGAGCTGATCTTTGGCTGAGCCTTTGCCATTCTGATTATTCTTCAGTCCATTTTGATGGTTGTCTTTCGTTTTCTTCCACGTCTCTCTGGTTTTGCTCTCCATTTTAAGGCATTGGAGATCATTTTAGTTGAACAGCCTATAATTTTTTGCACCTCTTTATAGGTTTTCCCCTCTCCAATCAACTTTTTAATCAAAGTACGCCATTCGAAGAGAGAGTGAAAAGAGAAAGCTGGACAGAGAAAGGGGAGAGGAGTGTGAGAGGGAGTAGAGGAGAGGGAAAGAGAGAGAGTAAGAGAGAGACGGGGAGAGAGGATAGAGAGAACGAGGGGAAGAAAGAAGGAGAGAGAGACAGAGGGAGAGAGAGAGGAGGCAGTGAGTGAAGAAGGGACAGAAAAGGTGAGACAGCTTGAGAGAAGAGGGAGGAAGAGAGAGGGAAGAAGGAAATAGAGGAAAGTGAAGAAAAAGGGAGACAGGGATCCAAAGAGAGAGGAAAAATGGAGGAAGAGAGAGAGGTAAAAGGAAGAGAGAAGGGAAAGAGAGATGAGAGATCCAGGAGGAGATGGGAAATGCCTCCTGTCCCCATCTGCACACACGAGAGAGATTATGGATTACATTACGGAGATTTAGTCTAAACGACTGGATATTAACAGAATATTGTTATTGTAGTTTAATCACCAAAAACATACCTAGAAGTTTCTTTCACACAATAATTCTGTGTCTGTCTCAGAACACTCACCTTTCACCTCTTGACATCATCGGGTGGTGATCCAGTGGCGCTCCTCTGTGTCTTTAAAGAACATTCATCTTGATTAGACTCAGAGCGATGTCTTAAATATCCACTTAGTCTTTTCCCTATGCAGCTTATATTAGCAGCTATAGTAATTGTTTGCTTGATTAAAACAGCTTCATTACTCAGAAAATCAATCTGGTTCGTTAAAAAAAAAAAAAAAAAAATACACCTAAAAGAGTAAAAACTATTCAAACTAATGTTCTGGTACATTATGGTAACACTATGTCACTCTTTTCTGACCTTGCCTCAGTGTCAATGTCCTTTTACCTGAAATGTCCCACAGTATGACACTCAACTGCTTGTTGTTTCCAGTTTTATTTTCTTAATCGTGATACATGTAGGATTTGTAGCAGACACAAGCACAATAAGTCTTCTTTAAGGCTTTTTTGCAGCATATATGAACATAGAAAACTAACTGTAACTCGACAAAAGACACAACAAACTTTTTTTTCTTTATTTTCACAACAAAATTTATTAGAAGAATAGTGGTTTTGAAAAGAAGGTTCTAGCATCCAGTGAATACTACCTTACACAACATTACAGCTGAAATGTGTGGCAAAAATGGCAATGTTATTTTTTATTATCAAATCCAATAAAACATAAAATATTTTACACATGCACAAAGACAGGTCTAATCAGCGTCGTTCAATGCAAAAAAAAAACAACAAAAAAGTATAAATAAAATTAATTAAAAAGTTAAATCAGTTTTTATCTTTTAGTCAAAATAAATCACAAACATTTTCAATTCATTATCAGCTCGATATTTAAAATCAGACTGCATTCAAAAGAGGGAAAAAGAATCAGATAGTGCAGCCAATTGAACGAAAAGCAATTTTGTGATTTTAAGTGCTCATTTACACGGACATTTATAATATAAGCCTAGAAGAATAAACTCACAAGGTACAAAATAAGACAAAACCAAAAAAAATTGTACATAAATAAAACTACATTATGAGAAAATATTTTAAATTATACATATTTTGTCAAACTGTAAACAGCAGATATTGAAAAAATGAGGTCCATCAGGGTTTTTTTTTGGAGAACCGTAAGTTTGTGTGCTGTGTGCGTGAGTGTACGGTAGATTTTTAAAGTGTTTAAAAGAGGTAAAGTCCATCGCGAACCAAACCGTGAAAAAGGGGCGTGGCGTCCTGAGCATCAGCAACAGCGCCCCCTGGAGCCCGCTGCGCCGAAGGAATGAGGTATTTATTTCAGTCGGAAAATAACAGACCCAGCAGGCCCCCCAGAGGACTGCTGTTTCACCAATAGACCACACAGGAAAAGACTTGTAATCAATAGAATCACTTCAGAAAATTCAAAACTAAAACAGCTTTTTACAACAACCATGATCCGGCAGATTCCACACCATCGGAGACAGAAATATTCCAACCAAACCAACTTTCAGAGAACAAATTTACGCATTTGCTTCAGTGATATGACGTCTGTTGCAAAATGAGACCAGAGTACAACCAATGACAAGGCCAGAACCAGGAACACTGCAGGAGAACGGTCAGCTCATGGGCTTTTCTCACTTGGTACCCTTTAGCGTGTGATTTTTGAATTATTAGCATCATAGAATGTTTTAAGACTAGATCGTTTGCTATTTTGAAAAAGGCTAAATTATGTCCTAAAGCCTAATCCAAGTTGCAAATTGAATTTTTGTACATTTGAGCAAGAAAACATGGTTCAGATGTCCAACAGCTTCTGCAGAGTTAAGTGCTAATACTTTAAGACATTTGAATTCCTCACTGATTGTTGTCATAAATTGATTGTTACTAGCTTTAGATTTAGCTTTGTCACATGATAGTTGAGCTAACTGAGCTAGCATTAATTAGTTTCTGCTAAAGAAGCTAAAATATCTGCATTTTCAGAGGAAAATAACTGATCTATACAACATTACAAATCGATGTCTCGGTGCATCAGCCACTCTCAACTTTGAAAGGTGAAGTCAACAATAACTGAAATAATAGTGACTGCTACATACAGCCTTTTCACAGGTTATAGGCTAGTTTCTTGTTCTAGACATAATTCTGAGGACTTTTTCCCCATTGAAAAGATTTAATACCTTAAGTCATAAACTGTAAATGCTATGGCAACAGTGCTAATTTCTCATCAATGTGAAACCCACGGACAGGGTCCAAGTGAGCACTCCCAAACACACCACGATGACACAGGTGGTTGTATTAAACTGGGCTAACAGACTCTGGCGTGCTCCTGCCCCGGCCCGGTCCTGCAGAGGTCCAAAAGTTTCCTGGTTCAAACAGAGTGAGGCTGTGAGGTTTTCCCTGAAGCTTCAGAGGACTAAAGGCCTCCACATTCCCGTGTGTGACACTATTGGCAGCAGGTCAGTGAGTAGTTCAGTTATAGCACTTGAATGAACCAAGACGGAAACTTCAACATGGCTTAACTATCACCGCAGCGTTCGCAAGCTTAGCACAACTGGGCTAAAAGAGTCTCACAGACAAGACTCCAGAACTGAGAGAATTGACATTCAAAAGCTAAGAAAATATCCAGAGGTATCCCAACTCCAGGTCTGAGCGAAGCCTGGAGCTCAACAGAAAACAGTAAAACTGAGTATTTGGATTTGGAGGTAATTTTGTGTGTTTGTAAAGAGTTGATTATAGTAATAGTATTGTTAGGATGCCACTGCTCGGAGGGTAGTACCTGAATCGAGTGGAGCAGTGCTGTCCCTGAGGGTCGGTGGGTAATTTGGCTCTGTGTCAGACACAGAAGACAATGCTTCAGATAGGTTTGAGTTTTAAAAATGGCAGAACAAGAAGAAAGAAAACTAAGTGAGCTTTTTGCATTATTCTTCACAAGCACACGCTTCACTCATACACACTTTATTGTTACTTTACACAAGGAAAATGATTGCAAAAGAGCGTTAGCCAAAAACCACTACGAAAGCTGTTGCAATGACAAACAAACACCTTAGGTGCTCCTTCTTCTCGGGAAAAGGATTTTTTTCTCAGGGCAATATTTCATATTCAAAACATCAGTCTGTCCTGTGGACACATCCAAAGCTTTTGGATCACCAGCCTTCAAACAAAAGGACTGAGGGGTATTTACACCAGCATGCAAAAATATCGAGAGGGTTCACAAAACTGCCTGCCGCTCCCCGCTGAGCCACAGGGGGGCACTCCTCTCTGCTCCTTCATTAAAACAGTCAAACTCAGCTCCAGTGCCTTCTCTATACATCTGCCCCGCCTGAGAAAAGACAGGCGAGGCTGAGGGTAAAGCAGTACTATGTACACTGCCCACGGCCCAAAGTCAATCTCACGACCAACACGTCTTTAGGGTGTGGTCTTAGAAAAAAAACACACCCACCCCCCCAAACCCCAAGCCCCTCCCACAACGTCCCGCTCCCCATTTCACAGAATCAGGCTTCAAAATACTACACTACACTAAGTCCTATACCACTACGCCTGTCCTCCTCAACAGAACGCCTGCCCCTTTGCGTATGCTACATCAAGGAAGCAGAGCAAAACATCGAAAGCAACAGATTGGAGTGATTTTGTCTAACATACTGCACTGGACTTCTGTTGGATCCCTGAATCATCACTGGAAAAGGCTCATCCTTCTCCGTTTCAAGATAAAAGTTTACGACATTAGAGATCTGTATTTACAAATGCATTGTGTTCATGTCAGTGTGGGGCTTGTATAGGAACATCTATGTGCACAGATAGAGCATTTCTTATTCTTAAATATGTCTAGTTAAATTAGAGGTTAGTTGTGTTTTTGTTTTTTACATTCAGCTTTTAACAACAAGGAGTATGATGGAAACTAAAACGTGAGATGAATCTTCGAGCAAACCCACTTTTTATTAAAACAGTTAAAGACAAACAAAGTGAAGCTATGGTTCGGTGAGAGTGGTCATCTTGTTTGATACCAGCTCTATAATTTCTTACCAAACATATTAAGTTTGGCACGCACCTGTTATCAAATGCTGGGTAAGCCAACTGCTAGTTCCCGTTACCCAAGCTACACTTAGTCAATTTCCATACATTTCCAATTATTGTTGCCATAGCACCTTGGGCACTAGTAAGAATAACTTCTTGTACAATACAATAAGCAAAAATAACTGGCATTATATTGTATAATTTGGCATCAGTCGACTCAGAGAATCAGAGAAATACTCAACAAAAGCAACTGTACATGTTTTAATGCAATGGTGCAATAACTAAACTGAGCATTAGTAGGAATGCCCTAAAAGTAAGTTGTAGTAGTACTACACTAGAAAAATTCACAAAGTAAATAAGAAGTAATGGCTGTTTGGAATTTTTCAGCCTTGTTAGCGCCACTTTAACCAGTAACTCAAATAGCTTCAATTTGTGAGTCTTTTAGTCTTAAAAGATATAGTGGGTTGCAAAAGGTTATAAATTCAACAATGTTCACTCATCAAAGGACGGATAACGCTAATGGATACGTTAAATTAAACTCTAAATAAATATGAACCTCCATTGGGCGCCAGATGGTAAAAGTAAGAATCAAGAATAGTGAGGAAAAGTAAGATGAGGGGCGTGAAAAGACGTGGAGGTTTGTTATACATGAAAATCTTTTATCTGAGGTATTCTGTGTTGTAAGTTTTTTTGTGTTTTTTTTATTCTTTACATTTTTGCACATCAAGAAACACCAAAAATGGAAAACATCAAAGACTGAATGAAAACCGTATAGAATCTACTTGGAGCCATTGGACCTCCTTAAAATGCGCTTAAGGAACAGTGCAACCATCCAAGTTAGAGTTAGACAGGAGGACTGTGGTACTTAGCCTCCCATGCTCCACAGTTTATTTACAATCCTTGCTGTTAATAAAGCACTGAAAAAAGTATTTGGCTGAAAAAAATTTACAGAAGTTGGTAAAAATAATAAAAATAGGGACTCTGAAAGGCCCTTTTAGCAGTTTCTGGACAATTTTTACCAGAAGAGAAACTCCGATTCTGAGTTTGCTTTTATATTTTTTTTTATCAAAACTTCCTGGCTGACTAAACTTGTGCCCAGAGTTTGCGAGCGTGATTGACCTGGATATTGATCGGCGGCGCCCGAGAAAAGTGGATTTATAAATATACCTCTGCGTGTAGTGTAGGCTTCTCCATCAGCGAAAAGGAAACAAAGTGGTAGTCACAAAGACGTAGAGCCACGCTTCAGTAACAAGTACGATACAGGTTTAACAAGGCGTAACATGCAAGAGGTCAGCATTGTGTACAGGCTATTTTGGGGGTTCAGTGTCTTGCTATAGGCACCATTTTGAGGACTTTTGACCATCTGAAAGGTGTAATATTTTGTTTTTTATTACTTTTGTTTGTTATTAATTATGAATCGCTATGGCAACGATCCTAATACTGTAAACCCTGATCAATATAAAATACACAGCAATACATAGATATTAGACTTAATGTAATATTGTACTGCATGAAAACTTTTTAAACTCAATTTGGAAACTTGTCTACATAATCAGCAGCCGGTTCGCTTTTTATGTTCCATTTCCAGCATCCGTTTTATATAGTGAATGTCATTTTGATAGGAAATGCCACTTAAAAGCTCCTCCTGATTGGTTTGGTCAATACAACGAGGACAGAGCTAAAGATGCTAAAGAAGTACAATGTTATAGATCAGTTATTATCAGTAAGTTCCTAAAATCCATTGTTGACAGTGAATGTAAGATACTAGTTTGGTTCAATAGAAGATCAGTATCAAAGTAATGAGATCATTTGCACTGCTGTCATTGTAACTTGAGTAAGCAATAATGAGCGCCATGTTGGCTTCAATTTTTAGTACTGTTACCGAATCATCCAAGCCCCAATAATAACCAAAATATGTTTTTTTTTCTTGATTATTTTTAAGCCTGTTTTGAACACCTTTAAAAGCATGTCATACCAAACCCAACCATACTGCACTGAGAACGTGCATCCACTGCAGAAGACCAGATTTACAACCATAGGACTTTGAGCCCACGGCAATGAACCTCTCTCCAAAGAATTTTTATCTCCTGAACGCATTAAAACCATCACTTCTTTTTGCTCTGAAACATCAAAAAACAAACATCTGACACATCATACAAGATGAAAAACCCTGTTAAAATATTGAGTCTCTTTTGAGGAAAGCGATCATAAAATTTTCACCGATGGCTAAAATATTAACCATGCGTCAAACATGCTCAATGTATAGTGTTGTGTTTGCTCCAAGAAATATAGTAAGATAATGAATTCCCATCCCCCTATAACATTAAAGGGCAGCGCCTCTGTGAAAACCAAATGATTTAGAGAAGACCCAGTATGTTTTGGGCAATTTAACCCCCAAGAGGTATAGAAATAAGATGCAAGAGACGTCCAGGAAAAGAGGCACATCCCCGGGGATCATCGCCGAAGTGTCAGCCCCAAGAAAGGCATGCTTCACTGAGCAACAACATGACAGATCTGGGGGTCAAAGGTGGAGGATGAAAAAACGGATGAGGGTTTTTTATACATGGCGTTTCATCAAAGAGCGTGACAATAAAATAAAAAATAAAACGAGATGAGGCCAGATAAATATACGGTGTGGATTTTGAATGACAAGACAATCAAGAGGTGGTAATGGGAAAGGAATTTGAAGAAGAAGTATGCAGGGAGGTTTTTAAAGAATGCATATAGTTGTGTTTTTTATTGAATGTGTGAATAGCATGAACTTGTAAAATAATTTGATGAAAAGACCTTGACACTAGTTAGCTGTAGAGGTTACACTGTGAATAGCTTTTTAATTGCATGTTTTTCAATTAAATCTAAAGACACAGTGAATTGAGTGAGATACTTTGAAAGAATAAATAGTTCGAATTGTTCATATAAGTAATTTTCAAATTGAATTGGATAGTATGTGTTATTGCATGGCTCTATTCTAAAAAGGAAAGGCAGGCATAGGTTAATATTGGAGCTGTGCAGCATGATTTTAATTGGATTGAATTGTTACGCCTCAGTTTTAATCTAGAAAATAGTAGTATGAAATAGCTTTGAATTGGCCCTAACTAGTTTCATATCAGACAGATTTGGTTGTTTTACATTATATAGTTGTATATTGAGTTTAATAATTAGGAAAACTTTGATAATTGAAATTTTTCTACATTGCAAAGAATTAAAATTTTAGTAAAAGCATTTTAGATCTTAGAAGGAAACATCTCAATAAATGTTTTTATTTTTTCTTTCAAATATTTAAGAAAAAAAATATTTGAATTAATAAAAAAAGAGTTTTCAAAGAGCAGTGATCTGTATTTGATTTTTAAACTAACTTTGAGATTGCATTGATACAGGCTACTTTGTGCTGACAGTTCAATAGGATTTGAAGTAGTTCTATTATATCTTCAAGGGACATTTTTACGACACAAGGTTCTTGATATTTTCAGACAAAAATTGTGGAGGGTATTGAATGAACTCCAATTTGAGGGTCCTAACTTTTACAGTTAGCCGTAGCTGATTGCGAGACGGGGCCATGTGGATATACTTATTGCTGCTTCATGTTGGAGGAGAGGTGTGTGTGCCCTTTTGGATCTGCACTTAACTCTGTGCATTTCTGTCGCATCTCCACAAACGGTCTGACATTTAACGCACAGCCATGAAAGCATTAAGCATTAAGAGGTCGAGAAGAACAACAGAGAAATGCAAACTAAGATTATTACTTCAAACTGTGCACATACCACTTACAAATAACACAAAAATGGAGGTTGTGGCTTTTTGGGAAAATCTAATTGTTCCACTATTTACTCAGATCAGTGTTAAATTTAATCTATGCTGCCAAATGTGTATCGTTTTAGCCTTAAAATGTGACTTTTTCCTCATCTTTTAGCAGTTAGACCATTTTGACAAATCGACTTAAACTCAACAAAACTCCCTCTGTAACTAAAAGTAGTCACATTTCTCTTACAGAAACTGAAACTGCTATATTAACTTGACTGTTACAGGGTATCAAGGCTAGGTTGATGAGAACATTAACGTTTTTATTTGAAAAGGTTGAAGATAAAATGATAAAATTCAAAATGAAATTGTAAAATTCAAAATGCAGTTTTGTCTTTCTAGCCCAAACATGTTTACAATTGAACTTTTCAATAATGGTACTCCTTCCTGAACAAGTCTTATAAATGTAAATCGAGTCAGATGGTGTCAGGGGAAATCTGGGAAATGCAATTATTGCAACATGGTGTAGATGGCAATGAAGTATAGAGTATATTTTGTTGAGAAAATCTGGCATATTGTCTTGAAGCTTAAGGTAAAGTGATTCTAACTAAATGTCTAAATGATTTGCAGGTTTTAAAACGTCAGTGACTGCATGACTGAAACAAGACTGATGAACAGACAGAAAATGGATTTGAACATGTGTTTTAAATTTTAAAAAATGTCATAAGTATTTTTCACAGAGGCAGCGCCGGTGTGTTGCGATGTCAAAACCAAAGCTGCAGCTCCACCAAACACTCCCACCTCTTTCTTCTATAAGAGACGCAGACTCCACTTCATAATTATACACATACTGTATATATATACGCCTACACCAGCGAGGCTACCTGACTCCCAATGTCTGAGAAAATATGTGCTAGAGAGAACAAGGATATTACCACTAAAAACCTGGCAACAAAACACCAAAAAACAACCAATATATCATTACAAATCTGGAGAGAAAGTCCTGATTCTTTCTTTGTTGAGTGTATAGGTGTATTATCGGCTGCTTTCAAAATGGTTGGACCTGAGGTATTTCTGACAACCATTTTGCAGCTTGGCGACAGGAGAATGGCAATTGTAATACAGTTCTTTAAAAATGGCGGAATACAGTGTGTTTCAACATGCTGTACAGAGGAAAGAAACCAAGCATGTATCGCCACCCATCTCCGCAAAGTGAGGTTACAATAGTTGCAGTTCAAGATTTTAGTAGATCGCTTTGACAGTCTTTCACTCAATGGGGAGAAGCAAAAAGGAGAAAATCATAATAATAAATATCACATATATAGAGCTATGATATAGACATTTTCTTGCAAGTGGAATGCATTTTCAGACAGTAAGGTATGGTTAACTTATCCACCTGCCCCATCTCCTCTCCTCCTCTTTTACAAGGTGTGGCAAATCAAAAATGTGGAAAAACAAAAGCAACGTAATCCCATATTGCAAATAGGAGTTTTAAGTTACAACTAAAATGTTGCGTAAATAGTGATGGGTGTGGTTGGCCTAGCTTAGTTTCCCTCTGGGATGTAACTAAATCAACCAAAACCCCCAAAAGTTGAGAGTAAAAGGATTGTTTTAAAATTTGATCCATACAAATTCCCAATAGATTTATGTCAATATAATACGTTGCTTTTTCTATACATTTTTGTTTTACCTGAAAAGAAGGCAGGCAAGCAAATATTAGTCAGTCAGATATTTGAAGCCTCTCAAAAGGGAGGCTCAACAAAGCAAAAAGTTATAAAGAGAAAAGAGTTGTAGACTATATTCCCAGAGTATCGCCTATCCCTCCTGTTTAAGGGATATATGCATGAACGAGGCACGGACTGGAGTCAGTAGGTCTGAGACTGAGGTATAGAAAGTCAAGATATAATGTATATTTAAATATATAATATATAGTATTTATGTTATAAATCTAGTACAGGTAGATAATATGCGCTGTTTTCTGACTGACTAATATTGCAGCCCATCCTGAGACATACAAGTAATGAAGGCTTCGGATAAAAAAATGTCCAAAAGAACAATCTGAAAATAGTGATCAGTGAGAGATACATTCAGAACAGTGTTAAAAGCATGTGCTGTGATATCATGAGGTTAGCATGGTTGCTGTTAGCAAGAGGAGGACTTTGGACAGGGGGAGCGTTAACCACAAACAATCAACGTCAAATCAAATGGAAATGGCATGCACCGCGCACACCTGGCTGAAAAGGAAGTTTTGTTAAAAACAAAAGAAAAACAAAGATAATGTAGTTCAGAAAACAAAGACAGAAAAGTGTTTTCAAGAAGCGTTTGGCCTGGTCCGATCCCTCTTAGGGGTGACCAGCTAAGTGCTGTTTAGTCGTGTGCATTAAGTGCCAATTAGTATTTATTTTTAAAAGCACCGATTCATGCTTTAGTTTCATCTCATGATTATTCAATATTAGGGCTAAGATTAGATCATTATTAGCAGCTCAAGTTGGCTGTTTGGAAGTGCTGCGTGATCCTGTTTTCACTATCAGATCATTGTCCGTCGCTGGGTCCAACTCCTCTCTTTAGACACTTCAATGCTCAGCATTAACAAGTGTTGGACGCATTTCATGCTTAAGACGCCATTGTTTTGGACTTTGGCTCTTTCTTCAGAGAGTTCCCACTGGGAAAGCGTTTGGCCAATTGAACCAATGGGACCCACAGGGGATTGTATGGTAACATTAGTGATTATTCAAACTTTCAGATTAGACATAAGAGGATTACAGTCACTTGGATCAAGCCCAATTCAGCCAACAATTAAGTGGTGCATGCCATTTAAAAAAAAAAGAAGAAAGAAAATCAAATAAATAAAAATGTACAATACATTTGAATAGGAGTGATTCATGGTCATTTCTACAGAGGTACATATCTCACAGACTGGGTGAGCACCAGGCAGTGTTTGAACGAAGAGCAACATTACGACCACAAACTAAAGCTCTCCTCTGAGCCGACGGAGGGAAGACAGCGAGACCAGACCAAGACTCGCCCACATGTTTCTGTCCCAAATCAAGAGGAAGTTTGAGTCGATCCGCAGTTCTTTCAAAGTCCACTAAAGCTTTGTTTCGTTTTCACATAGAGCTACACTACCTTTACAACCCCAAACTCTTCTGCAAAGTGCTATTGTTAACGTTTAGCGTCATTATCTTGAATTGTGTAGACTTTTCAGTAGTTAGTGTATTTAGCGCTGCAGTTTTAGCCACAGCTTTGTTTGTTTGTTATATTCTGTGTCAGCCAGTGTCTCAGTTTTGACCCTGAGTTTAAGAGAGGAGAAAACTTGGCTTGTTCGCCTTCAGTCATTATAATAATTCATAATATATTAACCCTACTATCCCCCACCTCTAATAAGCCCTCCCTCCCAAACACGTCACCCACCCACCTCCCGGATTTGTACCCAAACTGTTCACAAACCAATCCCTCAAAACATTTAAACCAAGTGGCTTTTCCTGTAATGCGGACCTTGCATTGTCTACATAATTAGACTCCATAGGTGTAAACTAATAATTTAGTAGACTACACTATTTAGTTGAAAAGTTTTTCTTCGGCTTTTCTTTTTTTTTTTTTTTTTACATACAAATCTCTGTAATTATACCCAATCTTGTATTTGTTACATTTCTGGCATCATGATTAAGTATAAGAATTGTTTTGTTTTTTCAACAAAATTGTACATGACATTTCAAATAACTGGAAATGCCACATGGATTAATATACATTTTGGGAAATCGGCTTGCTTCAAATGCACATATTGTTGTAAACTGCCTGAACAACTGTCTTAGAGGGAGAGGAGTTATAAACCACCTTAGTTTGATTAGAAAAAGAAAAACAAATCATCATCTGCAGTGTGTTGTTGTTAGCTAAAGATAAGCATCTCATTAGTTTTAGGGCTAGCTAAAGCTAAGCTAGGACCTAATGTACTGATAGCAGCAGAGTTTCACAGTCTGATCCCAGAAGGCTTGAATACATCCCACGCAGCGAACTAAAGGCGGCTCCGCATTCGAGGATCAGCCGTGAGACCAATATGGAGGTCTGAGGTAGCATTCCACCTTAAAAGGTCACCCACTATGCTGTCTTTGCACTTTTCTTTACGACATGAAGTGCATTTGAGTGGTGTTAAATGTCATGGGGATATTATAAGATTTTGATGACTTGATTTGACTATTTAATTTTGGTAACTTTGCCTATGTATTGAGCAAGCAAATATACAGCCAACAAAAGGATAGAAAACCAACAAAATAGCATTGTTACTTTTAAATATACAGTATTTTGCAATTATTTTTGTTGAACTAATGTAGATACAAGCATAATTTGCTTAAGTTAAAATTCTGAATATGTGATACTCCACAACAACTAGGTTCAATGATTATGTAAGAACCAATAGTAATAACTGTGGGTAAGGTAACTGAAAATGCATATATACAAAGTCTGTATTTGGAAGTAAGTGGCCATTTTGATAGCTTTAATTTTGATGACATATTGTAAAAATATGGCTTACGTGAATAATATATGAGAAACAGAATAGTAGGTGACCCTCCGAACAAAGCCGATGCGTAGTTGGACCGCTCCCCAAATGATCCCTTGGCAAAAAGAGCGTCTAAGTACGAATCGGCGAACTAGGAGGAAGTGTGCACCCCAAACCCATTGCAGTGTAGTGACTAGGGCTTCGGAGACAGACCAATATAAGTGCATGATGCAATAGGGCAACGATGCCGAGGTAACCTGGTCTGTGAGACCCAAAGTGTAGTGCAAAAGAAAGCAAAACAAATCCAAAAACTGAGAAGATCAAGAAGGAAAATAGTTGTAGAGAAAAACAAGTAGTAGTCAGTAGTATCTATACGAAACTCACATACATGCATCCCTGAATGTGTGACGTTTCTCATTCAAAAAGGACGGGTCAATGTTGCTTTCGTCCACACAAAGATTAGCAGAATATCTTTAAGGAGGAAAAAAAAGCTTTGCAATTAAAGCATCATGGCTACCTGGTAATAGAAGATGGGTTTTCTCATTCACAACCCTGGTGAGAAGTACAGGAGATGGTTCACTTACCAATTGTCTGCTAATTTCCCAGCAGAAAGAGTACGAAAGATTTAGGGGTGCTTAGAGGAGTTTTTTTTTTTAAGGAGAGAGTTATAATCCCAAATCCCCCCCCTAAATTGGATTGGTCCAAAGCCCAAACTGCATCTAATAAGCAGCATCAGTTCAAGTGTATCAAGTTTGTTAAGAAGGGGTCAGTTTTTGGGCAAGGGGGATTATCAGCATGCGTAAAGATTCTCATAATTGTCATGTAACTCATGTCTTTAGCTGCATTTGTTAAGCCCATTCAAATGAAAGCCCAACAAACGCTCAAAGTGTTTCTTCACCACAGTTAAAAACCATCCGATTAGTCTCCAATGGGTTAGATTTGAAACATCCTCCTCTCTTTTATAATCCCTGCATTTGTGCTCACCCAGATACTGCAAAGGAAATTGGCACAAATAAAGCCCCATCCATTTAAAATTATTCTGACTGAGGTTTACATGTGTTTAAGTCATTTTTTTAGTCGATTGGTTTGAAACTGTCTTCCATCTCCATCTTGACATTGTCCTTGAGCTCCACAGAGGCCATAGATGGGGGGACTTCCTCACGAGGTGTAGCCAGCGGTGTGTTCTCCGATTCAGGATTCGCGAAGCCATCTCCTCCCCCCTCCATCTTCATCATCAGCTTCAGCTTCTTCTTTGGGGGGTTCTTGAGTGTTCCCATGCGCTCTTTCACCTTATACTCTAGGGTACTATGTGGGATCCCGTACATGTTTTGGGCCTTGGATACACTCATTTTGCCGCTCATAACCACTGCGATCGCTTCCTCCAGGATTTCGCTGTTGTACTGGCGATACCTTCCGCGCTTCTTCCGGGGTTGTTTCGAATTGGGGTCCCCTTCCACGTCGGATGTTGAGTAGGCGGGACCGGATGCATTGTGATCCAAATCAGCGGTCCAATAGTCAGCCGCCCCATCCAGGAGACTCCCCAGGCTTCGGCGATTCTGCTTGGGTAAGATGGCTCGCAGCTTTCGGCTTAGGCTGTTGTCTCCATGACCCCCTGCTCCTCCAACCCCCAGCGACCCGTATCCATACAGCTCCGAAGCGTGCGAATCCCAGGACAAATCCATACCACGAACTTGGGGAATCTTCAAATCAACCGGCGGGGAGTGGCCTTGCTCGCGCTTACTTTCTCCGTGATGGCTTTTGGACAGCTGATTGTGGTGGTGTGAGTGGAGGGCGCTCTTGTAGTACGCCCCCTGGTGGTGATGGTGGTGGTGATTTTGATTCTGTTGGTGATGGTGGTGGTTTTCCAAAAAGCTTGGCAAATCCTTGAGATCACTGAGACTCAGAACGCCGCTCGCTTGCTTCAATTTCATCAGACTCTCCAGATGGGCCTTGCTCCCCCAATAGGAGCCCTTAGCACCCAGAAGAGATGAGGGTTGGTTGGAGTGATTGAGCAGGGCTGCAGACTCAAGGCTGGAGAGGGAGAGGGCAGAGGGCTGGTTGAGGAGGCAGTGCTTTTGATTGAGGAGCTCTTCTCTGATGCGCAGCGAGCGGGCGAGAGGCGGAGGTTTGAACGAGTGGTGGTGGTTGTTGGTGTTGTTGTTGGGGGCGAAGGGGTCGTGAAGGCTCCGTGGCAACAGCCCGTCCTCCTCCTCCACATCCTCCACTTTCAGAGAGCGACTGAAAAACAAAACAAAACAAGAAAAGATTAATTTGCAACAATATAGCTTTTGGTCAGCAGTCTTAATGTTTATACCAATGATAATTAGTCTGGTTTATTTTAGTACTTGAAATTTTTTATACTTGTTTTTAAAGGTACAATAAGTAACTTTCTGAAGGCTGCAGGTTATCTGCATGATTCTATGGAAATAGAAAGTTAAAACCATAATTTGGAACGTTCTCCATGGAGGTAGATATGTTTTATGCCAAACTGTGGAATATTATAGTCAAAGGAACAACATTTCCGTGTAAACAAGCAGCAGGAGGACAGGAAGGAAGTTTTCCATTGCAATGAACATAACTAAACTGACAAATCATGCTTTTATTTTAGTCATGTTTTGGCTAAAATGTACATACTGTGGCTTTAAAGATGCATATGTAACTTGTCTGAAGGGTCCACCACCTGCTTGTGATTGTTTGGCTTAGAATGTTCGGTCATTAAACGTGCCTATCTTGCATTTATTCAATTAGAGGTGTTATCTATTTGCTTGTTTCTTGTAAATGTTGTTGATTTTACTCCTTTTGTTAAATCAACAATTTTGTGAAGCCCTGTGAGGCGACTGCTGTTGTGGTAGAAGGCTCTACAAAAATGTAAAAAATGAATTGAAATCATTGGCTTGTTTATTTCATTCATTTGGTTCTATTTCATGAGCAGAAAAGAAACATTTAACTTGTGTACTCTGCTTGTGTACAAGCCGCTCCATAGCTTAGCACCAAAGTACATCTCTGACATGACATTTTTCTTGTATTCTTGCATTTTATTGTTTTTGTATAGGCCTATTTAGAATGCTAGCTTTTATGGGAATCTTTTACTGATCTTGTGATTGACACAATTCAGGATTAGCTTGTAATGTTGTCTCCTGCCAACTCAATCTTTAGTCTTTGACTGGCCTCACTATAAAATGACATTGCTGTCTCCAGTAGATTATAATTAATCAAATATAAAAGTCACTGTAGTCATCATTTTAGAATAATTATTTATGTTTTTATTTGTTTGTTTTCTGATATTAATGCAACCCTCTTTTTCTCTAGAACAATATGAAATACAACCCCTGGCCAAAAAAAAAAATGCCACCTGGATTTACCAACTGCAGCGTTGGTCAGGTCTAGGTTGAATGAATGAATGAATATCGTTTATTTGAGCAGGCATATAATATCAAAGCCAGTTCAGAAAAAACAGCG
Source organism: Periophthalmus modestus (assembly GCA_019594935.1). Lineage (NCBI taxonomy): Eukaryota > Metazoa > Chordata > Actinopteri > Gobiiformes > Gobiidae > Periophthalmus > Periophthalmus modestus. Next base: position 15,893,109 of record JAIEZT010001373.1, read on the forward strand.
TACATCCACATTTTTTTACAATGCTCAAAAGGAGTAAGCAGAAGTAAAAAACTTGTGAGAGCTTACCCCCCATATTAAACTAAATCACATGATTCAGCTGTTGATCGCAGAAGCAAGATTGTACAAAAAAGTTAGGTCACAATTCAATGTAGACTCAAAATTGCAGATGGCATTTATCTATAACATTCCTACAAAATTCCATCCATACACATGCCCATACACACCATGTGTGCATGTGTATGCATGTAAAGTGTATGTGTGTATCATCCATACACATGCCCATACACACCATGTGTGCGTGTGTATGCATGTAAAGTGTATGTGTGTATCATCCATACACATGCCCATACACACCATGTGTGCGTGTGTATGCATGTAAAGTGTATGTGTGTACACATGCCCATACACATGGGTTCAGCAACAGTCTGTGCTCAAAGAATGAGGTCAGCTGACTACCTGAATATACTGAATGACCAGGTTATTCCATCAATGGATTGTTTCTTCCCTGATGACACGGGCATATTCCAAAATGACAATGCCAGGATTCATCAGGCTCAAATTGTGAAAGAGTGGCTCAGGAGCATGGCACATCATTTTCACACATGGATTGGCCACCACAGAGTCCAGACCTTAACCTCATTGAGAATCTTTGGGATGTGCTGGAGAAGGCTTTGTGCAGCGGTCAGACTCGACCATCATCAATGTAAGATCTTGAAAAATTAATGCAACACTGGATGGAAATAAATGTTGTAACATTGCAGAAGCGAAATCGAAACAATGCCACAGCAAATGCGTGCCGTACTCAAAGCTAAAGGCGACGAAATATAACAAAATATTACAGTGTGTGACCTTTTTTTTGGTGGCAACTTTTTTTTGGCCAGGCAGTGTACTTTGAATGTAAATTGTGCTCTATAAAGAAACTTGCCTTTCCTTCTCACAGATGCGATTGAATGTACTTATAATTAATTATATTCCAACACTATATGCCAACAACTGAACAGAAACACAATTTATAACCAGGTCTATTCACATAGGTCACATGATGTATTCATTTACTGGTTAGTCTTTTTTTTCTTTTTTTTGCATTATACGTTGAATATAATCTTGTCAAACCTTGGTATCTAGGCAACCAAATTAGCCTTGATCATTTGTAAATCGCCAGTGTTCATGTTTGTTCTTATTGTTCTGCATTGTAATAAAAACATAGTAGTTGAGGGATTGCAAAACGTACAGTATATTGCTTGTCTGCTGCGTCAGGAAGCTAATCAATTTCAGTAACAAAGAACTACTTAAACAGTTTAATCATGAGAAAATTGTTTAAAATAAAGACTGTTATAGAAATGAAATGAATTAATTAGAGGTGGGCAGCTTTTTTAAAATAGTGACAATACTTAATAATTAATAATACTCTGAATATTGAGAATAAATGTTATAATGAGCTGATTAAACTGAAAATGTGGCAGTAATATAATACTAGAACCTAATACATTTTAAGACATTTTAACTATGTTTTAGCACTACTCTGTCCAATTCACAAAATATCGCTGTAGTTTATTATTAAAATGCCTTCAGGAGAAATGTGCTTGTCCACTAATCCGAAGGTTGGTGGTTCGAATCCTGCTCTCGACATAAAATATAATTAAACATTGGTTGAGCGGTGAGATCTACTGACCCACAGGTTGGTGGTGCGATTCCAGCTACCAACGATGAATGCTGCTGTTGTGGTTAGACATTTTTTATGCAGAATTATGGTACAATTTGTGAACTGAAAAGAGCAATTGCAATTTCAATTCAGATGGATTTCGCAGCTCTAGTATTCATACCATTAACCATGTATTCAGGAAACATGATTTAGGATTGCATCTGAGCATTAAAATTAAATGACGACAAAACAATAATTAGTATGGTTTACAGGAAACATTAGAATAAAACCATTGTGGCAGACATCTTTGTTGAAACATCTGCACTTTGTGAATAGTTCATTTGTCTGACGAGGCCAGAGTGAGTCCTGAGGTAAACAGTGAACAGAGGTGATCAATAATTCACCTAGAGCAGCTCAGAGCCGCAGCTGAAGGACAGAGACATGGAGGCAACAGAAACAGTTTTATGTTTAAACCTCTTATAGACACGAGTTAAAAGAGTCATGTTGTGCAAATGAAACTTTGATGAGCTTTTATTCATTTTACACATTTGCTTACTCAGAGCTGTATTTTGTTTTGTGAATAATCCCGTATTGTGCATTTGAGGCTTGAATGCATGTTTACATCCACACCAGAAATCTGTTCATTATCTGATTTTTGCCACCTCTTATGATTGTTTGGCTTAGAATGTTCCAAAGAATGTCATTAAAAGTGTCTATCTTGTATTTATTCAATTACAGATGTTCCAGTTATAGGCAGCTATCCATTTGCTTGTTTCCTAGGAATGTCATTTAATCTACTTGTCTTTTAATGGCTGATAAAATTTTTTGGTTAGATTTTTTTGCATGTTTGAATAATCCTGCATTGTTCTGCATTTGAAGCTTGAATGCTTTGAATTTTTCCTTATAAGCAGCCATATTTGTTTTGATGTGGACATGCATGTCCCTGATTGGCTAAACCAAATGTCACACCCATTTGAAAACGGGAAGATTCACCGGTGACCAGATCTTTGTAAAGTATTGAAGAAATGTGTTTATTGGATCCCAGGCAATTTAAATACATTTGATTTCATTACATCATTAATTATCTCTGAGCACATGGCATGTTCAAGCCTGTTTATAGCTCACAATTTAGCTAACAACTTGCTAAAATGAACGTAACAAAGCAGATTTTTACTGTACTATGGCATGTTGTGGGGTAAGTCATTGTTAGAAATTATTAAGTTTTACTTTTTTTTGATAAGTCATAATGAAAGACAATATGATCAATAAAATCACAAAATCTGAAAACCACCTATAGACTTAGATGCCATTTTATTCAACAATTGGTTGGTTTCAATTATTTGATTTAGTTAATTGTAGCAGCAGCTCTGAATGCCACTTCGCTGTTTTCATTCGCGATCTGTACAAATGAAACACCATTTGAACATACTGGGCTTATACACTTCACAGAGCCTATAGTCCTCACCAGTAACTATAGCAACTGAAGCTTTTAGAGAGTGCTCACTTTAATGACAGAAAATCGCTTGTCTTTCAAAACTTGTTCGGGAATGGCATTTTTTTTTTTCAAGTAATGGGCTCCTTTACAGTTACAGTGTATTTCTTGATAGATACAAAATTCCACTTTCCCCACGTGAATACTGCATACTTTTTGTACACTGTATAAGAACCAAGACGCTGTAGCTCCTTTCTCATTGCTCCCTTTAGACAGAATCAAATTTAAACTGAGCCATAACTGGTCAAAATCAAAAAGATCTCATTGATTTTTTTCCCAGGATTTTATCCAGTAAGCCAATTCTTAGTAAGTTGTTCTGGAAAGATCTAGACACCTTTATGTCCATGCATGTGCAATACATTGTTTTTAGTTTTCAAAAATGTCCAGCAATTGTATTTATGTCACCAATCTCATCATTATTCTAAATACCACATCAATAAAAGTAAGCAGACAATTCTAATCCCTTAGCTTTCTTAAGACTGAATTTGAGGTATCTTGAAACTATTCAATCCTCTAGACATAAAAAAAAACAACAACAGAGTATCGAAACTAGATACTCACTTGAGCTTGTATCGATACAAAGAAAGTTATGTTCACAGGACAGAGATGATAGGCTAGTATACCCCCATGGACCACCACGGAACCTATGTGGATGACTGAGGGATTACACATATATTATCAGATTGCCACATAATAATATAAAAAAGTACCACAATTTGATGCTGAAAATCACATTCTATTGTTTAAAGAATGTAGATTTGTACTATCATCGTGGTATCAGAATTGGTATTCTTTAGTATTGTAACTGAGTTTGAAATGTTAGTACCGTGACGACACTAATGTGCACACAAAAAGAAAAAAAAAATTGCTTGTCAACTCAGCACATGACACGCTGGTGGAGGGGAGGAGGGGGAGAGGCTGGGGGACTTATCCAAGGTGGGGAGTCCGCCGTGGGGGCTCTGAGACAGATTATCCCAGTGGGCGGTCGAGCGCTGGGCAAAAACAATACAGGGTTAACGAGAGCAAAGCTAGGCTAACAAAGAGAGCTATGCTAGGTTATGTTAGGGATACTGCAGACAGGGAGACTGAGAGTTAGCAATGGGGGTGGAGAGAGAAAGGCAATAAATGTAGTTCTATAGTACAAAACTTAAGTCCTCCACAAATTGCTGTGTATCAGATGACCACAACAATCTATATTTGTGCATTTACCCTTTAGATATTTCATAAAAGGAAAAACTGTCTGTACATGTCATCACATTCTAGGATCTGAAAACTACCAATAAACAAAGAACATGCCTGGCTGAATCTATTGTTCTGCCATGCATTGTGGGACTTTGAGTTTTTTACCTGCGTCTCACCTCCACAAACACTCGGGGCTATATTGAGAATTCAGCGGCTGACTTGGGGCCCCTGAGGATGGGCTGGGGCCTCCGCCTGAGGGTCTGTGAGGCCCTGGGCGTCTCTAATGATCCACTCATACAATATTAAGCATTGAGGGAGGGGGGAAGAGAGGAGGAGTCCCGAAACAGATGCAGCATCTGGGCTATACAAGGACTTTTACTAATACTGCAGCAGTAGCTCAACAAGTTAATATCACACCATTATGATCAAGAGACTGAATAAATAACGATAATTCCAACATGCAGAATTCATATGTGTTTAAATATTACTTTTCACTCTGCTCCTCCTATCTGTTGTTGAATGGTGAAAAGTATAAAATGGTGCCTACAAAGGAAACTGAAACCCATGAATAAGCCAAAAACTGACATCTGGAGTATTACCAGGTAGAAATCAAGTGAAAAAGAGTGTTTGTGTACAACTATCTCTCTTGATCAAACATAGCAAACTAGGGTTGTCATACATACAGCAAACATAAAAATAGAGAGGTCTAATGTCATACTGTGGAACCAGACAAAACAATAATATCTCCATGGAAACGGTTCATTCACATTGTCTAATAGATTATTGTCCCTGTATAACTGGCTTTATGAAATCAAACTGAATGATGATAAGTAGGGAGTTGTAATGTGTAATTTTAGTATGTGCACACCTGCCCAGCGACTGCAGATGGAAAGTAACAGTAGCTAAATCTGGTACAGATCATGTTTTCTTTTGTAAGATTAATGAATTTTTAAATAAAGAATAAACTAAACTAAAATTAAAGTTAACAGTAAGTATACTTATTTAGGTTTTGTAGTATAAATACACTAAAATGACTTTGATAGCTTCTAAAATGGTCACTGTCAGATGCCAAATTTGTTGGCTTATATACGGTTTATCTGTAAATACTCGGCCTATCCACATGAACTGGAACACAGATCAATGCCTTCTATGTCAGTATAAATAGTAGGGGTGGGCATCTTTAAGTCACTGGCGATTCAATTCAATTTCGATTATAGGGATCTGTGGAGTTTGTGGACAATCCCTAACAAATAATAACGTTTTAAATGCTCTTTCATTACTCACCTGTATGATAATGAATATTAACTAACCAAATATTGTTATTATCCCTTGTGTTTGTAGTTTATATATATCAGGTATGATTAGCGCTGGTTGTTGGTCCTTCTGATGCAGGCTCAGGTCTAAAGATCCCAACACGACTGGAGGAGGGAACATGGCGTCGATAACTGATCCGGATACTGCAGCTTCATCAATACAAGACACTCAAGTAACACAGCTGGAGGTTTGGACTGAATTCACTGCAGATGGATTGTAAAGGGCATTTGGCTTTGGTTTCAGAAGACATCAACATTATGTTTGGTGGATCAGTAATGCTAAATAGTTGTTTATTTAGAGATTTTTGTTTTAAAATAAATGATCAGATTCCACAGTGTTTTTTGCTTTGAGGATATTTGTTGAAAATAATGTAATTAGGAGAACTGATTCTTGTCCCCCATCTGGGAGTATCACATTATCAAATTATAGACTAAAGCTACCAACAAGTTTGTATAATATTATAAGTACACAATTAGATTCACCAATCCAGCTTTTTCAATTCTGATATCGATACTTTGGCTTTAAATATCAGCCAATAACACTGGTGCAGAGACTGAAAGTAGATGACATAATAAATATGTTATTTATTCTTCATATAATGATGGGACGGATAGCATTTAAATTTTTGTATGCAGAAATGAAATATTATATCTATGCAAGCAGATTGTGTTAAAATCCAAATTATTTGCATTGGATCAACATTAATACACTGACCTAAACAGTACTGGTCCTCCCTATAAGGTAGAGGTATAAGGTATGGTAGACTACAATACAAAAATATTTTTAGCTCTATATAGGAAAAAAGTCATTTTTATTAAAGGTAAAATCTATGGGAATTTTTCTACTTCAACATACCTTACACTGAGCCCACTGCCTGAATAAAAAGAGCAGTTATTTTTACTTTACCATTTAATCAAACTTGTAAATATTACCAGGTTTTATTGATGTTCTGTCTTGAATACTGAATGTACTGCTGTAGCCGCAGCCAATAGACCCTGGGTATATCTGTGTATTGATCTGGCAAGTTATTCATTTGAGAGCTAAGGTGGGAGGAGTCATTTTAGCTTCAGGACAGAGCCAGGCGATCGAATTTACTGCAACATCTTAGTAAAACACGAACCAAAATAAAAAAATAAATAAAAATACCGCAACTGACCTCTTGCTACTCAGTCAATCAAACTGCACTGAATTCTGCAAGGACGCATCAATAAGGAGACGAGACAAGGAAGGAAGGAGGGAAAGATGCATGCAAGGGAGGATTTGAGGAGGTGAAGTGTATGACATAACTATTGGTTTTCAGTACTTTTCCCTTAGAAACCAAAGCTATTTTAGATCTTTGAATCCCACTGGAAACAGAGCCGATATAATATTGATAGAAGCTGTGGAGTCTTCAATATATGTTTGATTTTTATATGTCTTTAAAATATTATATAAGACATATATGGGTGTGAGTGTAAAAGTAAAATTGTATTCAGATTGCAGGGCTCTGTACCAGCAAATACAGAGCCTGGATTTATTGGCAACCCCAGATAGACAACAATTCACTCTTCCTTTCATTCATTATGGAACATGTAAAGGTGAACTATGTAACTTTTCTGCTGGGACTTATGCTGGTCTTCATTTAATTTAAACTGTATTGCTTTGCTGAAAATTGTTCCACCGGTATTTAACTAGATCTCTCTTGCGTGTATTAAATTACAGGCATTCTTACAGTGAGTGGGGTTGCCTCTCCACAGATCTGACCTATAAATTGGGCTTGGAGTGTCATCTGTCTCCATTGACATATTGTGGAACATTCCGGACAAAGCAAAAACACCTCCATAGAGACAAGTTACACGTTACAATTAGTTATACAGAGCATCTATAATAATCATTCATTCATTTATTTTGCTGAATTTAGCTTTATAAAACCATGGCTGCCAATCTGTGCCATGGCCTTTCCAAACACCAAACACTCGCCCACCCACTTTCAGACAAGGTGTGTAAGGTGTATTGCCCAAGGATACAACAACAGCATGTATTAGTTGGACACCCAGATAACTACTGCATTTTCTGGACTGTAAGTCGCACTTTTTTTCATAGTTTGGCTGGGGGCGACTTATACTCAGATGCGATTTATAAGTGAAATATATGTTTTTTCTTCATTATGCATTTTTGGCTGGTGCGACTTATATAGTACTTATTTGAACAAGTAGCGTTTCTGAATCATTTTAGAATTTTTATCTTGATCATTATAAGAACCAATGTAAGAACAGTGTATAATATTAAGGAAACTACTATGATTTTGTGTAGAAAATGTAATTATAGTGTATCACAAGAAATGGTTTTACTGCCATTGTGAAGTATGTAGTATGTAGCCTTTCTCTGAGTACCGAAATTGCACTTTAAATATTGCAACAGCTCTCTTTTATTTGTACGTTGTGGCCATTCAAATGCTACTCTAACTGACTGCAATCAGAGTGAATTTCTTAGTATAAACTGTAGCAGATACTTGGTACAATGTAAATCATGTTGTGTGTGTGATTCTTACCTCTTGAGCACAGGCACAGGGGCAGGGCTGACCCCAGAGTAGGGCCGACTGCTCCCCGTGCTCTGGGTCTTCTTAGTGGAGAGATCCAGGACGCCATCTGAATGAACAGACACAAAACAACATGTCAGACTTATAGAAATCCACGGTATGGTACAATAGTGCTGTGAATGACGCCCCCAATATACAACGATTAGTGTCTGTCATGGCTACAATTACTGGACCAGAAACAAACAAATACAAACAGGATCAGTGGTCGTAAACTGAATTAGATGAGATTATTGGTGTGTTTACATGTACAGTACATCACATTCATTCACATTCATTCAAATTATTTTCGTCTAACAGACCAGTTTGTCTGTTTTCCTTGACATGTTTCGACTACATGTATCTGCCATCATCATCAATAGAGTGACGTGAGGTTGCTGTGACATGTCTTTGAAGAAAAGAAAACCAAATGAACCTGATTCTGTAAAAGGTTTAAACTTCACACTTGCTAGTATATTTTTATGTTTGGTAATATTCGATCGAGGACAGAATTTCCATAGGAGTGTCAAAGCATTGCATTTTCCAAATTATATTTCATTTCATATGTAGAGATATATTTAGTTATATTTAAAGACATATATTTAATCATATTACTAGCCACAGCTGTAGTCATAGTAGTATTTACTCTTAGTCACTTACTCTCACTCTAAATAATTTTTTCCCGTAAGCTTAAACTGAACTATTTTCCTGCTTTAGCCTCATAATTCCTAATGTCTGTATATAGTCTTAATGACCACATAACATCCTTGTTTGCAGTGAAATTGAGAATATACAGATTTCAGAGCTTTTTAGAGCACTTTCTACCCTAAAGTCCAGCGAGTGCGCAAATCTATCTAGTATTTAAATTAATGGCGTAGTATGTGTTTTACTGGTGTAATCCCTAAAGTGCAGTTGACCTTTTGACCCTCTTACCAAAGCAGTGGTCCTATATACTGACCGAGGGCTCACTAATCTTTAAGGCTTTTTGTTGTTTAATCGGACCAAAAGCAAACACGAGGTGATGATAAAATGGAGGGAAAAAAAACTGCTTAACACTGACAGAACAAATCCGGAGGCGATTCCATGTGCATTCAACCGTCACGTGCTCCAAATAAGGGCAAAGATCACAGCAATAAATGCTACAAAAACAGTGCAGAGATAGTACTCAAACAAATGGCCTCTCTGTGGAAGGACATACTGGTCTTACTTTTGATGTAAAAAAAAAAAAAAAAGAAAACAACCTAAAAATTATCTTTAAAAATTGCAAGTTAACGTATGACATATATCTATGTGTGTGTGTAATGTTGTGGTAGAGAGCCATTTCACTACTTTAAACACCAGCAATACTTGCATCTTACATTTTTATAGGGTTTGGGCCTAATAATAGTGTTGGAGAACCAGCTTAGGAAAAAAATCAGTGCCACATACCTGGCAATTTTTTAATATCAGACAATACAATATATACAAAAGTACCACGATATCACGAGGGCCGATATTGCCACCGATATATTGTCTATCCCTAACTACTACTTTTATTAGGCTACTTCAGTTATGCCTGCCTCACTACATTTCTTGTCATTACTAGCACTTGTGTGGTAGCCTCTCCTTATGTTTGAGAACGTAGTTTCTATCCATCACAGTTGGTTACAAAATGCCATTTGATGATAAAATGATTTTCTCTCAACAATCTTCACGTTTGATCAAAATCCACTGAGTCGCAGAATGCTTTTAATGACTATGATAAAAATGTCCCAATGTAGTGAGTTGCGGCTAACGAGGTCTGGGCCAAAGCTAATGAAGGAGCTAATTAGCATCTCTGCGTCTTTAAGCTAGGTTTAATGTAACGTGTCCAGATCGGAAACTCCCTTCTCGCGCTATCAAAAGCTCATGCCGTTCTCTATGGAAATTTATGCAGCGAAAGGTGGAATAAATTTTAATGAGTCCAAAACATGCGTAAAAAACATATGGAGGATAGTTAGCCTCTCAACCTTTGGCTTTCCTTGCACTGCTGTTTTTTAAATATAAAGTCTGATGCCATTAGTCAAATTTGGTATTATCTCTGGTGTCAACATGTAGCAAGTAAAGGGACACATTTGTAATTTAATTGGAAAAAATAATGTTATCTTTATGGTATATGAAATTCAATTGGTAGGAAAAGGTTACCTGGGATCCAGGACAAATACTTCAATACAATAATACTGTGAGTCTGGCCACCAATGAAGCTCAATGAGTTCAGATAGGCATGACTGACAGGTGGATTAGCCAATGAGGGTTTTAGGGCATATGACACATTATATAGCACACACACACCAATGCAGTGTGCAGACACACACATAAAAAATTCAAAATATAGGTCTTTTAACCATTCTTATATAATCAATTTTGCGTAAATTATATATAAATTAGATTAGATTACCACCCAAATATTTATTATATGTCAATGAATGAACAAAGTTCTCTTTTGTGCCTGTATTTCTCCTGTGCTTAACTGCTGGTTAAACAGAACAGTAATGTTTTGGCCTCACTCCCTCTAGAGGACGGCGCATCAATTGAACACTGCCTGTGCAGAATGACAAGATAGGGGCCTAACTGTTTTTCCCATCTCTGGGTATAGAATTTAACTGGGTAGTTTCATGTGCAGAAAGGCTAGTCCCCCCAGCTAGGTAAGCCTGACTAAAATCCTGGTTCAAGATTTGATGAAGGGTCCCAGAGAAAAAAAAAATATGTTATGCAAATGCAAGCATGAAGATTATATTTACTTGTTTATATATTCTGTCACCTGTCTGTCAGGCCATATAAATGCACTCTCTTTCCCCTTTATCCTGCCATTTTAGCTAGAACCTTCTTTGCCCATTTCAGCGCAGGAGCAGAAACATCAGCCTCCTCAGCCTCTCCATTCTCTTCTTCAACACTGAAGTTAAACTGTTTCTCTGTAATAAATCTATCATATATCTCTCTTCACTCACTTTTCTGTTAAAATCCTTATCAATTCAGTTTAATGCTACATATAATTTAGGTTAGGAAAAGGGTTATAGTTAAGGTTAGGAAAATGACTTGGGTTAGTTAACATGTTACACATCAGTAACTTTACAAAGCTAACTTACTAACCTTCTGTCAAACAATCGTAACCTAGTGCTTCTCAATTACTTCTCAAGCCTCTCATTTAAATTCACTCTTTCTCTCCTCCATCATCCTGCTTTTTTAGCTTGAACCTTCCTCTGCCACATCTTCACTGCAGCGACAGAAACCACAGCCTCCTCAACCTCTCTTTTTGTTCCCCTAAAACCAGCATATAATACTCTCCCTTCAGTTGGTTATATTTCAATTTAAATCCCTATAATTCACCATGTTATTTATAGTTATTAATTCTGTTTTAGCTGGCTTGAAAATAATCATATCCATGAATGTAGTCTAGGATTTTAATAATGCACAAAATTACCATATTTGAAAGGCTATGCGAGACTATAAGCTATATATATTTAAAACACATTAAAAACATTAGACAGAATAGTTCACAGGAGGGATTATTGGTTTTGAGCAGGTCATGTCTAGTTCAGTTTGTAATGTTCCCATGCACAAGACAGTGAACAAGCCAAGATAAAGTATATGATCAAATGTAAAGGACAAATCTTTTTTTGTGAAAATTGAGAAGGCTTAACGTAAGGAGATTCACAAAACCTTAGACCAGTCACAGGGTCACAAATCTGCCCATCAAAATCCCACCCCTTGCTGTTCAATGGTGATTAAAGAAGATATATTTCACTATTTTTACGGTAAAAGAAAAGATTTTTTTTTACAAAAGTTTAAGATAAAAAGATTAATGTCATATCTTTAAAGCAACTCTATCTAACTTTTCCATTGAAACAGAAACTTAAAACCAATCACGAACATTCTCCATGGAGATAGATACGTTTTATTGCTACACGGGAAAAGATTATAACCAGTCTTTCTTATTCTGTAAAGCACTTTGAATTACTTTGTGTACAAATTGTGCTTTACAAATAAACTTGCCTTGTCTTGCCAAAGGAAAAAAAAATCCCTGTAAAGCAGGAGAAGGCCCTTCTTCAGGTCAAATAAGAGACAGAGCAATACACATTTCCAAAAATGGTTTTACTTTAGCTTTATTATTTATATTTTTGGGCTACAACGTTACACTGGGGCTTTAAGCAATGGAAACTTCAGGTTTGCTGTATTTTGCCCAGTTTAATGTATAACTAATATGCCTATTACATATGCATTTGTTTTTTGCCCTGTCACCTATATTCATATAAATGCACTCCCTCTACCCTCCCACATCTTGTTGTCTGCTCAAATATCAGTGTGAGGAAAGTTCTAAAGACTGAGGAGAGGAGAGTTAGGAAATCCACTCTACTGATATGTTTGATAAGAGAAGTCTTCCTCTGCAGATAAACAGCCATGATAGGACTGCAAGAAAAATGATAGACGGAAATAGCTTTCTAGGTTTTCAGATGCAAATGCTTTTGAAAAGCAAAGCAGGAGTGGTTGAAGTGGTCAGCGGCCAGCATTCTGGTTTGGGCCTTTGCAGAGGGGTTTTAAGCTTTTTATTTGAGATTGTAATTTAGTAGGCGCAATAATAAAATCCTAAAGACTGCAATTATTTAGATCTCTGCAAAGAACAAATGAATGAGAGCAAAATAAATAGTTTCAAATATGTTCTGAAATGCATGTGAGTCTTGCATTAATTTATCAGTTCATATTTCAGTCTTCTCTCAAATGTTACTGCTGCTGGAGTTATTTACATTATGCTCTCTGAACAGATTCTTTTTTTTTTTTTTTTTTTTTTTTTTTTTTTACTTATAGTGCAAATGCTATAGTGCAAACAACTGCAATTCTTGATTATTTTTTTTTTTTCCAAAATCACACATCCATAGTCCTTAGAAATAAAACTTCATACATTTGTCTCCAAAACTAAATGGAAAATCATCACACATATAACTTAAAGAAATAAGAATAAAATAAGGAAAACTTTACTGTTTAAAATATGTTACTTTAAGGGTCCTTGACATTAGACAGGTAGGGCAACAGCATTATATCTGAGCTAAATCTCTCTTGGCCCAGTATAGATGTATTGTATAATCAGCTCTTGAGGTCAAAATAAGTATGCTATGTGCTGTCTGCATCTAATTATAAAGCATTTTATTGCCTGATAATCAGGAAGTGTACATTGCTAGTTGTTAGCATGCTCGTCGCTGTGAGCTTTACCATCATTGCAAAACTCCACAATGATATCTGAATAATGAGGATGACTGAAAGGCAAGTGAGCAATGGAAAAAGGAATGGACAAAGGTTTTGTCAAGTTGACAGAATAAATGTTTTCTTTTGCTATCTATTTAACAGTAAAAATCAGGTAGAGCGTCTTTCACGTTTTCATGCACTTACCCTGCTGACCAGGCGGGGGCTCCACCGGGCTCTTCTTTACGGTCAGGTCGAGCGGCGTGTCCTGGTCCAGGAGGAGTTTACTGAGGACGGGGTTCTGTGCAGAGGCAGCAGTGCCCCCCTGTGGCCCGTCTGAGGTGGTGCCGTTGGGGCTGAGGGCGGGGCCAGGTACAGGGGAGGGGCTAGATGAAGAGGCGGAGGAGGAAGGGGACAGGCTTTGGTCCTTCATGGTGCCGTTGGGCAGCGGCAGGTCGTCCTGAGTAGTTTTTGAGGTATATTCGGCAGCGAATTGGCGGATCATTCGCTGCATAATCTCACGAGCCACTAGAGGAATGTGAGGGTCTGAGAAACTTGGGAGGTCTGCAGAGAAAGAAAAAACAACAGACAAGGGATTAGGAGCAAAGCAGGCACTATAAGGCTAATATATAATATGGTTGTGCTAACACTGGTGGTATAATCCCATGCATTTATTTATCGTTTGTACAGTTTATGTATGGAAGACAATTCCAACTGCAAACCAGTTCTACCTGCAGGCATACACAGTCCTCATTGATACATTTGCCCAAATTCAGATTATTTCTAGAGATCTGCTTTAGTAAAAAACAAATAAAAAACAAACAAATTAGGGCAGATTACGTATTTGCATATAGGCTCTACTCAACCACACAACCACAGCATTACCAGTATCGACAGGAAAAGGACACTACCTCATGGCTTTCCACCTCCAGATTTTGTCTTACAGTGCACTGGTGGAAAGACAGTATTATAGTAATATAGTAGTAAACATTGTTTTTTGATATGCTTTCTTTTGTTTTATTGTTTAATTGTTTTAACTATAAATACTACTTCTACTTCTACTACTACTACTACAGTATAAAAGCGAGTGAAAAGAAACATTCCTTACATAAACCCACTCTCTACACTGCCCCATGTTTTACCAGTAGCACTTTTAAAACTATATGTTAAATATTTGAGCTTTTTAAATCAAAATGAGTATATATTTCCACAGATGTAGTTTTCAGTCCAGGAATGTGGTCTCGCATTGCTCTGTCTATGTTCTTTGATCCTGTGATCCTCCAAATTTAATCCCAAATGTGTCGAGGAATAATCCAAAAATGGCTCTTAATCCTGGTATCATGTGAGTGACATGAGATGATATACCGACACTAATGCACTCACATTTGTAGAGAGTAGATGTGTGGCATTTGTGACATTTATTATAATTACATAGACCTCATGTTATCCTGGCAATATGGCGGAAAAAAAAATCATAGATGTTTATTTTTGATTCAACTTTCTTTTGTCTTAATAAAAAATAATCAAAATGGCTGTTTCCTGAAAATAAACAATAAATCATTTTAATCATTGCCTTTTAAGAGGCCTAGATTGCGTTATAATGTTGTTCCCTTGTCACAAACATACCTCGAGTTGTGTTTTGTTTCATTCACACAGGTTTAACACACAAAACTCTGTTTGAGTTCTTCTCTCAAAGAGAAAACACTATGTTCCACCTTGTGATGTCATGTGGTGATTCAGGAAGTGTTTCACTGTGTTTTTGATAGTCGTTCACCTTGCTATAATGATTGATTTCATTGAATGATTCAGCCTTGGTTTTGTGTATCTCTACTGAACTAAAGGTAAAAAGCATCTGTTAACCAACTATCACTACATGACATGACGTCTGTGTAATCCCTCAGTCATCCAGGTCTGATCCATAGTTCGACTTTTACTATACATGACATGACATCACAAGGTGGAACAGATCAATTTGAGCTTCAGAGTTTGTAGACAAACTAATAATAAAGGATTACACAAATGTGTGAATGAAACAAAACACAACTCTAGGTATGTTTTAGATGAGGTAACAACATTATAACATGGCTTAAAGCTCAAAAGAGTCAGTTTTGTATCATAAAAGGCCTTTAACACAAAAAGCACACAAGGATTAGCTGTGGACCTCATTAAAAAACAAGCATTTTATTGATGATTAGAAATGACTGAAACTTAATATTGATAAAACTGCACAGCCCTACTTCATGTCAGATGTTTTTTGTCTATGAAGAAAATATTGTCGCCTGCTTAAATTATATAACCAAAATGATATGCAACAAAATGTGGGACAATGCCACAAAATAGTTACTTCAAAACCCAATTAACAAAAGTAATTAAGAAAAGTTACTTCAAAACACAATTAACAAAAGTTACTTCAAAACACAGTTAACAAAAGTAAAAATGTATCTTGATAAAATTCCAAAGTGTGAAAATTGAATGTAAATTCCTCACTTCTCTGTTTTTTGTGAGATGGAGAACAATTATAATAATTATATATAACTCAATTTGATTTACAGGGTATGAGCCAAACATGTCTGAAATTATAAAGCTGTTTCTTATGCTTTACCCAGAAGAACAAATAAAACAACTATGATTCACACTTTATCAATGCAAGAATTTTATTTAGAACCTCTTGACCTAGCAATCTTAAACACATGGTGAAGTTTTGTGGCCCAGTGGTATAGCTGTGGCGCATATGCATGGGTAGTACTGAGACTCCTCCCAATAGTTTTGCCTTTCCCTGCTTCCTCACTCATATAAATCCTGAAAATGAATTGACCCAAATGCACAGATGCTATTAGTTATGAGGTGCATTGTATCCAGAGCATGCTAACTCCCTCCGCGCTGTGGCTAAACTAACATAGACATTGATCTCATTGATTCATTTGTTCATCCAAACTCCATCTTTTGTTACTAACGCATTAATCTGGCTTTGTCCCACATATCTGAGCCAGAAAAAGATTTTTATTACAACCTTAAATCCTCCTGCGCAAGAACACATTAGCCCAAAACACTAATCCTGAGCTAGCTGTGCCAAAACAACATTTACAATCCATACATACAATCCATACAATACATAGTGGCTTATGGAGAGCAAAATTGGGGTTAAGTGATAAATATTATGCATGTTTTTGTGCTCATTTTGCCAAGCGTTGCAAAACAGTGTTAATTTGGTTAACCATTGAGTGAGGTTATAGATGCAAGCTGTATTCCTGTAACACAAAATACAAATATTTAAAGGTACAGTATGTGACTTTTCTACCACCTGCTTGTCTCCATGGAGATGTTTATCGAGAAAAGTGGCTGAGGCCTGTTATTGAATAAATACAGAATAGATACGTTTAATGCCATACTGTGGAGCATTCTCTGCAAAGCGTAACATCTGTATTAGGAAAAGCAGGTGGTGATCTGCTCCTCAAAAAAGTTACATAGTGCATCTTTAAACTTTGTGATTATTATTTATTTTGTTTATTTAGTCTAAATTTCATGATGTTTAGTTAGGGGTAAATGTCTTGCCTAAAAGGTCATATCATGATTTAGATTGTATTACCTTAAATCAAACTTTATATTTTTGTATTGCCCTGGGAGGTGACTAAAATCATCTGCTTCTTCTGAAAGTTCACACTTCACTGTGATTGGTTAATCCACCTGTCACTCAGTCAGCCTGCAGAGGCTGCCCAATAGGATACAAAATAATCAAGATATCTGAGCACAGAGCTACGTTAAATAGAAAAGCACTGAATCAAGATATGAACAAAAGATCACATAGTCACAAAGAATCAAATCACATTCATATTGCCCAACCCTACACTTAGTCGACTAAAACATACTCAAATGAATGATTTACTACATTTTGAACTACAAGTCTAAAACAATATAATTTACTGTAAAGTAAAGATGTATTAATATATTAATATATATAACAGTTAAACCTGTAAACAGGTTCAAAGTGATTTCAGGTTCATAAACAAACTTGTTCCTTGAAGCAATGTTGTCAAGATGATTGAACTAAAGCAGAAGAGAGTTTGCAAAGCCTTTATATATCATCTGCTTTAGGAACACAAACTTTTGAAACTATTGTGTGATATTTTTCAGAAAGAACATTTAAGTTTATGTCTTTTTCAGTGTGAAGATATGAAAAGGCTACATCCCTCAAATGAGAATGTGACACCAAACGTAGGAGGACTGGGTTCAAGAAAGACCACTAAATATGATGCTTGAGCGCTATTGATTTGGTGCTATTTGTGATCTTAAAAAGGCCATCCAACAGAGAGCTTTGTCTGGGCAATAATACAAAGTGTGAAGGCAAGCTACTGTGTGAAAGGCTGAAAGGACTAAACCAGAACTCAACCAGGCCACAATTTAGAGCAGGGCTACAGACATTATTTTAGGAGACGACAAGACAGCAACTATTTTTTTAATTAGGCAACTATATGCAAATGATTATTTCTATTGTACACTGAGGTTTGTTAAAGAGGGTACTTTACTATCGGGTATCACTTTTTAACACATAACATATTTATTTAAATCACCATGTTATCTTTCATTGTTTTGAAAATGCTATTTTCGCAAACAACATATTAACATGTACATTTTACACTTAAGATCATTTAGATAATCTTTTCCATGTTTGGTCGCTCTTCCCTCCAGTTTGGGTGCAGGCTGCAGGCTGTGTCCTAGTTTGACTAAGTTTTAGCTGGTTTCAAATTAAAGCACAAGTTTAGTCCAAGACAACGGACGACCTCTTTTCTCTGACCCATTTACTCTGAGGAAGAATGATCTCTGTGGAAAGCGTTTGGCCATATTTTAAAACAGCAGGTTAAAAAAAAGTCTCAGACTCTTGTCCTGTTTATCTAAAAATGTCTACTACTTACCTACTTAAACACATCTTATCTTAACTACTAATCTACTATAACTAATGTATTTCTACTACTCTAAATATATATATCAAAGCAAAGACTTAAAGCTGCATTATGTCACAGAAAGAGGACTTCAAGTTAGTTGGTGTGAGGGACGTTGGAGTTTTGAAAGAAATATAAATTTATAATCCACAAATGTTGAAAATGATCATAATTTCTTAATAATTGTCTCCACAAACTTGGCATATTAATCTGTTGGATTAAAGGGCTTTCAAATGACTTTGTTCATTTAAACTGCCCTGTCTTTAGGTTGATAATCAAACCACTTTCTGAAGCTATTGTGAAATAATAATTGTTTTTGTTTATTTGTGCTATCAGAGAAGAAATGCCAGTTTTTGTTTCATTTGAATGAGCCCAGTAATTACAGAGATATAAACCAGGTCAAAAAATTCTGCACTTAACAGTTCATAGCCAGACTGAACAAACTGAAATGATGTACTTCTGTACTTCTTTCTTAAGGTTTAAAAAATGTCTCAAACTTAAAATGATCAATGATTATCAATAATGGAATGCAAAATTGGTAGACTTGTACTTGTATCAATTCTAACTTTTGTGCGTTGGTAGAGAAGCATGTAAGCATTGCTCAAAATATCAGACTTAATTTCATCGTAAGTAAGAACAGACTTTGAGAAACAACATAAAACACGCGTGGGAACATCTGTGTGTTCTAGGGCTGTGACAATACTGTATCGATTGTTCTATAAGTGATAGATGGAATTTTTGGGAGTCAATATTTATCATGGAAACTGTTTTTGTACTGAGGGGGAACTTTTTGTTAATCTTCAGTACTAGAATTATATTTGAGCTGAAGAAGGTTTAATAACTTATATGACTTATTATGAATACAGAATGTCTATTTAAGTGTTTCATTCATCTGTTTATTTATTATTATCATTTGAAACAATATTCTAAACAATATTGTCCATGTAGAATGGTCTTTTTCAGATAACGCTGCTGTAAGGTTTTGTGTCAGTGGTATAAATTAGTTTCAATATTATCACAAATCGCCTATATTTTCTTCAGCAATATATCACATTTGAAAATGTGTTATTGTGACAGGCCTACTTCTTACGAGTGTCAAAATCAATTAAAAGTGGCTTCCCCATGTCTCTGTGCCCTAAATGTACCAGTGTGCTCCACATTTCCTCCAATCAGAAAACAGTAACATTAAGTGCACCAGAGGAAGAGTCATAGCCCGAGTATCCTGTCACCATCAAATCAGATGTTCTGATTTCCTTTGGGAAAGACCAAATTTCAGACCAGGAGAGAACCACATACACACTCACACGCAAAGGTTTGAATATGACCAGAGGCAACGCACTAATGAGATGTATTCACTGATTAGGAGAAAAAAATAGGGTTTTAATTTGACCTGCTCTTGGCAACTTTGGATTCTTTTGAAATTGTCCTAGAAAGACAAAAAATCATGATAGTATGATTCTACTCAGTGAATGTACAGCAAAGGATGGCTTCAGCAAATCTTTGAAAATGCAGCTTTTCCAAATGCATTTAATTACATTATGCCAAGTTTTTAATTCTGCATTTGGTAATTATAAAGTAGTTAGTTGATTGGTCAATTTTTACATAATTTTAAAGATGCAATATATAACTTTTCTGGTGGAGGGTCTGCGACCTGGTTTTCTTCACTGAGATGTTATTGTTTTGTCAGAATACACTAAATGCCATACTGTGAAACAATCGAGGCACAGCAATAATGTGTCAATGAAGAAAAGCAGAAGGCAAACCTTCCAAAAAAGCTTCCAGAAAAGTTACATAGTGTATCGTTAACAAAACACATTTAGGCAGTTTAACACATTGGAAACACTTTAATATGCTATATAAGAAATCAATAAACAATAAAAAGGACATACAAGTGTTTCTCCTAATGACTAATGACCCCATAAAAGAGACAGAGCAGTACCTTTTCTGTGGAACACAGCATTGAGGAAGTCTTGGGCCTGTCTCTCCAGTCGGCTGATTCTGGAGTCCTCACAGGGAGAGAGCAGCTGGGCCCCGGGGCCGTCTACACTGTGGTCCTGAAGAGGAGACACTGATCAGGAACAACACACCAGGATTTTGGGGAAAAAAATCAAATCACAATTTTTCTGACAGGTATTGCAATTGTGATTAGATTTGCGATACATTAAAAAGAACACATCTGGTCAAAGAACACATTTTAAATAAGGAGATTAATATTTGAGAGAAGACTGGAATATAAACTGATAGACTACTGCAAAAATCCCATTTCAGAACATGTTTGTAGACGTTTAAACTACAGGTACATATATTATATTTTATTCTTTTCAGAAAACATTCTACTATCTAAACAGTGGAAATAATGATAATTGATAATTGCACCAACTAGTGCTCGTTGGATTTGATTTTCCAACCCTATTTTAAACAGAAACTCTAGACCTTCCACCTAAATATACATTAAATATGGTGTTGACAGAGTGGTTAGCATGTTTCTCAGGTAATCAGGCTATTCCTGTGTAACGATTAAATGAAGTAATGGTGACACCATTTTTCTCCTGAGGTGCATTCAAAAAACTGCACACTGCAAATGACAGAATTTCCTAAGCAAACTGAACATCTCAGTTTCTCTTTAAATATGTATAATGCTTATGCATAAATCCTTGTCAGTGCATATACGTAACTTTCAAGAACTTTCAATTCTAACCAAGGACTTGACAACATATTAACAATCCCATAGATAATAGTGAGGACGTTATCAGCCAATCAAATCAGTTTAAATCAGAACAAGGTCGCTGCCTCATCTTTTTCTGGCACTTGACTGAGACTCCATTGTTTAAGGCACTTCTTCTTTTCAAACCAACTGGCCAATCACATGTTTCCTCCTGGTGTCAGAGATCTCGAGATGTAAGAGCCTATTATGAAGTCTATTGGTTTATTCATTGGAGTTTCATATAGATTTGGAAATAGAAAACTTGAGTTCAAACCCGGCTTAGTCCTAGTTTAGACCAAAGGTTTGTTGATATTTTGCAATGACATCATGCTGAGGGTCTTCTGCCTGTATGTGTTAGCGGCAGTGTTGGGCATCTTACTTCAAAAATGCAATTAGTTATAGTTACAAGTTACTTCTCCCAAAAAGTAACTGAGTTACCATCTGTTACTTTTTGGGAGAAGTAACTAGTCACTAGGCAAAGTAACTATGCCGTTACTTTGTTAAAACAATAAAAACACAACTGATGTGAACCTTTAACATTTATTTCACAGATTGTAATTATATTGTATTTGTTTAAAGTGATTCACATGTGACACCAGCCTGGACACTTCAGTCACATTTAAACATATGTCCATATCAAATATGTGGCAGTAGTTTGTGTAAAGTTGCAGGGGGAGGCAGCTGTGCGTCAGTGCGTCACGTTTCTGATCAAAACTCAACTCGGACCCAATCAGCTGTCAATGCACGTGTGACAGGACACCATTTCCCATCATGCATTAAGCCTTTGTAGTCCATGCAGGCGCCGCAGTCGGTGGAGCTGCTGTGCTCGCCTCGCTCAAAAATTGCGGCCGTGTCCCAATTCGCCAAATGCACCATTCCATGTACTGTTCAAAGTGCAGGTCGAAGTACCGCCCGACTTAAATGCACCATTCGAACCGCGGATTTAAGGCACTTTGGTTAATTGAGACACGGCCTGCGTCGGCCTCGCTCTCACGAGATTATCTGCGCCCGTTTCGCTCATCTCAAACAAGCCTATTATCTCACCCCGAGCCTCCTCTTTCACCAAAGAAACACAACAGCGCTGCAGCTCCTCGTCTGAGAGA